>CM053038.1:48462503-49110003 GCA_028564925.1 Lithobates sylvaticus | reverse complement strand
ATAAAAATCTACTTAACCGCTTCCCGACCGCCTCATGTACATATACGTGTGCAGAAGGGCACGGGCAGGCAAAATCCCGTACCTGTACGTGATCCTTTAAATGCCTGCCCGTGGGATATCATTATCCTATTTTACGCCAAGAAGCAATATACCTAGTCCCTCCATTAGAAAGATTTATACCCCCCCCCCCCCCCCCCCATATTTCTCATTAAAAAGAAAACAGGAGGATGGGGGCCCCATAACCTCCAACGCTGCCACTCTTTAGGTCCCATACAGTGAACCATTCTTACCAAGGACGTCAGTGGAATAGTCTTCAACATCTTTAGGCAGCATGGGAGTCCATGAAGACCCTTTGCCTGATAATTTGCCACACAGCTCCTGGTGGTTAGAAATCAAAAGGAAGAACTTCGCACTGTATTTCAGTGCTTACTCATAGCTATGAGTAAGCACTGAAATACAGTGCGAAACGCGTCAGCTCTGTACCCCCCTTTTTTTGCCGTGTTTGGATTGTGGTGTCTTTTTGCTTTTAAATAAACCCTTTGGATTTTATTTTCCCGGTGTGCGGCTGTCCGGAGTTCTTCCTTTTGATTTCTAATCGTTTTGCTATTAGCCAGCACCTGGGGCTCCCACACAGGAGCAGGAACATTTGCTTGTAGGGAGAGTCTTGGAGCGGTGGTCGTTTGTTTACAGCTCCTGGTGGTGCTTTTAGGGCCACACATGGCTCAAATTTCGGCCAATTCAGCAAGAAACTCAAGCTGCCTATGGTCAGCCTAACATACTTTTTTATCCTAGGGTCTAGTACAGCAGCAGTATGGAGGGGGGTGGTTGATGATGGACAGGCAATTAAGAGGGGGGGGGGGGGGGAGGTGATAGTCGGGATAAGCAGTACAGAGAGGGTAGTTGATGGTGGGTGTAGGCAGGTGCAGTCTGCTGTCTCCACTGCAGGTGGCGCTCAACTGTAGCAGCAATGCAGAGGGAGAGGAAGTCATGGGGAACAGAGTTCCTCTATGGTTTCTGAGTCACTGGAGCAGTGATCTAATTGGATGTGGCCACCCATGTGACTCTGATGGCCATCTTAGGTGTGGCAAAGTCTATTTAAGACCCTGGCCCCTGGCTTTGGCTCACTTTATGCGAGTGGGTAGGGTAGGGAAAGGTACTCCATTGGTGAGGGACAGTATTAACGATGAGGAAAGGTTCCAGACTAGGAGGGAGAGCGTAGGGTCCATCTCTCTGGATACCTTTCTGATTGGACAGGAGACAGCCAGGCCGCGTTCTGTCCCCTCTCAACAGATGCTGTTGGTTTGGCTGGAACCTACTTCTTTACGTTTTGGAAGTGTAATGCCCCGTACACACGGTCGGTTTTTTCCGACAAAAAATGTTCGATGGGAACTTGTTGTCGGAAATTCCGAGCGTGTGTCAGACATTTTCCATCGGAATTTCCGTCACACAAAATTTGAGATCTGGATCTCACATTTTTGGAAAATAAAACCCGTTGTGGTAAATTCCGATCGTGTGTACACAATTCCGACGCACAAAGTTCCACGCATGCTCGGAATAAAGCAGAAGAGCCGCACTGGCTAATGAACTTTAATGAACGTCGTGCGCGTTGTACGTCACCGCGTTCTTGACGTTCGGAATTTCCAACAAGATTTGTGTGACCGTGTGTATGCAAGACAAGTTTGAGCCAACATCCTTCGGAAAAAAATCCCATGGATTTTGTTGTCGGAATGTCCGATCAATGTCCAATCGTTTGTACGGGGCATAAGTGTGCCCAGCTTGGTAGCTGTCCCACCGGGTTTGTTGTGAACTGTTGCTGTGTTATTTCAATACAAGTTTTCCATTGCACCTGACTGTGTGAGTTATTGCTGCCACACAACACTGCACCCTGCCTACATGGCAGTACAGAGGGGGGGCAGTTGATGGTGGGGGCAGGCAGTGCAGAGGGGAGCAGTTGATGGTGGGGGCAGGCAGTGCAGAGGGGAGCAGTTGATGGTGGGGGCAGGCAGTGCAGAGGGGGAGCAGTTGATGGTGGGGGCAGGCAGTGCAGAGGGGGAGCAGTTGATGGTGGGGGCAAGCAGTACAGAGAGGAGCAGTTGATGGTGGGGGCAGGCAGTACAGAGGGGAGCAGTTGATGGTGGGGGCAGGCAGTACAGAGGGGAGCAGTTGATGGTGGGGGCAGGCAGTACAGAGGGGAGCAGTTGATGGTGGGGGCAGGCAGTACAGAGTAGAGCAGTTCATGGTGGGGGCAGGAAGTACAGAGGGGAGCAGTTGATGGTGGGGGCAGGCAGTACAGAGGGGAGCAGTTGATGGTGGGGGCAGGCAGTACAGAGGGGAGCAGTTGATGGTGGGGGCAGGCAGAACAGAGGGGAGCAGTTGATGGTGGGGGCAGGCAGTACAGAGGGGAGCAGTTGATGGTGGGGGCAGGCAGTACAGAGAGGAGCAGTTGATGGTGGGGGCAGGAAGTACAGAGGGGAGCAGTTGATGGTGGGGGCAGGCAGTACAGAGGGGAGCAGTTGATGGTGGGGGCAGGCAGTACAGAGGGGAGCAGTTGATGGTGGGGGCAGGCAGTACAGAGAGGAGCAGTTGATGGTGGGGGCAGGAAGTACAGAGGGGAGCAGTTGATGGTGGGGGCAGGCAGTACAGAGGGGAGCAGTTGATGGTGGGGACAGGAAGTACAGAGGGGAGCAGTTGATGGTGGGGGCAGGCAGTACAGAGGGGAGCAGTTGATTGTGGTGGCAGGCAGTACAGAGGGGAGCAGTTGATGGTGGGGGCAGGCAGCACAGAGGGGAGCAGTTGATGGTGGGGGCAGGCAGTACAGAGGGGGAGCAATTGATGGTGGGGGCAGGCAGTACAGAGATGGGGCAGACGTCCATGCATGCAGGGAGTCAGTGCACAATTGGTCCCATTACCCTTGGGACCCAGCTGCCCGGGTGCCCTACACATATTGCACACATAGAGGATACGCCACTGGTATAGTCCACAAAGAGAACTGTGAACAATGCTAACTGATAGCCATCAGCACAGGCAAAGAACACAGGAAGTTATCCACCCACAATATTTTTGGCAGGATCGACAGGTATATTGTTGCCCTGACTCAGCAGATATAATAAAATGTTTACAATGATATGTTTATCAGACCAAAAGGAAGCAAATCCATTTCTATACACTTTAGGAATATTGTAAGATGAGTTTGCGATGCGTGTGGCCGGCTCTCTTCCATCCTTCTCTGCGCACATTCCTGCGCGAGAGCTACACAGCACCTTCAGGCCGTCATCTCCCACAATGCACCGCTGTGTCCTGGCAGAGGTTCAGTAAAATACTAAACATTTGGCTGGGTGACAGCAGAGCTGCCAAGAGCTGGCAACAAGAGGCTTACAGGAAAGCAGCAGCCTGCTAAAGCCTTTCACATTTTTAATTAGATCTACACACCCATGTCTTTCAGCTATCATAAATATACAGATGACACAGTGAGCGTTATTGGGGGGGATAGGAAGAGGGGGAAATATGGAACAAAGTATCTGTTACCTTATGAAACAGTTTTACCTGGAGCAAGAAAGCCTTGAAATGGAATTGTTAATGATACGCCGCGAATAAATAAATACGTGTGCGATAGAGAGACAGATATACAGACAGACCGACCAGAAGAACACAACAGGAAAGGATCATTTATCCTTCTTACAATGTATAATTATGTGTAAAAATACATCAAATATATTTATATTTACAAATGTTTTATGCTAATAAAGTGTTTGTCTGAAAATTTAAGCACCACTCTCTCTCCTCTTCCTCCTTCCTTCCTTCTCTCTGTCATGCTTAGTCTTTATTTATTCTTTATAGTAATTAAGTGTTTGAGTCATATTTTTTCTTTTTCTTTCTTTCTTTCTTTCTTTCTTTCTTTCTTTCTTTCTTTCTTCCTCTTTCTTTCTCTTCTCTTTCTTTCTTTCTTCTTTCTCTTCTCTTCTTTCTTTCTTCTTCTTCTCTTCTTTTCTTTCTCTTCTTTCTCTCTTTCTTCTTTTCTCTTTTCTTCCTTCTTTCTTCTCTTCTTCTTTCTTTCTCTCCCACTCTCTCTCCCTCTCTCTCCCCTATCCCCTCTCTCTCCACCTTCTTCCCTTTCTTGCTCTCCCTTCCCCTCCTCTCCCCCCTCTCTTTTTTTTCTCTCTCTCTCCCTCTCCCCCTCTCTCCCCCCTCCGTTTCTCTCTCTTCCTCTCTCCTCCTCTCTCTCCTTTCCATCTCTCTCTTTCTCTCTCTTTCTCTCTCTCACTCTCCCCCCTCTCTCTCGCCCCCCCTCCCCCACTCTCTATCTCCCCTCTCCCCCTCTCTCCCCCCTCCTCCACTCTCTCTTCTTCTCCCCTTCTCCCCCCTCCGTTTCTCTCTCGTTCTCTCCCCCCTCTCTCTCTCTCCCCCTCCCTCCCTTACTCGCTCTCCCTCCCCCTCACTCCCCCTCTCTCTCTCTCTCTCTCTCTCTCTCTCTCTCTCCCTTTCTCGCACTCACTATCCCTCCCCTCTCCTCCCTCCTCTCTCTCTCTCCCCTCTCTCTCTCCCCCCTCTCTCTCTCCCTCCTTTTTCTTTTTTCTTTCTTTCTTTCTTTCTTTCTTTTCTTTCTTTCTTTCTTTCTTTCTTACTCTCTCCCTCTCTCCCCTCTCTCTCTCTCTCTTCCTCCCCCTTCCCCTCTCCCCCCCTCTCTCTCTCCCCCCTCTTTCTCCCCTTTCTCCCTTTCTCGCTCTCCCTCCCCCTCCTCTCTCCCCCATATCTGTCTTTCTCTCTCCCCCTCCCCCACTCTCTCTCCCTCCCCCTCTCTCGCTCTCCCTCCCCCTCTCTCTCTCACCCTTTCTCGCTCTTACTCTCCATCCCCTCTCCCCCCTTCTCTCTCTCTCTCCTCCCCCTCACCCCCTCTCTCTCCCCCTCTCTCTCCCCCTCTCTATCTCCTCCCTCTCCCTCCCCCCCCTCTCTCTCTCCCCCTCTCCCCTCTCTCTCCCCCTCTCTCCCTTTCTCGCTCTCACTCTCCCCCCTCTCTCTCTCCCTCCCTCTCTCTCTGTCTATCTCTCTTTCTCTCCTCTCTCCCTCTCCCTTTCCATCCCCCTCTTTCTCTCTCTCCCTCTGTCTCCCTCTCTCCCCCTCTCTTTTCCTCCCTCTCTCCCCCTCTCTCCCTTTCTCGCTCTCACTCTCCCTCCCCCTCTCTCTCTCCTCCTCCCTCTCTCCCTCTCTCTGTCTATCTCTCTTTCTCTCCTCTCTCCCTCTCCCTTTCCCTCCCCCTCTTTCTCTCTCCCCCTCTCTATCTCCCCCTCCCCCTCTCCCCCCCTCTCTCCCTCCCCTTCCTCTATTTCTCTCTCTCATGTTCATTCAATGTCTTCATTCTTTTCTTTTCCTATGAACCTTTTTCTCCTCCCTCTTTTCAACCCTCTCTCTATCTGCCTCTATCTATCTATCTATCTATCTATCTATCTATCTATCTATCTATCTATCTATCTATCTATCTATCTATTTCTTCCTTGTAGTAGGAACTGGTAAAAATTGTAATAACAAGGCTACTTTCACACTGAGCCACAGCCGTGTTGGCGGTAAAGTTTTGCTGTCGTTTTAGCAGCACTTTTCGGCCGCCAGCGGGGAGCTTTTAACCCCCGCTAGCGGCCGAAGATGGGTTAAAACACCTGGAAAATGCCTTCAGTGTGAAAGTAGCCTAACAAATAATATAAATACATACACAATAATATCGTAAATACCACTCAGTAGTGGCTGGTGGTATATTTTTTGCAGGGGGATGCAAACAATGCACCCCCAGCCCCCCCCCCCCCCGGCCGGTCAGGCCACCCGCACCAACGCATGGATAGGAGGGTGGCGCCCCTGCGCCCTGCATTACGGGCTGCCACTACTACTACTACTACTACTACTACTACTAAATAATAATAATAATAATAATAATACTAATCATAATAATAATTGAGACAATAACAAATAATATAAATAAATATCATTTATAATAATAACTACAAATAATATAAATAACAAACACTACTTCTACTAATAATAATAATAACAATAATAATCATAATAATAATTGAGACAATAACAAATAATATAAATAAATACATAATATCATTTAAAATAATAATAACTACAAATAATATAAATAACAGACACTACTAATAATAATAATAATAATAATAACAATAATAATCATAATAATAATTGAGACAATAACATATAATATAAATAAATACATAATATAATTTATAAAAAAAAAATAAATAATACAAATAATATAAATAAAAAATACTACTGCTACTAATAATAATAATAACAATACTAATCATAAAAATAATTGAGAAAATAACAAATAATATAAATAAAAAAAAATAATAACAATATAATTATAATAATAATAATAATAATAATAATAATAATAATATAAATAACAAATAAATAAATAAATATTCTGATTCATATACAAAAGCCTATCACATTCACATATTGACAAAAACGTTGACACAGTGACAAAAACTAAAGACATAATAGGTTATTTTTTAGCAATCTTTGTTTGCCCAAGATCCCCACAGCTTTCTCCCAAGATTTACACATTTTTCAAATCGAAATCTTGTACAAAAATGTGTGAGTCTCGGGTGAAGACATTGATAAATACACCAAAATAAATTTCCCATTAACATGTAATGATAAATGAACAATCGATCACAGAAATGGTCTTTTCAAACAATCAAGAACAGATGGACTTTGTCAAATTGGATTTGCTTTACCAATCAGCATGCATCCCTTTTTTTTTTTTTTTATTAAAATTAAAATTTATTTTTTAAAATTTAAAATAATACGTGAAATAAAAAAGTAAAAAAAAAAAAAAAATTCAGTGCAGTGGATTCCTTGAAAGATAAAATCATTAAAGGCAATTTTATATAAGCTGAAGGACTTTTGGCGAGACAAAACGTGATCTCATGACAGTTGATCGTTGAACGTGTACACACAGAGTACACACAGAGTGGGAGCGCGTCCGTCCCGGCATTGCGTCACTGGGAAGAAGTACCCGACACTCTGCACTCCCAGCACAAGTTTGGGAACAAGCTGCATTCTTAGCTCGATCACCAGGAGAGGGCATATTTGCTAGATAATTCGACATGTTATTTCCCAACCATCGTCTAAATCCCAAGTATTCTTAAGAGTAAATCCTAGAATTTAATTCTTGCACTTGTTAAAGCTGTTCCTTGGCCCACCTCTCGTCGCTGCGTGTTCCGTGGAAAAATTCACATTTTACAGTCGCGTTTTAATTAAACAAATAGGCCTCGGTAATCAGATAAAGCATTCGCTCGTCTCTTTCTTTGTACTGCTAATTTATTTCTGGAGATAAATAATACACAACTTTTATGCCTGACGTTATTTTTTAAAAATTACGTAGTATTTTTTCGCCTGCCTTGGTGCCTTCATTTGCATATTTACAATTGTGGCAAATACTGGAGTTATTGTCTTTTAATGAAGTTCCCAACATAGATAGATGAGGCTTGTCCCTGAGTTTTTATTTCAGATTAGAATGTAAGCAGATGGCGTAAATGAGAATTCTGCCGCTAGATTTGTGTTGGAGAAGGCACGTCTGCCTTGTCTTCATTTTCCACAGGCAATGTGTAAGGTGCGATCATCTGCAGCAACCAATCAGAAACTAGTAGGGCTGTTATGCCGCGTACACACGATCGGAATTCTCGTCGGAAAAAACTCTGACGGTTTTTCCGACGGAATTCCGCTCAAGCTGTGTTGCCTACACACGGTCACCCCAAATTCCGACGGTCAATAACACAGCGGCATAAAACACGTTCGACAGCACTATAAAAGGGAAGTTTAATGCGTCCGAGCATGCGTCGAATTGTTTCCGAGCATGCGTCGGAATTTTGCGTGTCGGAATTGCATACACACGATCGGAAAATCCGATAGAAAGGTTTTCCGTCGGAAAAATTGAGAGCAGGTTCTCAATTCAAAGTCCTTCGGAAATTCCGACAGAAAAAGACCGATGGGCATACACACGGTCGGAAAATCCAATGAAAAGCTCCCATCGGACTGTTTCCATCGGAAATTCCCACCGTGTGTACGCCGCATAACTGATTAAAATTTTCGTGTTCGATTAATCGATTTTTTTTTTTAATCGATTAACCACTAGTAGGACGGCCTTGACTTTCCGGGGGTATATCTGAATGATGCCTGCAGCTACAGGCATCATTCAGATATGGGCGATTCCCTGCACCATAAGAACGATCATATCGGCTGTTCCGCCGCTTGATCGTTCTTACGGGCAGTGGGAGGGGACGTCCCCCCCCTTCCGCCGCCCTCCGGTGCTTCTACCGACTCACCGCTTCCATCGGGGAGTCGGACACAGGATCCGCCGGCCCCCGGATGGTGATCATAGAGATTTACGGCGGACCAGATGGTTTGCCGGAGTCTCTATGATCGTTCGGAGGCCGGGCGCGATGTTATGACGTCACGCCCGGCCTCTGCATTCAAATAACGGCGCCGCCTCGGCTGGGAAGCCTCTAGGCTTCTTCCCAGCCTAGAGGTGAGATGTGGGATCTTATTGACCCCCATATCTCACTGTAAAGAGGATCGATCGTGCCATATTCCTATTACAAGGGATGTTGTAATAGGAATAAAAGTAATCAATTATTTTTTTTTTTTTAAAGTGTCAAACTAAAAAACGAAAAGTAAAATTAACAATAAAAAAAAAAAAAAAAAAAGCACCGCTGTCCCCGTGAGCTCGTACGCAGAAGCGAACGCATACGTAAGCCCCGCCCACATATGAAAGCGGTGTTCAAACCACACATGTGAGGTATCGCCGCGAATGTTAGAGCGAGAGCAATAATTCTAGCCCTAGACCTCTTCTGTAACTCAAAAGGCGTAACCAGTAAAAAAAATTAAAGCGTCGCCTATGGGGATTTTTAAATACCAAAGTTTGGCGCCATTCCACGACCGCGTGCAATTTTGAAGCGTGACATGTTGGGTATCTATTTACTCGGCGTATCTTCATCTTTCACATTATGCAAAAAGAATTGGGCTAACTTTTTTTTTTAAAGCATGAAACTGTTTTTTTTTTCTGAAAAAAACGTGTTCGAAAAATTGCTGCGCAAATACCGTGCGAGATAAAAACCGCCATTCTATTCTCTAGGGTCTTTGCTAAAAAAAAAAAAAATATATAATGTTTGGGGGTTCTATGTAATTTTCTAGCAAAAGAAATTATGAATTTTACATGTAGGAGAGAAATGTCAGAATTGGCCTGGATGCGAAGTGGTTAATTGACTAATTTTGATTAATTATAACGCACATACAGATCCACCTACTTTTAGGTGATCTCCTTGCATTGCAACTCTGCATTAGTGAGTGGTAAATGTGGTATACACTATATACAATCACCCGACACTAGTTAGTTTCCACAATCCATGACTTAACTTCACAGTTCACACAAATACGTTTTAAATTCAAACTGTAGCACTGACGGAAGTCATTTTTTTTTCCCACAGTAGCGTGACAATCCCTCCACCTCCGGTCTAACTAATCGCTCTCACCTTATGGCATGGATTTAATTGTTGTGTTCAAACCCAAACTACTCACATAAAGATGATAAAAACACAGCATGTAAAGCCAACAATCGTGTTAGTTCCGTAGGGCAGTAGCGGGTGAGGTTATGCGTAGCTCCTCCCCCGTACGCGCTACGTTCAATCAGAACTTCAACGTCATCAGACTTCTCCCCCTTCCCTTTGTTAGCAGACGGAGGCACTTGGGGAAAGGGGGAGGAGTCCGGTGACATCATGCGTAGCTCCTCCCCTGTACGCGGTGCGTTCAATCAGAACTTTGACGTCACCGGACTCCTCCCCCCCTTCCCTTCGTTAGCAGACAGAGGCACTTGGGGAAAGGGGGAGGAGTCCGGTGAAGTTGATGTCCTTGACGTCACCGGATATCCGATGGAACTATCTGAAGACCCGGAAGCTGGCAGAGAGGTGAGTACGATTATGCTCCGATTACGAATCTACGAATGTTACGAAAGTATGAATAAATACGAATGCGTCCGAATTTCGAATAAACGAAAATCAAACTAACGGAAAAACGAATCAACGAAAAAATAACTCTTACGAAAATACGAATCGTTACGAATACGAACACCGACGACTTACGAATTTACGAATCGTTACGAATCAACGGAAACGAAAAAAACGAAACGAAAATAAACAAATTTTTTTGTTGTGCGCATGTCTAGTGCCTCCATATTGTCTGCTTGTTTCCATGGCACTGCCGGCAGGTTAGTCTATAGAAATGAGATGTGACAGGCTCAGCTGTTATTCATCATCAAAGAACATCACTGCAAGCGACACCTAATGCCGCGTACACACGATCGGAATTTTCGGCCAGCAAAAGACCGATGAGAGCTTTTCATCGGAAAATGCGACCGTGTGTATGCTCCATCGGAATTTTGCTGGCCGAATTCCGCCAGCAAAAATTTGAGAGCATGTTCTCAATTTTTACGACGGAAAAAGGTTTCTATCGGAAATTCCGATCGTCTGTAGCAATTCCGACGCACAAAATTCCTACGCATGCTCGGAAACAATTTGACGCATGCTCGGAAGCACTGAACTTAATTTTTTCTCGGCTCGCCGTAGTGTTGTACGTCACCGCGTTCTTAAGAACTTGGTGTGACCGTGTGTATGCAAGACCGTTTGAGCGGAATTCCGTCGGGAAAAGCATCAGAGCTTTTAACGACAAGAATTCCGATCGTGTGCATTACATTTTTAAAACCTAACCTCCTCCCAGGAACCATATTTAACCGCTTCCCGACCACTGCATATATACGTCAGCAGAATGGCACGGGCAGGCAAAATCACGTACCTATACGTGATCGTGCATTTGCCTGCCCGTGGGTCGGGAGCTCCGTGACCACGGCCGCGGGACCAGCGGACCCGATCGCCGCTGGTGTCCCGCGATCGGGTCACGGAGCTGAAGAACGGGGAGAGGTCTGTGTAAAAAACCTCTCCCCGCGCTTCCTACTCTGCCTGTCATTGATTGGCTGTTCCCGGTCATCGGGAAAGCCGATCAATGACGTCAGACGTCAGCCCCGCCCCCTAATGTAAAACAAAACACACACGTCACAGCCCATAACCCCTCCCCTCCCCCTAGTGGTTAACCCCTTCACTACAACTGTCATTTATACAGGAATCAATGCATTTAAATAGAATTGATTGCTGTATAAATGACAATGGTCCCAAAAATGTGTCAAAAATGTCCGATGTGTCCGCCATAATGTCGCAGTCTCAATAAAAATCGCTGATCGCCGCCATTACTAGTAAAAAAAAAATATTAATAAAAATGCTTTAAAACGATCCCCTATTTTGTAAACGCTATAACTTTTGCGCAAACCAATCAATAATCGCTAATTGCGATTTTTTTTACCAAAAATATGTAGAAGAATACGTATCGGCCTAAACTGAGGAAAAAAAATGTTTTTTTATAAATTTTTTGGGGATATTTATTATAGCAAAAAGCAAAAAATATTGCATTGTTTTCAAAATTGTCGCTCTATTTTTGTTTATAGCGCAAAAAATAAAAACCGCAGGGGCGATCAAATACCACCAAAAGAAAGCTCTATTTGTGGGAAAAAAAGGACGCCAATTTTGTTTTGGAGCCACGTCGCACGACCGCGCAATTGTCAGTTAAAGCGACGCAGTGCCGAATCGCAAAAAGGGGCCTGGTCCTTTGGCTGCCAATTGGTCCGGGGCTGAAGTGGTTAAGAGGCTTGCCTTTTTTTTTCTTCTTAGGGCCTTTATACACTATATTGTCGAAAATATTGGGACGCCTGCCTTTACACGCACATGAACTTTAATGGCATCCCAGTCTTAGTCCGTAGGGTTCAATATTGAGTTGGCCCGCCATTTGCAGCTATAACAGCTTCAACTCTTCTGGGAAGGCCGTCCACAAGGTTTAGGAGTGTGTCTATGGGAACGTTTGAGCACACTTGGGAGGTCAGGCACTGATGTTGGATGAGATGGCCTGGCTCGTAGTCTACGCTCTAATGCCCCGTACACACCGTCGGACTTTCCGACGGAAAATGTGCGATCGGAGCTTGTTGTCGGAAATTCCGACCGTGTGTAGGCTCCATCCGATTATTGCAGGCAGTGTTTGAGTGCCTTTCCCTGATTATTGCTGATTGGCGTAACATTCACCGGGACTATTAACTCTTCAGGCGCTTTTGACCATTAATAATCTGATGGTCACATTATTCTGGTAAGAGCCTCTTGTGTGCATGAAAGTGAAGTTGGTTGTTGGGTGCTCATATCACTTGTGGTGGCTCCTAAAACGTGGAACATTTGTTTGGATACCTTTTTCATTAGGAATGGAAGATTCTTGTCTTTTATTAGTGTATATCAGAGATATGCAATTAGCCGACCTCCAGCTGTTGCAGTACTACAAGTCCCATGAGGCATAGCAAGACTCTGACAGCCACAAGCTTTACACCCAGAGGCATGATGGGAATTGTAGTTTTGCAACAGCTGGAGGTCCGCTAATTGCATATCCCTGGTGTATATGAACACTTTAATGGACACTTTCTATTCTTATTGATTCCTTTTCTGTTTTTGTTTTCTTACTATTTGACAATTGATGCACCTTTTCATTTTTATATAGTGCTGCACATTTGAATTATATTATATAACATAGGTACTGCCTGAGGTCTAAATACTTCTAAAATTATGCTGGCACTACAGCTTTGCCCATTAAAACACTGAAAGTTCACCAGGTGGTTATAATGAACCAGACCCCCCCCCATCCAGGAATCGCTCTTCATAAGTAATAGTGGAAAAAAATGCTTTTTTCTTAAAACAGGAAGAGGTAGGAATCTGCTACAAAATCCCTGCAATGTATATTGTTTTTTCCCCCCCAACAAAAGTGGAGTTACAGTTTAAATCGGACATAATGGGCAAGTGCACCTGGGGACCCACCAGCCACTGTAGAGCCTCTAATTCCACTTGAATGCTCCAAGTAAGCAGTTGAATGAACATGCAATTAAACAGTTTTATCTGCCATCAATGATATTATAATATAAATCAATTGTACCAGCTAGGCATTTCCATTAACAAAAGATTGGTACTAGAAAAAATTCTGACCAAATAAAAACCACCTCATCAGTAGAATGCTAATAGGCTGGCCACTGATGAGGCGACACTGGTGGCCACTGATAAGCTGCACTGATGAGCACTGATAGGCTGCACCGATGACCACTAATGAAGCTGCACTGATGGCCACTGACGAGGTAGCACTGATAAGCTGCACTGATGGGGCTGCACTGATATGCTTCATTGATGGGCACTGATATGCTGCACTGATGGGCACTAATAGACTGCACTGATGGCAACTGATGAGGTGGCACTGATGGCCACTGATAAGCTGCACTGAAGGGCACTGATAGGCTGCACTGATGACCACTGATGAAGCTGCACTGATGGCCACTGATGAGCTACACTGATGGGGTTGCACTGATATGCTTCATTGATGGGCACTGATATGCTGCACCGATGGGGACTAATAGGCTGCACTGATGGCCAATGATGAGGTGGCACTGATGGCCACTGATAAGCTGCACTGATGGGCACTGATGAGGCTGCACTGATAAGGCATCACTGGTATGCTGCACTAATGGGGCTTCACTAATTGGGCACTGATGAGGCTGCACTGATGGGCACTGCTGGGCACTGATATACTTAATGTTAATATTGTTTAAGTTATTAATATTTATTTTTGTAACTTAATTCTGCATAAAACATTTAACTGTGTAATTTCATGGGATCATTTATGAGGGCGTGTTTAGGGTTGGAATTAGAGGCAGGGCAGGGTAGGGGTTGGGTGGGGCAACTGGTGGCGAGTAACCCTTAAGGCCTGGCTAAGTAGCCCAGGACTTGAAATTTTGAGCCACCGTGCTTTGTGTATTGACTCACCCCAGACTAGAAGTATGACAGATTGTGTTTAGAGTGTTGGCTGTAGCTTTAAACAAGCTTTTAGCAATCTTTGAGTATTACTGAGGAGCTCAACACATCAACTCGACTACGCAAAATCCCTCTTACAAGTTGTCCAAAACACGGCAGCAAGACTAGTCACGGGAAAAAAAACATGGGAATCCATCTCCCCCTCTCTGAGGATCCTACACTGGCTAACCGTAAAGGATCGGATCACATTCAAGACCCTCTGCCTCACCCACAAATGCACACAAGGAGACGCTCCTCAATACCTATGCGAAAATATAAAACACTACACTCCCAATCGCAACCTCCGATCAACCAACCAAAACCTCCTCCTCGTCCCCATGTCCCGGTACAAATCAAGCGGATAACGAAGATTTGCAGTCCGTAGACCACGGCTATGGAACTCTCTACCCACGAACATCCGCTTTGAAGTAAACCATCGGGCCTTCAGGAAAAAAATCAAGACCCACCTCTTTTAAGAAGGAATCAATGCAGGTCGGATCAAGCGCCTCAAGGCGATTCAGTTCGCATTTGCAGCGCTATACAAGTCATTCATTCATTCATCAACAGAAGGGCCACCCTAAAGCATGGGCACTCCTGGGCATTGCCCAAGGGCCCCAGTTGCATGGGAACCCCCTAATAATCTTGCATAACATTATACTTGCCAACCGTCCTGGATTTTCCGGGACAGTCACGCTTTTTACTAAGCCATGCCGGGATGGTCGTGTTTAGGGCAGCGCCCCGGAACTTTTACTGTGCCCTCCTGATCCCAGTATTGTGCCTTTCTTACCCCCCCTGTACTGTGCCCTTCTGCCCTTCTTTGGTTTTAGACTTGGCTGTTTTGGAAGACTTCCTTTAACATTCAATCTCCTGGTTTCCAAGCAAGTAATGAAGTTTCAACTTTGGATGAAATGTGTTATCCTGAGGAGCTTCTGTTTCTCCTTGCATTTTTTTTTTTCTTTTCCTTCTTACCTTGTCTGCTGGATTATCTTAAAAATCATACCTGCGCCCAGCAAATCCACCATAGTCCGATATAATCCACTGCGCCACTGACATACGCCGGGTCCGTTTGCCGCCATGTGCTCTTTTTATGTCATCAGGAGCCGGCTGTTTATTTCTGATTATTGCAGCTGGCCTGTTGATGACACAATGCAGTGCTTGGCAACATGGTGTACATTGACCCCAAGCCTCTTGGGTATTTCAGGAGGCTGCAGTCAACCGGGACTACATCATTCTTGCCTAGGTAAAAAAGGTAGAAGCTCCAGTTTTTTCATTAAAAAAAAAAAAAGTATTTGTTAAAAAAAAAAAAAAATAAAGAATAAAAAGTATTTGTGAATGTGATAGAAGAGGAACAAAGGGGCAATATTTGATAAAGCAGCAAAGCAGAGTAAAGGTCCACTTATGCCGCGTACACATGACCGGACCTTTTCGACGAAATAGATCCGACGGACTTTTGGTGGAGTTCGGACGGACTCTCCGAATGAACGGACTTGGCCACACACAATCACACCAAAGTCCGACGGATTTGAGCGTGATGACGTACGACCGGACTAGAATAAGGACGTTCGTAGCCAGTAGCCAATAGCTGCCCTAGCGCCGGTTTTTGTCCGTCGGACTAGCATACACACGAACGGATTTCTACATAGGAACTGGTCCGGTGGAAAAATTTGAAACATGTTCTAAAGTCCGTCAGATTTTTGGACCGCAAAGGTCCGATGGAGCCCACACACAATCGAATTGTCCGATGGATTTGTTCCGTCGGACCTAATCCGTCGAAAAGTCCGGTCGTGTGTACCCGGCATTAAAGTTTGGATAGAGGAGAAGACTCTTTCAGGTTTTTTCTTGCCTTCCGTGTTCCTTTTGGGGAGAACTCCCCTGACTTCCTATCAGGACAGGAAGTGATTTGAAATCTAGGGAGACAATCAAAGACACATTTTTAGCACAACGGAGAAGACTTATGGCTAGACATGTGCAATTTGTTTAGTTTTTTTTTCGTTTTTCGTTAAAATTTGTTATATTCGTTCATTCATTATCGTACGAATGAACGAACGATTCGCTAAAAATTTTAACAAATGTTCGAATCGAACGAATCCGAAAAACAACGAAAATCCGAAATAACCAAATTAGAAATAACGAAACTACGAAAGAAGAAAATCCGAAAAACGAAAACAGGAACAACGAAAATCAAAATGAACGAAAAAATTCGTACATTCGTAACTTTTTTTTTGAATTGGTAATTTTCCGTGTCTCTTACAATGGTGCTGCTTAACGTGCTTCGAATGGATTGAACGAAAAAATTCGTACATTCGTAACTTTTTTTTTTTTTTTTTTTCGATTCGTAATTTTCCGTGTCTCTTACAATGGCGCTGCTTAACGTGCTTCGAATGGATTGAACAAAAAAATTTGTACATTCGTAACTTTTTTTTTTTCGATTCGTAATTTTCCGTGTCTCTTAAAATGTAATAATAGCATACACATTACATAACATTATGAATTATGCTCCGATTACGAATCTACGAATGTTATGAATGTTACGAAAGTACGAATAAATCAATCTAACGAAAGTACGAATGTAACTGAATCTACGAAAATACGAATGCGTCCGAATTTTGAATAAACGAAAATTAAACGAACGGAAAAACTAATCAATGAAAAAATAACTCTTACGAAAATACGAATCGTTACGAATACGAACACCGACGACTTACGAATTTACGAATCGTTACGAATCAACGTAAACCAAAGAAACGAAACGAAAATAAACAAATGTTTCTATTGTGCACATGTCTACTTATGGCCCTTTTACACCAGCTTGTTGCTGTATTGGCTTAGAACAGGAAAACGATTGTGCTGAGTGTGAATCGGACCCCAGGACAGTGATGGAGAACCTTGGCACCCCAGATGTTTTGGAACTACATTTCCCATGATGCTCATGCACTCTGCAGTGTAGTGGAGCATCATGGGAAATGTAATTCCAAAACATCTGGGGGTGCCAAGGTTCGCCATCACTGCCCTAGGACTTTGGACAATGTTTTATTGAAGTATGTGTCTTTCTGCCGTGGCTCCCGGGGGGTACAGAGAAGCAGGATCTCCCAGTCTATGGATAGTGCAGGACCCACTAATCATGGGGTACTTTGTCACAGTAAGTGGGCTTAAGCACCATATAGCAATATGGTGTGACCAAATCCCCATATTTTTTGATAATGTTTTTTGAAAATATCTAATGCCGCGTACAGGGTTACAAACAAGACAGGGACTGTAGGTTTCTTCTTTCACACGGACGGACCGTCTATCCGTTTTTCTTCCATCCGTCGACGGACGACAATGCATTCCTATGGGCAGACGGATGAACATCCGTCACCATCAGTTAACATCCGCTTCCGTTTTTATCCGTTTTTTTTAAACGTACAAGGCTACGTCCAGATCCGTCAAAACGGATATTAACTGACGTTGACGGACATCGTCCGTTAACGTCCGATCCGTTAAGATCCGTTTTGTGTTTATCTGTGAACTCAACCTCTTAAAGGCACAGGCACACATATAAACGGAACAAAACGTATACAAAAAACGGATGAAAAAACGGACGTAAACGTGTGCATTTACGGATGTAAGCGGACAAAAAACGGATGAAAACGGACATTAACGGAACGGATGACGGATGAAAACGGATGAGACAACGGATAAGAACTGATACGTTTTTGACGTGCCTAAACTGACTGCGTCCGTGTGAAAGGGGCCTTAGTTGAATCTGTTTGTAAGTCGGAACAGGTATATTTTTTAAGTGTAGCTCCAGCTATTTTTAAGTTTTCTAGATAACATAGAGAAGGGTTATCACCCCTGTAACATTTGTTTTTTGTCTGTGCCCCTGTTCAGAAGATTTCACCTCACCTTCTGTCCCAATAACAATTGGATTTAGAAAATTTTGGATTGTTAGGGAAACATGGACTGGTGATAACGCCTCAGTGGAGACACCTTTTTCCCACATTAACTCTTACAGGAGTGAATTTCCCTTCCTAGGGGTGGATTTCCTCTCACTTCCTGTTGTCTCCCTCCATTTGTAAGTAGGAGTCGTTTGTAAGTCGGATGTTTGTAAGTAGGGGACCCCCTGTACACACGGTCGGAATTCTCATCTGAAAAAGCTCTGATGGTTTTCCCGTCGGAATTCCGACGGAATTTCGCTCAAACTGTCTTGCCTACACACGGTCACACCAAATTTCCAATGGTCAATAACACCGCGGCATAAAACACATTCGACGGCGCTATAAAAGGGAAGTTTAATGCTTCCGAGCATGCGCCGAATTGTTTCCGAGCATGCGTCAGAATTTTGCGTGTCGGAATTGCATACACACGATCGGAAAATCCGATAGAAAAGTTTTCCGTCAGAAAAATTAAGAACAGGCTCTCAATCCAAAGTCCGTCGGAAAATCCGATGAAAAGCTCCCATCGGACTGTTTCCATCGGAAATTCCAACCGTGTGTACGCGGCATTAGTGTTCTAAATAAGCCTTGCAGGAGGTAAATGTTTTTTTTCCATGTGTGCGCTGTAATATTTTGTTATTTTCTGCCGTGGGGGTCACTACTTCAGAAAGTGAAGGATTTTGCTATATGGGGGTCAAAGACAGAATAAAACTTTTTTAACCGCTTAAGGACCGCCTCACGCCGATATACGTTGGCAAAATGGCACGGCTGGGCACAACCACGTACTTGTAGGTGGCCCTTTAAGAGCCCAGCCGTGGGTCGCGCGCGCCGCCGGCGGGGCGCTTGTGACCCGGTCCTGAGCTCCGTGACCGCGGCTGCGGGACCAGCGGACCCAATCGCCGCTGGTGTCCCGCGATCGGGTCACAGAGCTGAAGAATGGGGGGAGGTAAGTGTAAACAAACATCTCCCCGTGCTTCCTAGTGACGCTGTTACTGATCGGCTGTTCCCTGTCATCGGGAAAACCGATCAGTGACGTCAGACGCAAAGCCACGCCCCCTACAGTAAAAAAAAAACACACACATCACAGACCTAACCCCTCCCCGCCCCCTAGTGGTTAACTCCTTCACTGCCAGTGTTATTTATACAGGAATCAGTGCATTTAAATAGCACTGATTGCTGTATAAATGACAATGGTCCCAAAAATGTGTCAAAAATGTCCGATGTGTCCGCCATAATGTCGCAGTCACAATAAAAATCGCTGATCGCCGCCATTACTAGTAAAAAAAAAAAAAAATATTAATAAAAATGCTATAAAACTATCCCCAATTTTGTAAACGCTATAACTTCTGCGCAAACCAATCAATAATCGCTAATTGCGATTTTTTTTAGCAAAAATATTAAGAAGAATACGTATCGGCCTAAACTGAGGAAAAAAAACGTTTTTTTTTATATTTTATTATTATTATAATAATAACTATTAACTATATTTTATTATTATAATAATAATAACTATTATATATATATTTTTTTTTTTGGGGGGATATTTATTATAGCAAAAAGTTAAAAATATTGCATTTTTTTTCAAAATTGTCGCTCTATCTTTGTTTATAGTGCAAAAAATAAAAACCGCAGAGGTGATCAAATACCACCAAAAAAAGCTGTATTTGTGGGGGAAAAAAAAGGACGCCAATTTTGTTTGGGAGCCACGTCGCACGACCACGCAATTGTCAGTTAAAGCGACGCAGCGGCGAATCGCAAAAAAGGGGCCTGGTCCTTTGGCTGCAAATTGGTCCGGGGCTGAAGTGGTTAAACTCGTTCCCATTTTATCCAAAGGTAAAAAAAAAAAAAAAAAAAATGGTTCAAAGACTTCAAATCTTCGATGAAAATTTTAGGCATTTTTTTAAATCAATATCTACCCCAATATCAATCACCGATTTTCTTGAAAGTGCAACACAATTAAACAGAGAGAAGCAGATTGCTGTAGACTGTAAATTACGTTTTTTTTTTTTTTTAAACTTTATATTGAAAGCTGATGGAAAGCTTCCAAAGCTGCCAACAATATTGCCAAATGGACAGGCAGCATTTCACCATGCCAAAAAATGAAAGCCATCTGAATGAGAAAAAAAAAAAAAAAAAACGAGGTTATGGGATCCGTCTGGTGACAAAGTCATGAGACCCCCCCTCCCCCCCGGTCATTAAGGAGTTAAATGTGGTGGCCAGGCCAGGATAAGCTGCTGGGAGTTGTAGATAAAGCCGAGTGCTGACTCAAACCCACAAAAGAGGACCTGTCACTCGATTTAATGCTGATTTTGTGTGAGGTTAGATGTAGAAAATGTTATTCCTTGTTTTTCACAATTATAATCAGGAGCAGTTTTACATTCATACAGTACATCAGTGTTGGTCATCTTACTTTAAAAAAGTAATTAGTTAAGTTACAAATTACTTCTCCCAAAAAGTAATTGTGTTAGTAACTCAGTTACTACATTGGAAAA
The DNA here is from genome assembly GCA_028564925.1 of Lithobates sylvaticus. Taxonomy (NCBI): domain Eukaryota; kingdom Metazoa; phylum Chordata; class Amphibia; order Anura; family Ranidae; genus Lithobates; species Lithobates sylvaticus. The sequence continues at coordinate 49,089,612 of CM053038.1, read as the reverse complement.
GTAATTAGTTACGCAGCAAAGTAACTGACTTTTTTTTTTTAATATTCTATACGTGTAACTAAGGGGCGGGTCTAGTATTACTGTAACCAAGGGGCGCATTTATTATTATTGTTATATATATGGTGTAACCAAGGGGCTGCTCTATTATTACTCTAACCAAGGGGCAGATCTGTTATAGCGTGTAAGCAAGGGGCGGGTCTATTATTATTATATTGTGTAAGGGGGGGTCTATTATTATTATATCGTGTAAGGGGCGGGTCTATTATTATTATATCGTGTAAGGGGCGGGTCTATTATTATTATATCGTGTAAGGGGCGGGTCTATTATTATTATATCGTGTAAGGGGCGGGTCTATTATTATTATATCGTGTAAGGGGCGGATGGCTACAGAAGAGGGTGAATGTTAAATTAATGGGCAGAGCTCGATATATAACAATAATAATAAATGCGCCCCTTGGTTACAGTAATACTAGACCCGCCCCTTACTTACACGATAGACGCCCCTTGCAGAGTAGCACGAGCATCGGGAGCGTGCGGCATCGCCTCGTACAATTACATGTTAACTGCGCCTGCGCGGTGTAGAGTTCACTCAGAGCTGTTTAGGTTCGGCAATTTTCGGAAGCTCCGTAGTCCTTTGTACTGCGCAAGCGCTGCGCCTGCGCAGTACAGGGGGTCCTTATCCGGCGGGGGAACTTTTTCGGCAGGACACCGGAATTACACTACTGCCATCTAGTGGCGGTAGATGTAATTGGGGTAACTAAGCCAAAGTAATGAGAACTGAGTTACCATGAGGGGAAAAGTGATCAGTTAGATTACTCGTCACCCTCTAAAGTAACTGCGTTAGGTAACTCAGTTTATTTTAACTCAGTTACTTACATCACTGCAGTACATTGGAGTTAAAAGAACAGTACAGCTGTTGAACTGCATGTGCAGCTGTCAGTGCGAATCCCTTGAGCTGCGGTTGGGGCATTCCCCGCCCCGCAACTTTGTGTATACAAAAGAAGCAGGGATCCTTGTGACATCATTGATCTAATATGGCCACATTAGGTCAATGATATTGGCCTACTATGGCCAAGTGGCTATAATAGGTCAACGATGTGACATCATGGGCCTCCATGCCAATTTGTGTAGGGTAGGGAATCCCCCAACTGCAGCTCATTGGTATGGAACTGAAAGTTGCCCTTTGGCTTCAGCCGAACATGGGTCCAGACTGAACCTGGAGCCAGGGCCGGTGCCACCACTAGGCAAACTAGGCAGCCGCCTAGGGCGCCCTGCTGCCTAGGGTGCCCGGCCACTGGTGTTCCTACTTTCTTCTCTCTACAGCAAGAAATTAAGTCTCAGCATCAGCAGGCAGCCGTCTGTCAGAGGCGCAGTGGTGGCGGAGGACTGTGTCTATGTCCCGACTCCAGAATGAATGGAAACAAGCAAACATTCATTGGGCACTGGTGATGCTTCATTAATGGGCACTGGTAGGCTGCATTTGATGGGCGCTGGTGAGGCTGCATTGATGGGCGCTGGTGAGGCTGCATTCGATGGCCGCTGGTGAGGCTGCATTTGATGGGCGCTGGTGAGGCTGAATTTGATGGGCGCTGGTGAGGCTGCATTTGATGGGCGCTAGTGAGGCTGCATTTGATGGGCGCTGGTGAGGCTGCATTTGATGGGTGCTGGTGAGGCTGAATTTGATGGGCGCTAGTGAGGCTGCATTTGATGGGCGCTGGTGATGCTGCATTTGATGGGCGCTGGTGAGGCTGCATTTGATGGGTGCTGGTGAGGCTGCATTTGATGGGTGCTGGTGAGGCTGCATTTGATGGGCGCTGGTGAGGCTGCATTGATGGGCGCTAGTGAGGCTGCATTTGATGGGCACTGGTGAGGCTGCATTTGATGGGCGCTAGTGAGGCTGCATTTGATGGGCGCCGGTGAGGCTGCATTCGATGGGCGCTGGTGAGGCTAGATTTGATGGGCGCTGGTGAGGCTGCATTTGATGGGCCCTGGTGAGGCTGAATTTGATGGGCGCTGGTGAGGCTGCATTGATGGGCGCTGGTGAGGCTGCATTGATGGGCGCTAGTGAGGCTGCATTTGATGGGCGCTGGTGAGGCTGAATTTGATGGGCGCTAGTGAGGCTGCATTTGATGGGCGCTGGTGATGCTGCATTTGATGGGCGCTGGTGATGCTGCATTTGATGGGCACTGGTGATGCTGCATTTGATGGGCGCTGCTGGGCTGCATTTAAAGGGCGCTTTATTAAAAAGGTGGGGTTTACATAGCAGGGAAAAAGGAGTGGAGCCGGGGGGGGGGATTCAGCAAAATGAGGTTTCGCCTAGGGTGTCAACAATTCTTGCACCAGCCCTGCCTGGAGCCAAACCCAAGCTCGTAATTAGTCAGCAGTTTAGCCGAACAGGGTGAAAACCTGCAAAAGGCCTCAAACTGAATCTGAACATCATTAAATTCAATTGTGATGGGATTCAGGGGGATTATTTGCCCCACACTACTGCCAATAAATTGTAGATTCCCAGCTGTCGCAATACCACCAGGAATCTGGATGATGTCATTAGACATGTGCAATTCGTTTTGTTTTTTTCATTAAAATTTGTTATATTCGTTATCGTACGAATGAACGAACGATTCGCTAAAAATTTGAATGTTCAAGAATGTTCGAATCCGAAAAACAACGAAAATCCGAAAAAAACAAATTAGAAACAACGAATCTACGAAAGAAAGAAATCCGAAAAACGAAAACAGGAACAATGAAAATCAAAATGAACGAAAAAATTCGTACATTCGTAACTTTTTTTTTTTGTTGAATGGTTATTTTCCGTGTCCCTTACAATGGCGCTGCTTAGCGTGCCTCGAATGGATTGAACAAAAAAAATTCGTACATTCGTAACTTTATTTTTTTGTTGAATTGGTTAATTTTCCGTGTCTCTTACAATGGCGCTGCTTAACGTGCTTCGAATGGATTGAACGAAAAAATTCGTACATTCGTAACTTTTTTTTTTTCGATTCGTAATTTTCCGTGTCTCTTACAATGGCGCTGCTTAACGTGCTTCGAAAGGATTGAACGAAAAAATTCGTACATTCGTAACTTTTCTTTTTTTCGATTCTGAATTTTCCGTGTCTCTTACAATGGCGCTGCTTAACGTGCTTCGAATGGATTGAACGAAAAAATTCGTACATTCGTAACTTTTTTTTTCGATTCGTAATTTTCCGTGTCTCTTACAATGTAATAATAGCATACACATTACATACAATTATGAATTATGCTCCGATTACGAATCTACGAAAACAATGTTACGAAAGTACGAATAAATCAATCTAACGAAAGTACGAATGTAACTAAATCTACGAAAATACGAATGCGTCCGAATTTCGAATAAACGAAAATTAAACTAACAGAGAAACGAATCAATGAAAAAATAACTCTTACGAAAATACGAATCGTTACGAATACGAACACCGACGACTTACGAATTTACGAATCGTTACGAATCAACGGAAACGAAAAAAAACGAAACGAAAATAAACATATTTTTTTGTTGTGCACATGTCTAATTTATAAAGAAAAATATCGCATATCAGTTTGTCCAAGTACGTTCATTTCTTGCAAATGGAACAAAAACAAATGTTATTAGGCTATTTCCGTTTAATTTTCGTTTATTCGAAATTCGGACGCATTCGTATTTTCGTAGATTTAGTTACATTCGTACTTTCGTTAGATTGATTTATTTGTACTTTCGTAACATTGTTTTCGTAGATTCGTAATCGGAGCATAATTCATAATTTTATGTAATGTGTATGCTATTATTACATTGTAAGAGACACGGAAAATTACGAATCGAAAAAAAAAAAAAGTTACGAATGTACGAATTTTTTCGTTCAATCCATTCGAAGCACGTTAAGCAGCGCCATTGTAAGGGACACGGAAAATTACGAAAAAAAAAGAAAAAAAAGTTACGAATGTACGAATTTTTTCGTTCAATCTATTCGAAGCACGTTAAGCAGCGCCATTGTAAGGGACACGGAAAATTACCAATTCAACAAAAAAAAAAAAGTTACGAATGTACGAATTTTTTCGTTCATTTTGATTTTCGTTGTTCCCGTTTTAGTTTTTCGGATTTTCTTTTTTCGTACCCTGTTTCCCCAATAATAAGACCTAGCGTGATTGTCGGTGATGGCTGCAATATAAGCCCAACCCCCCAAATAAGCCCTAGTTAAAGTCCTTGTAGGTCTTATTTTCAGGGAAATGGGGTAGGGCTTATTTGGGGGGTAGGGCTTATATTCCAGCCATCACCGACAATCACGCTAGGTCTTATTTTCGGGGAAACAGGGTAGTTTCGTTTAGACATGTGCAATTCGTTTCGTTTTTTTTTTTTTTTTTTTTTTTCGTTATTTTCGTTCCTTCGTTTTCGTACGAATGAACGAATCGTTTGAATCGTACGAATCCGAATAACGAATCGTTCGAATCGTACGAATCCGAAAAACAACGAAAATCCGAAAAAAATAAATTAGAAACAACGAATGTACTAATGAAGAAAATCAGAAAAACTAAAACGAACGAAAAAAAAATTCGTACATTCGTAACTTTTTTTTTTTTGAATTGGTAATTTTCCGTGTCCCTTACAACGGCGCTGCTAAACGTACTTCGAATGGATTGAACAAAAAAAATCGTACATTCGTAACTTTTTTTTCGATTCGTAACTTTTTTTTCGATTCGTAACTTTTTTTTTTCGATTCGTAACTTTTTTTTTTTTTTTTTTTCGATTTGTAGTTTTCTGTGTCTCTATTGAACAAAAAAATTCGTACATTCGTAACTTTTTTTTTCGATTCGTAACTTTTTTTTTCGATTCGTAACTTTTTTTTTTTTCGATTCGTAACTTTTTTTATTTTTTTTTTCGATTTGTAGTTTTCTGTGTCTCTATTGAACAAAAAAATTCGTACATTCGTAACTTTTTTTTTTTCGATTCGTAACTTTTTTTTTTTCGATTCGTAACTTTTTTTTTTTCGATTCGTAACTTTTTTTTCGATTCGTAAATTATTAAAATGTAATAATAGCATACACATTACATAAAATTATGAATTATGCTCCGATTACGAATCTACGAATGTTATGAATGCTACGAATGTACGAATAAATACGAATGCGTCCGAAAATTAAACGAAAAAACGAATCAACGAAAAAATAACTCTTACGAATGTTCGAATCGTTCCGAATGCGAACACCGACGACTTACGAATGTACGAATCGTTACGAATCCGAACACCGACGACTTACGAATGTACGAATCGTTACGAATCTGAACACCGACGACTCACGAATGTACGAATCGTTACGAATCCGAACACCGACGACTCACGAATGTACGAATCGTTACGAATCCGAACACCGACGACTTACGAATGTACGAATCGTTACAAATCCGAACACCGACGACTTACGAATGTACGAATCGTTACGAATACGAACACGAATGTACGAATCGTTACGAATCCGAACACCGACGACTCACGAATGTACGAATCCGAACACCGACGACTCACGAATGTACGAATCGTTACGAATCCGAACACCGACGACTCACGAATGTACGAATCGTTACGAATCTGAACACGAATGTACGAATCGTTACGAATCCGAACACCGACGACTCACGAATGTACGAATCCGAACACCGACGACTCACGAATGTACGAATCGTTACGAATCCGAACACCGACGACTCACGAATGTACGAATCGTTACGAATCCGAACACGAATGTACGAATCGTTACGAATCCGAACACCGACGACTGACGAATGTACGAATCGTTACGAATACGAACACGAATGTACGAATCGTTACGAATACGAACACGAATGTACGAATCGTTACGAATCCGAACACCGACGACTTACGAATGTACGAATCGTTACGAATCCGAACACGGACGACTTACGAATGTACGAATCATTACGAATACGAACACGAATGTACGAATCGTTACGAATCCGAACACGGACGACTTACGAATGTACGAATCGTTACGAATCCGAACACGGACGACTTACGAATGTACGAATCATTACGAATACGAACACGAATGTACGAATCGTTACGAATCAACGGAAACGGAAAAAACGGAACGAAAAAAAACGAATTTTTTTTGTTGTGCACATGTCTAGTTTCGTTGTTTCTAATTTGGTTATTTCGGATTTTCGTTGTTTTCGTATTCGTTCGATTCGAGCGATTCGTTAAAATTTTTAGCGAATCGTTCGTTCATTCGTACGATAACGAATGAACGAATATAACGAAAAAAAACGAAAAAGGAAAAAAAAAAACGAAACAAATTGCGCATGTCTATTATAAATAGAGCCCTTTGATACCTCATTTGGATACATGAAATGAAGCTCAGATCTCATCCCTTGTGGAAGTCGCACAGTCTCTGGTCAGCATTAATTAAAAAAAAAAAAGAAAACAAGATTGCCGAGCAAACAAGTGCATGTCATGTGTATTTGCACAGAGAGTAATTAGATTACAGTTACATCCTGATAGCAAGCAGAGAGCTGTAATATCAGCCGAACATTTTCAACTCCATCCTGCCGATACGTTCGCATTATAAATTGAAACTGATCTGTCTTGTTCAAAGCAAAGCTCGTTGATTAGAGTTGTTTTATCTGTGTATTTAAAAAGCAATGCACTTCTTAAAACCCATTATGAATAGTTAATATTGAGCTTTGCCTGGAAACAATTCCCACTAGTGGATCCCGAGCACGCTGGTAATATTCAGCGCAAGCGAGTTTGATGCCTCTTATTGCCCTGCAGAGCCTTGGATACAGATGATGTCGAATGTCCTCTACTGAGACTCCGGCTTCAGCGCCGCGTCTCCTCTGTCTCTTGCCCTCCAGCAGCTGCACCCTGGAACATACAGGAAGTGTTTTACAAATCTCAGAATTAATAAATAGAGAATATTTAGTAGTCTCTTTTATCATTTAATTAGATACAAGAATCACTTTGTGGGGAAAGGAAAAAAAAAATAAAATAAAAACTTTTTTTTCTTTCCCCATCACAGCGCTAAAGAAAAAGAAATCACTTTAGATGGAATACATTTTGCTGCAAAGAAATTCACAATAAAAGCAGAGATGATTAGGAATTTGATACATACAAAGTGCGGTTTACCCACAGGGCCCGCAGTCTTAAAATGCAAAATCGTCTTTTTTACAAAACTTTTTTCTTAACATTGCAAACTTCCTGTGTGTATTTTTCATGTTCTCAGTAATATTTAAGAACTCTCCTTTTTTCTTGTCTTTTTGCTATCTTTGCCCCATCTTTCTGATTCTACCAACTTTTTACAGATATCGCTGGTGACTACAGGTGGTTTGCACATGTGTGGAACCGCTATCTCTTAGCGTCCCATAAGACGTCATTTATGACAAAACATATAGGGCGGTGCTACGTACAGACGTCATCCCTATCGATCCCAGAAGTGTGGGTTTGAGTCGTATTCTGGCAAGTCATTGTATATTTCTGTTGTTTTATCTACATACGTATGCAAGTGTAAATTTACCTTTAACCGCTTCCCGACCGCCGCCTGTACATATACGTCGGCAGAATGACACGGCTAGGCAAAAGCATGTATATATATATAAGTCCCCTTTAATTGCCTAGCCGCGGGGTCGCGCGCACACCGCCGGAGGCGCGATCGCGCCTGGTGTCCCGCGATCGGGTCACAGAGCTGAAGAGCGGTTAGAGGTCTGTGTAAACTGCCTGTCACTTCCTACACTGCCTGTCACTAATCGGCTGTTCCCGGTCATCGGGAAAGCCGATCAATGACGTCAGACGTCATCCACGCCCCCTAATGTAAAAAAAAAAACACACATGTCACAGACCATAACCCCTCTCCTCCCCCTAGTGGTTAACTCTTTCACTGCCAGTGTCATTTACATAGGAATCAGTGCATTTAAATAGCATTGATTTCTGTATAAATGACAATGGTCCCAAAAATGTGTCAAAAATGTCCGATGTGTCCGCCATAATGTCGCAGTCACAATAAAAATCGCTGATCGCCGCCATTACTAGTAAAAAAAAATATATTAATAAAAAGGCTATAAAACTATCCCCTATTTTGTAAATGCTATAACTTTTGCGCAAACCAATCAATAATCGCTAATTGTGATTTTTTTTTACCAAAAATATGTAGAAGAATACGTATCGGCCTAAACTGAGGAAAAAAAATGTTTTTTTATATATTTTTTGGGCATATTTATTATAGCAAAAAGCAAAAAATATATTTTTTTCAAAATTGTCGCTCTATTTTTGTTTATAGCGCAAAAAATAAAAACCGCAGGGGCGATCAAATACCACCAAAAGAAAGCTCTATTTGTGGGAAAAAAAGGACGCCAATTTTGTTTGGGAGCCACGTCGCACGACCGTGCAATTGTCAGTTTAAAGCGACGCAGTGCCGAAACGCAAAAAGGGGCCTGGTCCTTTGGCTGCAAATTGGTCCGGGGCTGAAGTGGTTAAATAAATCAACCTAAAGATTTTATACAATCGACGTGTTTTTTTTCTTTCCATATTCCTGTCCACGGCTCATGTGGAGCCTTGCTGGGAAGGGAACCAGCAGTGCATTCCCTATAGGAGCACATTATTATTATTATATTATTATTATACACGATTTATATAGCGCCAACATTTTACGCAGCGCTTTACAATGTATGGGGGGGACAACACAATTACAGTACAGTTCAATACAAAAGGTACAGGAGGACCCGGCTCGTAGAGCTTACATTCTAAAGCCCCATACACACGGTCGGACAATCCGCGGACCAGGTCGGTCGGATCCTGTCCGTCATACTTTGTCTGATGTTGGTTTTGCATACACACGGTCGGACAAAGTTGTCGGAAAATCCGATCATTCTGAATGTGGTGACGTTTGTTGCCTACGACGGGACTACGTAGAGGCTAGTAGCCAATAGCTTTGGTCTTGTAATGTGATCTGAGCATGCGTAGCACTTTGTCCGGTCGGACAACCGTACACACGATCGGATTTGGTGTGATCGGACCGTGTTGTCGGCAAATCTTTCCAGCAGGAGATAAGACTTTGTCCGTCGGACAATCCGACGTACACTGTCCGATGGTGCATACACACGGTCTGATTTTTCAACAACATTGTCCGATCGGACAGAATCCATGAAAAAGTCCGACCGTGTGTATGGGGCTTAAAGGGAGGGGGTGGTGGTACAAAAGGTAATAGCTGCAGAGAATGATTTGATAGTGGTGGCTCGGGACAGTTGTTAGGTGGGTGTGGGATAGGCTTCCCTGAATAAATGAGTTTTCAGGGAATTCTTAAAGGCGGACAGGGTAGGGGCTGATCGAACATAATGGGGAAGGGAGTTCCATAGGATGGGAGCGGCTCTGGAGAAGTCTTGAAGGCGAGCATGGGAGGAGGTAACAAGGGAGCTAGAGAGCAGGAGGTCCTGGGAGGAGGTAACAAGGGAGCTAGAGAGCAGTAGGTCCAGGGAGGAGCGGAGGGGACGATTTGGGCGATATCTGCAGATGAGGTTGGTGATGTTGATGGGGGCGATGTTGTGGATGGCTTTGTATGTTATGGTTAGCATTTTGAATTTTACACGGTGGGAGTAGGGGAAGCCAGTGAAGGGATTGGCAGAGAGGGGCGGCAGTCACAGATCGATTAGTGAGGTGTATTAGTCTAGCAGCAGCATTCATAATAGATTGAAGGGGGGAGGAGCCTGCGTAAGGGTCGGCCATTAAGGAGGGAGTTGCAGTAGTCAAGGCGGGAAATAATCAGGGAGTGAATGAGTTGCTTTGTGGGGTCATTAGTCAGGAAGGGTGGAATTCTGGAGATGTTGCGGAGGTGAAGGCGGCAGGATTTAGCCAGTGATTGGATATGGGGGCTGAAGGAGAGGTCAGAGTCAAGGATTACACCCAGGACCCTGGCATGTGTGGAGGGGCCAATGGTTGTGTTGTTGATATTATTGGTGAAGTCACGAGGGGGGGGGGGTCGTGAAGGAGGAAATATAACAAGCTCAGTTTTAGAAATTGAGGAAGTTTTGGGAAGTGGTGTGACATCCATAGTTTGAGATCCGTGAGGAGATCGAGGGGGTGAGGTGAGGAGTGGAGCGATAGATCTGGGTGGTCAATATTAACATCTGAAGGACCACTTTGGTGACTTTGATCATTGCCTATGTGACCTTTCTAGAAACAGCGGTCCATAAAATCCGGTAAGCGCTCCCTATATTAGAGGTGGAGGTTTCACACTACAGAGGTTGATTGCTGTTGGTGTTCTTCAATCTTCACCCACTTTACTCATTCACATGGATCACTGATTCAGATTTTATAATGTTTTTTATATGGTTTAGGCACAGCTCTGATTTTGTTTATATTGTATGTACTATGTTTATATCACATGGTTGAGCTGCTGCTCAGTGTGAGGTTTTACACAACTGTTATGGTTCAACATTTTTGGCATTATTGCGGTTTCTGTACATTTACAGAATGGAACGCTGTAACTTGACTGTAATCACTAGTCTTATTAAGGGTTAAAGCCCAACTCCCTTGCAATGGGGCTGTGCACGTACTGCAAGGGTTAATTGCCTATTTATATCTAGTGGAACCATTATCCCTTAATGGCATCCCAAATGCAATACGATTCTGCTGCCATTGTCACCCAACAGGATCAAGCAGTAATTGAGGCAAACAGCGCCTTTCAAAGTGAAACGCGTTGCCTTAAAAGAAGCAGGAGCTTCTTTTTGGGTGATAAAAGCATGTAGGGTGACCGGTCTGGTCCTAGGCAACATGCAAAATCGCGTGCAAATCGATCAACAAAATCGCGCCGTGGGAACGCTTGTTCCCGTTATATGAACGTGTGAATGGAGCCTTATGCCCCGTACACACAGTCGGAAAATGTCCTATCGGACATTTAGGTAGAGGGAGGCCACATGTATATAACTGAAGACCGGATAGGATTTTAACCAAACCTGGCAGATAAGTGTATATCACACTTTCCAAAAGCAATTACGTTTTCGTATTGTCTATTTTCTCCAGGTACGAAAGATTCTAGCAACCTGTTTTACTTTTACCGGACCTTTTAAATTGTTTGAATTCATTAGGCCCCCCCCCCCTGCTCCGACCTACAAGCATGCTGAGGCTTGTATTCCTGTCGCCGCTTGCCTACCGCGAGCGTAACCAGAAGTTTAGTATAAAGAGATGAATTTAGCCGCCAACTTTTCATTGACTTACTTCTCCATTGTACTTCCCTGCAGTATATGTTGGAACTTTATGAACAAAGCATAATAATAACAATAAGGTCCAACCCCTATTCCAGAACCATCTTTCTATAAGCAGGGGAGGCATCTCTGAATCAGAGCACAGGTGACCACACCCACCACTACACTGAACACTCCCAGTCCCAGAATCAAAACAACCAGGCCTAGCCTAAAGCACAGGCCTGGCTAAATTTACCTGCATTTACTTGGGCCCTGAACTAGAAAAATCCTGTTCTAGCATCTACCTTTAGGTAGAGGGGGGGCTACATGTATATAACTGAAGACCGGATAGGATTTTAACCAAACCTGGCAGATAAGTGTATATCACACTTTCCAAAAGCAATTACCTTTTCATATTGTCTATTTTCTCCAGGTACGAAAGATTCTAGCAACCTGTTTTACTTTTACCGGACCTTTTAAATTGTTTGAATTTATTAGGCCCCCCCCTGCTCCTACAAGCATGCTGAGGCTTGTAGTCCTGTCGCCGCTTGCCTACCGCGAGCGTAACCAGAAGTTTTCGTATAAAGAGATGAATTTAGCCGTCAACTTTTCATTGACTCACTTCTCCATTGTACTTCCCTGCAGTATATGTTGGAACTTTATGAACAAAGCATAATAATAACAATAAGGTCCAACCCCTATTCCAGAACCATCTTTCTATAAGCAGGGGAGGCATCTCTGAATCAGAGCACGGGTGACCACACCCACCACTACACTGAACACTCCCAGTCCCAGAATCAAAACAACCAGGCCTAGACTAAAGCACAGGCCTGGCTAAATTTACCTGCATTTGGGCCCTGGACTAGAAAAATCCTGTTCTAGCACCTACCTTTAAGTAAAGGGGGGGCTACATGTATATAACTGAAGACCGGATAGGATTTTAACCAAACCTGGCAGATAAGTGTATATCACACTTTCCAAAAGCAATTACGTTTTCATATTGTCCATTTTCTCCAGGTACGAAAGATTCAAGCAACCTGTTTTACCGGACCTTTTAAATAGTTTGAATTCATTAGGCCCCCCCCCCCCCCTGCTCCTACAAGCATGCTGAGGCTTGTAGTCCTGTCGCCGCTTGCCTACCTACAAGCGTAACCAGAAGTTTTCGTATAAAGAGATGAATTTAGCCGTCAACTTTTCATTGACTTACTTCTCCATTGTACTTCCCTGCAGTATATGTTGGAACTTTATGAACAAAGCATAATAATAACAATAATTAAAAAAAATGGAAAAAAAATAATAAAATAAATAAAAGGGGGAAGAAAAAAAAAAAAAAACGCATTTAGTGGTGGAATGTCAAGTCTGTAATTATTAAAGAGGGTCCTTAAAATGTAGGAACAGTGTCGTTAAAATATAGGTTTTGCCAGTTACTCCCTTTGTGCTGCAATATAATAGTTCATCACTTAGCTTTCAAAATCTCCCCAGGTTCTTTCAAATAACATTTAACGCTATCGGCAATTACCAGAGACTCACTTTCCCTTCAGGACCAGCGCCGCAATCAGTACTTTGTGTTGTTCTATTTAAAGATATTGAAAGCTAAATAATATATATTTAAGCTAGTGTATCTACTATTCAGGATCAGTGTTTTTTCAACTGCAGTCCTGAGAGACTGTACAAAGTGTAGGTTTTCAGGAAATTCCTGATGGGTAGGTTAGTAGCTTAAGTCATAAGGTAAACCTCTAGATGATCTGGTTGTATTTCAAGAGGTTCTCCAGTATAAAAGCAGCCCTTGCAGTAAAATGCAAGGTCCGCGTATAATGCCAGGGCTCCCTCTCCCTGTAAAAGTCACCAGCGCTTTGGGACGTATTAATAAAACAGTTTTCATAGCCGTTCGTCCATTGAAACTGCATGTAAATCTATTCTACAGCAAAATGGAATGTTCTCTAAATTCTCTGCTGATTGAAAGTTATTCTTCGAAACAAAGCAACAGGAATAGAGGAAATATCACATTATGACCATTAGACCCCTTTCACACCACAACGCCAATAGCGTCGGCGGTAATTTGCGGCGCATTTCGGCCGCTAGCGAGGGCGCTCTTACCCCCCGCTGGCGGCCGAGAAAGGGTTAAAACCCCCGGCAAAACGCTGCAATGGCGGCGCTTTGCCGGCGGTATTACAGCGCTGCCCCATTGATTTCAATGGGGAGCAGCGGTGGAGGAGCGGTGGAGTGCAAAGTGAAAGCCCTCAGGCTTTCACACTGCAGGCAATGGTGCAGCAGTTTGAGGGCGGATTGCAGGCGCTATTTCTAACGATATAGCGCCTGCAATTACACCCTCGGTGTGAAAGGGGTCTTAGATGGATCGGTCGTGCGACGTTGCACCCAAACAAAATTGACGTCCTTTTTTCCCCACAAATAGAGCTTTCTTTTGGTGGTATTTGATCGCCTCTTCGGTTTTTATTTTTTGCGCTATAAACAAAAAAAGAGCGACAATTTTGAAAAAAAAAAACCATTATTTTTAACTTTTTGCTATAATAAATATCCCCCAAAAATATATAAAAAAATCGTTTTTTCCTCAGTTTAGGCCGATACGTATTCTTCTACATAGTTTTGGTAAAAAAAAATCGCAATAAGCGTTTATTTATTGGTTTGCGCAAAAGTTATAGCGTCTACAAAATAGGGGTTAGTTTTATGGGATTTTTATTAATATATATTTTTTTTACTAGTAATGGCGGCGATCTGCAATTTTTATCGTGACTGCGACATTATGGCGGACACATCGGACAATTTTGACACATTTTTGGGATCATTGTCATTTTTACAGCGATCAGTGCTATAAAATTGCACTGATTACTGTAAAAATCTGACAATTTTGACAGGGTTAAGTGTGTCCTAGGGAGTGATTCTAACTGGGCATGGCGACGAGTTAGACGCCACTGATCACCGCTCCCAATCACAGGGAGCTATGTTCAGTGACACTGTCACTATTCAGAACGGGGAGATGCTTGTTTACATTAGCATCTCCCCGTTCTTCCTCTCCGTGAGACGATCGCGGGTATCCCTGTGGACATCGAGTCTGCGGTCGTGCGACGTGGCACCCAAACAAAAATGACGTCCTTTTTTCCCCACAAATAGAGCTTTCTTTTGGTGGTATTTGATCGCCTCTTCGGTTTTTATTTTTTGCGCTATAAACAAAAAAAGAGCGACAATTTTGAAAAAAAAAAAATATTTTTAACTTTTTGCTATAATAAATATCCCCGAAAATATATAATAAATAGCTTTTTCCTCAGTTTAGGCCGATACCTATTCTTCTGCATAGTTTTGGTAAAAAGAAAATCGCAATAAGCGTTTATTTATTGGTTTGCGCAAAAGTTATAGCGACTACAAAATAGGGGTTAGTTTTATGGGATTTTTATTAATAATTTTTTTTTTTTTTACTAGTAATGGCGGCGATCTGAGATTTTTATTGTGACTGCGACATTATGGCGGACACGTCGGACAATTTTGACACATTTTTGGGACCATTGTCATTTTTACAGCGATCAGTGCTATAAAATTGCACTGATTACTGTAAAAATTACACTGGCAGGGAAGGGGTTAACCACTAGCTGGCTAGGAAAGGGCTAAGTGTGTCCTAGGGAGTGATTCTAACTGGGCATGGCTACGAGTGAGACGTCACTGATCACCGCTACCAATTACAGGCAACTGTGATCAGTGACGCTGTCACTAGGCAGAGCGGGGAGATGCTTGTTTACATTAGCATCTCCCCGTTCTTCCTCTCCGTGAGACGATCGCGGGTATCCCTGTGGACACCGAGTCCGCTAGACACACGCGATGGCACGGCGGCAAATTCAAAGGGACGTACAGGTATTTAACCACTTCAGCCCCAGGAAGATTTGGCTGCTGAATGACCGGCCCGTTTTTTGCGATTCGGCACTGCGTCGCTCTAACTGACAATTGCGCGGTCGCCTGGCGGTATTCCCGAGTATGGCTCGGGGTGGAATTTCCGAACCAAAGCGGTAACTTGCCAGACTCAAAGCGGTAACTTGCCAGACTCTGGATCGCATTGCAGGATCCAGGAAGAGCTCACTTACCTTGTCCCCAGGATCCTGCGATGTCTCCCCGCAGTGTGAGCGACTCGTCCTCCACTCGATTCATCACGGAGCCGAACTCCGTTCCCTGCGAGCGCTGCGACGCACGTTGACGGAGAAGGGCGCCAAATTCAAAAAGTGAAACACGCACTATACATACAAAAGGTTGTAGGCCAGCATATGTTACACAAAAGTATAGAGGGGAATTTTTTTAGTATGTGCCACATCCTATATTGAAAAAGAAACAAAAGGGGGGGTCCCCTATGAGGTGGACTTTTAAGGCACAGAATGTTTTTTACCCCAGAAAAAGAATTCAGATATTATATATTAAAGATTTATAGGTCGTTTATTACAAAAGAAAAATAATAATAATAACATATACATAAATACATTGAGAATAAAAATTATGAAGTGTTTGAACATCATTCAAAATAACCACAGAATATGGATATACATCATAGTCAATAGATTTCTCACACCCGACGCGTTTCGGAAATTTAAAGTTTCCTCCTTCTTCAGGGGTGAGAGTATGATAGATGCCCTATTATAAAAGAGCAATATGTCAAAATACACATTGAGCATACAATGACAAACGTTGTAAAGAAAGAAAAGACTTACAGCAGTTCGAACACTATGTGCAAAGACACTTCAATAGCTTAAAAACAAAGCTTGGAGGGAGGGGCTTCTTCGCCTTAAAGGTCCCCAGAGAGCCTGCCTGAGTGGATGATTTGTGCCCATCAGCCGATGGAGGAACCACTGAACGCCCAGATGACCAACCCCCTCCTCCACTAATAGGGAGGTTTGTCGCGATGAGTGGGGGGGGGTGGCGCCAAAGAGAAGGCTTATGGCTTATCTGCCCATAGGGAATAATGACAATATACCTTATTTTGTATAAAACCCATTTACAATCTTATTGATTACAACTACTGATTACATTTTGCTCCTATTAAAGGCAACATGCACAATTATATATTTCAATAGTTTGTATTTTCCTTATGACCACTAGTTGTCTAGATTCATAAAATACCATATACACTAATAATAATAATTGAATGTATTTTCTTTTAGAGCTACGATTTAACAATATATATACCGTATTTATCGGCGTATAACACACGCTTTTTCCCCCTTAAAATCGGGGGAAAGTCGTGGGTGCGTGTTATACGCCGATCCCCACTGTCTGACCCAAAAAATACAGAGCGTCGCCAAAAAAATACAGAGCGCGGCCGAAAAAGACAGAGCACTGACAAAAAAGACCGAGCTGACTGCTCGGCTCCGCTAGCAGTCCCGCCTCCCTGCTGTTTCTGGAGAGCTCGCAGTCCCGCCCAGACTGGGCGGGACTGCGAGCGGAGCCGAGTACACAGCACAGTCGGCTCGGTCTTTTTCAGCAGCGCTCACTCCAGAAACAGCAGGGAGGCGGGTCTGTGAGCAGAGCTGAGCAGTCGGCTTGGGCTTTTTCGGCGGTGCTCTGGCTTTTTCGGCGGCGCTCAGTATTTTTCGGCGCCGTTTGGTCGGTCTGTCTCGGCGGCGGGAAATTTAAAACGTGGGCAAGCTGCAAATGACACTGGGCAAGCTGCAAATGACACTGGTGAAGCTGCAAATAAATCTGGGCAAGCTGCAAATGACACTGAGCAAGCTGCAAATTACGCTGGGTAAGCTGCAAATGACACTGGGCAAGCTGCAAATTACGCTGGGTAAGCTGCAAATGACACTGGGCAAGCTGCAAATGACACTGGTCAAGCTGCAAATAAATCTGGGCAAGCTGCAAATGACACTGAGCAAGCTGCAAATTACGCTGGGCAAGCTGCAAATGACACTGGGCAAGCTGCAAATGACACTGGGCAAGCTGCAAATGACGCTGGGCAAGTTGCAAATGACACTGGGCAAGCTGCAAATGACGCTGGGCAAGTTGCAAATGACACTGGGCAAGCTGCAAATGACACTGGGCAAGCTGCAAATGACGCTGGGCAAGCTGCAAATGACGCTGGGCAAGCTGCAAAGATGGACAAGGCTGCAGATGCACACTGATAAGGCTGCATTGATGGGCATTTAAATGTAAGTTTTTTTTTCCTTAAACTTCCCTCCTAAAACTTTTTTTCCTTAAAATGCCCTCCTAAACTTGGGGTGCGTGTTATACGCCGGTGCGTGTTATACAGCGATAAATCCGATATTTTTTTTTTTTTTTAGGAAAAAAATAGATATAAGTTAAACCTAGTTCTGGACCTCAGGCAGTGCTGAAAAAAAGAATAGGCACTATAGCAAAAGTTTTTTTTCAATTTTTACTAGTGCTGGATATTTTTTTTTACCTGGAGTTAAGCTTTAAAGTTTGATTCCAGACAATTGTTTTCTTTTTTTTTTGGGATTATCTTTCTTGACTTACATTGCTTCTGTTTCACACAAATCCGCATAGCACCTCCTTTTAGATTATTATACATTTTTGTTTTGTTTAAAAAAATGTTGAATATCCCTGTAAACTACATTCCATACTATTTTTTTTTTTTTTTTTTTGCGAGGTATGCTTGGCTGCTGGCTGAAATAACATTTGTTGTTGATTTTTTTTTTTATATTTTTTTCCTCTTTTTATTTGATCGGGTTCATATTATGAGCTGTGAACGAAAGCAGGATGTCTTTGTAAAGCCCCAACCGTGAAAAATAATGCTGCAGATGGAATGACAAAAAACAAGCGCTATGTGCGGCGCTGCAGTTCAAAGAGAGGTGAATAATTGAGGCGCGCGCCTAGGCCGTGTTCCCCGTCTACCTGCAGCTAGCTAGATACCGTATATGAAGGACCCGCTGTCTCTGGCTTTGGCGGAATCGCTGCTCTCTGAATTGGCTTGTTGCTGTGTTGCGCTCAGGATATTACTGGCATTGCCTTGTCTTTTAAAGCAGTAATCCCACGGTCGTGTGTGGCAAAAGGAGCAAAGAATCTTGCTGACTTCATACAGAATTTTCTCTTTTTAAAAAAAAAATAAAAAAATCATGAACATCTTCTGCAGACTCAATTTTCCGTGAAGGATAATTACATTCCGATACTTTTAGGATTTAGAAATTGTCTCCAAATACCTTGCAAGTGTATCCAGTGTAATATACTTTATAAATGTCATCTGTTGCCTGGAACACATTAGAGCGGGTTGTCAAACGGCCTCACTCAGTAGCGCACAGAGCTGTGCCTATTGGCTGCGTACACACGGTCGGAATTTCCGATGGAAACAGTCCGATGGGAGCTTTTCATCGGATTTTCCGACCGTGTGTATGCCCAACGGTCTTTTTCTGTCGGAATTTCCGACGGACTTTGGATTGAGAACCTGTTCTTAATTTTTCCGACGAAAAACCTTTCTATCGGATTTTCCGATCGTGTGTATGCAATTCCGACACGCAAAATTCCGACGCAAGCTCGGACACCGTTCGACACATGCTCGGAAGCATTAAACTTCCCTTTTATAGTGCAGTCGAACGTGTTGTATGCCGCTGTGTTATTGACCGTTGGAATTTGGTGTGTCCGTGTGTAGGCAAGACAGTTTGAGCGAAATTCCATCGGAATTCCGACGGGAAAACCATCAGAGCTTTTTCCGACGAGAATTCTGACCGTGTGTACACGGCATTAGCGTCCAATTGGAAATACTCGTTGGCTTTCTGAACAACAGTAGACATGTGCAATTCGTTTTGTTTTTTTTCGTTATTTTCGTTCATTCGTTTTCGTACAAATGAACGAACGATTCGCTAAAAATTTTAACGAATAACGAATCATTCAAATCGAACGAATCCGAAAACAACGAAAATCCGAAAAAAAACTAATTAGAAACAACGAATGTACGAAAGAAGAAAATCCGAAAAACGAAAACGGAACAACGAAAATCAAAATTAACAAAAAAATTCGTACATTTGTAACTTTTTTTTTGTTGAATTGGTAATTTTCCGTGTCTCTTACAATGGCGCTGCTTAACGTGCTTCGAATGGATTGAACGAAAAAAATGTGTAACTTTTTTTTTTTCCGATTCGTAATTTTCCGTGTCCCTTACAATGGCGCTGCTTAACGTGCCTTGAATGGATTGAACAAAAAAAATCATAAATTCGTAACTTTTTTTTTTTTTTTCGATTCGTAATTTTCCGTGTCTCTTACAATGGTGCTGCTTAACGTGCCTTGAATGGATTGAACGAAAAAATTTGTAAATTCGTAACTTTTTTTTTTTTCGATTCGTAATTTTCCGTGTCCCTTACAATGGCGCTGCTTAACGTGCTTCGAATGGATTGAACGAAAAAAATTTGTAAATTCGTAACTTTTTTTTTTTTCGATTCGTAATTTTCCGTGTCTCTTACAATGGCGCTGCTTAACGTGCCTCGAATGGATTGAACGAAAAAAAATTTAAATTCGTAACTTTTTTTTTTTTTTTTTTTTCGATTTGTAATTTTCCGTGTCTCTTACAATGGCGCTGCTTAACGTGCTTCGAATGGATTGAACGAAAAAATTCGTACATTCGTAACTTTTTTTTTCCATTCGTAATTTTTCGCGTCTCTTAAAATGCAATAATAGCAGACACATTACATAACATTATGAATTATGCTCCGATTACGAATCTACGAATGTTACGAATGTTACGAATGTACGAATAAATACGAATGCGTCCGAATTTCGAATAAACAAAAATTAAACTAACGGAAATACGAATCAACGAAAAAATAACTCTTACGAAAATACGAATCGTTACGAATACGAACACCGACGAATTACAAATTTACGAATCGTTACGAATCAACGGAAACGAAAAAAACGAAACGAAAATAAACAAATTTTTTTGTTGTGCACATGTCTAGACAACAGTAAAGTAAAATCAGGCTGTTTGCTCCTTTGCTCTGGTTTATTAAGTCTGGGTTCACATCCATGCGGTCTGCGCTTAACGCGTTTTTTTTTAGCCTCGTTTTGCAGCGTTTTGTACTTTTGAATGTTCTTTTTTGAATTTTTTTTTTGGTGCGCTTTTGATCCGTTTTACATTTGAATTTTTTTACTGTAATACACTGTGAAAAGTAGGGGGAAGGGGAACTTGGGACTTTGAGCGAAATTACGGCCTGGTAAGGTCATGTATTTCCATCCCTGTCAATATAGTAATAGCGGGCACGCAAGCATAGGCTAGCGGGCTGGGGGGGGGGGGGGGAAGAGTTGGGACTTTAAATGAAACTCGTGGTCTGCAAGCAGCAGAAGGTGGATAAATAAGCTGTTTAACCACATGCCGACCGGGCCATAGCCGAAAGACGGCTACAGCGCGGTCGGCTTATTCTGGGTGGACGTCCGTAGCGCTCCTGCGCGCCCCCCCCCCCCCCCTGGGGCGTGCACTCGGGAATATCCGTGACCGTCGGGTCCAAAGTACCCGGCGCATCAATACCCTGTTTCCCCGAAAATAAGACCTAGCGTGATTGTTGGTGATGGCTGCAATATAAGCCCTACCCCCCAATTAAGCTCTAGTTAAAGTCATTGTAGGTCTTATTTTCAGGGTAGGGCTTGTTTTCGGGGAAACAGGGTAGGGCTTATTTGGGCGGTAGGGCTTATATTGCAGCCATCACCGACAATCACGCTAGGTCTTATTTTCGGGGGAAACAGGGTATGTTGTGGTGTTGGTTCCACTGGGTTTGCACGCCAAATTTGGGGGGTTCCTAGCACCAAGTGGCCCCGAGATACAGGGGCCGCAAAGTCGGGTCGGAAAATGTCATTCTCTGCTGCAGAAAAGTTCTTGACTCGAGTATAAGCCGAGGGGGGGGGGGCACTTTGAGCACAAAAAAACGTGCTGAAAAACTCGGCTTATACTCGAGCATATACGGTATTTTTTTTTAGCTAGCAATTAAAAAGTATAATTTGACCACATTTTTTTTTTAATTTTCCTTGTAGATTTGACCATTGACCATACCTTTGACCATTGATCATGGGTTTTCCATTGATTCTATATGGCTAACACAGTACAATATATATATATATTTTTTTCTTTTGCTCAGATCATGTGATAACTTATGTCTACATGTAATCAGCCAAAGTTCAGCTGTGAACAATGTACATCAGGCATGCATGTAAAATACTACAAGTTTTTTTTTTTACAAAGAAGATAAAAACCCTTTCAGTGATGATGCCAAGACAATTAGAGGGATGGAGATGCGGGCTAGGTTTTTTTTTTTTTTTTTTTTTTTAAAAAGAAAAAAAAAAAAAAATAAAAAAAAAGAAAAAAAAAAAAAAAAAAAAACCCTTTCAGTGGATGGTGATTGTATCTTGAAGGTCAATGCCATCCCATATAAAAATGGCTCTTTCCAAGTGAAAATACGTCACATTCCTTTGTTGACATGACAAGTGTTAATGCAATCACTAGGCTCGATAATAGTATGATGTCCCTTTAGACACCGTCAGATGATGATATACAGAAACAAGTGCAGACCTTGAACGGGTCTCTTCTGACCTCAGAGCCACTTACCAATGTTTTCGGGAGAATCACAAGTCTCTTCTGACCTATGATAGGTCGAGCTCTTTCCATCTCATTCACACAATATTCGCTCCATTACCATATTTGTGCAACCAGTCTGTCAGGTTCTCGTGCTTTGTGCCGTTACACTGTAGCTAATGCCTGATATATTCATGTCTTGGCTTTCTGGTGCTATGGTTTGGTTTTTACAGACGCTCATCTCTTCTTTTGCACCCTTGACCTCAGGACAATCGGTGGGGTGAGATGAGCTGCTAATAGGCTAAAGCTGTTTATGGAGGAATAATGGAATGCAATGGATACTACGTCCTCCTGATTGTTGTTTGATGTTACATAGATACACATTAGAGAATAAAAAATAAAAAAAAAAAAATGTAGATGTGAACTAGGGAAAAATGTTTGGAGGTCTGGTTCCCAATCCGAAAATAACGAAAATTCGAAAAAAACTAATTAGAAACAACGAATGTACGAATGAAGAAAATCCGAAAAACTAAAACAGGAACAACGAAAATGAAAATGAACGAAAAAATTCGTACATTCGTAACTTTTTTTTTTTGTTGAATTGGTAATTTTCCGTATCCCTTACAATGGCGCTGCTTAACGTGCTTCGAATGGATTGAACGAAAAAATTCGTACATTCGTAACTTTTTTTTCGATTCATAATTTTCCGTGTTTCTTACAATGTAATAATAGCGTACAGAGTACATAAAATTATGAATTATGCACCGATTACGAATCTACGAATGTTACGAATGTTACGAATGTACGAATAAATATGAATGCGTCCGAATTTCGAATAAACGAAAATTAAACTAACGGAAAAAAGAATCAACAAAAAATAACTCTTACGAATGTACGAATCGTTACGAATCAACGGAAACGAAAATAAACGAATTTTTTTGTTGTGCACATGTCTATTTATTACTTTTGGTCATTCTATGCACTCTACTCACTGAGGATTTATACACGCATATACAATCCTCTTCCCCTCCTTTATTATTTAGGGGAGTGGGTCACGTGCTCTATAGGTTGCCCGCTACTTTCCGATGGTACTCAAGTTGGGTAAGATACCGAATGTACCGAATTTGTTTTTCAGATGCATATTTCCTGAAGAAGCCACTATGTGGCGAAACTAGTTGAAATGAAATATTGAAATCATCCACTATATGTACTGTTTTTAGTATATATGTTGTGTTGAGATTTGTCTTTTTCTTTTTTGCTGTCCATAATAAATTTTGTAATTTTTTAGATTTGTTTATATGTTGATTGAATTCTTGTACCACGTACCGCAATAGTCCGCCAGCTCCCTCTTTCTTGGTGGTCTGTATTGGGAACCAGACCTCCAAACATTTTTCCATTTAACCTTGGATGATGGTACGATATTTACGATAATATTCCTGTGGTATCCGGTTAGGCCCCACAATTTTTTCGTAGATCTGAACTAAAAATAAAACCAAAATTTAAAAATAAATGAACCAATAAATTAAGGCTGTGGAAATGAAAGTTTAATTCCTCGATATAAGTCTTTTGATCGGTACTCACCTCTCCGCCGGCTTATGGGTCTTCAGGGAGTTCCATGGGAGATCCGGTGACGTCACGGATATCGACGTCACAGAAACTGTGACATTGAAGTTCCGATTGAATGTAATGAGTACGGGGGAGGAGCTACGCATGACGTCACCCGCTGCTGCCCTACGGAAACTAACACGATTGTCGGCTTTACATGCTGTGTTTTTATCATCTTTATGTGAGTAGTTTGTGTTTGAACACAAAAATTAAATCTTATACTTAAGCGGTGAGCACTTAGATCTTTTCTTTCTACCCATGACCTGGCGTCCTTGCTGAGATCTAAGGAGACGTGAGAGAAGTTTATGGTCCGTGTTAACCCATTTGATACCCGCTTACATCACCTGTTTGCACAGGGGTCCATGCCATAAGGTGAGAGTGATTAGTTAGACCGGAGGTGGAGGGATTGTCACGCTACTGTGGGGAAAAAAATGACTTACGTCAGTGCTACAGTTTGAATTTAAAACGTATTTGTGTGAACTGTGAAGTTAAGTCATGGATTGTGGAAACTAACTAGTGTCGGGTGATTGTATATAGTGTATACCACATTTACCACTGACTAATGCAGAGTTGCAATGCAAGGAGATCAGCTAAAAGTAGTTGGATCTGTATGTGCGTTATAATTAATCAAAATTAGTTGATTAATCGATTAAAAAAAGAATTGATTACTCGAACGCGAAAATTTTAATCAGTAACAGCCCTACAATAAATTAAAAAAATAAATAAATATAAAAAATATTAGTTTCTTATCCCTGCATGCATTTTGCTTATGGGTACATTGAATAGAATAGTTACATGGAAGAGTTATAGAATAGTTACATTCAGGGTTGCCAACCGCCAGTAAATTTACTGACAGTTTGTAAAAATCTGTGATTTTTTTACAACTGCCAGTAAATATCAGGGGCTGATAATTTCATGCTGTGTTGACTTTTTAAAGAGGAGGTAAACCCCCCCCAAAAAATTCAATTTTTTCAATAATAGCATGTGTTGCAACATACCCAATCATGCTAGCTGTTCTAAAGCGAAAAACGAGCGCTCTAAGTACCTTTTTTTTTAGTTGTATATTCCGTTTTCCTCTTGTTCTAGGCTGCTCCATTTTTAGTAAGGATTCCAGGCAGAGATGCGGACGTCATTTCCGCCCTTACTGCGCGGCCCTGACGAAATCTCGCGCATGCGCCGTACCACCGTGTCTCTCTCTCTCTCCTTCAATTCACTCCCCTGTGTGACGTCTTGTTCAGTCACAAGGGGGAGTGTCAGGAAGAGGGGAATGAGTTTTACATCGCGAGACTTCTCCTCTATGCCGCTCAGAGGAGAATGTCTCGCAGTTCAGGAGGCATAATAGCCGGACATTGAAAAACGGCATTGACATATGCCGATCTATAAACTACAGACTGCACAAGCGCGCATGACGTCATACCTAATGAAAACAGGCATATCTTGGAAACTAAGCAAGTAAGTGCAGTTTCACAGGCAGCAATCAGCTGACTGTGTTATCTACTATAAGAAGAGATAAAGTTGTCTCTGAGGGTTTACTTCCTCTTTAACCACTTTCAGCCCCGGACCAATTTGCAGCCAAAGGACCAGGCCCCTTTTTGCGATTCGGCACTGCGTCGCTTTAACTGACAATTGCGCGGTCGTGCGACGTGGCTCCCAAACAAAATTGACGTCCTTTTTTTCCCACAAATAGAGCTTTCTTTTGGTGGTATTTGATCGCCCCTGCGGTTTTTATTTTTTGCGCTATAAACAAAAATAGAGCGACAATTTTGAAAAAAATGCATTATTTTTTATTTTTTGCTATAATAAATATCCCCAAAAAATATATAAAAAAACGTTTTTTTTTCCTCAGTTTAGGCCGATACGTATTCTTCTACATATTTTTGGTAAAAAAAATCGCAATATGCGATTATTGATCGGTTTGCGCAAAAGTTATAGCGTTTACAAGATAGGGGATAGTTTTATAGCATTTTTATTAATATTTTTTTTTTTTTAGTAATGGCGGAGATCTGCGATTTTTTTTTTGTGACTGCGACATTATGGCGGACACATCGGACATTTTTGACACATTTTTGGGACCATTGTCATTTTTTACAGCAATTAATGCATTTAAATGCATTGATTTCTGTATAAATGACACTGGCAGTGAAGGGGTTAACCACAAGGGGGCAGTGTAAGAGTTAAGTATGCCTAGGGTGTGTTTTTTACTGTGGGGTGGCGTGGCTGTCAGCTAGTGAATGCTGATCTCTGCTCCAATCACAGGGAGCAGAGATCGGCGTCACTAGTTGCTAGGCAGAACGGGGAGATGCTGTTTATCTCGGCATCTCCCCGTTCAGCCGCCCCGTGAGACGATCGCAGGGGTCCCCGCGGCGATCGAGTCCGCGGGGACCGTGATCGGACTCACGGGGGTACCGACCGGCGCGGGAGCGCGCCGCTCCCGGCGCGCTCCCGATGGCACGGACAGGCTAAAGGAGGGACTTATATATACGCCCTCCTGCCTGTACGTGCCATTCTGTCGACGTATATCGTCGTGCGCCGGTCGGCCAGTGGTTAAGTGTAAATCAAGTAAAAATTACTTTGTATTGTCAGTGTTTCCATATCATGGTTATACTGTTCGAATATTCACTGTGTTAGTTTTCAATAGCAGTTCTGTAATTTCTCAGGTCGTCAGTAAAAAAAAATGTGTTCTGCCAGTAAATTTTTCATTTTTTGTCAGTATGAAATGTTTTGAGCATTGTTTTATTCTATTTTTTTTTTTATTTTTTTATTTCAGCAATGAAGAATACGTTAAATTTTCATCAAAGTTGACTGTCTGTAGACCTTTGTATGTAGTAACTGGCACATATGTGGCCAATGTGTACAGTTTATTGGGGGAGTCTTCCTCCTCATTACGCTTCCTGGGCAAGCGCACACAAATACGGTATAGAACATTTCTGATCCCGTTGGCCCACATAGCTTTGTTCAGCCTGGTGTCAAGGAGTCCACATCTCTTTCATTGGGCGGCACAGTGGTGTAGTGGGTAGCGCTTTCACCTAGCAGTAAAAAAGGGTCACTGGTTTAAACCCCAACCACGACACTACCTGCCTGGAGTTTGCCTGTTCTCTCTGTGCCTGTGTGCAGGGGCGGACTGACCATTCGGCCACTCGGGCACTTCCCGAGGGCCCCTGGCCACTAGGGGCCCCCTCATAGAGCATATATACTCACTGATGCAATGCCATAAAAAACTCTAGTTTTTTTTAGGTGGCTTAGACAATGAGGAATGCCTCCACTTCTTTGCCCCGACCCTTCATCCAATTTCTAATCTAATCAGTGACTCCGCCTAGTCTGACAAAAGCATAGAAATGTCTTTTTTTTTCACAAAGAAAAACCTGCATACCGATGTCTAGTCAGCCCCAACCCCCCACCATGTTTGTGAAATATCCAACAGACATTCGCTGTGCCATCGACGGACGGGTCCAATATCGGCGGGCTCTGACTCTGGACCTCTCACGCAATTTGCGACGACGTTGCTGCCTCATCAAGAGCAACATCAGGAGCATTTCCTGACATATATTCAATATGGGATCCATTTAAAAAAAAAAACACAGAAAGAGAGGAAAATGCAAGTGTACAACGGCTCTCTCTGCTGCTCACTCTGATCAAAATGGCAGAAATAGTTAATAATACATGCTTTCTGAGCTTGGGGAGGGTCTATATGATGTTATCTTTACAAACGCTTATAGACGCAAACGCGGTAAAACGCGGCTAAAGGCGGCTAAACGCGGCATGAAAACGCGATTTCTGCTTTTTAAAACATGCGTTCAGCAGAGTTTGCATTGGCGACTAGACATGTGCAATTCGTTTAGTTATTTTTCGTTATTTCGTTTTTTTTCGTTATTTCCGCTCATTCGTTATCGTACGAATGAACGAACGATTCGCTAAAAATTTTAATGAATAACGAATCGTTCGAATCGAACGAATCCGAAAATAACGAAAATTCGAAAAAAACGAATTAGAAACAACGAATGTACGAATGAAGAAAATCCGAAAAAACGAAAACAGGAACAAACGAAAATGAAAATGAACGAAAAATTCGTACATTCGTAACTTTTTTTTTTGCTGAATTGGTCATTTTCCGTGTCTCTTACAATGGTGCTGCTTAACGTGCTTCGAATGGATTGAACGAAAAAATTCGTACATTTGTAACTTTTATTTTTTTTTCCGATTCGTAATTTCCATGTCTCTTACAATGGCGCTGCTTAACGTGCTTCGAATGGATTGAACGAAAAAATTCGTACATTCGTAACTTTTTTTTCGATTCGTAATTTCCGTGTCTCTTAAAATGTAATAATAGCATACACATTACATACAATTATGAATTATGCTCCGATTACCAATCTACGAATGTTACAAATGTTACAAAAGTACGAATAAATATGAATGCGTCCGAATTTCGAATAAACGAAAATTAAACTAACGGAAAAACGAATCAACGAAAAAATAACTCTTACGAAAATACGAATCGTTACGAATACGAACACCGACGACTTACGAATTTACGAATCGTTACGAATCAACGGAAACGAAAAAAACGAAACGAAAATAAACAAATTTTTTTGTTGTGCACATGTCTATCGGCGTCTCGTGTGCATGGGGCCTTATCTGCTCTCTCTGCTGTCAAGAGAAAACATCCTCTGCCAAGCTTTTAATATGAAACATTGTAACTAAGCTTCCTTCTTAGATCAAAGGGATAAACTTCTGTTTGTAAAGAAAAAATTGTTTTCGAAGTTTAACCACTTAAAGTCTAAATCTTTTTCTGACACTTCTTTCTTAAAGTGGAGGAACACCCTGAAAATAAAAACTTTTAAAAATGTTAATAAAAATTTCAAATGAAAAAAAAAAAAAAAATTATTTTTTTTTACTTACCAGAAATGGCTGTTGCTAGGCAGATTGTCCTAATCTGCCTCCTCCAGCGCCGCGGTGATCTTCTCTCCTTCCGTCTTCTATGGAATGGGGCGCGGTGTGTTATGGGAGCTGTGTCCCACAACACATTGCGTTCCCCATTCGCAAATCCCACTCGCGCATGCGCAGTAGGCCGCGCGCCGACTCGCGCATGCACAGTAGGACGCGCGAAGCCGTTTCCCTCACTGAGGATGGCGGCGCTGGATCCGGGACGCCGCGGGACATCTCGGCCTCCACGAACAGCATCGCGGGCGCCCTGGGAAGGTAAGTGTACTTATTAAAAGTCAGCAGCGACTTTTTTTTTTGCTGCCGACTTTCAAAAAAAAATTTTTTTTAAGCTGACACACCGCTTTAAGTTAAAATCAATATTTTTTGCCAGAAAATGACTTGGAACCCCCAAACATTATATATATTTTAGCAGAGACCCTAGGGAATAAAATGGCAACTGCTGCAATATTTTATGTCACGCTGTATTTGCCCAGCGGTCTTTCAAACGCAATTTTTTGGGAAAAAATACACTTCGAAGAATAAAAAAAAATAAAAAAACGCTGGGAGAATCGTGAGAGAATCGTGATCTATCTTCTAAGCAAAAAAAAATGGTGATTCTCATTTTAGCCAGAATCGTGCAGCTCTACGTGCGACTCCAAAGTCCTATTTACAGCACAAGAGTCCATTCATTTCCAGGACCACGCCAGCCATTGGAGACTGTGTGATTTAGGCCTAATTTGACCTTTGACCCACCATGCTGCCGCTGTCTACTTTGCTTTAACTAGAGAATCGGTATGACAAGGAACTAGTGAAAGCTGAGGTTTCTTGGGAAGGATGAGATATGAAAAGAGATTCATTATCTTTATCCTGCAAACACCAAAAAGAAGCCAATAATGCCAACCAGGGCCGGGGCAAGGGGTGGGCAGGAGGGGCGGCTGCCCCTGGCGCAATGGTATATTGCATGGGTAGGGGGCACCCTGAGCCTAATCCTAAGGGAAAGGGGGGCGCAGTTTGGCATCTTTGCCCTGGGCACTGGATGACCTTGTCCCGGCACTGATGTCAACTGCCTGAGTCAGATCTAACGTGTTGATATTTTGAAGTTGATTTACTGAAGGCTGAAAGGCTGTTCACGTTGCAAGGGAATTTCCCCCAGAACTTAGTGAATCAGCCGAAGCTCTGCCGACTTTCATCAACCAATCATGTGTAAGCAAATCTGCAAGCTATTTTTTTTTTAACTTTACGTGCATGTGATTGGATATTCTTTGCACAGTGACATTCATTTTATTCATTTATTTATTTATTACAGATAATTATATAGCGCCATCAATTTATGCAATGTTTATATTGTCAAAAGTATTGGGACACCTGCCTTTATATCAGGGGTGCCCAACCAGTGGCCCGCAAAGCCCTCTGATGTGGCCCGTGACCTCCTGCTCTGGGATTGAATAGAAAGAAGACTGTTATTAAAGGTCAGTTTATTACTAAAATCACAGTGTATATATTGGGCATATCTTTTCTGCAGTGGTTACTGGGCTGCTTTCAAACTGATCCGCAGGTGCAGAGCAGTTTACCTGCGGGTTACCTGCACTGAGCCATAGACTTCTATTATTACCGGTAGACATGTGCAATTCGTTTAGGTTTTTTTTTCGTTAAAATTCGTTATAGTCGTTCATTCGTTATCGTACGAATGAACGAACGATTCGCTAAAAATTTTAACGAATAACGAATGTTCGAATCGAACGAATCCGAAAAATAACGAAAATCCGAAATAACCAAATTAGAAACAACGAAACTACGAAAGAAGAAAATCCGAAAAACGAAAACAGGAACAACGAAAATCAAAATGAATGAAAAAATTCGTACATTCGTTACTTTTTTTTTGTTGAATTGGTAATTTTCCGTGTCTCTTACAATGGCGCTGCTTAACGTGCTTCGAATGGATTGAACGGAAAAATTCGTACATTCGTAACTTTTTTTTTTTTTTTCGATTCGTAATTTTCCGTGTCTCTTACAATGGCGCTGCTTAACGTGCTTCGAATGGATTGAACGAAAAAATTCGTACATTCGTAACTTTTTTTTTTTTCGATTCGTCATTTTCCGTGTCTCTTAAAATGTAATAAAACACATTACATAACATTATGAATTATGCTCCGATTACGAATCTACGAATGTTACGAATGTTACGAAAGTACGAATAAATACGAATGCGTCCGAATTTCGAATAAACGAAAATCAAACGGAAAAACGAATCAACGAAAAAATAACTCTAACGAAAATACGAATCATTACGAATCCGAACACCGACGACTAACGAATTTACGAATCGTTACGAATCAACGGAAACGAAAATAACGAAACGAAAATAAACACATTTTTTTGTTGTGCACATGTCTAGTGATAGGACCTTGTTTTCGGAAATTTCCGATCGTGTGTACACAATTCCAACGCACAAAGTGCCACGCATGCTCGGAATCAAGCAGAAGAGCAGCACTGGCTATTGAACTTCATTTTTCTCAGCTCGTGGTACGTGTTGTACGTCACCACGTTCTTGATGTTTGGAATTTCCAACCAACTTTGTGTGACCGTGTGTATGCAAGACAAGTTTGAGCCAACATCCGTCGGAAAAAATCCCATGGATTTTGTTGTCGGAAAATCCTATCGTGTGTGGGCGGCATTAGTCTGTAGGGTTCAATATTGAGTTGGCCCACCCTTTGCAGCAGTAACAGCTTCAACTCTTCTGGGAAGGCCGTCCACAAGGTTTAGGAGTGTCTATGGGAATGTTTGACCATTCTTCCAGAAGAGCATTTGTGAGGTCAGGCACTGAAGTTGGATGAGAAGGCCTGGCTCACAGTCTCTGCTCTAATTCATCCCAAAGGTCTTCTATTGGGTTGAGGTCAGGACTGTACAGGTCAGTCAGGTTCCTCCACCCCAAACTCGCTCATCCATGTCTTTATGGACCTTGCTTTGTGCACTGGTCCAAATCATTTGGTGGTGGGGGGATTATGGTGTGGGGGAGGGGGGTTATGGTGTGGGGGGAGGGGGGATTATGGTGGGGGGTTGTTTTTCAGGGATTGGGCCTGGACCCTTAGTTCCAGTGAAGGGAACTCTTAAATAGGAAGTAAAACCTGATGGATGTTACTTCCTCTTTGTTTCCCTGCAAAGGTAAAGCATAATAGGTTACTATGCATCGCATAGTACAGGGATATGCAATTAGCGGACCTCCAGCTGTTGCAGAACTACAAGTCCCATGATGAATAGCAAGATTCCGACAGCCACAAGCATGACACCCAGAGGCATGATGGGACTTGTCGTTTTGCAACAGCTGGAGGTCCGCTAATTGCATATCTTTGGCATAGTAGCTCCTTATGTGGCACTTACCTGCAGGAGAAGCCCGGGATGTCCCCGTCTTCCTCTCTAGCAGCGAGCGTCCATTCTTCACCCCTCTTCCTTCCGGGGCAGCAAACTCCGGCTCTGTGACTGGCCAGAGTCACGTGACGTCGCGTGACGTCACTCCCGCGCATGCACGCAGGAGCTGCCTTTAATGGCATGACCCGAGCTAGAAACGGCACAGCGTACCCTTTTTAAATCCAGCACACGCGCAGAAGAAATCGCCCTGTGGCGATTTGCAAATATCTCCTAGACCGTGCAGGTCTGGGAGATATTTCAAGCACCTACAGATAAGCCTTAATCTAGGCTTACCTGTAGGTTAAAGTGGTTGTAAAGGGTTTACAACCACTTTAAGGCGTCAGCATACCAAGACATTTTGGACAATTTCATGCTCCCAACCTTGTGGGAACAGTTTGGGGACGGCCCCTTCCTGTTCCAACATGACTGCACACCAGTGCACAAAGCAAGGTCCATAAAGACATGGATGAGCGAGTTTGGGGTGGAGGAACTTGACTTCATTAACGGCCGAGGTTGTTTTGCTTTTGCTGCTGAAATATCAACTTTTTTTTTTCAAATAGTTCTTCCCCAAAAATGATTTATACTCGCTGTAGCAGTGTAGCTCCTGTATGTCATCACAAAGCCAAGACAATAATAGTTTTTATTTAAAGACACGTTAATATGGAATTGGATACTTCAGCAGAAATAGCTTTTGCAAATAATTTAAAAAAGCAAAACACGGGTGGAATTTTTTGCCCAAAAAAATAAAAAAAATGTTTTTACGTTAATATAAAAGCTTGCTGTTGAAATGTGTCATATAAAGCAAAGTGGAAGAGAAAGGTTTACATGCAGGATTTTTTCTTTAAATGTAAGAACAGCAAAAAAAAAAAAAATTTCAATTACGTCTTGTCGAGTAACTTGCATTTGAAATTGTCTGAGATTTCTCCTTAACCGCTTCAGCACCGGGCGATTTTACCCCCTTCCTTACCAGAGCACTTTTTGCGATTCGGCACTGCGTCGCTTTAACTAACAATTGCGCGGTCGTGCGACGTTACACCCGAACAAAATTGACGTCCTTTTCTTCCCACAAATAGAGCTTTCTTTTGGTGGTATTTGATCACCTCTGCGGTTTTTATTTTTTGCGCTATAAAAACAAAAGAAGAGCGACAATTTTGAAAAAAAACACAAATATTTTTTACTTTTTGCTATAATAAATATCCCATTTAAAAAAAAAAAAAAAAGGCTGATAAAAGTTTAGGCCGATACGTATTCTTCTACATATTTTTGGTAAAAAAAAATTGCAATAAGCGTATATTGATCGGTTTGCGCAAAAGTTATAGCGTCTACAAAATAGGGGATAGATTTATTGCATTTTTTTTTTTTTACTAGTAATGGCGGCAATCTGCGATTTTTTTTTCGTGACTGCGACATTGCGGCGGACACTTCGGACACTTTTGACACATTTTTGGGACCATTCACATTTACACAGCGATCGTTGCTATAAAATTGCATTGATTACTGTGTAAATGTGACTGGCAGGGAAGGGGTTAACACTAGGGGGCGCTGCAGGGGTTAAAATGTTCCCTAAGGTAGTGATTCTAACTGTGGGGGGAGGGGACTGACAAGGGGAGGAGACCGATCGGTGTTCCTCCGTACTGGGAACACATGATCGGTCTCCTCGCCACTGACAGGACGTGGAGCTGTGTGTTTACACATACAGCTCCAAGGTCCCGCATGGTCCCGCTGTTTTAACGGGCAATCGCGGGTGCACGGCGGACATCGCGGCCACCGGGCACGCGCACCGGGTCCCGAGCGACGCCGGCGGCGGCGCGCGCCCCCTAGGCGGCCGGGAATGGGAGGACGTCATATGACGCCCACCCAGGATGGGAGATCCACCTGCTGGGCGTCATATGTACATGGGTGGGATGTGAAGGGGTTAAAAAAAGAAAAAGAAAAAAAAAATACTGCAGATACTGCAAGAAAAACACATTACATTGTGTAGTTTACATGCTTATAATAAATTGTAAAGGCCCGTACACACGATCGGACTTTTTGACAACAAACATGCAAATTAGCTGTTTTGGACCAACATCCGACCGTGTGTACACTCCATCGGACCAACTTTTTCCATTTTTACCTGACTTTTTTTGGCTGTGCGAACGGACCAACTTTCTGCCAACAAAAGTCCGATGGAGCAAAGTCCGACCGTGTGTACACAAAACCATCGGACTTTTGTCCACAGTACAAACACGCATGTTGACCAAAGGTGGCGCTGGAGTATTCGAACGTCCTCTTTTGAAGTGTCGTCAGTACGTTGAAACGTCACTACGTTCGTGTTTGTTGCCTAAAAAGTCCGATCGTGTGTATGCAATACCAACTTGGGGCCAACGCCCTTTGAACAAAAATCCACGGGAAAGTTGGTACAAGGTCCGATCGTGTGTATGAGGCTTAATTTTTTATTTTTTTTTTCAAATATTGTTTTTATTTATTTTTCAAAACAGAAGAAAATGAACATCAATAAGAGCGTCATATACAGAGTGTACAATAAACCTCCACAACATCAACAGCGTATACATGTGAGCATATAAAATATCAGTCCCGGTGTCGTGAGGCTTAATTCTTATGCCGTGTACACACGATCAGATTTTCCGACGGGTAATGTCTATGGCGGGCAGGGAGGAGAGATAGAATAAAAATAAAAAGGGTGGCGTTAGGTGCCACACAACCGCAAAGCATTGCAATAGCAGCATGCAAACACCCCTTGTTTGCTACCATTAATGTGGGGGGGGGGCAGTTGTGGGGGTGCTGAAAACATGGCTCAACTGCACATTTTTACACCCCCACAACCACATGCCTAAACGCCGCCCAATCTTTCTCAAATGTCTGCATTAGATACCATTTCCTCGAATTCTCCGACTTGCTCCTCTTTTTATCCACCTCCATCCAAAAGAGGGCAAGCAATGCCTGTGTCTGCAGGCACTTTAATATTAAGATCAAGAAATTAAGATTTCAAGAGCACCTGTATTTTTTTTCCTCCATGTAGCCGAGATCTCTTTTGGCGAAAAACAATAACGATCGCTGCCATCCTCCGTGTTTTTATTCCCTTTTTATTTCAAATGGGTGTACCTGAAGCTAAGATACAGTGAAATGTGTTTTAATTAGCCTTTTTTCTTACAGACATGTGATTAAATGTAAGGTGATGGCCAATTTTGATTGAGTAACTTACACTCTGTCTTCTTGTAGTCCTCAGAAGATGACAGTGCATAATAATTAAGATCTACAGCCCAACTCCCTTCTGTCTTACATGAAAGGAGAGTCGGAGTGCTCTAGGGGAGCCAGGCTTAGCGCTGTGTTACATTTGCGAAAAAAAAAAAAACCGAGTCCCTGCTTGGGCAATGTAACCTAAACTGAGCTGTGCTACATCATGGGATGTACCAAGACATGTCCACCGCAATATCTCCTACTCACACTGCAGAAGACGGCCCTGGATTTCCTCGATTTCCTGGATTTCCCAGCTTCCGTCCCTGTTTTTAAAACTGAAGTTTAACCACTTACCCACCGGGCACTTAGACCCCCTTCCTAACCAGACCAATTTTCAGCATTCGGTGCTCTCACACTTTGAATGACAATTACTCAGTCATGCAACACTGTACCCAAATGAATTTTGTGTCCTTTTTTTTCACACAAATAGAGCTTTCTTTTGGTGGTGTTTAATCACTGCTGGGTTTTTTAATTTTTGCGCTATAAATCAAAAAATACTGAAAATTTGGTAAAAATAAATAAATAAATTCTTTGTTTCTATTCAAATTTATTGCATGAGTATTGGCGAGTATTGGCAGAGTATTGGCAGAGTATTGGCAGAGTATTGGCGAGTATTGGCAGAGTATTGCAGTGTTGCAGTGTTGCACAGTATTGCACAGTATTGATAGAGTATTGCACAGTGGTGGCAGAGCATTGCACAGTGGTGGCAGAGTAGGCAGAGTATTGCACAGTGGTGGCAGAGTATTGCACAGTGGTGGCAGAGTATTGCACAGTGGTGGCAGAGCATTGCACAGTGGTGGCAGAGCATTGCACAGTGGTGGCAGAGCATTGCACAGTGGTGGCAGAGCATTGCACAGTGGTGGCAGAGTAGGCAGTGTATTGCACAGTGGTTGCAGAGTATTGCACAGTGGTGGCAGTGTATTGCTGTCACTGACCAGCGCTGTGGGCACTACACATCCAGCCCACAGCGCTGCTCCCATCTCATCCCTTTCCGCTTCTCTCCTCTCACTGTACTGATCGGTACAGAGAGGGGAGGGAGGAACCGGCGTCATGACATGACGCCGGTTTGTGTACATGTGATCGCTCCATCATTTGACGGAGCGATCACGTGGTAAATGGCCGCTATCAGCCCGGCGGTCACGGATGTTCCCGAGTGCGCGCCCCAGGGGGCGCGCGGGAGCAAGTTTCTGGGAGGACGTCCGTAGGACATCCACTCAGGATAAGCCGACCGCGCTGTAGCTGTCTTTAAAGTGGTTAAAGCGGAATTAAACCCAAAAGCAAACATTTATTAAATGTATTTATAAACATGTATTTATGTGTTTATTTATTAAACCCAAAAGCAAAAATGGATTCAATTTATTTATAAACATTTATTATTGCAGCTTACCAATTCTAATGCCCCGTACACGCAATCGGAAATTCGACCAGCAAAAGTCCGATGAGAGCTTTTGGTCGGATAATGCGACCGTGTGTACGCTCCATCGGACTTTTGCTGGCCGAATTCCAGCCAGCAAAAGATTGAGAGCAGGTTCTCTATTTTTCGGTCGGAAAAAGTTCCGATAGGGTTGGGGTTACGGTTTGGGTTTGGGGTTGGGGTTAGGTTTTCCCCTGGAAGAATAAGGTTAGGACCTTCAAAGGTCAAAGGTCAGCAGGCAGGTCCCCAGAGGTCAAAGGTCAAGAGGTCTTGCTGACCCACCCCCACCAAAGTGTACCGCCTACCCCAACTAAGTCGGGGCATGAACAAGTCGGGGCTTGAACAAGTCGGGGTAAGCGCTGTACCAATTCCGACTCGCAAAATTCCTACGCAGAGTCGGAAACAATTCTACGCATGCTCGGAAACAATTTGACACATGCTCAGAAGCATTGAACTTAATTTTCTCGGCTCGTCGTAGTGTTGTAAGTCACCGCGTTCTTGACACTCGAAAGTTCAGAGAACGTTTGTGTGACCGTGTGTATGCAAGCCAAGCTTGAGCGGAATTCCGTCAGAAAAACCACCCAAGATTTTTCCGACGGAAAATCCGCTCGTGTGTACGCGGCATTAGATGTGATGGCTGCATTAGATTTCTTTTTTTTTAGGTTTTCTTTCTTCTATATTCATCTGGCGAGCCAGCCAGTAAGTCTGTTGTTTTTCAAAAGAACAAGCTTTCCAGCAGAACGTATCAGTTAAGCCTCGTACACACGATCGGATTTTGCGCAGACAAAACCTCAGACTTTTGTCTGAAAGGCGTTGGCCAGGATTTTGTATTGCATACAAACGGCAAGGACTTGTTGGCCAACAAGCACGAACGTAGTGACGTAGTAGGTGTTTTTTCAGCTCTTTAGCACCACCCTTTGGGCTCCTTCTGCTAATTTCTTGTTAGTAGAAGTTTGGTGAGTGTTGATTTGCGCTTTTATTTTTGCGCCTTTCATTTTACGCTTTTAATTTTGCGCTTTTCATTTCGTGCTTTTCTGTTCGTTTCTGAATGGCCGTTCGTCAACCAGACATGTTGTGGAATCGGAGGAGATAACGTGTTATTTATTATTGGCCTTGGAGTTATTGCTTTGACCCAAGTCCAGTCCAAGAACAGGAGGAGGAGTTGTGGACCAAAATCGGTTGCTTTATTAATCGTGACCAGTTATGTCATATGCCTTTGCTGCGGGAGCTCCAGGAGAATAATCCAGATGATTTTCGGAATTATCTCCGGATGACAGACCCCTGCTTCCCCCAACTCTTGGCATTGTTAATCCCCTATATTAAGAAGTAGAGAAAAACAAAATTCGCCCAGGGGGACTTTAAATGAAGTGCCCATGGTGATCACAGGTAAATAAGATGTAAGAGTATAAAAAGTAACAAAGTCTATTAGAGTATTAAAACTCACATCCAGTACAAGGTATGGACATAGGTGGCGAATTCATAAGTACAGCAACATGACATAAAAGTTCTCTAAGCATAGCCAAAATGACGAAATCATCACAAAATATTGGGAGTACAGATATACATAATACATCTCTAACCCAACGCGTTTCGCAAGCTTTCCTCGCATCATCAGGGGCTGATGTGTATATCTGGTGTCTGTAACAACAAATAAAAGTATTGGAGTATAGATTATGATAGGACAAAAGCTTAAAGCAAGAACTCGTGATCCCTAACTTACTTACCAGACAATTGGCTCCGAGGGCTGACCCCAGGAAAGGGGCAGAGGAATAACATCTCCCCGGGAGCTGAAGATATAAAGACCACAGCATGGAGGACCGAGGCCAGACGTGGGGCAGGCATGGCAAAAGTATAAAAGAGGAAGCGTAGACCCAGATGTCACCCATTGATCTTGCAGGGCGTACTCACTGTAATAAGATGTATAAGTATAAATATATCTATATGTAGAATAATTTTTTTTTTTTTTTGGCAAGTTACCACAACACCATTATCCCGTAATTTTTAAGATCAAAGACACAACTATGTTGGTGTCCCTTGTCAATTTTACATTGTATTTTTTTAAATGTAACCGCCGACTCCCAAACTGTCATTTGAAGTAAAGCACATAGCCAAGTATTATTCTAAAGAATTATTTTATTGTGCATTAAAAAAAGAAAACAAATCAAATTAGACATGCTATCTGCCAATAGAACTTAAAAAAAAAGTGCATTCTATGCATTCAAAAATATAGAAAATATACCAAATCAAATCATTATTATTCAACCAAAAAATAAAACAAAAGCCTCATGCATGTGACCTGCTTCTGGACTTCTCTCTGCCTGATTCCCTGGTACTTTCCTCGACCTGCTCCTGGACTTCTCTCTGCCTGATTCCCTCGTACTGACCTTGGCCTGCTTCTGGACTTCTCTCTGCATGATTCCCTGGTACTGACCTCGGCCTGCTCCCGGACTTCTCTCTGCCTGATTCCCTGGTACTTACCTCAACCTGCTCCTGGACTTCTCTCTGCCTGAATCCCTGCTACTAAACTTGACCTGCTTCTGGACTTCTCTCTGCCTGATTCCCTGGTACTGACCTCAGCTTGCTTCTGGACTTCTCTCTGCCTGATTCCCTGGTACTGACCTCGGCCTGCTCCTGGACTTCTCTCTGCCTGATTCCCTGGTACTGACCTCAGCCTGCTTCTGGACTTCTCTCTGCCTGATTCCCTGGTACTGACCTCGGCCTGCTCCTGGACTTCTCTCTGCCTGATTCCCTGGTACTGACCTCGGCCTGCTCCTGGACTTCTCTCTGCCTGATTCCCTCGTATTGACCTTGGCCTGCTCCTGGACTTCTCTCTTCCCGATTCCCTGGTACTTTCCTCGACCTTCTCCTGGACTTCTCTCTGCCTGATTCCCTCGTACTGACCTTGGCCTGCTTCTGGACTTCTCTCTGCCTGATTCCCTGGTACTTACCTCAACCTACACCTGGGCTTCTCTCTGCCTGATTCCCTGCTACTGACCTTGACCTGCTCCTGGACTTCTCTCTGCCCGATTCCCTGGTACTGACCTCGGCCTGCTCCTGGACTTCTCTCTGCCTGATTCCCTGCTACTGACCTTGACCTGCTCCTGGACTTCTCTCTGCCTGATTCCCTGGCACTGACCTCGGCCTGCTCCTGGACTTCTCTCTGCCTGATTCCCTGGAACATACCTCAACCTGCTCCTGGACTTCTCTCTGCCCGATTCCCTGGTACTGACCTCGGCCTACTCCTGGATTTCTCTCTGCCTGATTCCCTGCTACTTGCCTCAACCTACTCCAGGACTTCTCTCTGCCTGATTCCCTGGTACTTACCTCAACCTGCTCCTGGACTTCTCTCTGCCCGATTCCCTGGTACTGACCTCAGCCTACTCCTGGACTTCTCTCTGTCTGATTCCCTGGAACTTACCTCAACCTGCTCCTGGACTTCTCTATGCCCGATTTTCCCTGGTACTGACCTGGGCCTACTCCTGGATTTCTCTCTGCCTGATTCCCTGCTACTTGCTTCGACCTACTCCAGGACTTCTCTCTGCCTGATTCCCTGGTACTGACCTCGGCCTGCTCCTGGACTTCTCTCTGCCTGATTCCCTGGTACTGACTTTGGCCTTCTCCTGGATCTTGCTCTGCCTGCTCCCTATCCACGCTGCTGCCTCACTGTGTATGACCCACCTTGACTATATCTCTGTCCATGGAAATCACCTGCTACCTAGCTACTGGGACCCATGCTTCTTTGAGCCTTGTACCTCTATCATCACATTTAGGGGTGCTTGGACCAGAGCCACAAGGGAAGCCCTCTTGTCAACCTGGCCTCCAAGCAAGGTACGTCTCAAAGGTGCATGCTACCACGTGGATTTATCTCTTTAATTTACAATTTTAATGAGTGCTGTGAGCCGAGCTATCACTTTACTTCTGGTGCTCTTTTGTTCTTCGCTCCAGCAACTGAAGAGTCATATGCAGCAACTCTGCCTGCTCCTCCCCTCCTCTTCCGGAATCACAGCGCGCTTTACATTCTGAACCCATTGACAAAATACAAAGGCTTCTGTGAATGGATGGCAGATGGGGGAGGCAAGCAGAGCTGCTGCTGCATGATAAAACAGTGTATCTCCTGTCAGAGTGCCAGGAGTCTAGCAATAGCTGCACTCTCGGCGCTCAGTAAAACTATCACTAAATAAAAGAGATAAGTCCACGGGGTGGCTTGCACCTTGTTGGATTTAACTTACAGTAAGCCAGAACATTTTAGAAAGTGGCTGAATTCCTGGAGCTCAGCTTTGAAATAAAAAAAGCAGCTCAAGCTTTAATACTCACCTTAAACCTGGAGTGCTCCCCAGCAGTAATCCCTTTTCTCCACAAGATATCCTCAGTTTTCTAGGTTGAATGAGGCCCATGTTTTTTCAACCTGGAAGACTGAGGAGATTCAGTGAGTGCAGGTTACCACTGACTTACTGTACCTCCTGGGTGGAAGTTGCTATGGCACCCTTATCATGCAGTGTTATAATGCAGAGAGCGGTGCTGATGCCACCACTAGGGTGCTTAGCCTAGGGTTGAAGTTTAACCCTTCCTGGCCTCACTTTCTCTTTTTCATGCAGCTCCTTTCGCCCAACTTCACCTTGTTCCTCTGCCCCTCTCACGTTCTCTCTGTAACAGTCAGTCCCTCACTTTGCTCTTTTTTCCACGTCTCTCCCTCCCCTCTCTCCTTTTCTCTCTGCTTCTGTCTCTTGTTCTCTCTCTCTCCCTTACATACAAAAAAAATCCCAAGCAGAGAAAACTGAATTTTATTACGTTATTACATTCAGCTACCAAGTTTTGCTGTTTTCCTCTGTAACAGGAAGAAATTTCTTCTATTGAAATGCTAATGGTAGAGTAAACTGCATAATAATACAGCATCCCCTATGGGCCCATGTATAATTTACACATAAAATGAAATCGCCATGCCCCATGTTTCTGGGCATATTTGTTTAATTATCTTTTCTTAAAAAGCTTTTTCAATTAATTTTCAATATTTAAAATAGGAATAAAAATGTCAGTTTATTGGCGTACCTGGTAATTAATTATGGATCTGGGAATAATTATATAATCTATTAGTGCAATTCTGTTTGGTTCAGCCATTCCTAACCGCTGCGGTTTCTTTTACACGTGGCGGCGGCTTACAGGTAACCGCAAAACATGTGGCCATCTCCGCAACAGAGGAACGTATTCAGCCTATGAATGTCTGTCTTACTCCCAGCAATTAAATTTAGAGGAATATCTGCTTTCTCTCTAAAATTAGAGGCCGGTGTTTGAACCTCCAGTGGTGTGCAGGTCCATAAATTAAAAGGGCATTCGTTATTTTTAATAAATGAATAAGTGAAGTGGCTAAACAGGAATATTTCCATACTTAGTCCCTCCCAAGGCTGCACTGAAAATGCTATCCCCTACTCCTGCTACAAAGTTCCACCTTCTGCCTCTATATTCCCCCATCTGACAAGTACCGGTATATCCCTTTCTTCAACTGCAGGTGTAGGTAGAGAATGGAAGATACAGAACTTCAGTAAGATTTTCATTTCTGTCCTTGTCCCCACAGGAGTTATTTTGCCAAATTTTGGCAATGGTTTCAACATATGCTGGTGGTTAGTAGAGTAGCACTCTTTACATTACTGGCCAAGGAAGAAGTGACCCTTACACTAATAGTCAGTGGTGAAGTGTCATCTTATATTGGTGGTCAGGGGTGTAGTGCCCTCCTATTTTGTTGGTTGGTGGAGTAGTGCCTCCTCACATTTTTGAGTAATGGCCGATTGGCGATGTTTCACCATATGCTGGTGGTTAGTATAGTAGCACCCTTTACATTATTGGCCAGTGAATAAGTGCCTCTTACACTGGTAGTCAGTGGTAAAGTGCCATCTTATGTTTGGTGGTCAGTGGGGTAGTGTCCACCCTATGTTGGTGGTCAGACAGTGATGAAGTGCCCCCTTACATTGGTGTGTCACTGGTGTAGTACCACCCCTGTGTTGGTGGTCAGTGGTGTTGAGTGCCTTCTATATGTTGGTGGTCAGTGGTGTTGGGCCTCTCTTGTGTTGGCGGTCGGAAGCAAAGTTCCTCATTACATTGCTGATCATGGGTGAAGGGCCCTATAGTAGTTAATGCTAAAGCCCCCCCCCCCCCCTCCCTTACATTCAAGGTCAGTGGGGTCTTTCCCTCTTGCTAAACAGAGCTTTCATGTCAGTGGTTACCTTTGTGTTGTCCTGTCAAGTGACATCTTCTCCACAATTATGGAGGCATGGTGAGGCAGTAGAGACTCCCAGTGGACAATGCCT
This sequence comes from Lithobates sylvaticus, assembly GCA_028564925.1. Lineage (NCBI taxonomy): Eukaryota > Metazoa > Chordata > Amphibia > Anura > Ranidae > Lithobates > Lithobates sylvaticus. The sequence goes on along the minus strand of CM053038.1, from coordinate 49,047,027 downwards.
CTATGTATGTCCACTGGAGATCTCTTCTGCCTGACAGAGGCTTGCAGGTCCGCTGATAAGGGGGTACAACCGAGCCTCCTGTTCAGGGCCTGGGTCCCATCAGTTAAATGGGGGGCCTGGGCAGTGGGGGGAATCAGATCATGGCCAGGACAGGGAGGGTGGTAGGAGTGGCGGGGGGCAGCACCTGAGCACCTGCAGCACCTGAAAGCCTTAGGGAGCGAGAGGAGGAGAAGCCGGCTTTACCTCCTCTCCATCCCGCCTTCCCCTTCCCTAATGTTGTATTTGTGTCTGTTAATAAGGATTTTAGTGTATTTTTAGCAAAAATATCTTGTTGATACTTACAGTGGGGGGTGGGAAGGTTGGGAGTCCTGCCAGGTAGGCTGGTAGGCTGGCACAGTGATTTCTTACAGCAGTTCTAAAGGCATGTTCCTCAGGTGCCAGGGTCTACTGACAAACGAAAAAAGGAGAATCAATTGAGTGGTGAGTGGGAAGGCGAGGGGGTTCTTTTGCTGACAGTATAAGATTGTAAAGGGTATGCAGAAATGTCTACAGTTCCTAAAACAGCATTGAGCAGGTGAGGCAGACCAGTATTTGAAATCCTGTTCTCTTCCAAATCTAGAAGGCTAATTCAAGTTTCTGCCTTGGCTTGTCCTGGTCTCTTCATTGTATATAAACATGGGGTCAACAAATAAGGCCACATGCGTGACGGGACCCTTCGGGGTAAGAACGCGCTATATTAAGATACCTCTCAACTCAACTCAACATCCTTGATTCTTGAAAGCTCCTGCCCTGCCATTGACTGCTTTTCCACCAATACATTCCAAGGCCCGGGTCATCATTTTCCCTTCCCGTGTCTTTGGGTGTAGGCTGTCTCCTCCTGGTTGATGTGCTTCCAGGTCCACTGTCTTTGGGCTGCTGGGCAGAAGCCAATGTGAAACCTGAAATGCATATGCCAGAAGGCACCAGGAGCAGATACATATTATTCTCGCCCAGGTGGAAAAGTAAGATTTTGGCTTGTGTTTGGCTTTAAAGACGTACTGTGCCATCCAGCCACAAGAAACGGGGAATGTTGTCATGTACCAACCACCGGTGTCGCTTTCAAAATTGCAGCCTTGACGTGGAAAGACTTGTCCTTGAACTAAATGGAGGCAAATTGGGGTTGCCGTTTGTGACGGATCCTGTACTCAAGGTGTCCGCCGTAAATGCTTCCTAAGTCCTGGAACATGAGTCCAATGGATCTGGCTATAGGAACCTCCAAGAACTAGACAACACTAGTCTTGGAGTACATCAGGAATAATCTTTATTTGACATGTCACACACATATATACAGCCAGATGACTAAAACCTAACCTAATTAGCATGAGCTAATTATCTTAATCAACACTGGACTCCTTCATTCAATTGCAACTCCTACATGCCAGACTACACTCATTTACACAACAGACAGGCTGGCTGGAGTTCATGACATTAGCATCTATTGCTAATATGCCAAATACATATACAGAGTCTGTGTCTTGGGGGGCGGCATTGGACCTGAATCCAAGTAACACCAGCTCAGCGGTCCCCAGGCATGCAGCTCAAAGAGCACCGTTCCCCCCAAATGTCAGGGCGCATAATCGCAAGGCAATAGGCTCGCATTCAGTCCCCTCCAACAGCCTCTGTCCCGGCTAGGTCTGTCACACCATTTTAATTCAATCTAAATTTCCATGAAATCAAAGAATATCTTTTTTTTCAGCTAATTTCAGCAAATTGGGGTCCCCGTTTCAATTCAATCTAAATTTCCATGAAATCAAAGAATATCTTTTTTTTTCAGCTATCTACATTCAAAGGAATTATATTTTTCTACCTCCCAGCTCGTCAAAGTAGTTGGCTTTTGCACTGCACTAAAAGGTCTATCAAACGGTGCTTGCTTTTATGAGACAACATTAAATGACACGTCTTTCTAAGGTGATAGGCCGATTGTAGCACAACGCGACACGGCAAGTTTATCTGTGGAATATAAAACTCTTTACTGAGTTTTAATCACTCCTTGCCCCGTGCAGGGGCCCCCTTTGCCGCGTGTTTTCTCTAATTAGGCAGCTCTATGAATTAACTAGATAGTGATCTATTCTTGGATTTATCAAGAATTTTACTACAAGTTAATCATACCTGAAATGCCGCTGAAAATGAAGGTGGGAGAAAAGCTCTCATCACACGTGTGCAGTAAAACCAAGAAGTGGCATATTTATAATGACATAAAAAGGAATATTAAATTAATGATCATTATAGTTAAGTGGCGAAGATAAAAATCAAAGAGGCTAGGTAGCGAGGTCCCACTACACCAGCGAAGCGCGCCTTTGTATCTGCACAGAAATAATTCAGCAATAACCTCTGTAGTTGTAGACGGCTGTGTCAATATTAATAAAAATAGGACGCCGCCCGTGTGAATTACATTTAAAATAAGGATTAAAAAAAAAAATGGTTAAAAAATACATGTTGTACATATGAAAGAGCGATGCATAATTTAATAAGACATGGCGATTTTTATGAGAGCTTTTCAGATTCAAATGAAAATAGGACATTTGTATGGCATAGCAGCAAAGAAAGTGGTTCATTTTTTGTCAGAACTAAAAATTTGACTTAAAAAAAAAATATTCATACATATAGTGAATAATAAATACTGTGTAGGAATTAAGCCAAATTCCAAATTGAGCCAAATATTCAAAATTAAGCCATCAGTTTGAGCTCGCGGTTCATTTTCACACATTTTCTTTTTATCATCTGTTGTGAAAAGTCAGTTGCTTATAGTGCACAGAAGCTCAAGCTGATGTGCACACACACAAGTGATTAAGTGATTCTCCCGCTTTCTTCCTCTTCTTCTTCTGACATTTCAATCAGAACGGAGATAATGGGGTTGATTTAATAAAACTGGAGAGTGCAAAATCTGGTGCAGCTGTGCATGGGAGTCAATCAGCATCTAACTTCAGCTTGTTCAATTAAGCTTTGACAAAAAAAAAAATATTATTTTTTTTCTATGCAGAGCTGCTCCAGATTTTGCACTCTCCAGTTTTGGTAAATCAACCCAATTGTCTACCTCTGGGAATCCTTGGTATTACATATTTATATATATATATATATATATACACACAGAAAAAGTAGAACAATTCTAAAACAAAAATTTAGACTGATATAGTACTTACATGTGATCTTTTGCTTAACCACTTTCAGACTGGACCAATTTGCAGCCAAAGGACCAGGCCCCTTTTTGCGATTCGGCACTGCGTCGCTTTAACTGACAATTGCACGGTCGTGCGACGTGGCTCCCAAACAAAATTGACGTCCTTTTTTTCCCACAAATAGAGCTTTCTTTTGGTGGTATTTGATCGCCCCTGCGGTTTTTATTTTTTGCGCTATAAACAAAAAAGTGCGACAATTTTGAAAAAAAACGCATTATTTTTTATTTTTTGCTATAATAAATATCCCCCAAAAATATATAAAAAAACTTTTTTTTTTCCTCAGTTTAGGCCGATACGTATTCTACATATTTTTGGTGTTTCTTACTGTGGGGGGGCGTGGCTGTCAGCTAGTGAATGCTGATCTCTGCTCCAATCACAGGGAGCAGAGATCGGCGTCACTAGTTGCTAGGCAGAATGGGGAGATGCTGTTTATCTCGGAATCTCCCCGTTCAGCCTTCCCGTGAGACGATCGCGGGTGTCCCCGCGGCGATCGAGTCCGCGGGGCCCGCGACCGGACACACGGGGGTCCTGACCGGCGCGCTCCCGATGGCACGACAGGCATTAAGGAGGGACTTATATATACGCCCTCCTGCCTGTACGTGCCATTCTGCCGACGTATATCGTTGTGCGCCGGTCGGGAAGTGGTTAAAGCGGAGGTCCAGCTGAAATTTTTTTTTTTAAAGTCAGCAGCTACAAACACTGTAGCTGCTGACTTTTAATAAGCACACTTACCTGTCCAGGGTGCCCGCGATGTCGGCCGCCTGAGGCTGACCCGTCCCTCAGCTCTCGGGTCCCAGCGCCGCCATTCCAACTAAGGGAAACAGGCAGTGGAGCCCTGCGGCTTCACTGCCCGTTTCCTGCTGCGCATGTGCGAGTTGCGTGGCGCTTTGAGAATGGCCAGCTGTGTTCTGGGACACACACAGTTCCCAGAACACAGCGCGCCCCCTTCTCCAGAAGACAACGCGAGGAGGAGAAGAATGAAGATCACCGCGGAGTAGGAAGTGGCAGATTAGGACGGTCTGCCTAGCAACAGCCATTTAAAAAAAAAAATGTTTTTTACATTTTTAGGAGCATTTTTATGTAATTTTTTTTTTAGGGTGGACCTCCGCTTTAACCTCCCTGGCGGTATGATTATTTAAGATTTTTGATGCTCAAAGCGGTACAATGTTTTGGATCGAAATTTGGCGTTTTATATTGTAGGCCTGTAATTCTCAGGAATAACACACTTAAATCTGTCAAAACAAGAGTCTAGTAGACATCCCGGGTATGATAAAGTTTGCAACAGGAAATCATAAATTATAATATAATAAATAACTATAAATAATTATAACAAATAATAATATAATAATAAAAATTGTTCAGTAATGTAATCAAATCAAAAACACTGAAATTTGCTCAGTTGCAGAATTATCGCTGTCGTTACTTTCAGTGTTTGATGACGCATTTCCCCACTAATCACTATCGCTCAATTCTGCAAGTGATTTTAATTTATTATCACTGTTTTCTAGCTGGTCTAAAACCACTTTTGATGTAAAGGGACGCTTTTGGTTGCTCAAGGTCCAAGCAGTACTCCTTCTTCAAAGTCCAAGCAGTACTCCCTCTTCAAGGTCTAAGTATGACTCCTTCTTTAAGGTCCAAGGAGTACTCCTTCAAGGTTACAGCAGTACTCCTTCTATAAGTTCCAAGCAGTACTTCTTCTTCAAGTTCCAAGCAGTACTCCTTCTTCAAGGTCACAGCCGTACCCCTTCTATAAGTTCCAAGCAGTACTCCTGTTTCAAGGTCCAAGCAGTACTCCTTCTTCAAGGTCCAAGGAGTACTCCTTCTTCAAGGTCACAGCAGTACCCCTTCTATAAGTTTCAAGCAGTACTCCTTCTTTAAGTTCCAGGCAGTACTCCTTCTTCAAGGTCCAAGCAGTACTTCTTCTTCAAGTTCCAAGCAGTACTCCTTCTTCAAGTTCCAAGCAGCACTCCTTCTTCAAGGTCCAAGCAGTACTCCTTCTTCAAGTTCCAAGCAGTACTCCTTCTTCAAGTTCCAAGCAGCACTCCTTCTTCAAGGTCCAAGCAGTACTTCTTCTTCAAGGTCCAAGCAGCACTCCTTTTTCAAGGTCCGAGCATTACTCCTTCTTCAAGGTCCAATGAGTACTCCTTCTTCAAGGTCACAGCAGTACCCCTTCTATAAGTTCCAAGCAGTACTTCTTCTTCAAGTTCCAAGCAGTACTCCTTCTTCAAGTTCCAAGCAGTACTCCTGTTTCAAGGTCCAAGGAGTACTCCTTCTTCAAGGTCCAAGGAGTACTCCTTCTTCAAGGTCACAGCAGTACCCCTTCTATAATTTCCAAGCAGTACTTCTTCTTTAAGTTCCAAGCAGTACTCCTTCTTCAAGGTCCAAGCAACACTCCTTCTTCAAGTTCCAAGTAGCACTCCTTCTTCAAGGTCCAAGCAGTACTTCTTCTTCAAGTTCCAAGCAGCACTCCTTCTTCAAGGTCCAAGCAGTACTTCTTCTTCAAGTTCCAAGCAGCACTCCTTCTTCAAGGTCCAAGCAGTACTTCTTCTTCAAGTTTCAAGCAGTACTCCTTCTTCAAGGTCCAAGCAGCACTCCTTCTTCAAGGTCCAAGCAGTACTCCTTCTTCAAGGTCCAAGCAGTACTTCTTCTTTAAGTTCCAAGCAGCACTCCTTCTTCAAGGTCCAAGCAGTACTTCTTCAAGTTCCAAGCAGCACTCCTTCTTCAAGTTCCAAGCAGCACTCCTTCTTCAAGTTCCAAGCAGCACTCCTTCTTCAAGGTCCAAGCAACACTCCTTCTTCAAGCTCCAAGCAACACTCCTTCTTCAAGCTCCAAGCAGTACTTGGGCCAAGTAGCACTTGGAAAGAAAGAAAAAAAGAGCTCCTTTCTCTAATGCCTTTGTATTAAGGTCTTAAATTTGTATGTAACAAGTCTGTGAGTCAGAGGTTAGAATCCTTGATCCTTTATTCCTAGTACCATAGGCAGTACCATTATTTGGGATTCTAGCATGCCTTTGCTCTATGGTAATAGGATAAGTTGTTATTTTTCCTCATTGCAGGTATACATGCCTTCGCTGCATTCAAGAGATGTTTGAGCAGAGAATTCTTATATTTTTGTTTTGTTTTCTTGCTAAGACGATAGATAGCTGGATAGATCAATTCTTCCTTTCTAGTCGATCTGATATAGAGATACAGGGCAGTCAGATAGCTTGCCTTGTATAACCCAGTATATGCATCTCTTGCCTCATTGCATTGTGCATGCACAAGCCTTAGATGCCTGTCCTCCTCAGAGAACAAGTAGGAGACAAAAGACACATTTGTGACCACTCTCTCTTCAGGTCTGGGTCTCACATGACAGCACCTTCTCCCCCCATGCAAATATTAAATAAAAAGACTGTTGGGCTCTAGGGACTGTTTTCAGCAGATTTGGACGAAAACGGTCTGATCTACTTGAAAGGTAGTTCAGTCAACCATGAATGTTGTTAAACTTACCTCCAGAGTACGGCTACTTATAGACATAAAATGTCAGCCTTTAGACACGGGGGATTTTGAGTTGAGCTGTCATTTGACTTAGAATAATCATTCGGACAAATGATCTCTTAGTTCAGTGGTGGTAGAGTAGAAAAGTCAGATGTAAATATAGTATTCCCGCGCTAGTGAAAAAATGTGATGTACAATAAGTAAGGTGCAGCGAACACCGAATGGGTTGAAAACAGAAAACCCAGATACAGGTGAATGAAGAAAATCAATATGTGGTGTCGCGCTCCTAGTATGGATACTGCATAAATTGGCTGTGTGTGTCAGATCAGCAGACAAGAGGTAATATGCAGGTACACTGGTACAACTCTGGCTGAACCATCAATAAAACAGTACAGTAAATGTAATAAAATACGCTAATAACTGTAAAAGGGCAATCATCAATAAGAAAGAATGCTTTAAAATATATAGGTATATAAATATATAAAGTGACTAATGTGTAAAAAACCTTAGTAAAAACACACTAGAGTGCATAAATAAATAAATGTGCAAAACCACATAAATAGATGTAGTGACTAAAAACAATATAATCACTAGGTGGCAGTGGAGATGAATTAGTAGTGAGGTGATGGTGAGTGGTTCAAGTTGGTATAGATAGAAATATGTATGCCACAGTGGAGATCAGGGTAAAAAAGGGGGGGGGCGAATAAAAACAATATGATATAGGTGAATAATCTGGCAAAAAAAGTCGGTGATAATGCTAGTGATAGCAATGAATAAAAAGATTGACAACAAATGTGGAAAAAATGGCAACAGAGAGAGAAGTGATTAAAATAATCAGAATTGCAATGCGATTCATGTGCAAAACAATAAATGACAGTCCATAAGACATAAGGTTCTGTGAACAACACAAGTCTGGAGATGACAGGTGTGATCCAATCTGGGCTGCACTCTGGTGCTGAAGTGCCAAGTGAGGGTGGGGGGTAGTGAATCGAGCTTGCCCAGGGTGATAGCAGTGCTGGGGTCTTCAGTGCTGGTGGCACCCGTAGGTGTGCTCCCTAATTACCTTTATGCTGCAGGTATGTAGCATATAAGAGGATGCCAGGCAGATGGGATCTCTCTGGGGGGTGCTTCAGTGGTCTCTCTGGGGGATGTTGCTCGAGGGGTCTATATGCCGGTCCTAATCTCCTGTCCGAGATGTTTGAAACCTATACAGTGGTTCCTACCTGGTGCTCTGGACCAGGTTCCGCTCAGCATAAACCAGAGTATGGTGGGTAAGGGGGAGGGAGGAACAGAAAGGACTCGTATAGTGTAGTAGTCTTTAGAAAAACAGTAAATGAGCTTTATTCTTTAAAAACGTTACTCACATAGACATTGCGGTTACAGTGTGAATTCAAAACGAGCGCCGAGCTCGTAGCCAGTGCGTCACTTCCGGGGTCCGTATCCTACGCGTGTCGTCACCGTCACGTGACTTCATCGGGGATGTAGAGTAGAAAAGTCGCAATTCGGAAATTCATTTTTGCCCTTTTTTCCGGGCAAACAATTGTTGTGATAGAGTACTATCATGGGAAATCAGAGTTTTCCAAAATCTACTGCAGTCTCAATCCAAGAAGCACCTCACAGGGTCCCCAGTGCACTTATATTTCCACCTGCATTTACAATTCCATGGCAAGTTTGAAGCCTATCCCCGGACATATGCAATCCCATCTCCTGTTCCCAGTTTCCTTCATCCTCTAGATCAGGAATGTCCAAACTTTTCAGTATGATGGTCACTACATATATGTTACAAATAGACATGTGCACTGACAAAAAAATCGTTCATTTTCGTTTCCGTTTCATTCGTTTTTTTGCTTTTTTTCAGAAATTCGGAAAATCGAAAATTTGGAAATTCGGAAATTTGAACATTCGGAATTCGGAAATGTCGGGAATTTTCACATTTCTATTTTTCGCATTTCCGAATTTCGAATTTTCGAATTTTCGAATTTCCGAATTCCAATTTTCTGATTTTCGAATTTCAAATTTTCGGATTTCCGAATTTCAAATTTTCGTATTTTTCGGATTTCCGAATTTTCGGATTTCCGAAATTCCGAATTTCCGAAATTCCGAATTTCCGAAATTCCTAATTTCCGAAATTCTGAATTTCCGAATTTTCGAATTTCCGAATTTCCGAATTTCGAATTTTCGAATTTAGTTTTTTCGGAATTCCAAATTTTGGGACTTTTGGAACTCCGAATTTCCGGATTTTCGGAATTCGGGAATTCAAAGATTTGAAAATCACAAAATTAGAAAATCTGAAAAAAAGAAAGAAAATCAGTTTAATTAATAACTAACTATTAAATTAATGAGTACGAATTTATCCAAAGTTACGAATTATCTGAAATAACGAATGCCGCATCTAAACAAATGGAACAAATTAATAATAAATAATTCATAATAATAAAAAGGTTTTATTATTATTGTTATTTATTATTATTAGATCGTTACATTCCATTTGGTTAGATGCGGCATTCATTATTTCAGATAATTTGTAACTTTGGATAAATTTGTGCTCGTTACATTCACTAACAGACAAATTTGAAAGGGAATTCCAATACCTATAATTTAATAGTTAGTTATAATTTAGAATTAAACAGATTTTCTTTCTTTTTTTCAGATTTCCGAATTTTCTAATTTCCGAATTCCGAAAATTTGGAATTCCGAAAATCCGAAATTCAGAATTCGGAAATCTGAAATCTGAAATTTGAAAATCTGAAAATTCGGAAATCCGAAAAATCGAAATTCAAAAATTCGGAAATTTGGAAATCCGAAAATTCTAAATTCGGAAATTTGAAAATTCGGAAATACGTAATTTCGGAAATTCGGAAATTCGTAATTTCGCAAATTTTGAAATACGGAAATTCAGAATTTTCGGAAATTGAAAAATTCGGAAATTTGGAATTAAGGAATTTGTCAAAATTCGTTAAAAAAACGAATTCGGAACTAAACGAACATTATATATATTTTTTTATCAGAGAATCTAGAGAATAAAATGGCGATTGTTTCAATATTTTATGTCACATGGTATTTGTGCAGCGGTGTTTTAAATGCAACTTTTTGGGAAAAGGGACACTTTCATGAATTTTAAAAAACAAAACAGTAAAGTTATGCCAATTCTTTTGTATAATGTGAAAGATGATGTTATGCCGAGTAAATAGATACCAAACATGTCATGCTTTATAATTGCACGCACTCGTGGAATGGCGACAAACTTTGGTACCTAAAAATCTCCATAGGCGACGCTTTCAATTTTTTTTACGGTTACCAGGTTAGAGGTACAGAGGAGGTTTAATGCTAGAATTATTGCTCACGCTCTGACGATCACGGCGATACCTCACATGTGTGATTTGAACACCGTTTACATATGCGGGCGCGACTTCCATATGCATTTTCTTTGCTGCGCGAGCTCGGAAATCGTAATCGTAATCAGAGCATAATTCATAATTTTATGTAATTTGTATGCTATTATTACATTTTAAGAGACACGGAAAATTACGAAGTGAAAAAAAAAGTTACGAATGTACGAATTTTTTTGTTCAATCCATTCGAAGCACGTTAAGCAGCGCCATTGTAAGAGACACGGAAAATTACCAATTCAACAACAAAAAAAAAGTTACGAATGTACGAATTTTTTCGTTCATTTTGATTTTCGTTGTTCCTGTTTTCGTTTTTCGGATTTTCTTCTTTCGTAGTTTCGTTGTTTCTAATTTGGTTATTTTGGATTTTCGTTGTTTTTCGTATTCGTTCGATTCGAACGATTCGTTATTTGTTAAAAATTCGATAATGAATGAACGAATATAACGAAAAAAAAAAAAAAACGAAAAAAAAAACAAAATGAATTGCACATGTCTAGTTTACATCAAGGAGACTGGAACAAAGCCATTTCCGGCTTCGTTCCAGTCTCTCGCTAGCCGCTGAAAGCGGCGGATCGTCCATCGGCCCTCCCGTTTCACCGGGAGGCTCTGAAAGAGTGGCGGGAGGCGGCGGGAGGGGGGCATCCCATCCCGGGATAACAACCGAGCGACTTTTAGCCACATCAGTTGTTATCCTCGGAAAGCCGATCGCCGGCTCTAAACAACGGTACTGCAGCTGCGGGCATCATCCCGGTATAACCCCCGAAAGCCAAGTACGCAGATGTGCGTATGGTCGGCGGGAAGGGGTTAATACAGATACATTGTTTTTTGTTTTTGATCTTTATTTATTATTATTTTTTAATTTTTTTATTTATTTATTTATTTTTTTTTTTATTTTAATTTTATTTTTTATTTTATTTTTACTTTATTATTTATTTATTTATTTATTTATTTTTTTTTTATTTATTTTTTATTTTATTTATTTATTTATTTTTTTTATTTTATTTTTATTTTATTTTTTTTTTATTTTATTTATTTTATTTATTATTTATTTATTTGATTTTGTTTTTTTGCTCTTTACCATAAGGCTTTCTGTATGAATGAGAAGAAGAAGGAGACTTGCCCACTTGGAAAAAAGCTTTCACCATGTTAAATGGCCAAAACAAAAATCAGAGGCATCGCACAAGCCCCGTAGCCGTTTGGGTAACGTATAAAAATTCACTTTCACAGGAGGAAAGTTATGTATTTATTCAGTCTTCCACGATTTAAATTATTACCCACTCTGAAAAATTATACTGCCACATCAATGCTGTAAAAGCTCCTCATCCTATAAAACATTATAGAAAACCAAAATTATACTTTAACTAGTGCACTTTTTAGTGTCTCGTAAAAGAAAGGATAACGCTGGTCCAGGCTGTGCCGTTAGACTCGGAGCCACCGATTTACTTGGTTTCTCCTTAAAATAAAATGCAAGGATTTAGATTTAGATTTTTCTGAAGGGGGTGCAGGTAGGGGATGGGGGCATTTTTTTTCATACTTGCTGGGAAAGCAACGGTCTGTTTTCTGTGCACAAAGGATACGTTTGTTGGGCACCTGGATTCGACAGCTGTTGGCCCAAAGCTGTCCCAGGTCCCGCCCTGCTCCTCTTCTTGGATAGAGACCCCCACATGACCGTTTTTGATTCCACCATCTTTAATATGATCCCCCGGCCATATAGACCCGCTCACGACATTCCTGACCCACTGATAGGCTGGGTTCACACCGAATTGCATATGGGTTTCTCCGCAATCCAATTCGCATGACAGGAGACTGTGACCGGCTCTCAATGGAGCCAGCTCACACAACTCCGGGGCGTCAACGGAGTGCCCTGAAAAAGGGTCCTGTGCGTCTCTCTGGCTCAGTTTCAGGCCTGAATTCAGGCAAAAATTCTGACCAGATTCGCACCTGAAATGGAGAACAGGGATGCACCCGACCCCTGCTGTGCCCTGCGGCCGCAGCTAGTGTGAACCCAGCCTTAACCACTTAAGCCCCGGACCAATTTGCAGCCAAAGGACCAGGCCCCATTTTGCGATTCGGCACTGCGTCTCTTTAACTGACAATTGCTCGTGCGACGTGGCTCCCAAACAAAATTGGCGTCCTTTTTTTCCCACAAAGAGCTTTCTTTTGGTGGTATTTAATCACCTCTGTGGTTTTTATTTTTTACGCTATAAACAAAAATAGAGCGACAATTAAAAAAAAAAAATTCAATATTTTTTACTTGTTGCTATAATAAATGTCCCCAAAAAATATATAGAAAAATGTTTTTTTTCCTCAGTTTAGGCCGATACGTATTCTTATACATATTTTTGGTAAAAAAAATCGCAATTAGTAAATATTGATTGGTTTGCGCAAAAGTTATAGCGTTGAAAAAATTGGGGATAGTTTTATAGCATTTTTATTAATATTTTTTTTTTTACTATTAATGGCGGCGATCAGCGATTTTTATTGTGACTGCGACATTATGGCGGACACATCGGACATTTTTGACACATTTTTGGGACCATTGTCATTTATACAGCAATCAGTGCTATTTAAATGCACTGATTCCTATGTAAATGACACTGGCAGTGAAGGGGTTAACCACTAGGTGGCAGTGTAGGGGTTAAGTGTTCCTAGAGGCGTGTTTCTAACTGTGGGGGGGGGGGCGTGGCTGTGAGCTAGTGAATGCTGATCTCTGCTCCAATCACAGGGAGCAGAGATCGGCGTCACTAGTTGCTAGGCAGAACGGGGAGATGCTGTTTATTTCCAATCACAGGGAGCAGAGATCACTAGTTGCTAGGCAGAACGGGTAGATGCTGTTTATTTCCGCATCTCCCCATTCAGCCTTCCCGTGAGACGATCGCGGGTATCCCCGCGGCGATCGAGTCCGCGGGACACGCGAGCGGCCTCACGGGGGTCCCGACCGGTGCTCGATGGCACGGCGGCATCTTAAAGGGGACGTACCCGTACGCCCTTATGCCTGTCCATGCCATTCTGTCGACGTGTCGTCGACGTGTCGTCGACGTGTCGTCGTGCGCCGGTCGGGAAGCAGATATATAAAATAATATGCAAAGTGGTTGGAAGGAAGCTTCAGAGTGGCAAAGATGTTTTCATGACAAATCATGTGAGCAGACTGCAGTTCCTCTTTAAGAGAAAGCGGCGAGGTCCCCGTCCTGCGATCTCTCGTTTTTCTCATGTCCAAGGGCACGAGCTGCTTCTGTTTTCTCCAAGTCTCCAGCTACTTAGAAGTCTTTTCTTCCCGTTCCTAATTTGCCTGGAGCAAGGCTTTTATCTAGACTTTTAGCCAAAAGGCACCTGCTAAAATATTCATTGCCAGAAATTGTGCCATGGGTGGTTTTACCCATTTTGTCCAGTTCCGCGTCATTAAAATAAGGTCGATCTGAGTGAAAATAGATTTTGACACAGTAACGCAGCTTTTTCCAGAACTAAAAAAAAAAAAAAATGTAAAAAAAAAAAAAAAAAAAAATGGTGTAATAGGCAATTAACCCTTTTCATATGCAGACATTTAAATGCGGAATATTAGAGAAGACAGGGCCTTTACAGCAGACTTTTTGCAACGGACGTTTGCATTGTTCCACAAGAGAATGAAATTATTATCTTGGGCGATGGATATAAGATGATCTAAAACGTCTGAAGGGGGCTTTATATGAAGACAAGGAGACCTAGAGAGAGAATAAGCCCTTTGAAGCAGTACAGTGCATTTATTTTTTTTATATTAGAGAATGGGAATATTCAGAGGCTCTAATGTAAAAATGAGAGTTTTAATGCTTAAATCTGATACAAAGAAGATTCCGGCTTTCAAGTTTTTAAAGACAGCGATGAGATTCAATCGTCAGGAATGGCGTATTATCTGTGTAAATCCATCAACTGTCATTACAAGCAGCCAGGCTTTTTTTTTTGCTAGCTTCCAAAACATGGCGAGGGGCCAAAATGACTACTTTGGTTTGAGGAGAAGGTAGGATCTTCACGGGTCATGTGTCATAAGTTCAGCTCCAGAAGAAGAAGGAAAACATTCTCCAAAGCTAAAGTCATACCTATGGTTATGGGCGTCCGCAGGTAGGGGCAAGGGGGGGCAAGTGCCCCCCCCCTGGCAGGGCCGGTGCTACCTATAGACAAGTGCGCATATGAATCGGGGGCACCACGCTGCATGTCCCAGGGTAAATGTGTGTATGGGGTTGTAATGTATCTGGGTATATGGGGGTGTAATGTATCTGTGTGTATGGGGGTATAATGTACTGTATCTGGGTGTATGGAGGGTGTAATGTATCTGGGTGTATGTGTACTATGTCTGCAGTCTCTGACCATCTCCTGTAGTATGTCTGAAGTCTCTGACCATCTCCTGTATTATGTCTGCAGTCTCTGACCATCTCCTGTAGTATGTCTGCAGTCTCTGACCATCTCCTGTAGTGGCAGCGCGCACGCGATGGCACAGCGGCAATTTAAAAGGGACGTACCTGTACGCCCTAATGCCTGTCCGTGCCATTCTGCCGACGTAGATCGCCATGCGCCAGTCGGGAACTGGATAATTTTATTTTACAACACTAATAGGCTACGGAATACTTTGGTTTGAGGAGAAGGTAGGATCTTCACAGGTCATGTGTCATAAGTTCAGCTCCAGAAGAAGAAGGGAAACATTCTCCAAAGCTAAAGTCATACCTATGGTTATGGGCGTCCGCAGGTAGGGGCAAGGGGGGTCAAGTGCCCCCCCCCCCTGGCAGGGCCGGTGCTACCTATAGACAAGTGCGCATATGAATCAGGGGCACCACACTGCATGTCCCAGGGTAAATGTGTGTATGGGGTTGTAATGTATCTGTGTGTATGGGGGTATAATGTACTGTATCTGGGTGTATGGGGGTGTAATGTATCTGGGTGTATGGGGGGTGTAATGTATCTGGGTGTATGTGTACTATGTCTGCAGTCTCTGACCATCTCCTGTAGTATGTCTGCAGTCTCTGACCATCTCCTGCAGTATGTCTGCAGTCTCTGACCATCTCCTGTAGTATGTCTGCAGTCTCTGACCATCTCCTGTAGTATGTCTGCAGTCTCTGACCATCTCCTGTAGTATGTCTGCAGTCTCTGACCATCTCCTGTAGTATGTCTGCAGTCTCTGACCATCTCCTGTAGTATGTCTGCAGTCTCTGACCATCTCCTGTAGTGGCAGCGCGCACGCGCTGGCACGGCGGCAATTTAAAGGGTGACGTACCTGTACGCCCTAATGCCTGTCCGTGCCATTCTGCCGACGTACATCGCCATGCGCCGGTCGGGAACCGGATAATTTTATTTCACAACACTAATAGGCTACAGAATTCTTTGGTTTGAGGAGAAGGTAGGATCTTCACAGGTCATGTGTCATAAGTTCAGCTCCAGAAGAAGAAGGGAAACATTCTTCAAAGCTAAAGTCATACCTATGGTTATGGGCGTCCGCAGGTAGGGGCAAGGGGGGTCAAGTGCCCCCCCCCCTGCCAGGGCCGGTGCTACCTATAGACAAGTGCGCATATGAATCAGGGGCACCACGCTGCATGTCCCAGGGTAAATGTGTGTATGGGGTTGTAATGTATCTGTGTGTATGTGTACTATGTCTGCAGTCTCTGACCATCTCCTGTAGTATGTCTGCAGTCTCTGACCATCTCCTGTAGTATGTCTGCAGTCTCTGACCATCTCCTGTAGTATGTCTGCAGTCTCTGACCATCTCCTGTAGTATGTCTGCAGTCTCTGACCATCTCCTGTAGTATGTCTGCAGTTTCTGACCATCTCCTATAGTATGTCTGCAGTCTCTGACCATCTCCTGTAGTGGCAGCACGCACGCGATGGCACGGCGGCAATTTAAAGTGGACGGACCTGTACGCCCTAATGCCTGTCCGTGCCATTCTGCCGACGTACATCGTCATGCGCTGGTCGGGAACCGGATAATTTTATTTTACAACACTAATAGGCTACGGAATCGAGTACCGATCTTGCAGCCAGACGCACCCCTAATCCCTGCCTGTCTTACAACATATGCAGAAGTGACATGGGTTACTCTTCTAAGATGCCCCTCATTCCAACGTAAATTAGGCAGGCTCGAAAGTCACCGTAGTAGATCTTTCTCATCTTAGTCATTCTTTTTCATTTTTCTTGCTAAAATACAACAAAAATTTATAAAAAAAGGGAGGAATGAATAACGAGGGGACTCGTCCCCGCTACTGCACGTTGCTTTATGTGGCCATGTTAATTGCTAACTCAGAGGCAACAACACCCGGATCCTAATCTTTCTAATTTTGAATACAATGCTCCACATTGTTGGAACATGTACTTGTAACCTGGTTATGTGCCTTATGGTACTGTTTGTATTATCTGTGAAAAACTTTCAATAAAAACTTTTGTGGGAAAAAAAAAAAAATACATTCCACTGGCATTAAGGCAGTGATCATTTAAGGGATCACCTTGGCATCTCGTCCTCAGTCTTTCCTGCTGCTTTAGGAGCTCACTAGTCAGACTGGTGACTTTATGACATCCCAGATGACATTAACAGCTCCCGTTTTAGACACCAGGTCTAAAAATGCAGCATGAGGATAGGTTTGCAGATACTTTGAAAAATATGCATATTTTTATTGAAGACGGTAGAGGCAAGAAAAGTCCTTTTTTTTTTTTTTTCTTTTCCTCCCTTTTGAAAGCTAACATAGCAAACTGCTGTCAATGGCTTGAGATGGTGACACGGCTAGGATAGTTTAACCTGCTTTGCATACTGAGAATCCTTACAACAGCTGCATCCTTCCTGACAGGGTCTAATTAGTGTTTCCACCCTACTTTTATATTGACTGGAAGAGACAGGCAAAAGGCTCGAAATTTAAATAAAATCCTTTTAACCCCTTCAATTGTAGAGGCTACGTGGTCGCCATACGTATGATAAGCAGGTGGTGGGATCCGAAGTCTCTGGTGAAAAAAGCACCTTCTAAGTTCCTGTTTCACTTGTTCGTGTTTGCAGTGCATTGTGGGGAAGAGTGCCAGTATTTCCTCATTTGTAGCAGACATGAGCACTTGCTGTGATTTGTGCTGTCCACCTCCACAGATTGTTCGCTGTGGATGACTTATTCTTTATTCTTATGCCGCGTACACACAATCGGAAATTCGGCCAGCAAAAGACAGATAAGAGCTTTTGGTCGGAAAATGCGACCGTGTGTATGCTCCATCGGACTTTCGCTTGCCGAATTTAAGCCAGCAAAAGGTTGAGAGCAGGTTCTTAATTTTTCGGTCGGAAAAAGTTCTGAACATCTGTACCAATTCCGACGCGCAAAATTCCTACGCATGCTCGGAAGCATTGAACTTCATTTTCTCGGCTCGTCGTAGTGTTGTACATCACCGCGATCTTGACAGTCAAAAGTTCAGCAAACTTTTGTGTGGCCGTGTGTATGCAAGCCCAGCTGGAGCGGAATTCCGTCGGAAAAACCATCCAAGATTTTTCAGACGGAAAATCCGCCGTGTGTACATTAGGCCGTGATCGCCTGAGCACCGACACTCTACTCATATATCTTCCAACACTGCGGTAGAGCTTGGGTGAGTCTTCTACAGTAGAGCGTGGGTGAGTCTTCTACGGTAGAGCTTGGGTGAGTCTTCTACGGTAGAGCTTGGGTGAGTCTTCTACGGTAGAGCTTGGGTGATTCTTCTACGCTAGAGCTTGGGTGAGTCTTCTACGGTAGAGCTTGGTTGAGTCTTCTACGGTAGAGCTTGGGTGAGTCTTCTACAGGTAGATCTTGGGTGAGTCTTCTTCGGTAGAGCTTGGGTGAGTCTTCTACAGTAGAGTTTGGGTGAGTCTTCTACAGTAGAGCTTGGGTGAGTCTTCTACAGGTAGAGCTTGGGTGAGTCTTCTACAGGTAGAGCTTGGGTGAGTCTTCTACAGGTAGAGCTTGGGTGAGTCTTCTACAGGTAGAGCTTGGGTGAGTCTTCTACGGTAGAGCTTGGGTGAGTCTTCTACGGTAGAGCTTTGGTGAGTCTTCTACGGTAGAGCTTGGGTGAGTCTTCTACGGGTAGACCTTGGGTGAGTCTTCTACGGGTAGAGCTTGGGTGATTCTTCTACGGTAGAGCTTGGGTGAGTCTTCTACGGTAGAGCTTGGGTGATTCTTCTACAGTAGAGCTTGGTTGAGTCTTCTACGGTAGAGCTTGGGTGAGTCTTCTACGGTAGAGCTTGGGTGAGTCTTCTACAGGTAGAGCTTGGGTGAGTCTTCTACAGGTAGAGCTTGAGTAAGTCTTCTACGGTAGAGCTTGGGTGAGTCTTCTACAGGTAGAGCTTGGGTGAGTCTTCTACAGGTAGAGCTTGGGTGAGTCTTCTACAGTAGAGCTTGGGTGAGTCTTCTACAGTAGAGCTTGGGTGAGTCTTCTACAGTAGAGCTTGGGTGAGTCTTCTACAGTAGATCTTGGGTGAGTCTTCTACAGGTAGATCTTGGGTGAGTCTTCTACAGGTAGAGCTTGGGTGAGTCTTCTACAGGTAGAGCTTGGGTGAGTCTTCTACAGGTAGAGCTTGGGTGAGTCTTCTACGGTAGAGCTTGGGTGAGTCTTCTACGGTAGAGCTTGGGTGAGTCTTCTACAGGTAGAGCTTGGGTGAGTCTTCTACAGGTAGAGCTTGAGTAAGTCTTCTACGGTAGAGCTTGGGTGAGTCTTCTACAGGTAGAGCTTGGGTGAGTCTTCTACAGGTAGAGCTTGGGTGAGTCTTCTACAGTAGAGCTTGGGTGAGTCTTCTACAGTAGAGCTTGGGTGAGTCTTCTACAATAGAGCTTGGGTGAGTCTTCTACAGTAGATCTTGGGTGAGTCTTCTACAGGTAGATCTTGGGTGAGTCTTCTACAGGTAGAGCTTGGGTGAGTCTTCTACAGGTAGAGCTTGGGTGAGTCTTCTACAGGTAGAGCTTGGGTGAGTCTTCTACAGGTAGAGCTTGGGTGAGTCTTCTACAGGTAGAGCTTGGGTGAGTCTTCTACGGTAGAGCTTGGGTGAGTCTTCTACAGGTAGAGCTTGGGTGAGTCTTCTACGGTAGAGCTTGGGTGAGTCTTCTACGGTAGAGTTTGGGTGAGTCTTCTACGGTAGAGCTTGGGTGAGTCTTCTACGGTAGAGCTTGGGTGAGTCTTCTACAGGTAGAGCTTGGGTGAGTCTTCTACAGGTAGAGCTTGGGTGAGTCTTCTACAGTAGAGCTTGGGTGAGTCTTCTACAGTAGAGCTTGGGTGAGTCTTCTACAGTAGAGCTTGGGTGAGTCTTCTACAGTAGATCTTGGGTGAGTCTTCTACAGGTAGATCTTGGGTGAGTCTTCTACAGGTAGAGCTTGGGTGAGTCTTCTACAGGTAGAGCTTGGGTGAGTCTTCTACAGGTAGAGCTTGGGTGAGTCTTCTACGGTAGAGCTTGGGTGAGTCTTCTACGGTAGAGCTTGGGTGAGTCTTCTACAGGTAGAGCTTGGGTGAGTCTTCTACAGGTAGAGCTTGAGTAAGTCTTCTACGGTAGAGCTTGGGTGAGTCTTCTACAGGTAGAGCTTGGGTGAGTCTTCTACAGGTAGAGCTTGGGTGAGTCTTCTACAGTAGAGCTTGGGTGAGTCTTCTACAGTAGAGCTTGGGTGAGTCTTCTACAATAGAGCTTGGGTGAGTCTTCTACAGTAGATCTTGGGTGAGTCTTCTACAGGTAGATCTTGGGTGAGTCTTCTACAGGTAGAGCTTGGGTGAGTCTTCTACAGGTAGAGCTTGGGTGAGTCTTCTACAGGTAGAGCTTGGGTGAGTCTTCTACAGGTAGAGCTTGGGTGAGTCTTCTACAGGTAGAGCTTGGGTGAGTCTTCTACGGTAGAGCTTGGGTGAGTCTTCTACAGGTAGAGCTTGGGTGAGTCTTCTACGGTAGAGCTTGGGTGAGTCTTCTATGGTAGAGCTTGGGTGAGTCTTCTATGGTAGAGCTTGGGTGAGTCTTCTACGGTAGAGCTTGGGTGAGTCTTCAACAGGTAGAGCTTGGGTGAGTCTTCTACAGGTAGAGCTCGGGTGAGTCTTCTACAGTAGAGCTTGGGTGAGTCTTCTACAGTAGAGCTTGGGTGAGTCTTCTACAGTAGAGCTTGGGAGAGTCTTCTACAGAAGAGCTTGGGTGAGTCTTCTACGGTAGAGCTTGGGTGAGTCTTCTACGGTAGAGCTTGGGTGAGTCTTCTACAGGTAGATCTTGGGTGAGTCTTCTTCGGTAGAGCTTGGGTGAGTCTTCTACGGTAGAGTTTGGGTGAGTCTTCTACAGTAGAGCTTGGGTGAGTCTTCTACAGGTAGAGCTTGGGTGAGTCTTCTACAGGTAGAGCTTGGGTGAGTCTTCTACAGGTAGAGCTTGGGTGAGTCTTCTACAGGTAGAGCTTGGGTGAGTCTTCTACGGTAGAGCTTTGGTGAGTCTTCTACGGTAGAGCTTGGGTGAGTCTTCTACAGGTAGACCTTGGGTGAGTCTTCTACGGGTAGAGCTTGGGTGATTCTTCTACGGTAGAGCTTGGGTGAGTCTTCTACGGTAGAGCTTGGGTGATTCTTCTACAGTAGAGCTTGGTTGAGTCTTCTACGGTAGAGCTTGGGTGAGTCTTCTACGGTAGAGCTTGGGTGAGTCTTCTACAGGTAGAGCTTGGGTGAGTCTTCTACAGGTAGAGCTTGAGTAAGTCTTCTACGGTAGAGCTTGGGTGAGTCTTCTACAGGTAGAGCTTGGGTGAGTCTTCTACAGGTAGAGCTTGGGTGAGTCTTCTACAGTAGAGCTTGGGTGAGTCTTCTACAGTAGAGCTTGGGTGAGTCTTCTACAGTAGAGCTTGGGTGAGTCTTCTACAGTAGATCTTGGGTGAGTCTTCTACAGGTAGATCTTGGGTGAGTCTTCTACAGGTAGAGCTTGGGTGAGTCTTCTACAGGTAGAGCTTGGGTGAGTCTTCTACAGGTAGAGCTTGGGTGAGTCTTCTACAGGTAGAGCTTGGGTGAGTCTTCTACGGTAGAGCTTGGGTGAGTCTTCTACGGTAGAGCTTGGGTGAGTCTTCTACAGGTAGAGCTTGGGTGAGTCTTCTACAGGTAGAGCTTGAGTAAGTCTTCTACGGTAGAGCTTGGGTGAGTCTTCTACAGGTAGAGCTTGGGTGAGTCTTCTACAGGTAGAGCTTGGGTGAGTCTTCTACAGTAGAGCTTGGGTGAGTCTTCTACAGTAGAGCTTGGGTGAGTCTTCTACAGTAGAGCTTGGGTGAGTCTTCTACAGTAGATCTTGGGTGAGTCTTCTACAGGTAGATCTTGGGTGAGTCTTCTACAGGTAGAGCTTGGGTGAATCTTCTACAGGTAGAGCTTGGGTGAGTCTTCTACAGGTAGAGCTTGGGTGAGTCTTCTACAGGTAGAGCTTGGGTGAGTCTTCTACAGGTAGAGCTTGGGTGAGTCTTCTACGGTAGAGCTTGGGTGAGTCTTCTACAGGTAGAGCTTGGGTGAGTCTTCTACGGTAGAGCTTGGGTGAGTCTTCTACGGTAGAGCTTGGGTGAGTCTTCTATGGTAGAGCTTGGGTGAGTCTTCTACGGTAGAGCTTGGGTGAGTCTTCAACAGGTAGAGCTTGGGTGAGTCTTCTACAGGTAGAGCTCGGGTGAGTCTTCTACAGTAGAGCTTGGGTGAGTCTTCTACAGTAGAGCTTGGGTGAGTCTTCTACAGTAGAGCTTGGGAGAGTCTTCTACAGAAGAGCTTGGGTGAGTCTTCTACAGTAGAGCTTGGAGAGTCTTCTACAGAAGAGCTTGGGTGAGTCTTCTACAGTAGAGCTTGGGTGAGTCTTGTACAGGTAGAGCTTGGGTGAGTCTTCTACAGTAGAGCTTGGGAGAGTCTTCTACAGAAGAGCTTGGGTGAGTCTTCTACAGTAGAGCTTGGGTGAGTCTTGTACAGGTAGAGCTTGGGTGAGTCTTCTACAGTGGAGCTTGGGAGAATCTTCTACAGAAGAGCTTGGGTGAGTCTTCTACAGTAGAGCTTGGGTGAGTCTTGTACAGGTAGAGCTTGGGTGAGTCTTCTACAGTAGAGCTTGGGTGAGTCTTCTACAGTAGAGCTTGGGTGAGTCTTCTACAGAAGAGCTTGGGTGAGTCTTCTACAGTAGAGCTTGGGTGAGTCTTCTACAGTAGAGCTTGGGTGATTCTTCTACAGTAGAGCTTGGGTGAGTCTTCTACAGTAGAGCTTGGGTGAGTCTTCTACAGGTAGAGCTTGGGTGATTCTTCTACGGTAGAGCTTGGGTGAGTCTTCTACAGGTAGAGCTTGGGTGAGTCTTCTACGGTAGACCTTGGGTGAGTCTTCTACGGTAGAGCTTGGGTGATTCTTCTACGGTAGAGCTTGGGTGAGTCTTCTACGGTAGAGCTTGGGTGATTCTTCTACAGTAGAGCTTGGTTGAGTCTTCTACGGTAGAGCTTGGGTGAGTCTTCTATGGTAGAGCTTAGGTGAGTTATCTACATCTCACCTGACCCCCCAAAAACTCTTATGCCGCGTACACACGAGCGGATTTTCCGTCTGAAAAATCTTGGATGGTTTTTCCGACGGAATTCCGCTCAAGCTTGGCTTGCATACACACGGTCACACACGTCACACAAGAACCCGGTGACGTACAACACTACGACGAGCCGAGAAAATGAAGCTCAGTGCTTCCGAGCATGCGTCAAATTGTTTCCGAGCATGCGTAGGAATTGCTACAGACTATCAGAATTTCCGATCAAAACTTTTTCCGAACCGAAAAATTGAGAACCTGCTCTCAATATTTTGCTGGCTGGAATTCGGC
The DNA here is from genome assembly GCA_028564925.1 of Lithobates sylvaticus. NCBI lineage: Eukaryota > Metazoa > Chordata > Amphibia > Anura > Ranidae > Lithobates > Lithobates sylvaticus. The sequence continues at coordinate 49,024,190 of CM053038.1, read as the reverse complement.
CAGTAAAAGTCCGATGGAGCATACACACGGTCGCGTTTTCCGACCAAAAGCTCTCAGCGGTCTTTTGCTGGTCAAATTTCCGATCGTGTGTACGCGGCATTACACCTACATTATTCAAATAAATAAGAAGATGTTCTTCAGGTTTATTTGTTTTGCATTAATAATTATTTATTTCCTTTTTTTCCTTTACTAATCATTCCTATCCCAGGGGAGCCCACTGACTGGAGAGGGGGCTGTGCGATAAGGACTTCATCTCTTGTTGTCTCTGAATATTCTTGTATTTCCAACACTAAGCGAGTCTTGTAAATTCCACTGATTCCTTTCAATGAGTTAAGATGTGTTTGCCCTCCGTCATTCACACGGTGCTGTAATCTGGGTTTACACAAGCTGGTTTATTGAAGGTAAACCCTTTTCTGTCTGCATTCCAAGGCCGAGCGGGAGAAAAGGTTGGGATTAAAACCAGATTCAGACAAACTCACGCCGTCTGTCATTGAGCCCCGAGGCGATGGGCGTCATCATTGAGAAATCCGACCAACAATAGGACAGTAATTAAGAAGTGGAGTCTCTCTCTCTCTCTACCGTGGAGCCTGTTTAAGTCCGAGAAGTGGCTCCGTACCTGGAAAACAAAGATTTGAGTGACACGGGATAGCGCGCGGGAAGTTGGGGCCCCGAGTCTGGACGTTGTTGGGACTTGCAGATCTTACTGGTTTTTCCAGGTCGGAGTGTGTGCCGCCCCGGACACTCAACAAGCCATTATATTCTTGAGGCCCAAACAGGTACTCATAGGAAGTGTTCTACCTGCCTGGGGATTGCATTATTTCTTTTTTTCTGTTTTACTGTAAAAATTTCTGTTTGCTTTATGGAGACAATATCATAGCAAAATAAACAAATAATAATAAAAAAAAGTATATTTCATTCACATAACCCGCTATTGTCATTAAACACAACCTTTATCACTGCGAACTGGAACCCGAACAAACAAGCCTGTTTTTTTTGGATATACGAAACAATTCAACAGTAGACATACAGTACATAATCCATTCATACCGAACACACCGATAAACACACACACACCAATCATTGTACATACACTAATCATATTACACAACCCTCAATCCCGATCATACTACACAGACACAGATCATACTACACACACCCTGATTATACTAAACACACACTGATCATGCAATACACACCCCACATTCATATACACACCCCAATCATAATGCCTACACACTGATCATGCAATACACACCCCACATTCATATACACACACCCCAATCATAATGCCTACACACTGATCATTCCATGCTACACACCCCAATCACACTACATACACACACACTCCGATCATACTAAACACACACACCCCAATCATACTACACACCCCAATCACACTACACACCCCAATCATACTACACACACCAATCATACTATATACACCCCAATCATACTATACACACCCCAATCATAATGCCTACACACTGATCATTCCATGCTACACACACCAATCACACTACATACACACACACTCGGATCATACTAAACACACACACCCCAATCACACTATATACACCAATCATACTACATACACCAAACACACTACACACCCCAATCACACTATACACACCAATAATACTACATACACCAATCACACTACATACTACACACACTCCAATACTAAACACACCCCAATCATACTACACACCCCAAACACACTACACACACCAATCATACTACATACCCCAATCATACTACACACACCAATCATACTACATACCCCAATCACACTACACACACCAATCATACTACATACCCCAATCATACTACACACACCAATCATACTACACACACCCCAATCATACTACACACACCAATCATACTACACACCCCAATCATACTACACACACCAATCATACTACACACCCCAATCATACTACACACACCAATCATACTACACACACCCCAATCATACTACACACACCAATCATACTACACACACCAATCATACTACACACACCAATCATACTACACACCCCAATCACACTACACACCCCGATCACACTACACAGACCAATCACACTACACACCCCAATCACACTACACACCCCAATCATACTACACACACCAATCACACTACACACACCCAACACACTACACACCCCAATCATACTACACACCCCAATCATACTATACACAACAATCATGCTACACCCATACCAATCACACTACATACACACACAATCCAATCATACTAAACACTCACACACCAATCATACTACACACACACACACACACCAAGCATACTACACACCCCAATCATACTATACACAACAATCATGCTACACCCATACCAATCACACTACATACACACACAATCCAATCATACTAAACACACACACACACACCAATCATACCACACACACCAATCATACCACACACACACACACACACACACACACAAACAAGCCTGTTTTTTTTGGGGGGGGGGGGGATATACGAAACAATTCAACAGTAGACATACAGTACATTATCCATTCATACCGAACACACCGATAAACACACACCAATCATTGTACATACACTAATCATATTACACAACCCTCAATCCCGATCATACTACACAGACACAGATCATACTATACACACCCTGATTATACTAAACACACACTGATCATGCAATACACACCCCACATTCATATACACACACCCCAATCATAATGCCTACACACTGATCATTCCATGCTACACACCCCGATCACACTACACACACCAATCATACTACACACCCCAATCATACTATACACCCCAATCATACTACACACAAATCACACTACACACACCAATCATACTACACACCCCAATCATACTATACACCCCAATCATACTACACACAAATCACACTACACACACCAATCATACTACACACCCCAATCATACTACACACCTCAATCATACTACACACAAATCACACTACACACACCAATCATACTACACACCCCAGTCATACTATACACCCCAATCATACTACACACAAATCACACTACACACACCAATCATACTACACACCCCAATCATACTATACACCCCAATCATACTACACACACAAATCACACTACACACACCAATCATACTACACACACCAATCATACTACACACACCAATCACACTACACACACCAATCATACTACATACACCAATCATACTACACACCCCAATCATACTACATACACCAATCATACTACACACACCAATCATACTACACACACCAATCACACTACACACACCAATCATACTACACACACCAATCATACTACACACACCAATCATACTACACACACCAATCACACTACACACACCAATCATACTACACACACCAATCATACTACACACCCCAATCATACTACACCCCAATCATACTACACACACCAATCATACTACACACACCAATCATACTACACACACCAATCATACTACACACACCAATCACACTACACACCCCAATCATACTACACACACCAATCACACTACACACACCAATCACACTACACACACCAATCATACTACACACACCAACCATACTACACACCCCAATCACACTACACACACCAATCACACTACACACCCCAATCAGACTACACACACCAATCATACTACACACCCCAATCATACTACACACACCAATCATACTACACACCCCAATCATACTACACACCCCAATCATACTACACACACCAATCACACTACACACCCCAATCAGACTACACACACCAATCATACTACACACCCCAATCATACTACACACACCAATCATACTACACACCCCAATCATACTACACACCCCAATCATACTACACACACCAATCACACTACACACACCAATCACACTACACACACCAATCATACTACACACACCAACCATACTACACACCCCAATCACACTACACACACCAATCATACTACACACACCAATCATACTACACACACCAATCACACTACACACACCAATCATACTACACACACCAATCATACTACACACACCAATCACACTACACACACCAATCACACTACACACACCAATCATACTACACACCCCAATCATACTACACACCCCAATCACACTACACACACCAATCATACTACACACCCCAATCATACTACACACACCAATCATACTACACACCCCAATCATACTACACACCCCAATCATACTACACACACCAATCACACTACACACACCAATCACACTACACACACCAATCATACTACACACACCAATCACACTACACACCCCAATCATACTACACCCCAATCACACTACACACACCAATCATACTACACACCCCAATCATACTACACACACCAATCATACTACACACCCCAATCATACTACACACCCCAATCATACTACACACCCCAATCATACTACACCCCAATCACACTACACACACCAATCATACTACACACCCCAATCATACTACACACACCAATCATACTACACACACCAATCACACTACACACCCCAATCACACTACACACACCAATCATACTACACACCCCAATCATACTACACACCCCAATCATACTACACACACCAATCATACTACACACACCAATCACACTACACACACCAATCATACTACACACACCAACCATACTACACACCCCAATCACACTACACACACCAATCATACTACACACACCAATCATACTACACACACCAATCACACTACACACACCAATCATACTACACACACCAATCATACTACACACACCAATCACACTACACACACCAATCATACTACACACACCAATCATACTACACACCCCAATCATACTACACCCCAATCATACTACACACACCAATCATACTACACACCCCAATCATACTACACACACCAACCATACTACACACCCCAATCATACTACACACACCAATCATACTACACACACCAATCACACTACATGCACCAATCATACTACACACACCATTCATACTTCACACACCAATCACACTACACACACCAATCATACTACACACACCAATCACACTACACACACCAATCACACTACACACCCCAATCATACTACACACACCAATCATACTACACACCCCAATCATACTACATACACCAATCATACTACACACACCAATCATACTACACACACCAATCATACTACACACACCAATCACACTACACACACCAATCATACTACACACCCCGATCATATTACACACACCAATCATACTACACACCCCAATCATACTACATACACCAATCATACTACACACACCAATCATACTACACACACCAATCACACTACACACCAATCATACTACACACCCCAATCATACTACACACCCCAATCATACTACACACACCAATCATACTACACACCCCAATCATACTATACACACCAATCACACTACACACCCCAATCATACTACACACCCCAATCATACTACACACACCAATCATACTATACACACCCCAATCATACTACACACCCAAATCATACTATACACACCAATCATACTACACCCATACCAATCACACTACATACACACACTCCAATCATACTAAACACACATACACACACACACCAAGCATTCTACACACCCCAATCATACTATACACAAAAATCATGCTACACCCATACCAATCACACTACATACACACACAATCCAATCATACTAAACACACACACCAATCATACTACGCACACACACACACACACACCAATCACACTACATACACACACAATCCAATCATACTAAACACACACACACACACACACACACACCAATCATACTACACACACACACACACCAATCATACTACACACACCCATCATACCACACACACCAATCATACTACACATATACACACCAATCATACCACACACACACATACACCAATCATACAACACACATACACCAATCATACTACACACACACACACACACATACACCAATCATGCAACACACACACCAATCATACCACACACACACACACACACACACACACACCAATCATACAATACACACACACCAATCATACTACACACCAATCATACTACACACACACACACACCAATCATACTACACACCAATCATACTACACACACACACACACACCAATCATACTACACACACACACACACACCAATCACACTACACACCCCAATCATACTACACACACCAATCATACTACACACCCCAATCATACTACATACACCAATCATACTACACACACCAATCATACTACACACACCAATCATACTACACACACCAATCACACTACACACACCAATCATACTACACACCCCGATCATATTACACACACCAATCATACTACACACCCCAATCATACTACATACACCAATCATACTACACACACCAATCATACTACACACACCAATCACACTACACACCAATCATACTACACACCCCAATCATACTACACACCCCAATCATACTACACACACCAATCATACTACACACCCCAATCATACTATACACACCAATCACACTACACACCCCAATCATACTACACACCCCAATCATACTACACACACCAATCATACTATACACACCCCAATCATACTACACACCCAAATCATACTATACACACCAATCATACTACACCCATACCAATCACACTACATACACACACTCCAATCATACTAAACACACATACACACACACACCAAGCATTCTACACACCCCAATCATACTATACACAAAAATCATGCTACACCCATACCAATCACACTACATACACACACAATCCAATCATACTAAACACACACACCAATCATACTACGCACACACACACACACCAATCACACTACATACACACACAATCCAATCATACTAAACACACACACACACACACACACCAATCATACTACACACACACACACACCAATCATACTACACACACCCATCATACCACACACACCAATCATACTACACATATACACACCAATCATACCACACACACACATACACCAATCATACAACACACATACACCAATCATACTACACACACACACACACACACATACACCAATCATGCAACACACACACCAATCATACCACACACACACACACACACACACACACACCAATCATACAATACACACACACCAATCATACTACACACCAATCATACTACACACACACACACACCAATCATACTACACACCAATCATACTACACACACACACACACCAATCATACTACACACACACACACACAGCAATCATACTACACTCACACACACCAATCATACCACACACACATCATACCACACACACACCCACCAATCATACTACACACACACACACCAATCATACTACACACACACACACTGCCAGCGCTCTCAGATCCTCCTTTTCTCAGTGCACCCCCATAGCCACTAACTATGGTGGCGCACCAGCGGGCTCGCTCCCAGGCCTGGTTGTGTGCATCCATAGACACATACAGTGCGGCTTGGCACCACCCACTGTCCTGTCTCACAGGATTTTATTGACAACAGCAGGAGTCCATTAAGGGTGCGTCCATCCATGCCGCTGCCCCCCTATCCATGTGTGTGGCCCCTTGCAGGACGCCGGACGCATGAATTACAGTGGCGGGGGTGTTTTTTTGAAGCACCTGATTAGAGCCAGAGGCTCTAATAGGCTTCAAAATAGGATGGGCTCCGCATTGCGTTCGGAGTCCACCCAGGTGTGTTGCAATAGTGAATTCTGTAATCCGAGGTTCCACTGTAATTGGTATTTGCAACTCCTCCTCAAAATAAGTTGGACTTGGTAATGAGGATTTATTTTTTTGCCTGCCTGTGTTTCTACGGTTTACATCTATTGTATGCCCCTTTCCAAGCCTACAATTTATTTCAATACCTACACACTTTCCATAAAAACTTCATCTGCTCCCAGTGAACAGCTCAGTAATATTTTACCATGTGCAATCTATGATGGAAATCCATAGACAATAACAACGTACGCACAAATAAAGCGTATTGCTTCTCCTGACGAAAATTACACAGACTTGCCTGCAATTATATCCCAGCTCTGCCCAGCTAGAGGTTCTCCAAAGCCTGGCTATCTCAAAGGGAATATGAGACAACTCCTAGGTCTTGTCTCTGGAGCCTGGGGAAATCCTCAATATTGCAATGACTGGGGACCTTTGGGCAGATACAATTATTCCCATGCTGGCTAACGGGCTACGAGTTCCTACAGGGAATGGGCAGAACCTTACAGTAGCCACAAACATATCATTCACTTCACTAATAACACCCTATTAGGGCTCTGCCAGATGACCAAAAGGGCCTTTGTGCATTTCCATATGTGGAAGAAAAATATTATCTCATGGCAATTACCGACAACACCTGCTCGGGTTTTTCTAAAAAAAAAAAAAAAAAATACATGGAGGCCATAAATAAATTCCAGAATATTTTATAATATAATACAATCTCCTTACCGTATATACTCGAGTATAAGCCGACCCGAATATAAGCCAAAGCACCTAATTTTACCACAAAAAAAATGGGAAAACGTATTGACTCGAGTATAAGCCTAGGGTGAGAAATGTGCAGCTACTGTAAGTGGAAAAGAGGGTCAACAATGCCCATTTACAGCTTCACTGTGCCCATTTGCAGCCTCACTATGCCCATTTGCATGCCTCACTGTGCCCATTTGCAGCCTCACTGTGCCCATTTGCATGCCTCACTGTGCCCATTTGCAGCCTCACTATGCCCATTTGCATGCCTCACTGTGCCCATTTGCAGCCTCACTGTGCCCATTTGCAGCCTCACTGTGCCCATTTGCATGCCTCAGTGTGCCTATTTGCATGCCTCACTGTGCCCATTTGCATGCCTCACTGTGCCCATTGGCATAGCCTCACTGTGCCCATTTGCAGCCTCACTGTGCCCATTTGCAGCCTCACTGTGCCCATTTGCATGCCTCACTGTGCCCATTTGCATAGCCTCACTATGCCTCACTGTGCCCATTTGCATGCCTCACTGTGCCCATTTGCAGCCTCACTGTGCCCATTTGCAGCCTCACTGTGCTCATTTGCATGCTTCACTGTGCCCATTGGCATAGCCTTACTATGAGAAAAAGGGGGATAGTGTCAAAGCAGTGTGGTGCTGCAGACACTATGATAGTAGTCAAGTGCCACGTCCTATATTTAGTAATAGAGAAAGGGGGAAGGGGGGGACTTTTGGACTTTTTAGGCACCGTACAAAAATACCTTTTGTACGGTGCCTAAAAAGTCCAAAAGTCCCCCCCTTCCCCCATTCTCTATAGCCTTACTATGCCTCACTGTGTCCATTTGCATGCCTCACTGTGCCCATTTGCAGCCTCAGTGTGCACATTTGCAGCCATAGGTCCCCGAACTTCAAGCTTGGCAGTTAAGGGTTCCTAGATGCCCCCTAGCTGCAGCCAACATTTGGGGTCTCTGGACCCAAAGGGTCCCAAAATTACATTTCTGCAGATGGACACAGTTGACCGACTTTGGGGTCCCGTATCTCGGGGCCACTTGGTGCTAGGAACCCCAAATGGATATGTTGTAGTGATAGTTTTACTGGGTCTGCACACCAAATTTGGGGTTCCTAGCACCAAGTGGCCCCGAGATACGGGGCCCCAAAGTCAGGTCGGAAAATGTCAATCACTTTTCTTCAGCAGAGAATGACATTTTTCTGAAACGACTTTGGGGCCCGTATCTCGGGGCCACTTGGTGCTAGGAACACCATCTGGAACCCCATTGGATATGTTGTAGTGCTGGTTTCACTGGGTTTGCACACTAAATTCGGGGTTCCTAGCACCAAGTGGCCCCGAGATACGGGGCCCCAAATTCGGGTGGGAAAATGTCATTCTCTGTTGCAGAAAAGTGCTTGACTCGAGTATAAGCCGAGGGGGGCATTTTCAGCACAAAAAAAATGTGCTGAAAAACTCGGCTTATACTCGAGTATATACGGTATGTTGGTCAAAATGACACACAGTTTGCTAAAGATAATAATCATCTAAATATGAACTTCTATTAAAATAAGTTGGTCTAATATCCATTCAACTTACTTAACCGCGTCAGCCCCGGAGGATTTTACCCCCCTTCCTGACCAGAGCACTTTTTGCGATTCGGCACTGCGTCGCTTTAACTGACAAATGCACGGTCGTGTGACGTGGCACCCAAACAAAATTGACGTCCTTTTTTTCCCACAAATAGAGCTTTTTTTTGGTGGTATTTGATCGCCTCTGCGGTTTGTTTTTTTTGCGCTATAAACAAATAAAGAGCGACAATTTGGAAAAAAAAAATCAATATTTTTTACTTTTTGCTATAATAAATATCCCCCAAAAATATATAAAAAAAAAACTTTTTTTTCCTCAGTTTAGTCCGATACGTATTCTTCTACATATTTTTGGTAAACAAAAATCTTAATAAGCGATTATTGATTGGTTTGCGCAAAATTTATAGTGGCTACAAAATAGGAGATAGTTTTATGGCATTTTTTTTTTCTATTAGTAATGGCGGCAATCTGCAATTTTTATCGGGACTGCGACATTATGGCGGACACATTGGACATTTGTTACACTATTTTGGGACCATTGTCATTTATACAGCAATCAGTGCTATAAAAATGCACTGATTACTGTGTAAATGCCACTGGCAGTGAAGGGGTTAACCACTAGGGGGCGATCAAGGGGTTAAGTGTGTCCTAGGGAGTGATTCTAAGACCCCTTTCACACTGAAACGCTTTGCAGGCGATATAGTGTTAAAAATAGCGCCTGCAAAGCGCCCTGAAACAGCGGCTCCATTCACTCCGGTGCGCTGGCAGGGCGTCAGAAAAAGTCCTGCAAACAGCTTCTTTGGAGCGCATTAGGAACGGTGAACTCACCGTTCCTAAAGCGCCCCTGCCCACTGAAAACAATGGGGCAGCGCTGCTATACCGCCACTGCAGCAGCGTTTTGCGGGCGGATTTAACCCTCTTTGGCCGCTAGTGGGGGTTAAAACCGCCCCGCTAGCGGCCGAATAGTGCTGCTAAAATGATGGTAAAGCGGCTCTAAAAATAGCGGCTCAGTGTGAAAGGGGTCTTACTGTGAGGGGGCTGGGCTTTAACACACAGGACAGCGATCACTGCTCCCGATGACAGAGAGCTGTGATCTCTGTCATGACACAAGGCGAAACGGGGGAATGCTTTGTTTAAAGCTTTGTCTGAAAGGACAGGCAATCCTATTGGACGCCTAGGAGGAGAGGAGGAGACGCACAGCGGAAGCGAGGAGGAGAAGACACAGGAGCCCGATGCCCGCCGCTGCCCGCTGTCGCATTTTGAATGACAATTGCGCGGTCATACAACGCTGTACCCAAACTAATTTTTTATAATTTTGTTCCCACAAATAGAGCTTTCTTTTGGTGGTATTTGATCACCATTGGGATTTTTTTTTTCTGCTAAACAAATAAAAAAAAGACCGAAAAGTTTTAAAAAAAAATATTTTTTTGTTTCTGTTACAAAACTTTGTAAATAAAAGTTTTCTCCTTCACTGATGGGCACTGATGATGGGCACTAATATGCAGCACTGATAGGCTTTACTGATAAGCACTGATAGGTGGCACTGATATGCAGCACTGATGGGTATACATAGGTGGCACTGATGGGCACTGAAAGGCGGTACAGGTGGGCACTGATAGGCAGCATGGATGGGCACTGATAGGCGGCACGGATGGGCACTGATAGGCGGCACAGATGGGACCTGATAGGTGGCATGGATGGGCACTCATAGATGGCACTGATGTACACTAATTGATGGTATGTATGGATGCCAATCAGTGCCAAACAATAATGCCTGCCAATCAGTGATGCCCAATGTGGGCACTGATTGGCATCCCTGGTGGTCTAGGGTGGCATACCTTGTGGTGACATCCCTGGTGGTCCTAGTGGCGTCCCTGGTGGTCCAGTGTGGGAATCCTCGGGGGGGGGGGGGCTGCATTGATAGACAATCAGCACAGACCCCCCCTGTCAGGAGAGCAGCCGATCGGCTCTCCTCTACCCGCGTCTGACAGATGCGAGTAAGGAAAAGCTGTTTAACGGCTCTTCCTGTTTACACGGTGATTTGACGGCTGATCACGTGGTAAAGAGTCTCCATCAGAGACTCTTTATTGAGATCGGTGTTGCGGGAGTCAGATTGACACACCGCAACAATGATCGCGCAATCCGTGCCCCCGATTGATATCCTGCTGGACGCCAAGGGGTTAAATATATTCCTCAATAGCTACAAAGGATATGAATCCACTTTGTGTACACCAAATGCCTTTGCAAACCCAATCATCACCTTGTAAAATGTAATGGTGACATCATCAGTCTATACATAGCCTTTGCACAGACCAGAGCTGTGGGAGGGGTCCAACAGGCTCCACCTACTGCAGGCTGCCTGCAGAAAACTACAGGAGGGGGGCGGAGACAAGACCAGTCACCCTACACAATGAGAGAGATCAGCAGTGAGCGGTCTTTATTACAGGAAGCTCCTACACAGAGGGAAAGTCTCACACTGGATTACCGAACAGATCTGGAAGAAATACACAAAGCGCACCGAGGTATAAGAAAGAATACACAGGACTCTTGTATTTAGACCATTTCTGCTTATCCTGGAGTTGAGCTTTATCCAGTTCCCGACCGGCGCACGCCGATGTACGTCGGCAGAATGGCATTGCATTGTGTGCGTGCCGGCTGGGAGCTCTGTGAGTCGGGTCCCGCGGACTCAATGTCCATGTGGATACCCGGGATCGTCTCACAGAGAGGAAGAACGGGGAGATGCTGATGTAAACAAGCATCTCCCCATTCTTCCTAGTGACAGGGTCACTGATCACAGCTCCCTGTAATCGGGAGCGGTGATCAGTGATGTGTCACAGCTAGCACATCCCCCCCACAGTTAGAATCACTCCCTAGGACACACTTAACCCCTACAGCGCCCCCTAGTGTTAACCCCTTCACTGCCAGTCACATTTTCACAGTAATCAGTGCAATTGTAATCGCACTGATCGCTGTATAAATGCGAATGGTCCCAAAATCGCGCCAAAATTGTCCGACGTGTCCGCCATAATGTCGCAGTCACGATAAAAATCGCAGATTGCCGCCATTACTACATAAAAAAAAAAATATTAATAAAAATGCCATAAAACTATCCCCTATTTTTTAAACGCTATAACTTTTGTGCAAACCAATAAATAATCGCTTATTGACATTTTTTTTTTTTTACCAAAAATATGTAGAAGAATACATATCGGCCTAAACTGAGGGAAAAAAAAAATGTTTTATATATCTTTGGGAGATATTTATTATAGCAAAAAGCAAAAAAGAATGTGTTTTTTTCAAAATTGTCGCTCTTTTTTGGTTTATAGCGCAAAAAATAAAAACGGCAGAGATGATCAAATACCACCAAAAGAAAGCTTTATTTGTGGGAAAAAAATGTCAATTTTGTTTGGGAGCCACGTCGCACGACCGCGCAATTGTAAGTTAACCACTTCAGCCCCGGACCAATTGGCAGCCAAAGGACCAGGCCCCTTTTTGCGATTCGGCACTGCGTCGCTTTAACTGACAATTGGGCGGTCGTGCGACGTGGCTCCCAAACAAAATTGGCGTCCTTTTTTTTCCCACAAATAGAGATTTTTTTTGGTGGTATTTGATCGCCCCTGCGGTTTTTATTTTTTGCGCTACAAACAAAAATAGAGCGACAATTTTGAAAAAAATTCTATATTTTTTGCTTTTTGCTATAATAAATATCCCCAAAAAATATATAAAAAAACATTTTTTTTTCCTCAGTTTAGGCCGATACGTATTCTTCTACATATTTTTGGTAAAAAAAATCGCAATTAGCGATTATTGATTGGTTTGCGCAAAAGTTATAGCGTTTTTCAAAATAGGGGATCATTTTATAGCATTTTTATTAATATATTATTTTTTTTACTAGTAATGGCGGCGATCAGCGATTTTTATAGTGACTGCGACATTATGGCGGACACATCGAACATTTTTGACACATTTTTGGGACCATTGTCATTTATACAGCAATCAGTGCTATTTAAATGCGTTGATTCCTGTATAAATGACACTGGCAGTGAAAGAGTTAACCACTAGGGGGAGGGGAGGGGTTATGGGCTGTGACGTGTGTGTGTTTTTTTTACATTAGGGGGCGGGGCTGATGTCTGACATCATTGATCGGCTTTCCCGATGACAGGGAACAGCCGATCAATGACAGGCAGGGTAGGAAGCGCGGGGAGAGGTTTGTTTACACAAACCTCTCCCCGTTCTTCAGCTCCGTGACCCGATCGCGGGACACCAGCGGCGATCGGGTCCGCTGGTCCCGCGGCCGGGGTCACGGAGCTCCCGACCGGGTCGCTCGACCCACGGCCAGGCAATTAAAGGGCCACGTATATATACGTGATTTTGCCTGCCCGTGCCATTCTGTAGACGTATATCTACATGAGGCGGTCGGGAAGCGGTTAAAGCGACACAGTGCCGAATCGCAAAAAGTGCTCTGGTCTTTGGCCAGCAAAATGGTCTGGGGCTTAAGTGTTTGAGAACTGAAAAAAAAAAATTCAGTTTTTTTAAAATAATTTGCCTATTTAACTAGTAAATAAGTGTGTATATATATATATATATATATATATATATATATATAAATATATTTTTTTTCTTTTTTTTTCTAGCCATGTTTAAAAAACTGGAAATTTTTTTAACAAAAATAAAGAAAAATCAGCTTCAGACTCATTTATTTTTTTATTTATTTTTTGTCCCCCTGAATAACAGGCTAAAACACTTTGTTGTTTTTAATGCAAATCGATAAAACGCCTCTTTCCTCTCCGGTGTTCTACTCTCCGGACAGTATAAACATGTCACATAAATGTCACATAAATAAAGGTGTAAAGTGCTGGATTGTGTCACCATGTTCACACGTTGCTTTTAATGGATTTAAATGTGTGTTGGACACCAATCTATACCATTAATTTTTCATGTATTTTATGCCTACTATTAGAATTTGTGTTCAGTATATAGTTAGATAAACTGCATTGTCAATATAAATTTTATATGACTGTTTTATGTCCGGCGTATTGCTCGCTAAAGTAGCCCTGGTCATTGCCTTGCATGTTGTTTTACCCGAGGAGTTAAAGAGTTTGTGAAAAACTGAATGTAACATTTTAACTCATGGCTGTGTCTTAGACCCCTTTCACACCGATCCGCCTATAGCGTCGGCGGTAAAACGCCGCCATTTAACTTGCCACTGAAGGAGGCAGACTACAAGGGACCCCCTAGCAACAGGCATTTAGAGGTGAGTGAATTTTTTTTTTTTCCAATTATAATTTTTTATTTTTTTATGAATTTTAAGCAATTTTTTTTTTTGGTGGAAACACCACTTTAACCACTTCAGCCCCGGACCAATTTGCAGCCAAAGGACCAGGCCCCTTTTTGCGATTCGGCACTGCGTCGCTTTAACTGACAATTGCGCGGTCGTGCGACGTGGCTCCCAAACAAAATTGGCGTCCTTTTTTTCCCACAAAAAGAGCTTTCTTTTGGTGGTATTTTTTTCACCTCTGCAGTTTTTATTTTTTGCGTTATAAACAAAAATAGAGCGACATTTTTGAAAAAAATGCAATATTTTTTTACTTTTTGCTATAATAAATATCCACAAAAAATATATAAAAAAACATATTTTTTCCTCAGTATAGGCCGATACGTATTCTTCTACATATTTTTGGTAAAAAAAAATCGCAATTAGCGATTATTGATTGGTTTGCGCAAAAGTTATAGCGTTTACAAAATAGGGGATAGTTTTATAGCATTTTTATTAATATTTTTTTTTTTTTTACTAGTAATGGCGGCGATCAGCGATTTTTTATTGTGACTGCGACATTATGGCGGACACATCAGATATTTTTGACACATTTTTGGGACCATTGTCATTTATACAGCAATCAGTTCTATTTAAATGCACTGATTCCTGTGTAAATGACACTGGCAGTGAAGGAGTTAACCACTAGGGGGTGGGGAGGGGTTAAATGTGTGTGTGTGTGTTTTTTTTTTTTTTTTTAACTGTAGGGGGCGTGGCTTGGCGTCTGACATCACTGATCGCCTGTCCCGATGACAGGGAACCGCCGATCCATGTCAGTCGTGGTAGGAAGCACGGGGAGAGGTTTGTTTACACAGACCTCTCCTCGTTCTTCAGCTCTGTGACCCGATCGCCGCTGGTGTCCCGCGATCGGGTCACAGAGCTGAAGAACGAGGAGAGGTCTGTGTAGAGGGCGCGGTGTGAGAGGCCGCGGTCACAGAGCTCAGGACCGGGTCATGAGCGCGCCGCCGGCGGTGCGCGCGCAACCCAGGGCTGGGCTCTTAAAGAGACAGTGCCCAGCCGTGCCATTCTGCCGACGTATATCGGCGTGAGGCGGTCCTTAAGCGGTTAAAAACACCCATTTCTGTTATAAATAAAACATGCCATTCAAAGTTCCCTCGTGATACCTCCAACCTAGGCAAAGATAACATGTTCTCTGGCTAACAAGAACATTGTGGGTATTTAATATCATTAGAGACCATAGCGAATCTGTCGTTTTCAGTGAGATAAGAAGATCTGCAGGAAGCAGAGCCTGCTTACATAATGGACAAATATGGGTGCCCCCATGGACATCTATAATTCCAAGCTTTACATGAAAACAAGGCTTTTTTAAAACATTACCACAGTTTGATAAGATTTTAGTTTTAAATGATATTTTTCACATGTGACTCTTGAAAACTTTAAGAAGACTTAAGGTCCTCTTTAATGGTTTGTCCCATTTTATAACCACCGAAACTCCTGATCTTTTTGCCACTGCTGTTCTTATAAAATGTTATGAAATCTCAGCTTAAAAAGCCCCATACGGGTTTCTTAGGTGATAGAATCTTTTAAAATAAACATATCTGACTCCGTACAGAGCTGAAAGTGATTCTTTGCTGCGTCCTGTTGCGAAACGCGTTGCCTTTGCACAGATTATAGCATTCACCATAACAATCTAGGAAACAAATAACTGCTCTGAATATATATATTAGGACTTTTGACAATTTCCATGTATTGATGTCTTTTACGGCCTCCTTTTATATATAAGAGAAAAAAAAAAAAGAAAAAAAAAAAAACAGGAAAGAAAAGCTTCCCTATTCTTCTATTTGTTGCTAAAAAGTTCCACGCAGTTTGCGAAATCTAGAAGCTGATTACCTAGGAATGGAAGGGGGTGCACACTGGGAACACAGCTAACGTTTACTCTACTTTGAATATTCCAAAATCTTTTCTTGTTAGCATTTAAAGAAAGAGAGGAGCTGAGGCTCACGCTGGCGACTATTATTATAACAATGTTCCGTCATTATCCTCCTTTCTAGGGGGCATATTGCCTGCGCTGTCTACTTAGCTGTGTAGAAATACATATTTCATCTAATATCAAGATAACGCAGAGGAATCGGTTGGATAGAACTGTCAAATAAAAAAAGGCAATTTTATTTTAAATTGTAGGATTTATTTATTATCATTCAAAAAAAAAAAAAAAAAGCAAATGGAGAGATAGATCAATATTCTCTATTTAGCCTAAAGAAAAGTGAGCAGAATAGGAAAGCAATGGTGGCCATTTAGATGTCACGGTAGCCACTACTACCGTGTTTCCCCGAAAATAAGACATCCTCCGAAAATAAGACCTACTTACAGTTTTGCCTCTCGTCGTAATATAAGGCATCCCCCGATAATAAGACCTCCCCGATAATAAGGCATCCACCGATAATAAGACCCCCCCGATAATAAGACCTCCCCGATAATAAGGCATCCACTGATAATAAGGCATCCATCGAACATACCGTAAGGTACCCCCGAACATAAGGCATCTGACTCTAGACTCTCATACGGTAGCGGCAGGCACCGCCGCACAGCTCACTGATTGGCCGCAGCTGTTCAGGCAGTGCGAGGTCTCTTCAAATCAGTGAGCTGCGGCGGGCTCTCTGGATGACGAGCGACGTCCCTGATGTTGCGCAGGGGAACGTCGCACGTCAGAGAGCCCGTGCCGCCGCTGTCAGACACAGGAGTCGGGAGTCGGGCACATTGGAGATACAGGAGTCGGGCACATTGTGTGTTATCTCGCCGCCACAAGGGTGACTGAGGTGTGGGGGGGATGTCTGGTGAAGGTGGGAGGGGGAGAGACTAAACTGTCCACTGGCACAGGGGTGGGGGGAGGGGGGCTTACAATGACTTAAAATGACACATGGTGGATTTGAGGGGGGGGGAATCAAATCGGCACAGGAGGATCAGAAAGGGGGAATCAAAATGGCACAGGAGGTTCTAAAATGGTAATCCCCCCTCTGATCCAAATAAGACATCCCCTGAAAAAAAGACCTAGCGCATCTTTGGGAGCAAAAATTAATATAAGACACTGTCTTATTTTCGGGGAAACAGGGTAGTATATTGGTGGATAAGATGGAACTGTAGGAAAAGGCACAATAATGCTGCGTACACACGGTCGGAATTCTCGTCGGAAAAAGCGCTGATGTCTTGCCTACACAAGGTCACACCAAATTCCAACGGTCAATAACACCGCGGCATAAAACATGTTCGACTGCACTATAAAAGGGAAGTTTAATGCTTCTGAACATGCGTCAAATTGTTTCCGAGCATGCGTCAGAATTTTGCGTGTCGGAATTGCGTACACACGATCGGAAAATCCGATAGAAAGGTTTTCCGTCGGAAAAATTAAGAATAGGTTCTCAATCCAAAGTCCGTCGGAAATTCCGACAGAAAAAGACCGATGGGCGTACACGCGGTCGGAAAATACAATGAAAAGCTCCCATCGGACTGTTTCCATCGGAAATTCCGACCGTGTGTACGCGGCATAAGTCTTTGAATTTAGACCCAGTGTCCTTTCCTTTCTAGGGTTTGTTACTGAACACCTGACTTGTGCCGTTTATTGGATGTCTTCATTACAAAAATCAATAGCAATTATTGAAACATTAAACGCTTGTCCTTGAATTCTGGAGTTGGTCCTACAGGACAAGATCAATCTGCCTTGCATTTCTCCTTCTCAGTAGAGGGTTCACTGATCTGGTGATTTGGTGATCCACGTTACGAAAGCAAATTTTTTTTTTAAATGAAGAGGGACCAGTGAAGTGAAGGAGTCAAAAAGAGACACGGGGGTTGATTTAATAAAGGCTTTGCAAGTGAATGTTGCACTTTGCTTGGAATTTTCCCTGGAGCTTCGTGAAGAATACTCAAAAACAGGGAGTGTCCCCCCATGTGGGGCTTTCAAGGCAGCAAATGGGTAAAAAAAATGATGAATAGATTGAAATTTTTTACTGGAATGTTTTTATTACAAAATATTAGGGCTGTGGAAATTAAAGATTAATTCCTCGATTAATCGTTCATTTTTTTGATCGATCAAAATTCTTTTGATCAGTTCTCACCTCTCCGCCGGCTTCCGGGTCTTCAGGGAGTTCCGTCGGAGATCCGGTGACGTCACAGACATCGACGTCACCGGACTCCTCTCCCCTTCCCAAAGTGCCTCCGTCTTCTAACGAAGGGAAGGGGGGAGGAGTCCGGTGACGTTGAAGTTCTGATTGAACGTAACGCATATGGGGGAGGAGCCACGTATGACGTCACCCGCTGCTGCCCTACGGAACTAACACGATTGTCGGCTTTGCATGCTGTGTTTTTATCATCTTTATGTGAGTAGTTTGTGTTTGAACACAAAAATGAAATCTTATACTTAAGCGGTGAGCACTTAGATCTTTTCTTTCTACCCATGACCTGCGTTCTTGCTGAGATCTAAGGAGACGTGAGAGAAGTTTATGGTCCGTGTTAACCCTTTTGATACCCGCTTGCATGACCACCTTGTTTGCACAGGGGTCCATGCCATAAGGTGAGAGCGATTAGTTAGACCGGAGGTGGAGGGATTGTCACGCTACTGTGGGAAAAAAAATGACTTACGTCAGTGCTACAGTTTGAATTTAAAACGTATTTGTGTGAACTGTGAAGTTAAGTCATGGATTGTGGAAACTAAACTAGTGTCGGGTGACTGTATATAGTGTATACCACATTTACCACCGACTAATGCAGAGTTGCAATGCAAGGAGATCATCTAAAAGTAGATGGATCTGTATGTGCGTTATAATTAATCAAAATTAGTCGATTAATCGATTAAAAAAAAAAATCAATTAATCAAACATGAAAATTTTAATCAGTAACAGCCCTTCAAAATATCAAAAATATGTTTAGCAATAACTGTTAAGATATGAGCTGTGGTACAGGAGATAATAGAGGGCAACAACAACAACAGTGTCAATGTAGCTAAATACAACAGTGCATAATAGTACACAATAGACATGCGCTAAAGTGTTGGTAATACTGACGCGTTTCGACCCCGCCGGGTCTTCTTCAGAGGATTTTTACACTGTGGGAGTAATGACGTTTGTTGAAATTCATAGTTAAAAACACAGAATCAAATAAAACAACAATGAACATTACTGTATAGTTACCAATTACACTGTGTTGTGCAATGTCAACCTCGGATGAACCCGCGGGCCGGAAAATCGGGGGGAAACAGACCAGGGGGAGGAAAGAAGAGGAAAAATCATAAACAAATGATGCATAAAAAGCATATACCTGTCATTTCGGGCCCCTTTGGGTCCAGAGACCCCAAATTTTGGCTGCAGATAGGGTGCACTTACACTTACAGTAGCTGTGCATTTCTCACCCTAGGCTTATACTCGAGTCAATAAGTTTTCCCATTTTTTTGTGGTAAAATGAGGTGCCTCGGCTTATATTTGGGTCAGCTTATACTTGAGTATATACGGTCCATGGTGTTGTATGGCAGGCTCAACTAAACATTGTTACCTAATATCATAGACATTGGAAAATATAACAGTTAGTAACTGATAGTGAAAATAGATATAACTATAAAAATACATATAATATATTATCGGAGCTGTGAGCTGGGTATCGGTGGAACCTCATATTCACCTACACTGAGGTTAGTTGGATATCGATACTGAGTTCCAAGTATTCTGGAAATACATTAGTGTCATTTGGTCCACATTCTACATGTATCTACCTCAGTGGACATGTCGTACAAGTGACAGATTCTGTATAGGAGAACAGTTTGTTGGACAAGCGAGAACAAAGACAACAGAAACAAATCATGAAAGACCAAAAAACAAGAATGTGAAGAATACTCAATCATGTGTAAGAAAAAAAAAATACATAATTTTTTGCTTCATGGTTGAATGATGGAAGTCAGCAGAGCTTCACTTCATTCACTAAACTCTGGGGAAAATTCCCATTCAAAGTGAAACTTTCCCTGCAAAGTGAACACTCTATTTGTCTTTGGTAAATCAACCCCATAAACACCAAGCAAACTGCTTGACTTAACCTTGGTTTACTAACCCTTCACTTTTTCCAAAAGTGGACCTAGCCCCTAGGAGAACCACCAATAACCAATCCTACCACCGATGGGTCTCCCAGTGTTTAAACAATTCAAGTATTATATGGCCCCTCCTCAAAGAACCACCAAGCTGTTGTGACAAAAGTTATAGTTACACAATTATGTAGTTTTTAAATGAATACCTCCCTATGACCCTTGACTTCAGCAAACCAGCATACAAGTCAAGGTTGGGTGGATGAGGACACTTCCTTTTTGGCTGAACTTTCCAGAATGAAAACCTGCCATCCTTCCCATGACTACCCTTATGGCTCCACCCCCCTCATATGATCTTCAGCCTCCAATCAGGTAAGACATACACCCCCTTACACACAAAACTCAGCTTTACAGTCGGGATTCCCCCATGCCTGGGCCAGCAGCTGGCTCATCCTCTCGACAAGCCACTAAGATCCTGAGCCAGCCGCTTAGATCACAGTGCATTGATAGCTGTCGATTGGCCAAAGTATGCACCTGACCTGTATGCTTTGGCCAGTCACAGCGCGATGTACAATGAGAGCCATGATTGGCCAAAGGCAGGGTGCCTTTGGCCAATCATGGCTCAGGGGCTAAGTCCACGCCTCAGGGGCTAAGTCCACGCCCACACTATATAAGGCTTCTTCTAATGGCGGCCATAGTGTGCATTAATTGCAGAGCGATTAGGCAGGGTAGTTAGTGAATTCAGCATGTAGTCAGTGTAGTGTATATAACACAGTGCATGTATATAGTGCAGTCAGTGTAGTGTATATAAAGCAATGCAGAGTACATAGTGCAGTCATTTTAGTGTATATAGCGCAGTGCAGAGTATATAATGCAGTCATTGTAGTGTATATAACGCAGTGCAGTGTATATAGTGCAGTTAGTATAGTGTATATAACACAGTGCAGAGTATATAGTGCAGTGCAGAGTATATAGTGCATTGTAGTGCAGAGTATATAGTGCAGAGTATATAATACAGTGTAGTGCAGAGTATTTAATTAGGGATGAGCCGAACACCCCCCTGTTCGGTTCGCACCAGAACATGCGAACAGGCAAAAAGTTCTAGCGAACATGTGAACCCTATTAAAGTCTATGGGACACAAACATGAAAAATCAAAAGTGTTAATTTTAAAGGCTTATATGGAAGTTATTGCCATAAAAAGTGTATGGGGGACATGTATCAATGCAAAACAATTTTTTTAAAACAACCGTTTTTTCAGGAGCAGTGATTTTATTAGTGCTTAAAGTGAAACAATAAAAATTAAATATTCCTTTAAATATCGTGCCTGGGGGGTCCCCTTAGTCTTCCTGTAAAGTGGCGCATCTATGCAATGTGTAGAACAGTGCCTCAGCAAAATTACATTTCTAAAGGAACAAATGTAATTTAAACTTGCTTGCGGCTGTAATGTATCGCCGACTCCCAGCAATGTAGATGAAAAATCAAGTAAAAAAGTGTGGGTTCCCCTCTCCCCCTGTCCATACCAGGCCCTTCAGGTCTGGTATGGATTTTAAGGGGAACTCTACGCCAAAATTAACAAAAAATTGGCGTGGATTCCCACTCAAAATCCATACCAGACCCTGCACATGCAGCCTGGAGGACAGGATGAAGGGGGGAGCGAGTGCTCCCCCTCCCTCCTGAACCATACCAGACCACATGCCCTCAACATGGGGAGGGTGCTTTGGGGTGCACCCCAAAGCACTTTGTCCCCATGTTGTTGGGAGCAAGAGCCTCTTCCCGACAACCCTGGCCATTGGTTGTCAGGTCTGCGGGTGGGGGGGCTTATCGAAATCTGGAAGCTCCCTTTAACAGGGGGACCCCCAGATCCCACTCCCCCCCCCCCCATGTGAATGGGTATTGGGTACATTGTACCCCTACTCATTCACCAAAAAAAGTGTCAAAAAGTAAAAACCACAATAGACAGGTTTTGACAATTCCTTTATTAAAAAAGAACAAAAAAAGTGTACTGAGATATAAATCCATCATCGATCAGTTTTTAATAAAGGAATTGTCAAAAACTGTCTGTCGGTTTTTACTTTTTGGACATTTTTTTGGTGAATGGGTAGGGGTACAATGTATGTGTATTTACATGGGGGGTATCTAGGGGCCCCCTTGTTAAAGGGGGCTTCCACATTCCGATAAGACCCTCGCCTGCAGTTCCCGAAAACCAATGGCCAAGGCTGTCGGGAAGAGGCTTTTGTCCCCAGCAACATGGGGACAAGGTGATTTGGGGGGCACCCTCCCCATTTTGAGTGCAGGCGGCCTGGTATGGTTCAGGGGGGGGGCGCTCGCTCGCCCCCCTTTTTCTGGCCTGACAGGCTGCTTGTTTGGATAAGGCTCTGGCAGGGATTTTGGGGGGGACCCCACGCCAATGTTTCTTTACATTTTGGTGTGGAGGTCCCCTTAAAATCTACGCCAAACCCAAAGGGCCTGGTATGAATTTTGAGGAGGACCACACGCAGTTTTATTTTCACATTTTGGCGTGGAGTTCCCCTTAAAATCTATACCAGACCCAAGGGGCCTGGTATGGATTTTGGGGCGGGGGGACCCTGTGCCGTTTATTTTTAGTTTTTTATTAATTCTGTCATAGGGTTCCCCTTAACCACTTCAATACACTGTATTATATACTCTGCACCCAGGCATCCAATATCATTTAAATATGTATTTGATGTTTTAAGTGATTGCTTACCTTTATTAGGTTCAAGGAGGATTGGATAAACCTGTAGATAGAAACAGTATTTCTTTATTGGTACTTTTGTAAATCTCCAATAATGAAATACTGTTAAAAAAAAAAAAAAAACCTGCAGCTAAAGAGAAAAATGCCTCCAAAAATATTAACACTAAAGCCACTCTTTCCTTTCTAAGAGTGCTATATAAATCACAGTTCTGATCTTCACGCAATATTCAGACTACACATATTGCAACAGTTTGCAAACCTGTCATCCTACATCTGACTGCTCCTCTGCCTAGAAGGAGGAAGAAATTATTAAGTATATTCATTAACCATGGATCAGATTTACTTTCCTTCTCAGATGCTCTTCCTACTCTTCCTACTCATAACTTATACATTAAAAAAAATATCTGTATTGCTTAATAGTCGTAAATCTTGCTGTATTAGCATTGTTGTATTTCAAACATCAAGCCATGAAGGTACATTTAAGCTGCCTGCAAAGAATATTTCTTAGAGGTGCTTGTGAGTAAGCATGCATAACTCTTTGATTCTTAAATGTAATGTGCAGATTTTTTTATTTTTTTTTTACTTGTAAACATTAACAACAACTTGGAGTAGCGGGATGTTGGGACACAATGAATGCGAAGGAAAACTCTTGAAAATACAATACTACTAATAATTCTATTTAGAAATTGATGAAAAGGTTCAGAACTCTAAGCAGGTTGAGCTTGGGCATCATACAAGTAAAACGCAACCTTACTAAATACCTTGGACTGTCTACTTTCCACAAAGGGGTCACTCATTTGGGGGATATTTGTACTGTCCTGGCATTTTAGGGCTTCAAGAAATGAGATACAGTACATCGGGATTGATCAATTTTCAGATATATATACCATAGTTTATAGACTCTATAACCTTTTACTTTTTCAGACTAATTAATATACACTGAATTCAGTTATTTTTACAAAAGAAATGTAGCAGAATACATTTTGGCTTACATTTATGAAGAATTATTTGTTTGTAAAATTTTATAACAAGAAAATTTTTTTATTTTTTTTTGGTTAGTTGATGTCTATTTGTGATAGTAACATCTCTGGTGATTTTTTTTTAAACAAAATGATGCCAGTGCATCATGCGAGTCATCATTTGCATGCACACCATGCCCATCAATGTCTGTCACCAGAGGAAAGAAGAGGAGGAAAGGATGCACTGAGGGCTGAGGCATGGGACCAGGGAAGTTGGGAAGTGGTTGGAAGCTGGTGGCACCATATTGAGGGATGATCTACAACAGGGGTGCCCAACCTTTTGAAGAGCGAGGGCCACTTAAGCGACTTGGTACCCGGACGCGGGCCACTTAAGGGACTTGTTAACCAGTCGCGGGCCACAATGAATGGAGCGGGTGGATGACAGGCCCATGTCCACTCTCTGACATATGCAGAGCAGACACAGACACAGGTACAGTACACCTGTGGCTTTTCTGCGGGTTAGCTGCACTTTACCATAGACTTATATTATATCTTGAAGATGTATTGCACTTTCTGAAAGCGCACCAAAGCCGCAGGTAATAACAGAAGTCTGTGGCTCAGTGCAGATAACCCGCAGGTGCACCTGGCGATCAGCTTGAAAGCAGCCCGGTAACCACTGCAGAACAGATATGCCCAAATATTCACTGTGATTTTAGTAATAAACTTACCTTTAATAACAGTCTTCCATTCAGGTATCGCAGGCTGTTACTGTCCCAGGCAGAGCGCATTTGGTATCACTCCATCTGTGAAAGGAGCCGGCTCTATACAGGCAGCATTGGCTTATGCAGCTCTTCTCTTGCTTCCTTTACCGCTTCATTCACAACACTGAGCATGGCAACCTGCAATCTGTGATTGCCATCCCAGAATTAGGAGGTCGCGGGCCACATTAGAGTGCTCCGCGGGCCACATGTGGCCCCCGGGCCACTGGTTGGGCACCCCTGATCTACAACATACTAACAATAACAAGAGGACAGTTGTGAGTAGAGGCCCCCTGTGGTTGATACTACAGGTTACCGTCTAC
Organism: Lithobates sylvaticus; assembly: GCA_028564925.1. NCBI lineage: Eukaryota > Metazoa > Chordata > Amphibia > Anura > Ranidae > Lithobates > Lithobates sylvaticus. The sequence continues at coordinate 48,998,033 of CM053038.1, read as the reverse complement.
ACAGGCTGAATCCTACATGTCTATTGCTTGCATTGCATACTTAAATACTTACACACAAGCGCATTTTCCGTCGGAAAAATCTTGGATGGTTTTTCCGACGGAATTCTGCTCAAGCTTGGATTGCATACACACGGTCACACAAAAGTTCTCTGAACTTTCGACTGTCAAGAACGCCGTGACGTACAACACTACGACGAGCCGAGAAAATGAAGTTCAATGCTTCTGAGCATGTGTTAAATTGTTTACGAGAATGCGTAGGAATTTTGTGCGTCGGAATTGGGACGGACGATCGGAATTTCCGATCGGAACTGCTTCCGACCGAAAAATTGAGAACCTGCTCTCAATCTTTTGCTGGCTGGAATTCCGCCAGCAAAAGTCCAATGGAGCATACACACACGGTCGCATTTTCCGACCAAAAGCTCTCATCTGACTTTTGCCGGCGGAATTTCCGATCGTGTGTACGCGGCATCACAGTAAATAAGTCAGCCTATTATTTTAGCATACCAAATCCTTGAGTGGGGCATGGGCAGTCTTCACAAAAGTCTGAGATGTTGACACCACTGAAAACCAAACAGGGGTTCTATGTCTACCCCCATTCCACTAAAAACTATGAAATATATATATTTTTTGCATGCAAGTTAGACTGGTGCATGGCTAAGTATCAATGGTTTTCTGAGAAGGTGGAGGACTGGTCCACTCAAATATTTTGGTTTCTGATGTAAATTGTAGAATTAAATCTATTGTTTCTCATGGTTCTCCTACAGTGGTCTCTGTTGTCTGATAATGAAGACAAACCCCCGTCCATTGAACGTCTCCGCCTGTTAGGGCAATTTGGTCACAGACACCATTTGGTGCAATGCACTCGCCCCCAACTCTGCCCCCTGACCCATATCGATTCTCAGGCCCATCCAATTTCAAAATGCTGCAGCAGTCCCACTATTGTTGTTTGTTTTTTTAGTTATTAATTTTAATTTTATTCCGTATGTTTTTTGGCTCTGCGTAACTTCTGCATACTTTCAGCCATTCAACTTTTAAATTGTTCAGCTCTTTCAGCTGATGTGTGGACTTCTTCAACTTTTTTTCTACTATTTATACTTTTTAAAATATTAAGCCTTTTTAACACTTTTTTTAACATTGAAGTCAATGAGAGCAAGCTTAAAATCCTTAAAATCTTCCGCTCCCAAAAGTTTCAGCTCCTTCATACTTTCACCTACAGACGCCAATATCAGTTTGATATCTTTTACAGTTTTTGTGAAAAAGCTGTTTAAGTTTAGTGATCATTTCAGAAAATGTCATTAAATTTAGGGCATCCAGGCTTTTGTTGTCTGTTTTGTTTCCATGGTTACCAAAGCTTCTTATACACAGTGATGGGCAGTGGGGGGAGGCGGCTGGAGCATCTCAGATTACAGAGCCCGGGGGAGAGCACAGTCACACCATGTACTGATTTATAATAGAGGAATATGATGGGGCAGTTTTGATGGGGGGGGGGCAATTCTGATGGGGCAGTTTTGATGGTGGCAATATGATGGGGGCAGTTTTGATGGGGGCAGTTTTGATGGGGGCAGTTTTGATGGGGCAATTCTGATGGGGCAGTTTTGATGGGGCAGTTTTGATGGGGCAATTCTAATGGGGGAAGTTTTTATGGGGGCAATATGATGGGGCAGTTTTGATGGGGCAGTTTTGATGCTCTTCAGCATTCCCACGCATTTTCTCCAGGAAATGCATTTTCTAGTTTTATTTTAAGACCTGCTGTTTTTTTATTTCTTTTGGCCAACGGTGGAGTTTTGTTTTGGTACAGGATTTGCAGATTATGCAATATTTCCACATGTACATATAAAAAGATCACATAATATGCTACATTTCTGTTTGTGCTTTCAAGCTGGAAAAAAAGCAATGTAAACAGTTATGCCGCATACACACGATCGCACATTCCGACAACAAAATCCATGGGATTTTTTCCGACGGATGTTGGCTCAAACTTGTCTTGCATACACACGGTCACACAAAGTTGGTCGGAAATTTCCGAACGTCAAGAACGCGGTGACGTACACCACTTGGGTATAGAATTGGGTATATTGGATTGTACGATAGTTTTTATTTTTATTTATTTCTTTTTTTTATGGTTGAACTGGATGGACTTGTGTCTTTTTTCAGCCTAGCTAACTATGTAACTATGTACGACGAGCCGAGAAAAATCAAGTTCAATAGCCAGTGCTGCTCTTTCTGCGTGATTGCTAGCATGCGTGGCACTTTGTGCGTCAGAATTGTCTACACACGATCGGAATTTACGCGAACGGATTTTGTTGTCGGAAAATTTGAGAACCAGATCTCAAATTTTGTGCGACTGAAATTCCGATGGAAACTGTCCGATGAAGGCCTAAACACGGTCGGAATTTCCTACAACAAGCTCTGACATTTGCCATCGGAAAGTCCGACCGCGTGTACGCGGCAGTAAACAGCAAAAAAAAAAATCATAATAATGATGCAACCTGGTCTAGTCATAAAATCATACTGCACTTCCCAAACAACACAACTAAGCAAAATAATGTTAAACTGTTATTTTTATTGAAACAAAATGCATATTCATATTCTTAATATTAGGAAATTGCTCCGAATGCTGGTATAAGAGTAATCATAATTTTAAATAACAATAATTAGAGAAAAATATCCATGTTAATTATTTCAGATATGTTGAACTTTTTTTTTTTTTTTAATTCTATGGCTAAGTCAAAAACAAATTCATAGAGGAGACAAGCCAGCTGGAAATCCTCCAGTCTCACAATATTAATTAACAGTAGATAAAAGTAATCATATATTACATCAGTGGTGTTTTATAATATTTAATTACTGCCTTGATGAATGAGTTTCACACCTGTCCAGATAAGGTTCCATTTGTATTAATTTGATGAGGTTTTTTTTTTTTTTTTTTTCTTTAAACAAAAGGATGGAATGAAAAGAAAGTTGGACGATTAAGCACTTTTGTCTGATGTCAGTTTTTCTACTTTACCTCCTAAGTAGACTACAGGTGTTACTGTAACGCCAGGAAAATGGTGGTATACATCACCTAAGGGCTAGTGGAGGCTTTGTGTTTCAGACGATGATTAAATGCTTCCCCTGGAATGTTGGTTTGGCACGGAGCAAAGTGGACGTGAATGAATCTGCCCGCTCCTCAACGCCAGTCTACAAATGAAAACTTTCTCTCTCTCTTTTGTTTTTTTTCCAAAGCACAGACCAGTATTGTAATAAGTGCTTCTACTGGAGAAGTTCAGGATTTGATAGGAGGCCCAACACACACTCTATTGTTTGCACCCATCTAATTAAATGCTTTGTGACGATTAGCTTAACACCACATGATATACGTTTGCAGCGCTGGTTAATTCTCACATTTTCCGGCACTCCTGTTCTTAGGTGGTCCGAAGGCAATCTGTGTCAGCAGCTTTGAGGGTGAAGTTCTTCCTTTTTTTTTTTTTTAAGGAACAAAATCCAAATTTCTTAACCACCTCCATACCGGGCACTTAAACACCTTCCTGCCCAGACCAATTTTGAGCTTTCGGCGCTGTCGCACTTTGAATGACAATTGCACAGTCATACAACACTGTACCCAAATTAAAAAATTTTTTCATTTTTTTCCCACAACAAATAGAGCTTTCTTTTGGTGGTATTTGCTCACCTCTACAGTTTTTATTTTTTGCTGAACAAATAAAAAAAAATGAATTTTTTGAAAAAATATATGTTTTTTTTTTTTTTGTTTCAGTATCTAAACTTTGTAAATAAGTAAGTTTTCTCCTTCACTGATGGGCACCGATGGGGCTGCACTGATGGGCACCGATAAGGCGGCACTGATGGGCACCAATGAGGTGGCACCAATAAAGTGTCACTGATGAGGTGGCATTGATGGGCACTGATATGTGGCACTGATAGGCGGCACTGATAGGTGGCACTGATGGGCGACACGGATGGGCACTGATAGGTGGCACTGATAGGTGGCACTGATGGGCAACACGGATGGGCACTGATAGGTGGCACAAATTGGCATGGATAGGTGGCATGGATGGGCATGGATAGGTGGCACAGATGGGAATGGATGGGCACTGATAGGTGGCATGGATGGGCACTGATAGGCGGCATTGTATTATATTGTACTGATGGATGCCAATCAGTGCCAAACAATAATGCATGCCAATCAGGGATGCCCATTGTGGGCACTGATTGGCATCCATTGTGGGCACTGATTCGCATCCATTGTGGGCACTGACTGGCCTCCCTGGTGGTCTAGGGTGGTATACCTGGTGCTGGGCATCCCTGGTGGTCTGGTGGCATCCCTGGTGGTCCAGTGTGGGCATCCTCAGGGGGGCTGCGCTGATAATCGATCAGCACAAACCCCCCCTGTCAGAGGAGCAGCCGATCGGCTCTCCTCTACTCACGTCTGACAGATTCCTATTTACACTGTGATCAGCCGTGATTGGACATGGCTGATCACGTGTTAAAGAGTCTCCGTCGGAGTCTTTACCGAGATCGTAGTTGCGGGGTGTCAGACTGACACACTGCAACAACGATCGCCGCGATGCGCGCCCCGGGTGCGCAGTGGCTCAAAATCCTGAGGACGTCATATGGCACCCGGTCAGGATTTTGAAACCACTTTGCCACCGTCATTTTGCTATAGGGCGGGCGGCAAGTGGTTAAAGTAAAAACGTAAGGATTGCTAGCCCTATCCTACTCTTACTAAAACTAAACTAAAAAGAAGATTCAATTGTAAAGCCCAACTGGAATTTAAAAAAATCCACCCTTGCATTGGCTGCTCCACCCTTGCATTGGCCACCCTTCCCGATCAGTCAAGCACTTTTCTGCAGCAGAGAATGACATTTTCCGAACCGACTTTGGGGCCCCGTATCTCCAAATTGGTATGCAAAACTGGTGGAACTAGCACTACAACATATCCAACTGGGGTTCCTAGCACCAAGTGGCCCCGAGATACGGGGCCCAAAATCAGTTCAGAAAATGTCATTCTCTGCCTCAGAAAAGTGCTTGACATTTTCCGAACCGACTTTATCTCGGGGCCACTTGGAGCTATTTGATATGAAGATGACATCTCTGTAGCCCTCTTTTCATATCCATCTGTTAATAAATAAGCAGAGTCTCATCCCTCCGTACATACAGTCCTTCCCTCTTCCAACCTCCAAGCACAATGGGGAAAAAAATAAACATTACAGCTTATTTTTAATCTGGGCGAGGAGCAGACACTGTTTTTATATGGCTCTGGCGTACATCATTCACCATTATCAATCTGAACTCTTGTCTGAATAGAAATCCTCTCTGAACATGGGCTGCCGTGAAGACTAGAGATTTAAAACTCCCAATAAACATGCAGCAAAGAGCAGATTTTATGGGGACTTGTTTGGCCAAGAAGTCCATTCCAGCTCCGTATTTCACACCACCCATCGCCGATATTGCTGCTCTCACAATGCAGGGGGCCGGAAGGGTCAGTCCCCAGTCTTTTCCCTTACCTATAAATGTAAATGTGATCAACTGGAAGGAAATGACTTTATCAGGGTACAGTAATATGTCATGTATCTTGCTTCTGTTTACAGCCTGGGCTTGTTATACGCTGTATGTATGTGTGTGTGTGTGTGTGTGTGTGTGTGTGTGTGTGTGTGTGTGTGTGTGTGTATGTATGTATGTGTGTGTGTGTGTGTGTGTGTGTGTGTGTGTGTGTGTGTGTATGTATGTATGTGTGTGTGTGTGTGTGTGTGTGTGTGTGTGTGTATATGTATGTATGTGTGTGTGTGTGTGTGTGTGTGTGTGTATGTATGTGTGTGTGTGTGTGTGTGTGTGTGTGTGTGTGTGTGTGTGTGTGTTTTTGTGTGTTTGTGTGTGTGTGTGTGTATATGTATGTATGTGTGTGTGTGTGTGTGTGTGTGTGTGTGTATGTGTGTGTGTGTGTGTGTGTGTGTGTGTGTATATATATATATGTATATATATATATAATATATATATATATATATATATATATATATATATATATATATATATATATATATATATATATATATGGGAGAAGAAGTGAGAGGAGGGTAAGATGGGGAGAAGATGATGGAGGGGATGTTTGAGGAGAGAAAAAGAATTGAAGAGGAGAGGAGAGTAGTGGAGAGGAGAGGAGGAGGGCAAGAGAGGTGAGAAAGGGGGAAGAGAAGAAGATGATGGAGGGGATGTGAGAGAAGAGGAGAGTGGTGGGGAGGAGGGTAAGAGAGAGGAGATAAGAAGAAGAGAAAAAGATGACAGAGAGGATGTTTGAGGAAAGAAAAAGGAGAGGAGGAGTGGAGAGGAGAGGGGAATAGAGGGGAGGAAGGTAAGAGAGGGGAGAGAAGAGGAGAAGATGACAGAGTAGAGGAGAGATAGAGAAGAAGATTATTATGGGGATGTTTGAGGAGAGCAGAGGAGAGGAGAGAAATGGAGAGGAGAGAAATGGAGAGTAGAGGAGAAGAGAGGGGAGGAGGGTAAGAGAGGGGAGAAAAGAGGAAGAGGGGATGTGAGAGGAGAGGAGAGTGGAGGGGAGGACTGTAAGAAAGGGGTGACAAGAAGAAGAGAAAAAGATGATGGAAAGAATGTTTGAGGAGAGAAAAAGGAGAGGAGGGCATATGAGGGGGAGGGGAGAGGACAGGAGAGATAGAGAAGAAGATGATTAAGGGGATGTTTGAGGAGAGAAAAAGAATTGGAGAGGAGAGTAGTGAAGAGGAGAGGCGAAAGGGTAAGAGAGGTGAGAAAAGGGGAAGAGAAGAAGATGATGGGGGGGGGGGGGAGGTGTTTAAGGAGAGGAGAGTGGAAGAGAGGAGGGTAAGAAAGAGGAGATAAGAAAAAGAGAAAAAGATGACAGAGAGTATGTTTGAGGAAAGAAAATGGAGTGGAGGCGTGGAGAGGAGAGGGGAAGAGAGGGGCGGAAGGTAAGAGAGGGGAGAGAAGATGATGGAGGAAAGGAGAGAAGAGATAGAGAAGAATATTATTATGGGGATGTTTGAGGAGAGTAGAGGAGAAGAGAGGGGAGGAGTTTAAGAGGGGAGAAAAGAGGAAGGGGAGAAGATGATGGAGGGGATGTGAGAGGAGAGTGGAGGGGAGGAGGGTAAAAAGGGGAGACAAAAATAAGAGAAAAGGATGATGGAGAGAATGTCTGAGGAGAGAAAAGGGAAAGGAGGGGAAGGGAGGGGAGAGGACAGGAGAGATAGAGAAGAAGATGATTAAGGGGATGTTTGAGGAGAACAGAGGAGAGAAATGGAGAGGAAAGGAGAGGGTAGGAGGGTAAGAGAGGAGAGAAAAGAGGAAGAGGAGAAGATGATGGAGGGGATGTAGGGGAGAGGAGAGTGGAGGGGTGGAGGGTAAAAAAGGGGAGACAAGAAGAAGAGAAAAAGCCGATAGAGAGAAAGGGAGAGGAGAGGAATGGGGTAGAGGAGGGAGGGGAGGAGGGTAAGAAAGTGGACAAAAGAGGAAGAAAGAGGAAGAGGAGAAGATGGTAGAGGAGAGGAGAGGGGAGAAAAGAGATAGAGAAGAAGATGATAAAGGGGATGTTTGAGGTGAGGGGAGAAAAGAGGAAGAGGAGAAGATAAGGAGGGGATGTAGGGGAGAGGAGAGGGGAGGAGAGGGGAGAGAAAAGGAGAGATAGAGAAGAAGATGATATAGGGGATGGAAAGGAGAGGAGAGGGGGAGAGGGTGGGGAGAGGGAAATAGAGGAGAGAAAAGAGGAAGAGGAGAAGATGAAGGAGGAGAGGAGGGTAAGAGAGGTGAGAGAAGAGGAAGAGGTTTTTCATTCTCTCTTCTATGCATTAAGGTGTAAAACCTTTTGTGGTGCAGCAGCCCCCCCAGAGCCTTTTTCTTACAGCTCCAGCCGCTGTCTCGGGTCCTCATTAGATAGATTGATAGCAGCACAGCCATTGGCTCCTGCTGTTGTCAATCAAATCCAGTGACACGGGAGCTGGGAAGGAGGAGGAGCCAGGAGCACCCCCCCAGGGGACCCCAGAAGAGGGGGATTGGGCCACTTTGTGCAAAACCCTTGCACAGAGTGGCCCCCTTGCAAGTATAACATGTTTGTTATTTAAAAAAAAAAAAAAAGAACCTTTACAATCACTTTCAGGGGACATGTGAGGAGAGAAGAGGATAGGAGAGGAGAGAAGGGGAAAGGAAAGGAGAATTGAGGTAAGGAAGAAAGGATAGCGGACAGGAGGAAGGGAGACAAAGGGAAAGAAAGGAGATGGTAGAAAGAGGGGTGGAGGGAAGGAAGGAAGGAAGGAAGGAAGGAAGGAAGGAAGAAAGGAAGGAAGGAAGGAAGGAGGGAAGGACGGAGGGAAGGAAGAAGGAAGGAGGGAAGGAAGGAGGGAAGGACGGAGGGAAGGAAGGAAGGAGGGAAGGAGGGAAGGAAGGAAGGAAGGAAGGAAGGAAGGAAGGAAGGAAGGAAGGAAGGAAGGAAGGAAGGAAGGAAGGAAGGAGGGAAGGAAGGAAGGAAAGAGGGAAGGAAGGAGGGAAGGACGGAGGGAAGGAAGGAAGGACGGAAAGAGGGAAGGACGGAGGGAAGGAAGGAAGGAAGGAGGGACGGACGGAGGGAAGGAAGGAGGGAAGGAAGAAAGGAGAGAAGGATGGAAAGAGGGAAAGAAGGAAGAAAGGAGAGAAGGAGAGAAAGAAGGAAAGGAAGAAAGGAAGGAAGGAAGGAGGGAAGGAAAGGGAGGGAAGGAAGAAAGGAAGGAAGGAGGGAGGGAGGGAAGGAAGGAAGGAGGGAAGGAGGGACGGAGGGAAGGAAGGAAGGAGGGAAGGAGAGAAGGATGGAAAGAGGGAAAGAAGGAAGAAAGGAGAGAAGGAGAGAAGGAAGGAAAGGAAGGAAAGGAAGAAAGGAAGGAAGGAAGGAAGGAAGGAAGGAAGGAAGGAAGGAAGGAGGGAAGGAAAGGGAGGGAAGGAAGAAAGGAAGGAAGGAGGGAGGGAGGGAGGGAAGGAAGGAAGGAAGGAAGGAAGGAAGGAGGGAAGAAAGGAAGGAGGGAAGAAAGGAAGGAGGGAAGAAAGGATAGAAGGATGGAAGGAGCGAAGGAAGGAAGAAAGGAGAGAAGGATGGAAGGAGGGGAGGAAGGAAGAAAGGAGAGAAGGAAGAAAGGAGAGAAGGAAAAAGGGAGGGAAGGAAGGAAAGGAAGGAAGGAGGGGAAGAAAGGAAGGAAGGATGGATTTGCAAAGAAAAGGAGCCAGAAAGATAATAGATTCTACAGAAAGGAAACAAAGCTGAAAGTAGAAACTAGAAGAATGTATTTCCTTCCTCGCTGTGTCTTGGGGCGGTGGGCAGGCACTGAAGCTTAGTACATAAGGCGCAGAGATGATAAAGTGCGGGGGATTTGCAGTAGAGTGTGTTGGGAAAATCTAAACACAGATATATGGCAAACATTAAAACTAGGCAGTCACAGAATGCCCCGCGCATCAGCTTGCATCACAGCACTCCGAATAGAACAGACTGTTTGGATTCCTGGTTCAATGAGGCTTTAATCCAAGCAAAGCTATTTATCAAGTATCTCCGGTTGCTGTACCTGTAGAAAAAAATATTTATTTCATTTGAGAGAAAAAAAAGGCTGCTGTGTTTTCGGAGCCTCGATGTGAGAATTCTATTTGTTGTTTTGTATCAACGCTTGTCTCCGGGGCTATGCGGGCACAGATAAATGTCAAAGCTCATCTCCAGGTATATAGCTAAATGTATAGTCGTTACACATATAGTTGTGCTCATAAGTTTACATACCCTGGCAGAATTTATGATTTCTTGGCCATTTTTCAGAGAATATGAATTATAAGACAAAAACTTTTCTCTCACTCATGGTTAGTGTTTGGCTGAAGTCATTTATTATCAATCAACTGTGTTTACTCTTTTTAAATCATAATCACAACATAAACGACCCAAATGACCCAGATCAAAAGTTTACATACCCCAGTTCTTAATACCGTGTGTTTCCCCCCTTTACCATCAATGACAGCTTGAAGTCTTTTGTGGTATTTGTGGATGAGGCTCTTTATCTTCTCAGATGGTAAAGTTGCCCATTCCGCTTGGCAAAAATCCTCCAGTTCCTGTAAATTCTTGGACTGTCTTGCATGAACGGCACGTTTTGGGATCTCCCCAGAGGGGCTCCAATGATATTGAGGTCAGGAGACGGAGATGGCCCCTCCAGAACCTTCACTTTATTCTGCTGTAGCCAATGACAGGTCGGCTTGGCCTTGTGTTTAGGATCATTGTCATGTTGGAATGTCCAAATGTCCAACACTTTTGTTTTTGCTAAATAATCTAAAAATGGCTGAAAATTTTAAGAAAATATTTTTTTTCGTTGTTTCTGTAAAATTTTGCAAATTAATAAGGCCCCTTTCACACCTAAGCGTTTTTCATGCGGTGCAGCGCTAAAAATAGCGCCTGTTCACCGCATGAAAAAATCCTGCCCCTTTAACTCCAGTGTGAAAGCCGGCGGGCTTTCACACTGGAGCGGTGCGCTAGCAGGATGACAAAAAAAGTCCTGCTAGCAGCATCTTTGGAGCGGTATAGGAGCGGTGTGTTCACCGCTCCTATACCGCTCCTTCCCATTGAATAGAATGGGACACCGCGGTACCGCAATACCACCACAAAGCGCCGCCACGGCGGCGCTCTGCGGGGGGTGTTTAACCCCTTTTCGGCCCCTCGCGGGGGTTAAAACCGCACCGCGAGCGGCCGAAAACCGCGGTGAAAACGACGGTAAAGCAGCGCTAAATATAGCGCTGCTTTACCGTCACCGCGGCTCACCGCCCCAGTGTGAAAGGGGCCTAACTGTTCTTCATAAATTTAGGCCAAATTGTATTCTGCTACATTTCTTTGGTGAAAAATAACCCAAATCAGTGTTTATTATTTAGTCTGTAGGAAAGTTATCGAGTCCACAAACTATGGGATATATCTTTGAAAGTCGATCAATTCTGATGTAGAGACATCTCGTTTCTTGAGGCCCTAAAATATCAGGACAGTACAAATATCCCCCAAATGACCCCTTTTTTGGAAAGCAGACAGTCCAATATATTTAGTAAGAGGCATGGCGGGTTTTTTGAAGGTGTAATTTTTTGTAGACATGTGCAATTCGTTTAGTTCCTAATTAGTTTTTTAACGAATTTTGACAAATTCGTTAATTCCGAATTTCCGAATTTTTCAACTTCCGAAAATTTCTGAATTTTCAAATTTCCGAATTTCCGAATTTCCGAATTTCGACTTTCCGAATTTCCAATTTCGAATTTCCGAATTTCGAATTTCCAATTTTCGAATTTCCGAATTTCCGAATTTCGAATTTTCGGATTTCCGAATTTTGGGATTTCCGAATTTCTGATTTTCGAATTTTCGAATTTCCGAATTCCGAATTTCGGATTTTCGGAATTCTGGATTTTCGGAATTCGGAAATTCAAAAATTAAAAAATTCGACAATCTGAAAAAAAGAAAGAAAATCTGTTAAAAACTAAATAATAACTAACTATTAAATTATAGGTATTGGAATTCCCTTTCAAATTTGTCTGTTAGTGAACGTAACGAATACGAATTTATCCGAAGTTACGAATTATCTGAAATAACGAATGCCGCATCTAACCAAAGGGAACAGAACAAATTAATAATAATAAATAACAATAATAATAATAAAACCTTTTTATTATTATTAATTATTTATTATTAATTTGTTCAGTTTGTTTAGATGAGGCATTCGTTATTTCAGATAATTCGTAACTTCTGATAAATTTGTATTTGTTAAAAAATTGTTCAAATGTTTTTCTTTTTTACATACTGTCACCAGTGCAGTACAGCGTCATCATGTAACTGGTGTTTCAGTGATCAGAGACACTACTGGACTGGTGGCACTGGCAGTACAAAAAAAAATATTAAATAATTTTTTTATAAATGCATTTATTTTTTATTATATATTTTTTTTAATTTTAACACAGTGACCAGAGCAATATAATGTTACCATAGTAACAATATGATTATGATTGTTTATTGCAGTGCATTACATTGCTATGAGCAAAAATTTTACCGAATGAAATAGATTCATTCAGTTTTGTTCTGTTGTGATTAGCCTGTCTGTACCTTGTGATCACATTGACCAATCACAGCTAGCAACACGACTGTAGCTTTTTTTTTTTTTCTACCTAAGGCTTAGTTCACACCTATGCATTTTTTTAGTGCTTTTTCAGTTTCGCAGAAACACACTACAGTCCATTTAACATGGTATCCTATGGGTCACGTTCACATCTGTGTATTTTATGAAAAAGGTCAGGGACTTTTTTCTGGTTTTTGGTTCCATAGACTTCAGTAGATCAAAAATGTGTATTGAAAAACACAAAATGCACATGGAATATGCAAACTGCAACCTGCATATGTGTGAACCAGGCCTAAAACACACTGACACTAAGGCTGGTTTCACACTGGGCGGTTGGGGCGGCGGCGGTAAAGCAGTGCTATATTTAGCGCTGCTTTACTGTCGTTTTAGCCGCTAGCGGGGCGGTTTTAACCCCTGCTAGCGGCCGAAAAAGGGTTAAAACCCCCCTTTGCCGGCGGTATTGCCGCGGTGTCCCATTGATTTCAATGGGAAGGAGCGGTATAGGAGCGGTGAATACACCGCTCCTTCACCGCTCCAAAGATGCTGCTAGCAGGACTTTTTTTACCGTCCTGCTAGCGCACCGATCCAGTGTGAGAGCCCGCCGGCTTTCACACTGGAGTTAAAGGACCCGCTTTTTTCAGGCGCTGTACAGGCACAATTTTTAGCGCTGTAGTGCCTGAAAAATGCTTAGGTGTTGAAAGGAGCCTAAGGCTCGATTCACATCTATGCATGTTGCTTTTGAGCGTTTTTGCAGTGCTTGCCGCATTTTTAGAAACGCGTTTTTACCGCGATTTTGCCACGTTTTGCGCTTTGTTTAGTTTTGTTTTTTTACACTGTGGTTGCTTAGCAACCAGCTATATACAGTGTAAAAAAAAAAACGCAAAACGCAAATTGCGGCAAAATCGCAGTAAAAAAGCGGTACTTGCCTTTTTAGAATGCGGGTCCATTGACTTCTATTACATGCAAAACGCTGCATTTTGCATGAAAAAAAAGTCCCCGACCCTTTCCAAAAATGCAGAGGCACAAAAATGCATTGATGTGAACATGTTCCATAGGAACCCAAGTTAAAAAATTTCCCTGCATTTCTGCAAAATGCATCAAAAAACGCATTGTGAATCAAGCCTAACTGACACTGATGCGAATTTAAAAAAATAAAAAATAAATCCAAAATATACTGACCCTGACCTTTGACCTTGACATTTGACCCTTACTTGACCCAAGCACTAACCTTGACACTAGCCTAGATCAAACCTTGATCTAGAGATTTTTTTTCTTTATTTTCTCTTTTATTTTTAATTTTTTTTTAATTATTTTATTTTTATTTATTTTTAATTTTTTTATTTTTTTTTTACACACACTTTTTTTTTTCTCTCTACAAGGAAAGAGAAAGATACAATGGGGTTGATTTCCTAAAGGCAAACAGACTCTGCAAGTGCAATTGCTCCAGAGCTTAGTAAATGAGGTAAATCTTCACTTTGCAAAGTGTACCCAATCACATTCAAGGAAAATAAAAGAACAGCATTTTTTCATGCACATGATTGGATGATGGAGGTCAGCAGAGCTTCTTTGGAGCAACTGCACTTGCAGCATGCACAGTCTATTTGCCTTTAGTAAATCAATCTCTCCTCTCCAGTCACAGAGAAACTCAGGGGCGGGCTTCACAGTGACAGTGACTTTAGTAAAGCATCTCTCCTCTCCATTCACAGAGAAACTCAGGGGCGGGCTTCACAGTGACAGTGACTTTAGTAAAGCATCTCTCCTCTCCATTCACAGAGAAACTCAGGGGCGGGCTTCACAGTGACAGTGACTTTAGTAAAGCATCTCTCCTCTCCATTCACAGAGAAACTCAGGGGCGGGCTTCACAGTGACAGTGACTTTAGTAAAGCATCTCTCCTCTCCATTCACAGAGAAACTCAGGGGCGGGCTTCACAGTGACAGTGACTTTAGTAAAGCATCTCTCCTCTCCATTCACAGAGAAACTCAGGGGCGGGCTTCACAGTGACTGATCACTGTGGTAGCCAATCAGACGCTACCACAGCAATCAGTTGACCCAGAATCGGGAGTTACGGGTCCCGATCATCAGTACGGAGCTATCAGTGAGACCCCAATCTTTGTGCTGGGAGTTCGCTATGCGGCGTGCTTCGAACACAAAAAAGATACATATATATGCGGACCCACAGAAAAAAAAAAAGCCCAGTGCAGTGGGGCCACATATGTCACCTGCTGAAGAAGCCCATTAGGAGGGTGTAACGCGTATGGGTGGGAGGAGCCCTAGCCTGTGATGTCACAACTAGCGTGGTGACCTGGCTATATGCTTGTTTTTCAGTTTTAATAAATATTTGGAAGCAGAGAGCAATATGGTTTCTCTATTTTTTTCAACGACATGTCTTATTGATGATCGAGAATAAGAAGTGAGTGACGTAGCGTGATTCAGGGATAATGGCCAGAGGATTGTTCCAGTACCATCGAGAATGGAGTTCACTAAGGTCCTGGTGACTCTGTAGTGGGGTCGGATATTGGGGGTGAGCAGGCACTTTGATCAGAGGTGGTGGGCACTGAACACATTGGAAGAAAATATATGAACTGTCACTTTTTAAGTGTACATTGTGGTGGCGTTCTATATATCGGACTTTTACATTGTATTTATATTTGTTATTTTAGTTGAAAAATGTATTTTATTTATTTATTTTTGGTTTATGTATTTTTGGTTTTTGTTTAATTTGTTTAATATAATATGTGATTGCGCTGCATGTATATTTTAGACTGTATGCATATATGTGTTACGTCGGTGGGAAGGGATTAACCACTTCAATACCTGGCACTTATACACCTTCCTGCCAGGTGCGGACTGACCATTCGGCCACTCGGGCCCTGGGCCACTAGGGGGCCCCATCAGGGTTGCCAGCCTCAGTAAAACCAGGGACAGTATGTAAAAATCTGTGTTTTTTTGTCTCTGAAATCTGTCTCTGAAATGTCCCTTACCGACATCCTTTTGGTCTAAAAATCCAGAGATTATGGCTGCCCCACCTCTCCAGTACCTTCTCAGCCAATAGAAACACGTCTGTGTATACTGTGTGATTGTATACTGTGTGTGTGTGTACTGTGTGGCCCCATAATCTCTGATTGCCTGGGGGCCCCATAATCACCCATTGCCCAGGGGCCCCATGAGTTGTCAGTCCGCCCTTGCTTCCTGCCCAGGACAATTTTTAGCTTTCAGTGCTGTCGCACTTTGAATGACAATTGCGCGGTCATACAACACTGTAACCAAACAACATTTTTATCATTTTGTTCCCACAAATAGAGCTTTCTTTTAGTGGTATTTGATCACCTCTGCGGCTTTTATTTTTTGCTAAACAAATAAAAAAATACCGAAAATTTGGAAAAAAATTTAAGTTTTTCTTTAGTTTCTGTTATAAAATTTTGTAAATAAGTAAGTTTTCTCTTTCACTGACGGGCACTAATAAGGCGGCACTGACGGGCACTGATAAGGCGGCACCGAGGAGGTGGCACCAATGAGCGGGCAACGACAATGGGCAGACTTGATGGACTACTTTTTCTGCCGTCACTTTTCTATGTTTCTATAACTGGCCTTCACAGCAAGGAGCACATGGAAAGGCAAGGAGGGGGTGGGCTCCTTCCAGGCTCACCTGCCCTCTGCCCGTGACGACGTCGGCGCAAGTGTATATGGTAAATATCTCCTAAACCGTGCAAAAAAGTTTAGGAGATATTTATGGTACCTACAGGTAAGACTTATTATAGGCTTACCTGTAGGTACAAGTGGTATAACAGGGTTTACAACCATGTTATAGCGTATATACGATTTTATTGATTGGGCTTACAACTAGTGTCAATTTTAATTCCACTTTTCATTGACAGTCGGTCCTAACCAGTGATGTAAGTAACTGAGTTAAAATAAACGTACTTACTTAACGCAGTTACTTTAGAGGGTAACGAGTAAACGGATTACTTTTCCCCTCATGGTAACGCAGTTCCCATTACTTGAGCGGCGTTACCGCAATTACATCTACCGCCACTAGGTGGCAGTAGTGTAATTCCGGTGTCCTGCTGAAAAAGTTCCCCCGCCGGATAAGGACCCCCTGTACTGCGCAGGCGCAGGGCTTGCGCAGTACGAAGGACTAAGGAGCTTCCGAAAATTGCCGAACCTAAACAGCTCTGAGTGAACTCTACACCGCGCAGGCGCAGTTAACATGTAATTGTACGAGGCAATGCCGCACGCTCCTAAAGCTCGTGCTACTCTGCAAGGGGTGTCTATCGTGTAACTAAGGGGCGGGTCTAGTATTACTGTAACCAAGGGGCGCATTTATTATTATATATCGAGCTCTGCCCATTAATTTAACATTCGCCGTCTTCTGTAGCCATCCGCCCCTTACACGATATAATAATAATAGACCCGCCCCTTACACGATATAATAATAATAGACCCGCCCCTTACACGATATAATAATAATAGACCCGCCCCTTACACAATATAATAATAATAGACCCGCCCCTTGCTTACAGGCTACAACAGATCTGCCCCTTGGTTAGAGTAATAATAGAGCAGCCCCTTGGTTACACAATATATAACAATAATAATAAATGCGCCCCTTGGTTACAGTAATACTAGACCCGCCCCTTAGTTACACGTGTAGAATATTAAAAAAAAAAGTCACAGTTAATTTGCTGCGTAACTAATTACTTTTCCAATGTAGTAACTGAGTTACTAATGCAATTACCGTATTTATCGGCGTATAACACGCACCGGCGTATAACACGCACCCCAAGTTTAGGAGGGCATTTTAAGGAAAAAAAGTTTTAGGAGGGAAGTTTAGGGAAAAAAAAAACTTACATTTAAGCGTCATTTGCAGCTTGCCCAGCGTCATTTGCAGCCTTGCCCAGTGTCATTGCAGCTTGCCCAGTGTCATTGTAGCTTGCCCAGCGTCATTTGCAGCCTTGCCCAGCGTCATTTGCAGCCCTGCCCAGCGTCATTTGCAGCCTTGCCCAGTGTCATTGTAGCTTGCCCCGTGTCATTGTAGCTTGCCAGCGTCATTTGCAGTCTTGCCCAGCGTTATTTGCAGCCTTGCCCAGCGTCATTGCAGCTTGCCCAGTGTCATTGCAGCTTGCCCAGTGTCATTGCAGCCTTGCCCAGCGTCATTTGCAGCCTTGCCCAGCGTCATTGCAGCTTGCCCAGTGTCATTGCAGCTTGCCCAGTGTCATTGTAGCTTGCCCAGCGTCATTTGCAGCCTTGCCCAGCGTCATTGCAGCCTTGCCCAGTGTCATTGTAGCTTGCCCCGTGTCATTGTAGCTTGCCAGCGTCATTTGCAGTCTTGTCCGGGTTTAAATTTCCTGCCGCCGAGACGCTCTGTCGCGTGCGCCGCCGAAAAAGACCGGAGCGCCGCCGAAAAAGATCGAAGCGGCCCCGGAAAAGACCGAGCCGACTGTTCGGCTCTGCTCGCGGTCCCGCCTCCCCGCTGTTTCCGGAGCGAGCGCAGGGAGGCGGGACTACGAGCGGAACCGAACAGTCGGCTCGGTCTTTTCCGGAGCCGCTTCGGTCTTTTTCGGCAGCGCTCGCAATTTTTCGGTGGCGCTTGCCATTTTTGTCACTTTTTTGGGGGGGGTATCGGCGTATAACACGCACCCACGACTTTCCCCCGATTTTAAGGGGGAAAAAGTGCGTGTTATACGCCGATAAATACGGTACTTTTTGGGAGAAGTAATTTGTAACTTAACTAATTACTTTTTTAAAGTAAGATGACCAACACGGGTCCTAACACAGTAGTCACACGGCCCCGTCAGTTCGCACTCACCCCACAAAATTCGGGGGAAAGCTGACAAACTCCTTCCGGCCACCTGAAAACTTTTTACTCCGCTCAGCAGATCCTTGAAAACTGCGACTATAATCTTGATGTCTTTCTTCCTGAGTAAAATAAGTTTATAAATATTTTATCATGGAAACCTTTAGTAACTCCCTTCCAATTGGGAATATCTAAATATAAAATGAAATAAAGAGAGAGAAAAAAAAAAAAAAAAAAAAACTCCGGTCGGAAACTGATTTGAATATCTGCATGCTGGCACATCGAATCCGCCTTCACACTTTTTAACATATTCCGCTTCTTTTTTTATTTATTTTTTTCCTCTTTGTCGTAGTTCCCGTATAGGTGACTGATTACAGCGATGCCGCTTCATATATCCTTTCAGTTAGCCCCTGCTGAGCTTATTAAGTTGGTATATCAAGTCAACTTGTCCCTTAGTTACCGTACACAAACTGCAAGAGCGCCGCACATTGCTGCATCTGTCCCTTCACCTGTCACTTCATAGCTTTTTACTGATGTTGAAAGAATTCTCAACTGCTAGTCACATAAGCAATTCACTTTGTTCACTTGCAGTGACAACCTTGTTTTGTTTCCCCCGCAACACAGAATCGGCTGCACCGAATTAGCATTCTCAAATTTTTAGACTACCTCATTAGACTGAATAAATTTAAAAGCCTCTGTGCTGATTGTAAAGGATAAGCCCCTGACTTTCCGCGGCGATATTTTAGGCAGGCTTGGAGTGACTGACTGAAAGGACTGACTTAAAGGGATCTTTTTTTTTTTTTTTCTATATTTTTTATTACTTGATGATTTTTTTTTTTCTTTTTTGGAGCGTGGGGCGTTTTAAGGCTTCAAAAATTTCTCTTTTTCCCCACCTAAAATAATGCCTTAATTATGATGTTTTCTGTCTCGTTGTATGTCCCTTTCATGGCGGGGGAGAAGGGCTGGTGGCTGAGAGGTTTAATTGGGGACAAGCTGTGGAGAGAGCAATGGCGTCCCTAGGGGGGGGCCAGAGGGGGCCCTGACCCCCCCAAAATTATGCTGTGCCCCACCATGTGCCCCCCCAAAAAAAAAAAAATCTAAATTTTTTTTTATTTTATTTTTTTTTTTTTACAAAAAGACAATGTCTTTTTGTTTGCATTCGTAGCGGATGTGCCACATCTTACTCAGGCCGCTGCTGGAGTAACACGGTCTCTATTGAGAGGGGGAGTATTCTTCTAGCCTGGACGCGTGGGTAAGTGTGTGCACTGCAGTACACTGTAATCACTGAACTGAGAATTATCTCCATCTCTTCTCTCCCCAATCTGTCCCTCCCCTCTCCTGTTCTTTCAAGACCTTCACAACTTACTTTCACTTTCAGTTAGGCAGGTAATAGACTATGCAAATTTCTTTCCTGCATCCACAGAGTGCAGGAAAGAAACTTGCATGATTTCCCCATCAACACAGACAGTGGTGACAAGGGGAATATCCTTCCTGCCCAGCAATTGTATTCTCCCAACAAACAGTCATTATCACTAGTGGCTATAGCAACCACTAGTGATAATCATAAGAGTATCTGGCAAGCTGGTTGTTCCCAATTTGATCGATCAACTTGGTACATTCAGCCTGCTCATTAATGGTTCAAACCTCAGCCAGTTCCTGATGAACCAGCTGAGATTTAAACTGCCTATGGCTGGTCTTAGGCTTAGCACTTAGGCAGCCCCACTTTTTTAATTTAACTAGTAGGTTGCATTAAAAAAAAAAAAAAAAGAAATGATCCAAATCTCCCATCTACACATTATAGGTGGATGGGGGAATCCTTGCAGTGTGGACCAGTGGTGGAACTACCAGGGTTGCTGTCCTGTCCTGGCTATTCACAGCGCTGGTCTCTGTCTCCATGGCAGCGGTGGCACATTGGAACCCAGTGCTGGTTACTTTATGGGGCTAATGTACAGGAGAGCCAGCACAATTTGTTGTTAGATATGGGCAGGGCATGTTCAAAATCCCACATGCCTGAGCCCGCCAGGAAGCCCACACTGCACAGCGCTAAGCAGAGGCAGTGAGACATTTCCCGGTCCTTAGCTGCACAGATCAGGAATGTCTCACTGCCTGTGATTAGCCGTATGCAGTGTCGGCTTCCTGGCGGGATCGGCATGTGGGATTTCAAACACACCCAAGCCCATCTCTAATGGTTGTAGAGTAGACAGTTGACCTCCCTGCAGGTTGCTTAGCAGCAGTGCAGCCTTCTCTGACATGCTGATCGTGATGCAATCCAGGTGATGCTCCTAGTTAAATCCTAGTGTTAAATATCATAATGATTTTATTGATCAAAGCCCACACCTTACAGGCAAAGAGCCCACATGGCTGCTGAACATACGGTGGATGTGGTTGTACTGTTGATGCTAATAAATACTGTGTTTATTAGATCTGACTGGGAGCATCACCTGGATCACATCCCGATCAGCATGTCAACAGAGAAGGTTATACAGCATTACTGCTGCTAGGTGACCAGCTGGGGGGCTTGGCTCTCTACAACCAATAGTGCCAGCCTTACCCTGCATGCACCCATAATGTCACCAGCCCTAGGTCCTAATAGACTTCTGCCACTGCCAAGGAGACAGATGCCAGACCAGCACTGTCAATAGCAGGGGCAGGACAGCAAGAGGAGGCTGGGGAACACCACAGTGGCAGAACACCAAGGCCCGGAGGCAAGACAACCTTTGCAAACCTAATAGTTCTCCCGCTGCTTTGGACCCTTATATTTTCTTGGTATGCTGGTGACATATATCTCTTGTTTTCTGCCACCCTGGGGATCGTAGTAAAATTGCATTTTATAGTTGCCCCCCAACTTTTGTCCCTGTCCCCCCATGTGCCCCCCCTAAATATGAAAGCTGGAGACGCCACTGGGAGAGAGACTTCGGGACAGAAGGGTTGTAGATAAGTAAGCAGTCACAAGTCATTAGGAAAGGCACATTTTGGCATTGGGACTTTTGTGTCTTGCGAAGCTGTGTTTGTATGGTTCTTCAGCAGTTGTGTTAGGCTGGGGCGTTCTGGCACCCGCGAGGGTGAAGAAGCGTAATTATAAATAGCAACTGCTTTTACAAATGGTGTATTGTGTGGCAAGATGACCTGATGGCGTAGATCAGTGTTTCTCAACTCCAGTTCTCATGGCACCCCAACAACAGGTCAGGTTTTCAGTAAGGATGCACGGTGCCACTTTTTTGACACTGAGTACGAGTAACGATACTTGACATCATGTACTCGCCAATACCAATTGCCAATACCTATTGCCTAGGAAGAGTAGGTGAGGGGGTGGTTTGGGAGCAGGGGGTTGTTAGGGAGTAGGGGGGAGTAGAGGGGTTAGTGAGGGCAGGGTAGTTGACGGTGGGGTGAAATAGGGATTATGGGGTGGAAGAGTTGGGATGGAAAAGGCTGTGATTGCTGGGGGAAAGATGGTTGGGATGGGAGGGTCATTGGGAGACATGGGGGTAGCGGTGACAGCTGGTGGAGGGAATGAGGATGCAACACAGGGAGGGTACAGTACAGGGGGTTAGGAGGGCACAGTGCAGGGGGTTAGGAGGGCACAGTACAGGCACATTACATGCAGAGTGCAGGGTTCAGGCACATTACATGCAGAGTGCAGGGTTCAGGGACATTACATGCAGAGTGCAGGGTTCAGGGACATTACATGCAGAGTGCAGGGTTCAGGGACATTACATGCAGAGTGCTGGGTTCAGGGACATTACATGCAGAGTGCAGGGTTCAGGCACATTACATGCAGAGTGCAGGGTTCAGGGACATTACATGCAGAGTGCAGGGTTCAGGCACATTACATGCAGAGTGCAGGGTTCAGGCACATTACATGCAGAGTGCAGGGTTCAGGTACATTACATGCAGAGTGCAGGGTTCAGGCACATTACATGCAGAGTGCAGGGTTCAGGCACATTACATGCAGAGTGCAGGGTTCAGGCACATTACATGCAGAGTGCAGGGTTCAGGCACATTACATGCAGGGTTCAGGCACATTACATGCAGAGTGCAGGGTTCAGGCACATTACATGCAGAGTGCAGGGTTCAGGCACATTACATGCAGAGTGCAGGGTTCAGGCACATTACATGCAGAGTGCTGGGTTCAGGCACATTACATGCAGAGTGCTGGGTTCAGGCACATTACATGCAGAGTGCAGGGTTCAGGTACATTACATGCAGAGTGCAGGGTTCAGGCACATTACATGCAGAGTGCTGGGTTCAGGGACATTACATGCAGAGTGCAGGGTTCAGGCACATTACATGCAGAGTGCAGGGTTCAGGGACATTACATGCAGAGTGCAGGGTTCAGGCACATTACATGCAGAGTGCAGGGTTCAGGCACATTACATGCAGAGTGCAGGGTTCAGGTACATTACATGCAGAGTGCAGGGTTCAGGCACATTACATGCAGAGTGCAGGGTTCAGGCACATTACATGCAGAGTGCAGGGTTCAGGCACATTACATGCAGAGTGCAGGGTTCAGGCACATTACATGCAGGGTTCAGGCACATTACATGCAGAGTGCAGGGTTCAGGCACATTACATGCAGAGTGCAGGGTTCAGGCACATTACATGCAGAGTGCTGGGTTCAGGCACATTACATGCAGAGTGCAGGGTTCAGGCACATTACATGCAGAGTGCAGGGTTCAGGGACATTACATGCAGAGTGCAGGGTTCAGGCACATTACATGCAGAGTGCAGGGTTCAGGTACATTACATGCAGAGTGCAGGGTTCAGGCACATTACATGCAGAGTGCAGGGTTCAGGCACATTACATGCAGAGTGCAGGGTTCAGGCACATTACATGCAGAGTGCAGGGTTCAGGCACATTACATGCAGAGTGCAGGGTTCAGGCACATTACATGCAGGGTTCAGGCACATTACATGCAGGGTTCAGGCACATTACATGCAGGGTTCAGGCACATTACATGCAGGGTTCAGGCACATTACATGCAGGGTTCAGGCACATTACATGCAGAGTGCCATTCCCTTAACAAATAACATGTTGTGAGCGACGAGATGACCCGATGGAGTAGATATTTGTAACATTTAATCCAATGATCTTGTTCTTAAAGGAAATCTTTAGATTGGCCACATAGCCACCCCCTTTACAAATGGCATATTATGAGGACCAAGAGGACCCGACAGATTAGATATTGTAACAACTAGTCAGTCTATGGATCTTGTTATTAAAGGGAATCTTTACTTTGGCCATCTAGACATCCTGTGTACCAATGGCAAGTCAGGAGCAGCAACATGACCTAATAGAGTAGATATTTGTAACAGTTAATCCAAGAATCTTGTTATTAAAGGAAATCTTTACTTTGGCCATATAGCCATACCTATCACATGTTGCAGCTCAGCAAGATGACCTGATAGAATAGATATGGTAAGAAGTTCAAGGATCTTGCTCTAACAGGGAATCTTTCCATTGGCCATAAATGCAAAGTGACAGGTTCTCTTGACAGAAAAAAAAACATGTACCAATGGAATACATGTTCAAATTGATTTATTCGTTCCAGTCTTGATTGCTGGCTAATAACTCTCCTAGTCCAGCAATTCACTTCCCTACATTCAGACAGGAAATCCCTATTTTGAATCCATGCATGTCTCTCATTTTACCTGAATTGCCCTATTTGTATTATATTGTTGCGTTATGTTCTAATTCTATGAGGCATCTATGAATTTGTAACCCTGCCTGCTGAAATGCCCCCCCCCCCCCACTAATATCTGTACATGAGTAGGTATAAGGGAAGATGGGGGGGGGGGGGGTCCTAGATTGGTTTAGCTCTAGAGGAAGAGGGCACATCCCTTGAAACGCGTAAGCCTGCCAATCTGCATGATGTTTTGGGCCTGATGAAATCGCCCCCCACTGCTGGATCAGAATACAGTGGTTTACATTGCTTGTGTGTCAGCATACTCGTGAGCATGTTTTTTGGCTTCTGGTTTTTAACCGCTTCCCGACCGCCTCATGTAGATATACGTCAACAGAATGGCACGGGCAGGCAAAAGCACGTACCTGTACGTCCCCTTTAATTTGCCTGCCCGGGGGGCACGCGCGCGACCCGGTCGGGAGCTCCGTGACCACGGCCGCGGGACCAGCGGACCCGATCGCCGCTGGTATCCCGCGATCGGGTTACGGAGCTGAAGAACGGGGAGAGGTCTATGTAAACAAACCTCTCCCCGCGCTTCCTACACTGACTGTCAGTGATCGGCGGTTCCCTGTCATCGGGAACGCCGATCAATGACGTCAGACATACAGCCACGCCCCCCTACTGTAAAAAAAAACACAACACGTCACACTGACTCCTCCCCGCCCCCTAGTGGTTAACCCCCTAACTACAACTGTCATTTACATAGGAATCAGTGCTATTTAAATAGCAGTGATTGCTGTATAAATGACAAATGTCCCAAAAATGTGTCAAAAATGTCCGATGTGTCCGCCAAAATGTTGCAGTCACAATAAAAATCGCTGATCGCCGCCATTACTAATAAAAAAAAAAATATTAATAAAAATGCTATAAAACTATCCCCTATTTTGTAAACGCTATAACTTTTGCGCAAACTAATCAATAATCGCTAATTGCGATTTTTTTTACCAAAAATATGTAGAAGAATACGTATCGGCCTAAACTGAGGAAAAAAAAATGTTTTTTTATATATTTTTTGGGGATATTTATTATAGCAAAAAGTAAAAAATATTGCATTTTTTTCAAAATTGTCGCTCTATTTTTGTTTATAGCGCAAAAAATAAAAACCGCAGGGGCGATCAAATACCACCAAAAGAAAGCTCTATTTGTGGGAAAAAAAGGACGCCAATTTTGTTTTGGAGCCACGTCGCATGACCGCGCAATTGTTAGTTAAAGCGACGCAGTGCCGAATTGCAAAAAGGGGCCTGGTCCTTTGGCTGCCAATTGGTCCGGGGCTGAAGTGGTTAATAAAGATTTATGGTACTAGGAATTCGCACTCTCCTGTTGGTTTCTACACCTGAACAATAACATAACTATAGTCAAAAAGTCTGTCCTTGCCACGAGTGCCGAGCAGCCAATCAGTAAACAAAAACTAACCGCTGAAAAAGGTAAGACAACCAATAAAACGGTAAGATCCACCAACAGATGGTTATTGATTAAAGATGGCTGACAGTTCTTCAAGGTCGGTGTATAGCCCCAGCCCAACATTAAATGAAGTTGATAAAGTTCCGCCCCCAAGCAACCTGCTTCTGTTTGTAATAATTTATTACACATCACAAAGAATCACCCCTTCAAATGGCTATGCTGCCTTTCATGGAGTCATCATCTAAGCAACATCAAGCTGATTTTGCATTCTTGTTGGCTTGTATGAAGAAAAAAAAAGCAGTTTTGATATGAACAAAAGCCCATAGTACATAGGCCCTAAAGGTATATAGCTGTGTGAAGAAGGTTACATGAGAATATCATGTATTATTGTCTGATCACACCCCTTTAGCACTTTATTTTAAATATGTATGCTCTTCAGATTTGAGAAAAGGCATTTTTCTAAAAGGATTTTTTATTTTATTTTTACATTTTAAAACAAAACTGTTTTCCCTTCATAGATTACCAGTTTATAAACTGTTTATGTTCTTTTTATCATTATTTGCACAGAATTTTTATTTTACAAATATCATTTTATTCCAGTGTAGCGCCGACACTTTTTCAAAGTGTGCGCTATATTTTTGTAAATTTTGTTTTTTCCCAGAACTGTAATGGAGTTTTGGGGTTAATTGTTCTAGGTTATACTTTGGCATCAGATTGGCTGGGCTGTACTAGAGTTCTGTCTGGTCATTGGTGAGGTGAGGCACCTGTGACAGGCTGAGAACGCAGTCTGGTTGGACGCATTGGGTACCAATCTTTTCCCAGGACCAATCAGTGGGCACGTCTGGCCCTGCTGTGTGTTCTGGGAAGGGGTACTTAAAGCGGAGTTCGACCCTATGGTGGAAATTCCGCTTATCGGATTCCCCCCCCCCCTCCGGTGCCACAATTGGCACCTTTCAGGGGGGAGGGGGTGCAGATACCTGTATAATACAGGTATCTGCACCCACTTCCGGGACGAGCATCCCCGCCCATATCCGAGGATGCCCGCCAATCAGTGGGCGTGTCTGGCCCCGCTGTGTGTTCTGGGAAGGAGTATTTAAAGCGGAGTTCCACCCTAAGGTGGAACTTCCGCTTATCGGATTCCCCCCCCCCCCCCGCCGGTGCCACAATTGGCACCTTTCAGGGGGGAGGGGGGTGCAGATACCTGTATAATACAGGTATCTGCACCCACTTCCGCGACGAGCATCCCCGCCCATATCCGAGGATGCCCGCCCCTATCCGAGGATGCCCCGTTGTGTCTTGGGAAACACAGTTCCCAGGACACAGCGGGGACCAATAGAGAAGCGCAGTGCGACTCGCGCATGCGCAGTAGGGAACCGGGCAGTGAAGACGTTGCGTCTTCACTTCCTGATTCCCTGACCGAGGATGGCGGCGGGGCACGAGCGGTCTCTCGTCACATTCTGCCGACACCGCTGGAACCTGGAACAGGTAAGTGTCCATTTATTAAAAGTCAGCAGCTGCAGTATTTGTAGCTGCTGACTTTTAAAAAAAAAATAATCGGGTGGACCTCCTCTTTAAGGTGCTGAAGTCACGTGTTTAGGGTGTTCCCGTCCAGGTTCCTGTTCTGGTTCCGGTCCTGACCAGCCCCGTGAGGGGTCTCGATC
This sequence comes from Lithobates sylvaticus, assembly GCA_028564925.1. Taxonomy (NCBI): domain Eukaryota; kingdom Metazoa; phylum Chordata; class Amphibia; order Anura; family Ranidae; genus Lithobates; species Lithobates sylvaticus. The sequence continues at coordinate 48,971,394 of CM053038.1, read as the reverse complement.
TAGGAGTGTCTGCTGACCCCGTAGGCCTGGTCATCCTGACCAGCCCCGGAGGCCCTCATGGTCTGGGGTGCGGAATCCATCCGTTTCCGAGCCCCGGAACTGGCTAGTTCGAGGCGCAGTAACTGAAGGAGGATTCTGAAGTGTCCCGGTGCCGTCTCAGGATTGGAGAGGCCCAGAAACTTGACAAGCGACCAGGGGAGGACTCTTCGGAGGAGGGCCACGCACGAGGCTGGCTGCTCGGTAAGAGCCTGGGAGCTGAGATGTATGGACACTAGTTGAATCCGCATTTCCTACGGTATCGCCGGATCGGCTGAAAGATACAGGTACCATAGGAAATGTTCCTAACCCATCCTTCGGTTGCAACCAAGTTCCTGTGAGAGATGTTGGTGTGTTCATCTGAAGTTTCCTAACCAAGTCTGTGGCAGAGACTTTGCTAATTCCGAATCACTTGTTGGCTGCTAGATCTACAAACAAGGGTTTATCCAACAGTGAAGTATCCAGCTGCGAGTGGCTACTCCCTGGATCATCTAGAGAGAGAGACATTTACTGGATGTCAGCAGTTCTAAAGTGCCTGATTTTTTTCACCCATACCCTCTATTCCCACCTGAGAGACTGTGTTCTGTTTCAATATTTTATGCAAATAAAAATCCTCAAAAGGACTTTGAGTGTCAGTCTCCACAATTACTGGGTACTGACACTGGGAACCCCTAGACAATGAACGACGAGCTACAAGGAGGAGGTAATCGGTAGGCCCAGAAAAACATAGCCACCCCGCAAGGGGGTTATTGAGCTACACCAGTGTTTGCAGAGCATGTAGACTTTTCTAAGAAAGTCCAGCTGTAGCTCTGAGTATGTTTGCTGCTCCTGCAGATTTAAAAAACAAAAATACATGGGATGAATCTCCTAAGAGAGTGGGCAGGGGACTGAATCCCTGCCTTGACTCATTCAGCTGTATATGTATAATCTGATATCCTGCTATTCGGCTCATATAGGCTATTCACAGCATAGTAGTAAAATAGTGTGTCGTCTATGCAATGCTGTATCCTGGCCTAGGCCGACAAGTCCCAGGCCTAGGGCAGCACTTTGCAGGGGGGGGGGGGCAGCATGGAAAGAGTCCCTACCAGCTTGTGCTACACTGTTAAGCCCCATACACACGCGCGGATTATCCGAGGACCATGTCCGTCGTACTTTGTCCGATGTTGGTGTTGCATACACACGGTCGGACAAAGTTGTCTGAAAATCCGATCATCCTGAACGTGGTGACGTTTGTTGCGTACGACGGGACTACGTAGAGGCTAGTAGCCAATAGCTTTGGTCTTGTAATGTGATCTGAGCATGCGTGGCACTTTGTCCGTCGGAATTCGCTACACACGATCGGATTTGGTGTGATCGGACTTTGTTGTCAAAAAATCTATCCAGCAGGAGATAGGACTTTGTCCGTCAGACAATCCGATGGAAACTGTCCGATGGTGCCTACACACTGTCGGAATTTCCGACAACATTGTCTGATAGGACAGAATCCATCGGAAAATCCGACCGTGTGTATGGGGCTTTAGTGTAGTGCTAGTCTTATGGGGCGGACTGGGCTGAGAGGCAAATTAGTCTAGCGCCCCGCGGCCGCACTGCTTCCGGTATGCGGGCGGCTTGCATTCTGCAACTGTGGGGGGGGGGCGCCGCTTCTAATGTTGACTGTCCTATGATCCTGGACCACAAACCTTCCTCACTGGGCTATATGTTTTCTGCTGCATCATTGGCATGGTTATATCTTCTTAGTCCTCTCCATAAAATTATCAGAAATTTGTGCGTAAAGTAGAACTATAGGCAACACTTTTTTTTTTTATTTTGGAGTAAGGGAGGGTTATAGCCCCTGTCAGTTTATTTTTTTTTACAATCCCTGTCCCATTGCAGACAAGGGAGCTGGCGCATTTCGCACTAACAGTAGTGCTTACTCGTAGCTGCTGATTTTCCGCCAACAAATGTTGGATGTGAGCTTGTTGGCGGAAAGTCCGACCGCGTGTACGCTCCCGCGAACAATTTGTTATCGGACTTTCCGCCAACAAATGTTGTCTAGCAGGTTCTCAAATTTTCCGCCAACAAATGTTTTGTTGTCGGACTTTGCGATCGTGTGTAAACACAAGTCCGTCGGACAAAAGTCCACGCATGCTCGGAATCAAGGACGAGCTGGAGATATAACTAGCGTTCGTAATGGAGACATCACGTACGTCTTGTACGTCACTACATTCGTAATCGTGTGTATGCAAGACAAGTTGGAACCAACAACCTTCGAACAAAAATCCACGGTTTTGTTGACGGAAAGTCCAATCGTGTGTACAGGGCATAATGGTGTCACCGGATGTAAGGGTGCTCTCTGTTGGAGACACCTGATGTAAGGGCGCACCCTGATGGGGACACCTGATGTAAGGGTGCTCTCTGACTGAGACACCTGATGTAAGGGCGCACCCTGATGGGGACCCTGATATAAGGGGGCACTCTGATGGGGGACTCTGATGTGTACTCATGATGTAAAGGGGGACTCTGATGTGTACTCATGATGTAAAGGGGGACTTTGATGTGTACTCATGATGTAAAGGGGAACTCTGATGAGTACTCATGATGTAAAGTGGTACTCGGACAGGGACATCTGATATAAGGGGCATGGGGTCTGTTTAATTACCCTAATCAAATGACAGCCTAGTATATACTATAACTATATAGGCTGTGACACTATGTGACAGACTGTCAATGACTCACACATATTATGCCCCCTGACTTTTTTTTACTGTACCCTCAAATAGGATCAGATCCTAACCCTGATGTGCAGATGTAAGGGCGGAGAAGAGTATTTAGAGGGATGTGCGACCTTTAAATAGGCCTTAATCTGCCTTGCTTTAGGCAGGCTCTGGTAGAGGACATGTGGGCGATTCAGTCATGTTCCTGGGACCTGCCTTCATGTACGTTTAAAGCGGTTCTGCACCCTTTTTTATTTTTTGGGCTATATGCCAAGGGCATATAGCTCAATTGGGGGACTTACCTGTTCCATCTTCCATCTCGATCGCCGCCGGTTTTCATCTTCATCTTCTTCTTGTCTTCTTCTTGTCTGCTGGGGTCCATCTTGCCTGTGGGCATGTGAAACCCCACAGGCACTTTAGATGGCCCAGCATGCACCGCCGTTACTCGTGCGTGCGCAGTAACGGCACATCTGCCGACATCTCACGAGATTTCGGAAAATGTGGCCGAAATCTCGCGAGATTTCGGAAGATGTGGCCGAAATCTCGCGAGATTTCGGAAGATGCCCGCACTGTCTCCTGGGATCAATGACACCAGATCCCAGGAGACAGTGCGGCGTGACGACGATCGACGCAGAGACCCCGCCCGCCGCCGAAGAGAGAGAAGACCGGAAGTCATCAATTACAAGGTAAGTAAAAAAAAAAAAAAAAAAACATTTCATTTAGTACTCTTTGCCTGATTTGGAAGGCAAAGAGATTTACTAAATGAAATGGGTGCAGAACCGCTTTAAGTACTCCTGTATCAATGGGGCCTTTACGATCAGAAGGTGGCCGGAGGTGCTCCCAATCATGTGACTGCTATAACAGCAATTACAGTGGTCACATGACCACACACTCATCATTCAGAACCCCTTAAAGGCAATCAGCAGGTAGAGCCAATGGGGTTAGGCAGCAAGAACAGAAAACCGTGTTTTACCCAGAAGGCAATTAGGGTAATTTTAGAGGACAGTCCTTTAACCACTATAACCCTTTCCGCATATGGCAATTCATACCCAACCGGAACATACTATGAAACTATAGAAGATACTCTGGTGGAAGAGGTAGCGCAGCAATGGTCCATCAACATTTTGTTATGACCCTCATCACATTAAAGGACCAATGGGAAGACTCATTGGAAGGGGTGGGGTTATTTTTAATTGCACCCTAGCTTACAGATCTTCTGGCATATTTCATATTTCATTTTCATTTGCTCCAAAATGATATTGCCCCCCCATCCTCCCCGCTTCAACAACGCTCTAGGCAGTTGCCCCTTTGGTGCTCTTGTTTACAGCTCTTTGTTATGTCCAATAGAGTTATCGATAAATAACACAAAAAAACGACAACATATACCATAAACAGTTGTACACCTATAGTTATTTCGATACTATGAAGGTGTGATATTTGTTCAGATGAAAACCCAGCGTTGGTCCTTTTCTGGCCGCCTTTAGTCCTTTGTACAACGTAGAAAAAAAATCCTCACATTATGCTCGCTACATCCGAGACACGAGATGGAAAGAGGAGATCTGGAGTTACAAATCATTGCACCTCTCGGAGAACAGACAAAGCTTAATGGAATGTGTGAGAATGATCGTGTTTGCTGCGAATAAAAATATGCAAAGCGTATAGACAGCAATCCACGCAGAGCAGGAAAAACTATATATTGTTCTGGAGAACCGCAGCCAGGAATATGGTTGTAATTTTAATGTTTCTGTGCTGAAAAAAAGGTCATCATTGGCGAGGTCGGGTTTTTCTTAAGGTCATTTCACATTGAGATATCTGCCTGCTTTTGACATTTCATGGAGGAGAGGCACAACCAAACTGACACATGAAATGGCTTCTTTACAAACCCAATGGCTATTTCTATCAACATCTGTTATTGTTCCACAAAAGGAAAATATGCATTGATTGCAAACTAGGCAGCCGCGATTCGAAATAAGAAAGCAGTGCTGGGTTTTCTTCTTAAAGGGGCAATCCATTTACTGGGAATTTTTACAACAACCAAATCACAGTGATGGTATTTCTTCATTTGTGCTAGAGCTGAGGCCAGCTTACTTGCCAAATGGCTTTAATGTATATCCAATATTTTTTAATTTTTTTTGCAGGCTGCTGCTGGCTGAATTCATGTTGCCTCTGATATCCTTGTAGGTGTAGCCCAGGCTCACTGCCCGCAGGGGAAGGAAACTCACATGGAGACTGAGTGATGCAGCAAAGTATATTAATAGAGCGATATGGAAAGATAACATCGAATTCTGCCGACATGGCCACACCGGACCAGGGCACTTACAATGAACCAGACAGTGAGTAGATTGCACACTGGAGACACCTGATAGCCTTGGGCAGGGGAGGCAGCTGGAAGGCAGATCAAAAACTGGGCACAACACAGGAAAGCTACTGTTGGTACACACAGTGACAGTCCCTTCTCTGTCCCTCCTCCCCTGAAACCTGACCTTATGACACTCCGACTGTCCCTAGCCAATGAGGGATCTATCCCTAACCTACCCACTATGCTGAATTATAGCCACTGCCCATGGTAAAGATGGCTGCCAGGTCAACCAGGGCAGCACCAACCAATTGAAGAGACCTACGGAGGCCTCAGAGAGACTTGGTTCCCCCTCGTCCTCCACCCTCTATGCATGCTGGACGCCTATAGCACCACCCATGCAGGGAGGCTGCACTGCACCTGCCTACTTTCTCATCTTATGAGCAACCTGAATTTGTGAAATTGCATGACTGAGTGATGCAGCAAAGTATATTAACAGAGCGATATGGAGATCCCCTAAAACCTGACCTTATGACACTCCGACTGTCCCTAGCCAATAAAGGAACTATCCCTAACCTACCCACTTTGCTGAATTATAGCCACTGCCCATCTTAAAGATGGGTGGGGAGCGGAGGAAGATCACTCCGCCAGGGAAGGCAAGGAGATGGGCAGGTGGCTGGCCGGGACTTGAGCCAAGGCAGAAGAACATGTGAGCAGGAGTGGAACGGACATGCACACAAAACTGAAGAAATATTCTCTCCGCTCCGACCAGCACATGATCATCAGAAAGGGGCACAGATAATGAAAAAAATACACCCCCACCCCCTAAGCTAGTAGGAGTGACAGAGGGGGGGGGTGTAATTCAGATTTTTTTCTTTTAATTCTGCACTGTCTCTGAAATTGCCCCAGCCCCTGTTCAAATCCAATCCGGGGACAAAATCGGGGACGGACTTGGTTCGGGGACATTGTCCTCAATCCGGGGACTGTCCCCGGAAACCGGGGATGTCTGGTCACCCTACTATGGAGGCCTCAGAGAGACTTGGTTCCCCCTCGTCCTCCACGCTCTCTGCATGGTGGACGCCTATAGCACCACCCATGCAGGGAGGCTGCACTGCACCTGCCTACTTTCTCATCTTATGAGCAACCTGAATTTGTGAAATTGCATGACTGAGTGATGCAGCAAAGTATATGAACAGAGCGATATGGAGAGATAACATCGAATTCTGCCGACATGGCCACACCGGACCAGGGCACTTACAATGAACCAGACAGTGAGTAGATTGCACACTGGAGACACCTGATAGCATCGGGCAGGGGAGGCAGCTGGAAGGCAGATCAAAAACTGGGCACAACACAGGAAAGCTACTGTTGGTACACACAGTGACAGTCCCTTCTCTGTCCCTCCTCCCCTGAAACCTGACCTTATGACACTCCGACTGTCCCTAGCCAATAAAGGAACTATCCATAACCTACCCACTATGCTGAATTATAGCCACTGCCCATCTTAAAGATGGCTGCCAGGTCAACCAGGGCAACAGCATCCAATTAAAGAGCTGCTTCCGAAGATACCTACGGAGGCCTCAGAGAGACTTGGTTCCCCCTCGTCCTCCACCCTCTCTGCATTGTGGACGCCTATAGCACCACCCATGCAGGGAGGCTGCACCGCACCTGCCTACTTTTCTCATCTTATGAGCAACCTGAATTTGTGAAATTGCATGACTGAGTGATGCAGCAAAGTATATTAACAGAGCGATATGGAGAGATAACATCGAATTCTGCCGAGATGGCCACACCAGACCAGGGCACTTACAATGAACCAGACAGTGAGTAGATTGCACACTGGAGACACCTGATAGCATTGGGCAGGGGAGGCAGCTGGAAGGCAGATCAAAAATGGGCACAACACAGGAAAGCTACTGTTGGTACACACAGTGACAGTCCCTTCTCTGTCCCTCCTCCCCTGAAACCTGACCTTATGATACTCCGACTGTCCCTAGCCAATGAGGGATCTATCCCTAACCTACCCACTATGCTGAATTATAGCCACTGCCCATCTTAAAGATGGCTGCCAGGTCAACCGGTGCAACAGCATCCAATTGAAGAGCTGCTTCTGAAGAGACCTACGGAGGCCTCAGAGAGACTTGGTTCCCCCTCGTCCTCCACCCTCTCTGCATTGTGGACGCCTATAGCACCACCCATGCAGGGAGGCTGCACCGCACCTGCCTACTTCTTATGAGCAACCTGAATTTGTGAAATTGCATGACTAGGGCAGTCAGATAACTTACTACCCCAAACCACACATGCATGCATCCTACTGATTACTATAGAATAATGACAAATGACACTGACAACTGTTGGATGAAAATGGCCTGTTCAGCCTTTTATTAACAAAACCAAATAAATTCTAACCATTATTTAAATTATATATTTAAAATATATATTCCAGCTCCAATACAGATATTTGGTTGCCGGTCCCTGACGACCACATCTTCAACTTTTAGTCTGTGATACCCTTTCGTTAGAATCTGCCCTCAGCCGCCAAAATCGCCTTGAGGACTTACTAACTGACCGCAGACCCCCACCAACTTATTACCCATTAGTCTAGACTGAAATCAGACCAACCGGGAGGACTCCATACCTGAGATGGGTCCCACCGTTTCCTCAATACCTCATGTTTTTATACCTATCGTCAAGGACCCAACCGCCACATCATTTGTAGTCCACTCCAACAATCAGGAAATCCTATTAGGGCGGGAGGGTGGGAACTTTCCTCCACGCTTCTTCCCTCAGACTGCTGACCTCTGTTCCACCCCCTCCTGGACTTTTTCTACCACCCTTCCAACTCATCCTGACCTCCAATCCGGTAAGCCAAGTTCTTGTTTAACTCCCTCCTTTATTAACTTGTTCCTCTCTGTAAGCTACTTACACCCTGTCATGTATGTCCTGTGCCTACTTTTCAATCTGGCTGCATACATGTCTGACCAGTGTGTTCTCTGGTTCCAGCTCTGCCCTCCAATCTCTGTACGTAATTAGTGTAGCGTCCTTCATCCACTTTGGAGTATGTGAAGTATGTTTCATATAGCAGGATCATGTGCTGTGTGCCATCTAGAAGCAAGTATGACTGGAACGTAGATGGGTTGGACTCCTACCGGCGGGACCCTCTAGCCCAGGGGTCTCAAACAGGCGCCCCTTCAGCTGTTACAAAACTACAAGTCCCATAATGCCTCTGCCTGTGGGAGTCATGCTTGTAACTGTCAGCCTTGCAATCCCTCATGGGACTTGAAGTTTCACAACAGCTGGAGGGCCACCAGTTTGAGACCAATGCTCTAGCCCCTCAAACCTCCTTTGTATACACCCATGCACCCCCTCCACACCCCTTCATGTCTCCTCTCTTTCAAACCCTTTCTTCCCACTTTAACCCCCCTCCCCCCCACACACACCTTTTTTTTTCCCCCTCTTCTCTCATTTATACCCAATTTATTTTCCTGCTGGGCTTGATGGGCTTTACTCCTGAAAAATTAGCACAGTAGGAGGACTACATTGGCAACAGCATGTCTATTTTTCCTATGCCACCACGTCATACTCCCACTCTCCTTTTACGTTCACAAGGCGCCCTTTCCTCTCCAGGAGTAGCATGTTGAGTGCCAGTCCCCTTTATGGTAGTACAAAGCTGCAACACTGCAATTGCAGTATCCCCTGGGCTTTTATTGCTGCCCACAACCGTTTATGTACACTAATGTATAATGAGAGTTTCTCTTCTCCTTATTCCCTTTCCTTGCGACTACGCATTTTGTTTTACCTGCCCTTCCCTTTTTTTTATGTCATATCTCTGATTTTGAAAATGTATAATTATACTATACAAAATATGCTTTTTTTGTATTGTACATGATATATATTTTCAATAAAAAAAGAAGCACGTATGACTATGTTGTATTTTAGTGCTCACCCCCAAAGGGGGCCACTGGAAATAAACCAAATCTCCCTTACCTGTACAGAGGCAGCCAGCCCTGGTACCAGCTCCAGAAGTACTCCAACAAAAGGCTCAGTCTAGGGGAGTCTTTTAAAGTTTTATGGCAGATCTTGAACGTAGGCAGGAAGGAGGGATGAGAGTGCAGGATACTCAAAACACACGCAGGTCTTGGAGGACCGATTCCTATACAAAGTTCTGTTTCAGCAGTATTGATCGCTTCAGTAGCAGTCTCAAAGTGATGCTGGTAGTAGAGGGGACATCCAGTCAATTGGAGATCCTATGCAAGCAGTCACAGTCTTTGCAGCAACCTCTGGCATCTAGCCCTCAAACAATCCCACTTAGGAAGATATAGGCGAAAGGACCTACTCATAATGACCAGAGGCAGTTCTCAACCAGCTCCCCTGCAGCCCTGTTCAGTGAAAGGGTTGCCTCTCAAGCCCAGCTTCTTCAGGTAGTGTCCCCCAGCAAGTTTCCTTAGCTCCAACTTCTACAGGCCCTCATCCATAGCACATTTTGAGGCCTTACATCCACAGGTCTCCTGTATCACACACATGCTGCCTCTCAGGGGAACAGGCACCAAGAGAGAGAGCTCTGATCAGACCATCCCAAAAACTTTTTTGCTCCCCAGCTACACCTTTCTGGGCCTCCCAATCATTGATTGCCTAGGGTCCAGACGACGTCAGGATTTGACGAAACGTACGTCGGGAGGAGCTGATGTGCTGACATCATCGAGTACTAGCGTCTAAGTAGACGGGCGTTCTTGCACAGCCGGCCAGCTATTTTGCAATTTTTTTAAAGTGATACATTGTATGTTTTTTTTTTTATACAATTAAACTCAGTCTCAAGTATATCATGCTATGGTCAGTTTTGTATTTTGGGTACATCTGACCACCTTCATGGAACTGTTCCGATCGTGAGATCTATCTTGTCTGACCGGGTTCAGTCTGGAGATATTTTGAGGCTTTGGATTGCTATGAGGTAAAGATCCTGACGGGAGTACCATCGTCTGCATCTGGGATAAAGGCCCCCGATCGGGCATTGGTCACAAGCCTATCCAGGTTACTACTTTGTTCTGGATATCCAGAGGTCTGGTTCGCCTTGGGATAAAGACCCCTGACTGGGAGTACCATCGTTCCTACTCGGACAGAGGACCGGGTAATTGGTCACAAGCCTATTTGGCTTGCCACATGGTAAGCGCGCACTTCTTATGGTGTTCAATCATTCCTTTATATTATTTCTTAAAAATTGTTGGTCATCCATCCGTCGATTGGAATAACACCTGAGGAGTTTATGTTTATTACAGACTTTTGTAGCTCATTCACTTTGGACTTTTTTTTCATATTTACTAGCGTCACTTTTTAATTTTTAGCGCTGCTACAATTTTTTCCAATAAATATTCATAGCCCATGGACTGATCCTCCCACACTATCTCTGGAACATTCTTCCAGAGGCAGGCAGAAGCAATCAACCTCCAGGTTTAAGGATGCACTAAAATCAGCCTGCCCAGAGCAGGGACACTACATCAACTCAGATTACAAGTATTTGGGGGAGGACTTTCTAATTTAGAGCTGATCTCTGACCCCACTTTCACATCACACCCCTTCACATTGGGTGGCAAAAAGACTGGTTGGATCTGGACTTTAGCACTGGATCACCAGACACCACTTCCATAAGAGGCACCTCATGGATGGGTGGGAGGAAGGTGTTGGGTGATGGTGTGGGTTGGCCACATATACTGTACATACAAGCAGGGCAGCCACCAGAAATTTTGGTGCCCCTTACACAGCTTAAGGCCTGGGCCCCCCTGGGGCCCAACCCCAACATTCCCCAGGGCCTTCCCACTGGTCGTCCACTTCAGCCGTGGAAGATTTTACCCCTTCCTGACCAGAGCACTTTTTACAATTTGGCTCTGCGTCGTTGTAACGGACAATTGCACAGTCGTGCGACGCTGTACCCAAACAAAATTTGCGTCTTTTTTTTCCCACGAATAGAGCTTTCTTTTGGTGGTATTTGATCACCTCTGCTGTTTTTATTTTTTGCGCTATAAACAAAAAAATTATTAAAAAAATAAACACATTTCTTCATCAGTTTAGGCCAATATATATTTTGCTACATATTTTTGGTAAAAAAAAAAAAAGCAAGTGTATATTGTTTGGTCTGCGCAAAAGTTATAGCATCCACAAACTATGGGAAATATTTATGGCATTTTTTTTTATAGTAATGGTGGTGATTAACAATTTTTTGCGATACTGCAACAAGGACAGATCTTTTGACACTTTTTTTGGGACCATTGACAATTTTATAGCGATCAGTGCTATAAAAATTCACTAATTACTGTGTAAATGTCACTGGCAGAAAAGAGGTTAACACTAGGGGGGCGATCAAGGGGTTAAATGTGTATTCCCTCAGTGTGCTCTAACAGTGTGGGGATGGATGGAGGGTGCTGGGCGTGGATGGGGATGCGTTGTGGAGACTGGAGGGATGGATGGTGCAGGGCGTGGATGGGGATGCGTCGTGGAGACTGGAGGGATGGATGGTGCTGGGTGGGGATGAAGATGATCGAGTTGCATTGTCAAAATAGAAGAGGATGACTCTGGGTGGGGATGAGAGTTAAACAGTGAAGAGGCTCTCCAAAATGTAAGTCTCATATGCACCCAGAGTCATCCATTTTAACAATGCAACTCAATTATACCACATTACATATTTCTGTCGGAAGTGAAGTGAAAGTGTCACCTCTTGTGGATGTTTATCTGCTGCAGTTCTGGATGGGGGGGATCGGGCCCCTAGGGACACTCGGACCCCTTACATGTGTAATGCCTGTACCCCCCTGATGGCGGCCCTGCATACAAGTGCCCACAACCAATCTACTGGTATAAATTCATGTATAGGTACCCGCTACACTTATTGTAAGTCAGTACAGCCACACTATTGCCAAATTTCATAAAACACATGTATGAAATAGGCGCAGTACCCCTTCCCTCCCGAGGGAGGGTTTTTTAATAAATTGGGCAGGAGGAGGTTGTGGCACGGGCTCCTCTTTAGCCAATCATAAGCAGATATGAAAACAACAAAAAAAATGTATTTTGAACATTGCAAGTATAGGCATCTGTATTTGTCTTTATATCAGCTTTCTGTATTCGCCTGTACACTGTCAAGCGCTAATGCATTTCGTAATAATGCCAATCTAGCAATGGGAGGAGTAGAGCACAGAGTGATGACATCACTAGTGTGCTGCTGCTTATTCAGGGGGGAGGGGTCTGTGACCAAGCTCTATTATTTAACAGCTGTTCAGGAAAAGTAAGGTCACTGACCCGCCAAACATACCAGGATGATAAGATAGCTTGAACAGAACTCCAAATCATTTGGCAGGCAACATATTCAACAGGGTGTATTTATAAAGATAAAAAAAAAAAACTGCATAGCCTAGTAAATGTGCATGTTCATTTGTTCTGTGTGAATGGAGTAAAAAATGTATGGTATAGACTTTTTCCTGTGCTGATCGACAGTTTTCCAGTGATTTAACAGGGAAATTGGCCACTAGATGGTGCTAAGTATCATTAAAAAAGCCCTATAATGCTTAAAACCACCTAGTGGCCAAATGCTGTATTTTCCGGTTTAAATTAGAATTTAAATAAATTACAATTTAAAAAAAAAAAACAGTCGACCAGCACAGGAAATAGCCCGATACCAAAATGCACTTTCACCGGATGAACTGCTATGCACATTTAAAAAAAAAAAAAAAAAAAAAAACACCCCTTTGTGTTAAACATTTGTAGAAATTGCTTTGACTATAATTTTTTCAGAAATTTGGCCAAGGGAGAGGGATAGATCCAAATTTTATTTATTTTATTATTTTTTTTTCCTCTGTTATTGTTTTTGTAATTGTGTATGCATTTTCCTTTTTTTTTTTTTTTAATGTTTTATATTCATGTATTGGAAATGATATGGAAGAATTTGTATGTATGTTTACAATAATTTAATAAAAATAATTTAAACACATAAACATTTGTAGACATCTGACCATTACAACTAGGAAGTTCAAATATGCATTATAAGTGAGTATTTAACTGTTTTGCCCTGGGTTAAATTTTTTTTTATTTTTTTTGGGGGGGTCCATTTGTTGCTTTATTTTTAACCAATCCTCAGCTTGGAGCAGCAAAGTCATGGCCCCCCTTTTAAGAAAACAAATTTCTTGCCCTGATGCAAAAAAGCAATAAACAAATGGGAGATTAGGGACGGGGCATTTTATTTGAGTTGGAGTAGGAGAGCACACATTTGCTCGAAGAATTAAATTTCATCCTAATGCATCTGTTCTACAAACAAAGCTTCACGTGTGATAGTGCCCTGCAAAGGATATAATTAATTTGGTCAATAAGACAACAGTAATGAATTATTTCTGAATTATTCTAAATATATGTCCATATAAATTGGGATTCTTTTTTTTTTTCTATTTGAAATTACCAAAAAATAATTTTCTCCCTTTCAACGTGCCTTCTCTAACATCAAATTAAATACTGTGGAAATAATTCAATGTTTAACCACTTAAGCCCCGGATCAATTTGCAGCCAAAGGACCAGGCCCCCTTTTTGCGATTCGGCGCTGCGTCGCTTTAACTGACAATTGCGCGGTCGTGCGACGTGGCTCCCAAACAAAATTGGCGTCCTTTTTTTCCCACAAATAGAGCTTTCTTTTGGTGGTATTTGTTTGCCCCTGCGGTTTTTATTTTTTGCGCTATAAACAAAAATATTCACAATTTAAAAAAAAATTCAATATTTTTTACTTTTTTGCTATAATAAATATCCCCCAAAAATATATAAAAAAAACATTTTTTCCCTCAGTTTAGGCCGATATGTATTCTTCTACATATTTTTGGTAAAAAAAAAATAGCAATTAGCGATTATTGATTGGTTTGCGCAAAAGTTATAGCGTTTACAAAATAGGGGATAGTTTTATAGCATTTTTATTAATATTTTTTTTTTTTTACTAGTAATGGCGATCAGCGATTTTTATTGTGACTGCGACATTATGGCGGACACATCGGACATTTTTGACACATTTTTGGGACCATTGTCATTTATACAGAAATCAGTGCTATTTAAATGCACTGATTCCTATGTAAATGACACTGGCAGTGAAGGAGTTAACCACTAGGGGGCGGAGAGGGGTTACGTCAGTGTGTGTGTGTTTTTTTTACAGTAGGGGGGCGTGGCTTTACGTCTGACGTCACTGATCAGCTTTCCCGATGACAGGGAACAGCCGATCAGTGACAGGCAGTGTAGGAAGCGCGGGGAGAGGTTTGTTTACACAGACCTCTCCCCGTTCTTCAGCTCTGTGACCTGATCGCGGGACACCAGTGGCGATCGTGTCCGCTGGACCCGCGGCCATGGTCACGGAGCTCAGGACCGGGTCGCGAGCGTGCCGCCAACGGCGCACGCGCGACCCACGGCTGGGCACTTAAAGGAGGACATACCGGTACGTGCTTCTGCCCAGCCGAGCCATTCTGTTGACGGAAATGTACAGGAGGCAGTCCTTAAGCGGTTAACCTAGTAAAGAGCCAGGATTCTCTATTTTATGCCACGTACACAGGATCAGACTTTTCGGACAGATTGTCCGGCGGACAATCACGGGGGATAGTCCGATAGTGTGTACGCGGCATTACTGTTTTTGAAGTTTGATTGGCAGTGGAAGGGCACAGGTGCAAGGAAGCTGGAACTACGGACTTGGGAGCACTGATGTCAGGTATGCAGAAGTGTAGTAATAAGGGCACCCCAACTTCACCCAAACCAGTAGAGAGCAGAGCCAAGTCACAAGCCGAAGTGGGTCACAGTTGGGCAGAAAGGCACCTGATCATGAGCAGGATCAAGGTCAGAGATGAACAGAGGTTGGCAACATGCAGGAAACAAGGTACAGAATCCATAGGCAGAATCTTGGTCTAGAGTCCGGGCTGAGATCAGTAACATAGGTAGGCAGCAGCCAGGCAGGGTTTATCCGGAGGCGTATAACATAAAAGTCAATAACAGAGTCAAACAGGATTCAGGATTAAGGATAACAGAGATACAAGCTGAAAAACTATCCAGCAATGACCCCATGCAGGGCTCAGGTCTAAAAAGAGCACAAGAAGCCAGTATCTGTGGTAGACCTGCCTGTGTGTCCACATGCATGGCATTATGCATGCGTTCCTATGCACTTAGTTAGTGTCAGAGAATGGTTCACAGAAGAATGGGCACATCTGCTAATAATAATCAGCAAGTTCAAAGATTACGGGGAGTCAGGCATTTGTGGTGGCGAAGGGAAAGGGGGGGGGGGGGGTTTGAGAAAGTTTGGGGTAGAGGAACTTGACTGGCCTGCTCAGAGTCTTGACTTCAACCCAATAGAACACCTTTGGGATGAATTAGAGCGGAGACTGCGAGCCAGACCTTCTTGTCCAACGTCAGTGCCTGACCTCACAAATGCGCTTCTGGAAGAATGGTCAAACATTCCCATAGACACCCTCCTAAACCTTGTGGACGGCCTTCCCAGAAGAGTAGAAGATGTTATAGCTGCAAAGGGTGGGCCAACTCAATATTGAACCCTACGGACTAATGTCCTGTACACACGATCGGACATTCATGTTGGCTCAAACTTGTCTTGCATACACGCGGTCACACAAATCTTGTCGGAAATTCCGAGCGTCAAGAACACCGGTGACGTACAACACTTACGACGAGCCGAGAAAAATGAAGTTCAATAGCCAGTGCGGCTCTTCTGCTTGATCCGAGCATGCGTGGCACTTTGTGCGTCAGAATTGTCTACACACGGTCGGAATTTACGCAAGCGGATTTTGTTGTTGGAAAATTTGAGAACCGGATCTCAAATTTTGTGCGACGGAAATTCCTATGGAAACTGTCCGATGGAGCCTACACATGGTCGAAATTTCTGACAAGCTCCGATCGCACATTTTACGTCAGAATGTCCGACTGTGTGTACGCGGCATAAGACTGGGATACCATTAAAGTTTGTGTGTGTAATGGCAGGGGTCCTAATACTTTTGGCAATATTGTGTGCATATATATTGTTGTTTTAACTTAAAGTGGAGGGCCACCCTGAAAAAAAAAAACTTGAAAATGTTAATAAAAATGTAAAATGAAAAAAAAAAAAAAATTTTTTTTTTTTATTGACCAGAAATGGCTGTTGCTAGGCAGATCGTCCTAATCTGCCTCTTCCTGTTCCGCGGAGCTGTTCTGTCTTCTGCTCCTAGCGCCGTCTTCTAGTGAATGGGGCGCGGTGTGTTATGGGAACTGTGTGTCCCACAACACATGGCGTTCCCCATTCACAAAGCGCCGAGACTATGACTCGCGCATGCGCAGTAGGCCGCGCAACGACTTGCGCATGAACAGTAGGCTGCGCGACGACTCGCGCATGCGCAGTAGGCCGCTCGACGACTCGCGCATGAACAGTAGGCCGCGCGACGACTCGCGCATGCGCAGTAGTTTCCCTTACTGAGGATGGCAGCGCTGGGACCGGAGCGCCCAGGGACATCTCGGCCTCCACGACCGACATCGCGGGCGCCCTGGGAGGGTAAGTGTACTTATTAAAATTCAGCAGCTACTTTTTTTTTTAGCTGCTGACTTTTAAAAAATTTTTTTTTTAGCTGAAACACCCCTTTAAGGGTAGAGTTTACCAGTGAGCTGAGTCCACGCCAGATATGCCGTTTAAGGGCTTGTAGGCCCACTTTTATTAAAGAAAGAAAATGTCCAATAACAGAAGAGTTGCCCACACAGGGGTTTCAGCGTTCCACAGCAACAATGTACGTAAAACCAAAAATACCAAGCCACCTGGCTCTCTTTAACAGAGTTCCTGTACCCCCAGTACCTTAGCACTCTTTTCCAGCTTCCTTTTCCAGCCCACAGGCTTGGACCCCCTGTCTGCTCTGACAGACAGACCTGTGCAGACATAGACACTTCTCCCTTGCTTGCCTGGACTCCTCGGGAGGGTGGAGCCCAGAACCATGGTCAGGTGTCTACAAATAGCCCAGCACACACCTGACCAGTCAGTATGCAGGTGGGTCTCAAGACCTGGACCCAGGACTGGGGATTTCATCCCACCCGGATCGCTACGAAATCCCCGGGCTCCAGATCCCGAAACGGATTTTAGTAAAGAATGAGGAAACTGAAAAGCCAGTTTCCTCCCAAATAAGCAAATAAACTGGAGCCCCTCAACCTGCCTGGTTGAGAATCCTCCGTCCAAACACTGGTAGGGTACCTCAGTCACTACCACAATATATATATATATATATATATATATATATTTTTTTTTTTTTTTAAACAATTTTATACTTTTTTGTCTAGAGTATAGAACTGTGTGTATCCCAAGCACTTGCTGGTAACTGACTTACTACCCCTTCATATCTGCATTTGGCACGTGGTTGCAACACAGTCCCATTGACTTTGTCGAGGGAGTTTCATTTGCAGTTGTGGCAGGGTTTCCTCATCCCTCCGGTCTCCAAGTAGATTTGGAGAAGGGTCAACCCTCCAAAAAAATGCAGATTTTTACCACCTTCCCTAGCCAGTAGCTTCACAAGCAGCAGGTCTTCTCTTCATAGGAAAATACTAATATTTGCTTCTAGTACAGGAAAGTGTCTATGGACAGCTATGCCTGCGGCTCTTCCAGGCCTTTCCAGCGTCCAGCGATGACTTGTGCACTGAGCTAATTGAAATAATGGCTTGAATCCATCATATGTTAACGGAAGAAATGGGATGATTTAAGAGAAATTTCTTTGCCCAGTATTAAGGGAGAGATCAGTCTGTCACAGCTACTCCTTACTGAACAAATCCACTCTCATCTTCTTAAAATGTTCAGTTGCTCCGGGTGGTGTTCACTCTCTGCCGTTACTGTGATTGTGAGAGATGAAGTGGAACAAGTGGGCCTCCCTTACAGCCATGTCCTGTCAAAGTGCCCTCTGCCAACCTCGTTGGGCTGTGCAACGGAATGGAAAAGCAAGCGCAAGAGTCCACTTCTTTCGGAGGGGGGCGTCCTGACCAGGAGAAAGATACCAGAGGGCAGCAGTACCGAAGCCCGGGAGCTGGCCATGCTTGTCACAAGCAGCCATCTGTGACCCTGGCTGGCAGAATCAAAGTGGCATTGTGCAACCTGTAGAGGGAAAGCTCTTCTCCTTTCATGCTATGTACATCCAGCCGGGGTCAACTCATTCTGTCACGCCGCTTCTGTGACCCCTGGAGGCAGCACGCTAAATGCATCAGCTACACGTGTGTGTCGCCACTTATCTCAACTCATTTGATTAGTTTGAGAAGAAAGCCTATTGTCTTTTCCTTCACAGTGGGAAACAAACGTGCACTTGTGTTTTCTGGAATTTCTCTTGACGGCTAGAATGCTGGTGCTATTAATGTGTATCTAAACCCAAGAACAAAAATGTAAAAAAAATCGCAGCTTACCATGTGGGTACATTAATTTCCTTTTTTTTTGGCCCCATTCACATTTGCGTATAGGCAGGGCAGACGTTTAAAATCACGGGCCCCATACAGCCAAAAGTAAAGCCAAACTAAAAATACACAAAAAACAATATTAGTGGACACGAACATAACAATACTTACCATAACTTACAAAATTCCTGCTAAATCATAAAGATAAAACTGCATTGAGTTAATAAATAAAGTTCTGTGTGTAAATGAGGTCTTGGAGCTTTCACATAGGTGCTGTGTCCTGTACAGTGTGAATCTGTGTTTTTTTTTTTTTTTTTTTATGTGGCTATTGCTCTGTGCAGGCCCCTTTGTTACACTATGGGGACGAGGGCCAGATCTAGGGGGTGCAGTAAAAGGGGGTGCAGTAAAAAAAAACATCAATGGGGCATAGGATGGGAGGTCAGCAGGGAAAAATACAGAGGGTCAGCAGGGCAGAGGATAGGATCAGCAGTTTGTAGGCCAGTGTATCGGGGGTATTTTTAGAACAGCTGGGCATTGTACAGTGGGCAGGGCCAGACTGACCTATCAGAATGCTGGGAAATTTCCCCGTAGGCCAGCAAGCTTGCCTGCCCTGGGACCACTTTGAGGGCAGTGGCTGCTGGCCAGGGATGACATGTCAACTGTGCATGCGCCGTCACTGAAAGCCCGTACACACTCGGACATTTTCGGGCACTTGTCTTTGTGAGGTCTCGGTGGTGATGCACGCCTCTCATCATGGCTGGGTAAGACCCCTCCGCAGCCTCTGACTGCCTCCTGTACCATGTCCCCAGCCTCTGACATCTCCTCCTGTACCATGTCCACAGCCTCTGACATCTCCTCCTGTACCATGTCCGCAGCCTCTGACATCTTTCTGCTGTACCATGTCCGCAGCCTCTGACATATCCTTCTGTACCATGTCCTCAGCCTCTAACATCTCCTCTTGTACCATGTATGCAGCTTTTGACATCTGCTCCTGTACCATGTTCGCAGCCTCTGACATCTCTTCCTGTACTATGTCCGCAGCCTCTGACATCTCCTCCCGTACCATGTCTGCAGCCTCTGACATCTCCTCCTGTACCATGTCCTCAGCCTCTGACAT
This sequence comes from Lithobates sylvaticus, assembly GCA_028564925.1. NCBI lineage: Eukaryota > Metazoa > Chordata > Amphibia > Anura > Ranidae > Lithobates > Lithobates sylvaticus. Next base: position 48,951,863 of record CM053038.1, on the reverse strand, counting down.
CTCTTTCTGCTGTACCATGTCCGCAGTCTCTGACATCTCCTTCTGTACCATGTCCTCAGCCTCTAACATCTCCTCTTGTACCATGTATGCAGCCTTTGACATCTGCTCCTGTACCATGTCCGCAGCCTCTGACATCTCTTCCTGTACCATGTCCGCAGCCTCTGACATCTCCTCCCGTACCATGTCTGCAGCCTCTGACATCTCCTCCTGTACCATGTCCTCAGCCTCTGACATCTCCTCCTGTACCATGTCCTCAGCCTCTGACATCTCCTCCTGTACCATGCCTGCAGCCTCTGACATCTCCTCCTGTACCATGTCCTCAGCCTCTGACATCTCTTTCTGCTGTACCATGTCCACAGCCTCTGACACCTCCTTTTGTACCATGTCCACAGCCTCTGATATCTCCTTCTGTACCATGTCCTCAGCCTCTAAGATCTCCTCTTGTACCATGTATGCAGCCTCTGACATCTCCTCCTGTACCATGTCCGCTGCCTCTGACATCTTCTCCTGTACCATGTCTGCAACCACTGACATCTCCTCCTGTACCATGTCTGCAGCTCCTGTGTGGCTGGGCCTCCTACAGGACGCTCGGTTGTACCCCCCTGTCAGCGGCCCTGTGTTTAGGGTCGACACTGATTACATGTGAGACCCCAGCAGGGGTTCCCCATGAATAGATGCGGGAGGCAGCCCTATTGCAATCAATCAATGGGAGGCTGATAGCTCCTGTGGTTGCTTGCTCATGGAGCAATTACCTGTGGGTGATCAGCCCCTCACTCATGGGGCGAATAAATGCAGGTGATCAGCCCTGGACGCTGACTGTCGCAGGTCATTGCTCCATGAGCGATGACATCCAAGTGGCAAAGAGTAGCTGCAGGAGCTTTCAGCCTCCCTGCCAGCTTTCACCCTTTCAGCTGTCATCCTCCCATTGATTTCAATGGGCTGCCTCGCACATCCAATAGCCGGGAACCGCCACTGGGGGTTCTCACATGTAATAGGTGATGGCCCAACTCACAAGTGTGAATGGGGCATGTGGTTTCTTTTCATAATTTTCACCTGGTGATTCCATCAATACACTTCTAGTCCCAATTAAATGACTGCATTTAATTACTTCATGAGTGAGTGACCACAATTAGCTGTGGGAGCTATCAGCCTCCCATTGATTTCAATGAGGCGGCCTCCCGCATCTAATCACTGGGAACCCCTGCTGGGGTTCTCGCATTTAATCAGTGTGGATCCTATTCGCACACCCTGTATCAGCACAATTTAAAAGGTTGGCTTAAAAGGTTAGTTTAGATTTGATGGTTGATAGATCTTAAAGTGTTTGTATAGACCAAACTTTTTTTTATGTTTTAGGTAGGATAGGTAAGGGTTAAAACCCCTGCCAGTTTTAGTTTTTGCTCTCTATGTCCTGTTGATGAGATTGCCCATCACCTAACTCTACAAAGTAAGGGAATTTCTCCTCTTAGTCAGCTTCTAGTAGGGCTGAGCTTGGGTTTAGTCTGAACCGGGAAGGAAGATGTCAGTGTCAGCCTAATCGTCTGTGGTTGGGGCATTTTGCAGCTGCATGTACACGGAGGAACTGGATGCTCCTGACATCATTGACTTAAAATGGTAACATGGCTACTTAAGTTGCTGGTCAGTAGAAAGAAGAATCTCCTTTTTAAGTTGTTGGTCTGTAGAAGAAAGAATAATCCCTTATGTGTATGGCCAGCAGTGATGTAAGTAACTAAACTGAGTTAAAATAAAACTGAGTTACCTAACGCAGTTACTTTAGAGGGTAACGAGTAATCTAACTGATTACTTTTCCCTTTACGGTAACTCAGTTCCCATTACTTTGGCTTAGTTACCCCAATTACATCTACCGCCACTAGATGGCAGTAGTGTAATTCCGGTGTCCTGCCGAAAAAGTTTCCCCGCCGGATAAGGACCCCCTGTACTGCGCAGGCGCATCGCTTGCGCAGTATGAAGGACTACGGAGCTTCCGAAAATTGCCGAACCTAAACAGCTCTGAGTGAACTCTACACTGCGCAGGCGCAGTTAACATGTAATTGTACGAGGCGATGCCGCACGCTCCCGATGCTCGTGCTACTCTGCAAGGGGCATCTATTGTGTAAGTAAGGGGCGGGTCTAGTATTACTGTAACCAAGGGGCGCATTTATTATTATTGTTATATATCGAGCGCTGCCCATTAATTTAACACTCGCCCTCTTCTGTAGCCATCCGCCCCTTACACGATATAATAATAATAGACCCGCCCCTTACACGATATAATAATAATAGACCCCCCCCCTTACACGATATAATAATAATAGACCCGCCCCTTACACGATATAATAGTAATAGACCCGCCCCTTGCTTACACGCTATAACAGATCTGCCCCTTGGTTAGAGTAATAATAGAGCAGCCCCTTGGTTACACGATATATAACAATAATAATAAATGCGCCCCTTGGTTACAGTAATACTAGACCCGCCCCTTAGTTACACGTATAGAAGATTTAAAAAAAAAGTCAGTTACTTTGCTGAGTAACTAATTACTTTTCCAATGTAGTAACTGAGTTACTAACGCAATTACTTTTTGGGAGAAGTAATTTGTAACTTAACTAATTACTTTATTAAAGTAAGATGACCAACACTGATGGCCAGCAGAAAGATGGATGCCCTTTTATGTGGGTGGTCAAAATAAGGAAGAATTCCCCCGTAATGTATGTGGTCAGACTTCTCGTCAGTAATATAGCAGAGGCATACTTGACCATGAGGTAGTAGGGATGAGTTTTGAATCTGGGTCGATCATGAGTTTGCCCTGAACCAAGGCTGTTCTCATTTCTCAGAACGGGCAAATGAAATGTTTTCACAGTCCTGCCCCTGACTGTGAGCAGAGCGAAGCCTAGCCGAGTACACTCGGCTATGTGTATTTCGGCGCTGCTCGCTCCGCTCACAATCAGCGGAGATCGGCGTATAACCCGCACCCACGATTTTCCCTGATTTTAAGGGCAAAAAAGTGCGTGTTATACGCCAATAAATACGGTACTTGTCATAAATGTATGTATAGACCATTAGTCAACACCTCTATGCCATTTGCATCATTACGTATTTACATTAATCCTATGATGTATGATATATTAATTCATGTTTTCTTTGTAGAATTTATATGACGCTTTCATCTGTGCTATTCTCAAGGCCCTGACGAAGCGGTTTCACCGGCAAAACGCGTAGGCCACTCTTTGTATAAACCTGTTGGGAACCAGCACATCCCTGATTTCAAAATTTGAATCACTAAAGACTGTAATGTATTTTAAACTTTGTCTTTTAGTTTAATAAAAATCTGTTTACTTTTGTATAAATCTGTTTTTTTGTTTTTCATACGCCTCCGAGACACATATAGAGTCCTATTCTGTTCTATAAAAAAAATCATTTTTTGAAATATATATAAATACTTTCTTGGGATGGTGCCTCTGTAGGAGTATTAGTGTTCCACGCTCACCCAACCCCTACACATACAGCCTACATTGGCTATTAGACATGTGCAATTCGTTTCGTTTTTTTTCGTTTTTCGTTTTTTTTCGTTATTTTCGTTCATTTGTTTTCGTACGATTGAACGAACGATTTGCAAAAAATTTTAACGAATAACGAATCATTCGAATCGAACGAACCTGAAAACGAAAATACGAAAAAAACTAATTAGAAACAACGAATGTACGAAAGAAGAAAATCCGAAAAACGAAAACAGGAACAACGAAAATCAAAATGAACGAAAAAATGTGTACATTCGTAAAAAAAATTTTTTGTTGAATTGGTAATTTTCCGTGTCCCTTACAATGGCGCTGCTTAACGTGCCTCGAATGGATTGAACGAAAAAATTCGTAAATTCGTAACTTTTTTTTTTTCTTTTCGATTCGTAATTTTCCGTGTCTCTTACAATGGCGTTGCTTAACGTGCCTCGAATGGATTGAACGAAAAAATTCGTACATTCATAACTTTTTTTTTTTTTTTCGTAATTTTCCGTGTCTCTTACAATGGCGCTGCTTAACGTGCTTCGAATGGATTGAACGAAAAAAATTTGTAAATTCATAAATTCGTAACTTTTTTTTTTTTTTTTTTCGATTTGTAATTTTCCGTGTCTCTTACAATGGCGTTGCTTAACGTGCCTCGAATGGATTGAACGAAAAAATTCGTACATTCGTAACTTTTTTTTCGATTCGTAATTTTCCGTGTCTCTTACAATGACGTTGCTTAACGTGCTTCGAATGGATTGAATGAAAAAATTCGTACATTCGTAACTTTTTTTTCGATTCGTAATTTTCCGTGTCTCTTACAATGACGTTGCTTAACGTGCTTCGAATGGATTGAATGAAAAAAATTCGTACATTCGTAACTTTTTTTTTTTTTTTTTTTTTTCGATTCGTAATTTTCCGTGTCTCTTACAATGGCGTTGCTTAACGTGCTTTGAATGGATTGAACGAAAAAAATCGTAAATTCGTAACTTTTTTTTTTTTTCGATTCGTAATTTTCCGTGTCTCTTACAATGGCGTTGCTTAACGTGCTTCGAATGGATTGAACGAAAAAATTCGTACATTCGTAACTTTTTTTTTCGATTCGTAATTTTCTGTGTCTCTTAAAATGTAATAATAGCATACACATTACATAAAATTATGAATTATGCTCCGATTACGAATCTACGAATGTTACGAATGTTACGAATGTACGAATAAATACGAATGCGTCCGAATTTCGAATAAACGGAAATTAAACGGAAATACGAATCAATGAAAAAATAACTCTTACGAAAATACGAATCGTTACGAATACGAACACCGACGACTTACGAATTTACGAATCGTTACGAATCAACGGAAACGAAAATAACGAAACGAAAATAAACAAATTTTTTTTTGTTGTGCACATGTCTATTGGCTATGCAGAAATTCAGCCTAGAATGAGAGAGGCAGGCCACTACTCATGGGCTTCAAGTAGTACATTCCCATTGGTCAACTGGGGAGGGTCACGCGGTGTAGAACTTGTCTAACTCTCTTCGAAAGTTAAAACCTCTTTATATACAGTTCACAACTAGCCGTGTTACATTAAGATATGCAATATCTCTTCAGCCCAGAAAGAGTGTGAAAGGTGTATTTATTTTTTGGAATGTTTAATATAATATGTAAATGAAAAGCTTTTGCTGCCAAATTCTATAGAAGATTGCCTTGTAAATGATACGGTTGAGGAGATTTCCTCAGGTTACCCGGCTAGAATAATTCAATGTTACATTCTCCACAGGAGCACCAGTATTTCACTTCTCTTTAGTTCCAATAACCCTTTGAAATGCTTGCATCGTTATTGGTGAATCCTATTAAAGCCTATTTTATATAAAGCAACGTATGTTATGTTTACTGACCTTTTAATTCCGAATCGTCCTCCTGAACAGCTTGAATTGGGAAGCCCTAACTAGCAGTTGCACAATGATTTTTTTTTTATTTTTTTATACATACGGTCTTATTCACTTATCTCGCATTCCTTTGGGGATATGGCCAGACTGACTGCCATTCGCTTTAGCTAATGCCGCTTAGCACTATTTCTAGAGATGTTTTTGTAATTAGCTATCCAACTTGGCACTTAAATTTTAAAAGCCAATTGAAACAACACGTTAGCCAAGTTCTCTCTCTAATTCCATTAACGTGGTTTGTAGACATGACCGTTAAAAAAACCCCAAAGAAAAACCAAGCTTATGTTGAGGGTTTCGCTTTTATATCCATGCCCCACCGGTCTCTCGTGAGTATAAAACAGCCCTTTCCAAAGTTGTGTGATTTTTATTTTGGATCACTCTTGTTTGGGCTGTCATGAAGAATCAGCCTTGCGGCTAAATAATTTGGCTATGGGCTGATGTGCTTTCATAATGCGAGTAAAGGACACTGCAAATGACTGGCGTGTTTAGTCATGCTGCTGTTTGACAGATTTTAAAGGCCCCCTAAACAAAATGGCATTTTTTTTTTTTTTACCCCTTCCACTCTAAAGGATCAAAATTATTACCAAAAAACCATCTGAGGCACCTTCTGGTCCTGTAGTGATCTTGCTGGGTTGAGCTTGTTATACATAACGGCGTACACGCAAGCACATTATCGAGGTGTGCCAGAAACCACGGGCTTCCAGTTACACCATAGCCCAATCAGAACTGCAGTGCTGTGTCCTGTACTCACTTATCATACATCACTGTCAATATGTATGTAAATATTGCTCAGTGTTCAGAGAGTACAGATGTTTAACCTTTGGGTCATGACCCAAGTCTGGTAACAGTAAGCTCTTCATTAATACGTTGCTAATTTTATGCCAATTTTTTTTTTTTTTGGCAGTGCTACATTTTTTCTCCCCTTCCAAAATGTCCTGCCTGTAAGTTTAAAAGTATGCTTTTGCTATATGTGATATTGGGGTGTTTAGCTCAAGTGGATAGATGCGTTTTGGTGCAGAGAGTCCACATCAGACAGGCATTTATAGTTAAGGGCCTGGTAGCCCACGTTTATTAAAGGGAAAAACAAAACAAAAGTCCATCCAGGAATCCTACGCTGGAGTCCAAGCTTTAATTAAATATACAAAATACTAATGAAAATGCTAGCCCACCTGGCTACTCTTCAACAGCACAGCTGCTATAGGTACTTGCCCCTCAAACGAGCTGCTTGGATGCACACAGTCTTAGGCTCCTTGGCCACACACAGCTTCAAGCCCTTCAATGCACACAGCTTTAGGCTCCTTGGACGCACACAGCTTCAAGCCCTTCAATGCACACAGCTTTAGGCTCGTTAGATGCACACAGCTTCAAACGCTTCAATGCACACAGCTTTAGGCTCCTTGAATGCACATAGCTTCAAGCCCTTCAATGCACACAACTTTAGGCTCCTTGGCCGCACACAGCTTCAAGCCCTTCAATGCACACAGCTTTAGGCTCCTTGGATGCACACAGCTTCAAGCCCTTCAATGCACACAGCTTTAGGCTCCTTGGCCGCACACAGCTTCAAGCCCTTCAATGCACACAGCTTTAGGCTCCTTGGCCGCACACAGCTTCAAGCCCTTCAATGCACACAGCTTTAGGCTCCTTGGACGCACACAGCTTCAAGCCCTTCAATGCACACAGCTTTAGGCTCCTTGGATGCACACAGCTTTAAGCCCTTTAATGCACACAGCTTTAGGCTCCTTGGACGCACACAGCTTCAAGCCCTTCAATGCACACAGCTTTAGGCTCCTTGGACGCACACAGCTTCAAACGCTTCAATGCACACAGCTTTAGGCTCCTTGGACGCACACAGCTTCAAGCCCTTCAATGCACACAGCTTTAGGCTCCTTGGACGCACACAGCTTCAAACGCTTCAATGCACGCAGCTTTAGGCTCCTTGGATGCACACAGCTTCAAGCCCTTCAATGCACACAGCTTTAGGCTCCTTGGCTGCACACAGCTTCAAGCCCTTCAATGCACACAGCTTTAGGCTCCTTGGCCGCACACAGCTTCAAGCCCTTCAATGCACACAGCTTTAGGCTCCTTGGCCGCACACAGCTTCAAGCCCTTCAATGCACACAGCTTTAGGCTCCTTGGACGCACACAGCTTCAAGCCCTTTAATGCACACAGCTTTAGGCTCCTTGGAGGCACACAGCTTCAAGCCCTTCAATGCACACAGCTTTAGGCTCCTTGGACACACACAGCTTCAAACGCTTCAATGCACACAGCTTTAGGCTCCTTGGACGCACACAGCTTCAAACCCTTCAATGCACACAGCTTTAGGCTCCTTGGACGCACACAGCTTCAAGCCCTTCAATGCACACAGCTTTAGGCTCCTTGGACGCACACAGCTTCAAGCCCTTCAATGCACACAGCTTTAGGCTCCTTGGCCGCACTCAGCTTCAAGCCCTTCAATGCACACAGCTTTAGGCTCCTTGGCCACACACAGCTTCAAGCCCTTCAATGCACACAGCTTTAGGCTCCTTGGCCGCACTCAGCTTCAAGCCCTTCAATGCACACAGCTTTAGGCTCCTTGGACGCACACAGCTTCAAGCCCTTCAATGCACACAGCTTTAGGCTCCTTGGCGGCACACAGCTTCAAGCCCTTCAATGCACACAGCTTTAGGCTCCTTTGGCGCACACAGCTTCAAGCCCCTCAATGCACACAGCTTTAGGCTCCTTGGAAGTACACAGCTTCAAGCCCTTCATTGCACACAGCTTTAGGCTCCGTGGACCCACACAGATTCAAGCCCTTCAATGCACACAGCTTTAGGCTCCTTGGATGCACACAGCTTCAAGCCCTTCAATGCACACAGCTTTAGGCTCCTTGGACGCACACAGCTTCAAGCCCTTCAATGCACACAGCTTTAGGCTCCTTGGACGCACACAACTTTGAAGCCCTTTAACGCACACAGCTTTGAGCTTCTAAATGCACACAGCATCTATCCTCACACAGGGCCACTCAGTAGCAGCCACTGCTCCAACTCCACCTTCCTTTCCCTTTCTGCTTTCACCAGCCCCTCGTTATATGGGCTGTGTGCACCTGGGCACACACCCTGCTGGCTGTCCACAAGACCCGGACACAGGGTTGGAGAGCCCGTCCCACCCAAGACTGTGAAGGATCTCCAAACTTCAGAACCTCTTCCAGAAATAGCAAGATCTGGAGAAAACTGCCAGAGCAGTTTTCTCTGTTTCAAATTTAAGCTCTGTAGCTCTGCAATCCGCCGATATGCAGACTCGGTGTCCACTTTCACCCCATTTTCATAGGGACAGAGCCTCGCTCTGCCACATATATTAATAGTGTTGCTGGGATGCATTAAAGCGACTATAATGCCTCAGGTTGGGTTCACACCATCCCCGCAACCGTCTCACGGCAGGGGTCCGGTGTGTCCTGGTTCACTGTTTCAGGTCCGATTTCATACCGAATTTTGGGCTGAATTCGGACCTGAAACGGACCAAAAGACGCCGTGATTTGAATAATGCTTAATGTGAAACAATAAAAGTGTAATATTCCTTTAAATTTCGTACCTGGGGGGTGTCTATAGTATGCCTGTGAAGGGCCGCATGTTTCCCGTGCTTAGAACTGTCCCTGCACAAAGTGTAATTTTTGCAGGAAAAAAAGCTATTTGAAATCACTCGCGGCTAATGAATTGCCGGCTCCCGTAACACAGAGAACAGTCATTCATTGAAAGTCATTGATAAAAAAAAAGTCATTGATAAAAAAAAAAAAACGTGGGGGTTCCCCCAAATTCAATTACCAGGCCCTTCAGGTCTGCTATGGATATTAAGGGGAACCCCGCTTCAAATAAAAAAAAAATGAAGTAGGGGTCCCCCTAAATATCCATCCCAGACCCTTCAGGTCTGGGATGGATTTTAAGGGGAACCCCGGCCTAAAAAAAAAAAAAATGGCGTGGGGTCCCCCTCAAAATCCATACCAGACCCTTATCCGAGCATGCAACCTGGCAGGCCACAGGAAAAGAGGGGGGACGAGAGCTCCCCCCCTCCCTCCTGAACCATACCAGGCTACATGCCCTCAACATTGGGAGGGTGCTTTGGGGGCCTCGTCCCCACAACCCTGGCCATTGGTTGTGGGGGTCTGCAGGCGGGGGGCTTATCGGAATCTGGAAGCCTCCTTTAACAAGGGGACCCCCAGATCCCGCCCCCCCCCCCCCTGTGTGAAATGGTAAGGGGGTACAAAAGTACCCCTACCATTTCACCAAAAAAGTGACAAAAATGTTAAAAATTACAGGAGACGGTCTTTGACAATTCCTTTATTAAAATCTTCTTTCTTCTGGTCTTCCTTCTTCCTTTCTTCATCCTTCGGTTTCTTCATCTTCTACCATCTTCTTCCATCTTCTTCTTCCATCTTCTTCTTCCTCCGATCCGCTTCTTCTTGCTCTGGTCTTCTCGTCCGGCATCTTCTTCCACAGCGTCGGCGTCTCTTCTCGGGCCGTTCCGCGCAATGGGAGGCTCCCGCTGTGTGAGGCTTCGCTGCGTCTGACAGCTCTTTTATAACAGAGGGCGGGGCCACCTGGTGACCCCGCCCCCCTCTGACGCACGGGGACGTCATGGGGACTTCCCTATGGCTTTCCCCATGACGTCAGAGGGGGGCGGGGGCCGCTCCCGTCCCCCTCTTTTCCTGCGGCCTGCCAGGTTGCGTGCTCGGATAAGGGTCTGGTATGGATTTTGAGGGGGGCCCCCACGCCATATTTTTTTTTTTTGCCCGGGGTTCCCCTTAAAATCCATCCCAGACCTTAAGGGTCTGGTATGGATATTTAGGGGGACCCCTACGTCATTTTTTTTTAAATTTGAAGTGGGGTTCCCCTTAATATCCATAGCAGACCTGAAGGGTCTGGTAATTGAATTTGGGGAACCCCCACGCTTTTTTTTTTTAATTTTTTATCAATGACTTTTTTTTATCAATGACTTTCAATGAATGACTGTTCTCTGTATTACGGGAGCCGGCAATTCATGCGAGTGATTTTAAATAGCTTTTTTTCCTGCAAAAATGACACTTTGTGCAGGGACAGTTCTAAGCATGGGAAACATGCGCCCCTTCACAGGCATACTATAGACACCCCCAGGTACGAAATTTAAAGGAATATTACACTTTTATTGTTTCAATAAAACGGCCGTTTTAAAAAAAAAAATTTGCATTGATACATGTCCCCTGGGGCAGGACCCAGGTCCCCAAACACTTTTTATGACAATAACTTGCAGATAGGCTTTTAAAATTAACACTTGAGATTTCTCCCATAGACTTTAACAGGGTGCTCGCAGCTTTTCAAATTTGCCGCGAACACCCCAAATTGTTCGCTGTTCGCTGAACAGGCGAACAGGCAATGTTCGAGTCGAACATGAGTTCGACTCGAACTCCAAGCTCATCCCTAATGGAGAGCGTCTGTGAACAGCAATTTTCAAGTCTTGCCACAGATTCTTAATTGGATATAGGTCTGGACTGTGACTGGGCCATTCTAACACATGAATATGCTTTACTCTAAACCATTCCATTGTAGTTCTGTAGTTCTGGTTGTATGTTTAGGGTTGTTGTCCTGCTTGAAGGCGAACCTCCGCCCCAGTCTCAAGTCTTTTGCAGACTCTAACAGGTTTTCTGCTAAGATTGCCCTGTATTTGGTTCCATCCATCTTCCTATCAACTCTGACCAGCTTCCCCGTCCATGCTAAAGAAAAGCATCCTCACAACATGATAATGCCACCACCATGTTTCACGGTGGGGATGGTGTGTTCAGGGTGATGTACAGTGTTAGTTTTCCTCCACACATAGCATTTTGCTTTTTGGCCAAAAATATACATTTTGGTCTCATCTGACCAGAGCACCCTTTTCCACATGTTTGCTGTGTCCCCCACATGGCTTCTCGCAAACTACAAAAGGAACCTTTTATGGCTTTTGTCTTGCCACTCTTCCATAAAGGGCAGATTTGTGGAGAGCACGACTAATAGTTGTCCTGAGGACAGATTCACCCACCTGAGCTGTGAATGAATGAATGAATGATTTGTATAGCGCTGCAAATGCGAACTGAATCGCCTCAAAGCTGTGGATCTCTGCAGTTCCTCCAAAGTTACCATGTGCCCCTTGGCTGCTTCTCTGATGAATACTCTCCTTGCCCGTCCTGTCAGTTTAGGTGGACGGCCATGTCTTGGTAGGTTTGCGGTTGTGCCATACTCTTTCCATTTTCGGATGATGGATTGAACTGGTCCATGAGATGTTCAAAGCTTAGGATAATTTTTTATAACCTAAGCCTGCTTTAAACTTCTCCACAACTTTATCGCTGACCTGTCTGGTGTGTTCCTTGGCCTTCATGATGGTGTTTGTTCACTAAGGTTCTCTAACAAACCTCTGAGGGCTTCACAGAACGGCTGTATTTATAATGAGATTAAATTACACACTATTTACTAATTAGGTGACTTCTGAAGGCAATTGGTTCCACTAGATTTAGTTAGGGGTATCAGAGTAAAGAGGACCGAATACAAATGCCCCCCCACACTTTTCAGATATTTATTTGTAAAAAAAAAATGAAAACCATTTATAATTTTCCTTCCACTTCACAATTATGTACCACTTTGTGTTGGTCTATCAAATAAAATCCCAATAAAATACATTTACGTTTTTAGTTGTAACATGACAAAATGTGGAAAATTTCAAGGGGTATGAATACTTTTTAAGGCACTGTAGTAGAGTAAATCTTCACATTCCAGTGTCAGCAGTTTCTGTTTGTTTCGAAACATGAAGCATGCGGCATGGTGCTGCAAAGGTTAACGCATGACCTCAGTCTGTAGTATGAGACCTGACATTCCCTGTGAAGAAATTACCGTATTTATCGGCGTATAACACGCACCCCAAGTTTAGGAGGGCATTTTAAGGAAAAAACGTTTAAGTAGGGAAGTTTAGGGGAAAAAAAAAAAAACTTACATTTAAGCGTCATTTGCAGCTTGCCCAGCGTCATTTGTAGCTTGCCCAGTGTCATTTGCAGCTTGCCCAGCGCCATTTGCAGCCTTGCCCAGCGTCATTTGCCGCTTGCCCAGCGCCATTTACAGCCCTGCTCAGCGTCATTTGCAGCTTGCCCAGCGTCATTTGAAGCTTGCCCAGCGTCATTTGCAACTTGCCCAGCGTCATTTGCAGCTTGCCCAGCGTCATTTGCAGCTTGCCCAGTATCATTTGCAGCTTGCCCAGCGTCATTTGCAGCTTGCCCAGCGTCATTTGCAGCTTGCCAGCGTCATTTGCAGCTTGCCCACTTTTAAATTTTCCGCCTAGACAGAACGCGCGAGCGCCGCCGAAAAAGACCGAGCGAGCGCCGCCGGAAAAGACCGAGCGAGCGCCACCGGAAAAGACCGAGCCGACTGTTCGACTCCCTGCTGTTTCGGAAGCTTCGGACTGCGAGCGGAGCCGAGCAGTCAGATCGGTCTTTTTCGGCGGTGCTCGGTCTTTTTCGGCGGCGCTCGTTTTTTTTTTTACGCCGCTCGCTATTTTTCGGCGCTGCGCGATTTTTTTGGCCACATTTTTTTTGGGGATCGGCGTATAACACGCACCCATGTCTTTCCCCTGATTTTAAGGGGGGAAAAGTGCATGTTATACGCCGATAAATATGGTACATACATCCGACAAACTACACATTCCACAATCCCTGCTCTCAGTCTGGTGCTAGTGCAGGTGAGAGCAATACATAAATTAGGTCTGACACAGTCACAACATTCAGGCAGAACATTCACAGAAACACTGAGGTTAATTTACCACAAACTGGAGAGTGCAAAATCTGGTGCAGCTGTGCATGGTAGCCAATCAGCTTCTAACTTCAGCTTGTTCAATTAAGCTTTGACAAAAAAAAGCTGGAAGGTGACCAGAGAGGTCATGTACATTGTTCTATTTCCATGCACTCTACAAATCCCATAGTTTGTAGTCCATTTCAGAAGCCAGCAAGAGAGGGTGGCTACATTCCTACATACAATGGGATCATGGCGAACATACGTAGCCACCCTCTTGACATATCGGTCCCCAACCTTTGTGGTGCCAGGGTCCGGTTTTGTGGCAGCCAAATTTTGCAGGGACTGGGGGAGGGGGGGTGTTGGTCTAGGCGATATGGTTGCCACTCACTTATAGGGTTGTAACAGGAATCTCTGTAAAGTCAAACCTCTATGCTAATGATCTGTAATTACAGAGATGTTTGACTGCACAGAGACTCCTATGAAAACCCCATCAGTGAGTGGATCACTGCACAGAACTCCACCTCAGATCACCAGGCTCCTGCATCCATTCATCTCCATACATGGTAGAAGGTGGGTTTTCCCAAGACCTGTATGTGTTTGTTGTGCATCAAAAGGAGAAGAGTAGATGCCACGGATTGACAGGAGGCAGAGATTTACTTGCTTGCCCGCCGCTCACCTCCTGCTGTATGGCAATTGAATATAATAGCCCTGCATTGTAGCCACACAGCAGGGCCCTCACCGCCAACCAGACATGAGGCGTAGCCCAGGCGTCAATACGAGCGGCTGTCAATAGAGTTCGAGCCTTGCTCATCTGCTGCCAACCCCCCGCCAGCACCGGTCCATGGCCTAGTGATTGGGGACCCCTGTTCTAAGGGGATATCTGATCGCAGCAGCAGAAAAAAATAAAAATAATTTGGAGGAGGCTGAGAGCAATAGAAGGGATTTTTTTTCAGTTAAGAATATGTAGCGTCGACACTTTTTCAAAGTGCCCCGCTATATGTAAATTTAGTTTTTGCCCAGAACTGTAATTGAGTTTTGTGGTTAATTTTTCTAGGTTATGCTTTGGCATCAGTTTGGCTGGGCTGTATTAAGGTTCTGCCTGGTCATAGGTGAGGTGAGCACCTGTGACAGGTCTTAAAAGTCTGATTGGACACATTGGGTACCAATCTGACTCCGGAGCCAATCAGTGGGCGCTTTTGCCATGCTGTGTATTTCGGAGGGGGGGGGGGGGTACTTAAAGCGGTTCTGCACACACTTCATTTAGTAAATCTCTTTGCCTTCCAAATCAGGCATAGAGTACTAAATGGCGTGTCTTTTTTTTTTCTTACTTACCTTGTATTTGCTGCTCTGTCTCTTCGGGGGTGGGCGGGGTCTATGCAGCGATCCTCGTCATGCCGCACTGTCTCCTGGGATCTGGTGTCATTGATCCCAGGAGTCAGTGCGGACATCCGCCGAAACCTCGCAAGATTTACGGGTCTCTTGCCGAAATCTTGCAAGATTTCGACGGATGTGGCCGAAATCTCGCAAAATTTCGGCGAACGTGAGCTACACTTTGCCGTTACTGCGCACGTGCGAGATCAGCGCAATAACGGCGGTGCATGCTGGGCCGTGCTCGGAACAGCAACCAGGAAGAAGGTGCCTGTGTGGTTTCACATGCTCACAGGCAAGATGGCACCCAGCAGCAACATTTTTTATAACTGTTTTTATGTGACGAAAACCGGCAGCAGTTCGCTTGCAAAACGGAACACGTGAGTGATGAATTTACATCTCCTAATCCTTCTCATTGTACAAAAAAAAAAAAAAAAACATTACAGACAGTGTCACCCTGCTTTAAGGTGCTGAGGTCACGCAAGGTGTCCGTTCTGGTTCCAGTCCTGACCAGCACCGTGAGGGGGTCTCGGTTCAGGAGTGTCTGCTGACTCCATGGTCCTGGTTCTCCTGACCAGCCCCAGAGGCCCTCATGGTCTGGGGTGGGGTTCCATCCGTTTCCGAGCCTCGGAACTGGCTAGTTCGAGGCGCAGTAACTGAAGGAGGATTCTGAAGTGTCCCCGTCCTGTCTCAGGATTGGAGAGGCCCAGCAACTCTACATGCGACCAGGGGAGGACTCTTCGGAGGAGGACCATGCACGAGGCTGGCTGCTCGGTAAGAGCCTGGAAGCTGAGCTGTATGGACACTAGTTGAATCCGCATTTCTTACGGTATCGCCGGAAACGGCTGAGAGATACTAAGAAAAGTTCCTAACCCATCCTTCAGTTGCAACTAAGTTCCTGTGAGAGACTTTTTTGTGTTCATCTAAAGTTTCTAAACCAAGTCTGTGGCAGAGACTTTGCTAAGCTGAGATCACTTGTTGGCTGCTAGATCTACAAACAAGGGTTTATCCAACAGTGAGTTATCCAGTTGCGAGTGACTGCTCCCTGGATCATCTAGAGAGAGACATTTACTTAAGTGTCAGCAAGTTCCAAGTGCCTGAGCTTCCATACCCTTACCCTCTATTCCCAACTTAGAGACTGTGTTTTGTTCAACGTTTCATGCAAATAAAAATCCTGAAAAGGAATGCAAGTGTCGGTCTCCACAGTTACTGGGTACTAACCCTGGGAACCCCTAGACAAGAACGACGAGCTGCAAGGCGGAGGAGGTAATCGGTAGGCCCAGAAAAACATAGCCGCCCCCCCTAGGGGTTATGGCGCTACAAATACATACTTGAATAAAAAAATATTTAAACCAGAGTTTAGTGTCACTTTAACCCTTCCTGATTCTGTCCAAACTAAAAACATATTCTCTGCAGGAATCACGCTAAAGCAAAGTATGTAATAGTAACAATTAAAGAAGAATGTGACTTTATAAATATGCAATTGCATGCTGTGAATTTAGGAAAGGGTTTAAAATATTAATGTACAAAAATCAAACAGTTTTAATTAGGCATTTAGTTTGCTAAAATACTGTGTATCATAAACAGTACTCAGCGCTCCAGTGATGGCTGCATGGCATTTCTTAGGGCAGTTTTCCTGATGGTGACAACAGTGGATCATATCTACGTAATGTGTTTAATAAGGCCTCGTGTACACCGCAGCCGCTAAACTCACGATTAGGAGCAGTTGGGGGCGTTTTTTTCAGCAGCCCCTGAACTCTCCTTAATCTTATCTTATGTGTACATGGACACTCGTTTATAGTAGTTTAGAGGCAGTTGAGTTTGCTGACGTTTTTTTGAAAGCAGAAAAATCGCGTTCAGGACTGTAGTTTACCAGCATTTCAAATGCTTGTAAATGCGGCAGCCTGCGTTTGGTCACGTTTGCGTTTATAAGCATTTTTAACCACTTGCCTACCAGGCACGAACACCTCCTTCCTGACCAAGCCATTTTTCAGCTTTCAGCGCTGTCGCATTTTGAATGACAATTGCGCGGTCATGCAACGCTGTACCCAAATAACATTTTTATAATTTTTTCCCCACAGATAGAGCTTTATTTTGGTGGTATTTGATCACCTCTGCGTTTTTTATTTCTTGTGCTATAAACAAAAGAAGAGGGACAAGTTTGAAAAAACATAATATTTTTTACTTTTTATTATAATAAATATCCAATTTTTTTTAAACAATTTTTTTACTCAGTTAAGGCCGATACGTATTCTTCTACATATTTTTGGTAAAAAAAAATCGCAATAAGCGTATATTGATTGGTTTCGCGCAAAAGTTTACTAGTAATGGCGGCGATCTGCGATTTTTATCGTGACTGCGACATTGCGGCGGACATATCAGACACTTTTGACACATTTTTGGGACCATTCACATTTTTTACAGCGATCCGTGCTATAAAAATGCATTGATTACTGTATAAATGTGACTGGCAGGGAAGGGGTTAACACTAGGGGGCGCTGCAGGGGTTAATATGTTCCCTATGTTAGTGATTCTAGCTGTGGGGGGAGGGGACTGACTGGGGGAGGGGACCGATCGGTGTCCCTATGTACAAGAGACACACCATCGGTCTCCTCTCCAGTGACAGGACGTGGATCTGTGTGTTTACATTCACAGATCCACGTCCTGCTCAGTTACTGGGCAATCGCGGGTGCCCGGCGGACATCACGGCCGCTGGGCACGCGCATTGGGTCGCCAGCGACGCGGCGGGCACGCGCGCACCTCCCGCAGCGGGTGCGCGCCTCCCGCGGCAGGCGTGCACCTCCCCTAGTGGCCAAAATGTTACCGCCGTCATATGACGCCGGCCCGTCACAAGAGCCGCACCGCTCCGCCGTCAATTGACAGTGGGCGGTCGGCAATATGTTAAAGAGGAACATGTAAAATGTGGAAAAAATAAAATTTTTACCACATGCTGTTGCCTGCAAGCAAGGAGAGAGGGGGGAGAGGGAGGGAGAGAGAGAGAGGGGAGAGAGGGAGGGAGGGAGAGAGAGGGAGGGAACGAGAGAGGAGAGTGAGGGAGGGAAAGAAAGAGAGAGAGGAGGAAGAGGGATAGAGAGAGAGGGAGGGATAGAGAGAGAGGAGTGTGACGGAAGCTTCCGTCAGTATACCGCTTCCTAAGTCCTGGAACATGAGTCCAATGGATCTGGCTATAGGAACCCCCAAGAACTAGACAACACCAGTCTTGGAGTACATCAGGAATGACTTTTATTTGACATGTCACACAAATATATACAGCCGGATGACTAAAACCTAACCTTATTAGCATGAGCTAATTATCTAATCATTGACCCAGACTAGTTGACTCAGAGAAGACTTTTCAGGGTAAGACTTTAAGGCTCCTAGCTCATTGAATGACTATTCAATAGACATTACCATATTACCGCATTTCAAATGCTTGTAAATGCAGCAGCCTGCGTTTGGTCACGTTTGCGTTTATAAGCATTTTTAAAGAGGACCATGTAAAATGTGGAAAAAACACAATTTTTACCACATGCTGTTGCCTGCAAGCAAGGAGAGAGGGGGGGAGAGGGAGAGAGGGGAGGGGGAGAGAGAGAGAGGGAGGGGAGAGGAAGAGAGGGAGGGGGGAGAGAGAGAGGGGGAGGGATAGAGAGAGGGAGGGATAGAGAGAGAGGAGGAAGAGAGGGAGATGAGAGAGAGAGAGAGACAGGGAGGGAACGAGAGAGAGGGAGAGAGAGAGGGAGAGAGAGAGGGGTAAAAGTTATTCACCGATAACCTGGCGTGATGTCCCTTAATGGCTCCTCCAGCCATTCCACCAGACCAAGGTATCCAAATGATCTCCTATTCAGCAGTGACCGGTCACAGTTTCCAGAAATATTCAGTGAAGTCCCAGGGATAGATCCTTAGACGCATGTAACGCCACATGTACTTTTGGCGGTACATGTGTCTAAGGATCTATCCCTGGGACTTCACTGAATATTTCTGGAAACTGTGACCTGATGCGGCACTGTTCCTCCCACTTATACCAATGATGGACCACTATTCCTCCCACTGATACCAATGATGGACCACTATTCCTCCCACTGATACCAATGATGGGCCACTATTCCTCCCACTGATACCAATGATGGGCCACTATTCCTCCTAATGACACCAATGGTGGGGTACTATTTCTCCCCTTAATACCATCAATTCCACCCACTAATACCAATGATGGGGCATTGATGCCAGGGCATTTTTTACCCCCACTGGTCATTGTCTGGCCCCCTTAAACGTCTGAAGGACTGTAAACTGTCTCTTTGTTCAGAAAGTGTGGAGTTCCTTGCTTTAACCTCTTGCCGACTGTATACTGAACATATACAAGGCGGCTCTTCACGTACCTGTACGTGATCCTGCACTTCCGGATCTGGGGCACGCATGCGTCCTGCTGATGACCCACTCCCACTGTAATTGGACACAGGGAGAGCCAATCAGCAGGTCCGGTGGACTCGATATCCACCAGGACCCGCTAATTGTGTGGGAGAGAAGCAGAATGGCGATCTGCCTATGTAAACAAGGCAGATCGCCGTCCTCTGAGAAGGGAAGGTTGTGATCCTGTGTTTCTGCAAAGCAGAATCACAGATCTCTGCCTTCCCATAGGACTAGCACCTCCCCCACAGTTAGTAAGCACTCCCTAGGCACACATTTAACCCTTTGATCACCCCTGATGTTAACCCCTTCCCTGACAGTATTATTACTACAGTGACGCTATAAATTTTGCGCAAACCAATGAATATAAGCTTATTGGGATTTTTATTACCGAAAATATGTAGCAGACTACATATTGGGCTAAATTGATGAAGAAATTGTTGTTTGCCGCCCCCCAAAAATAGAGCACCAGCCGCCACTGCCGTATGGCAAACAGTAGCCTGGTCATGAAAGCTTCCAGAGCTGAAGTGGTTAAGCTGAACTTCAAAATACAGATTCCTTATGTAGATAGGTAGATTGATACATCAATTACATATACTGAAATCATATCTAAATAACAGCTTTCCATCCTTCTATTATTATTATTATTATTATAATAATTCACTTCAGTCCATCATGAACGCTGCTACCAGGCTCATCCACCTCATAAACCACTCAGCATCTGCTATACCCCTCTGCCAATCCCTCCATTGGTTGCCACTCAGTCACCAAATTAAATTCAAGATACTAACTATAACTTACAAAACAATCCACAACCTGGCCACCAGCTACATCTCTAACCTGGTCTTAAAATACCAACCTAATCGTTCTCTTTGCTCCTCTCAAGACCTCCTGCTCTTAAACTCCCTTGTCACCTCATCCCATGTGCACCTTCAGGACTTCTCCAGAGCCTCTCCCATCCTCTGGAATGCTCTACCCCAATCTGTCCGATTTTCTCCTACTTTATCCTCTTTCAGACGATTCCTGAAAACTCATCTCTTCAGAGAAGCCTATCTGCCCCCCACCTAACAACTGTACATTTATCTTCTCAATCAGCACAACGCCCCACAGTTATTACCTCTTGTATCTCTTCTTACCCTCTAAGTTACCCTCTTAGATTGTAAGCTCTAAGGAGCAGGGCCCTCTGATTCCTACTGTATTAAAGTGTATTGTATTTGTACTGTCTACCCTCAAGTTGTAAAGCGCTACGTAAACTGTTGGCGCTATATAAATCCTGTATAATAATAATAATTATTATTATTAATAATATTAATTATAATAACAATAATAATAATTATAATAATAAAGGGTCTGGAGGATATTATGAGAAAAGGTTGCGAGCACTGAACTCATTCTCTCTAAAATTATAAGAAAAGAGGTTTAACCTTAAACTACGTAGAGGGTTCTTTACTGTAAGAGCGGCAAAGATGTGGAATTCCCTTCCACAGGCGGTGGTCTCAGTGGGGGGCATCGATAGTTTCAAGAAACTATTAGATAAGCACCTGAACGACCGCAACATACAGGGATATACAATGTAATACTGACATATAATCACACACATAGGTCAGACTTGTGTCTTTTTTTCAACCTCACCCACTATGTAAAAATAATAATAATTATTATTATTATTGTAAATAATAATAAACAGGATTAGACATGTGCAGAACAAAAAAATGTGTTTATTTTCGTTTAGTTTTTTTCGTTTCCGAAAAAAATTTGTTTATTTTCGTTTCGTTTTTTTCATTTCCGTTGATTCGTAACGATTCGTAAATTCGTAAGTCGTCGGTGTTCGTATTCGTAACGATTCGTACATTCGTAAGAGTTATTTTTTCGTTGATTCGTTTTTTCGTTAGTTTAATTTTAGTTTATTAGAAATTCGGCCGCATTTGTATTTATTCGCACATTCGTAACATTCGTAGATTCGTAATCGGAGCATAATTCATAATTTTATGTAATGTATATGCTATTATTACATTTTAAGAGACACGGAAAATTACGAATCGAAAAAAAAAGTTACGAATGTACGAATTTTTTCGTTCAATCCATTCGAAGCACGTTAAGCAGCGCCATTGTAAGAGACACGAAAAATTACGATTCGAAAAAAAAAAAAAGTTACGAATGTACGAATTTTTTCGTTCAATCTATTCGAAGCACGTTAAGCAGCGCCATTGTAAGAGACACGGAAAATTACCAATTCAACAAAAAAAGAAAAGTTACGAATGTACGAACTTTTTCGTTCATTTTCGTTGTTCCTGTTTTCGTTTTTCGGATTTTCTTCATTCGTACATTCGTTGTTTCTAATTTGTTTTTTTTGGATTCGTTCGATTCAAACGATTCGTTAATCGGATTCGTTCGATTCAAACGATTCGTTATTCGTTAAAAATTTTAGCGAATCATTCGTTCATTCGTACGAAAACGAACGAACGAAAATAACGAAAAAAAACTAAAAACGAAAAAAAACAAAACGAATTGCACATGTCTAAACAGGATTATATAGCGCCAACAGTTTGCACAGCACTTTACATCATTCCTATCCTCCTTTCTTCCTTCCTTGGATGGATTCATCCATCCATCCATTTTTCCCTCCATCCCTCACTCCCTCCTACCTTTCTTTCATCCATCCATCCCTTCTTACATTCATCCATCTATCCTTCCTTCTATCCGTCCTTCTATCCATCTCTCCACCTCCCATCCTTCCTTACCTCCCTCTCTTCTTCCATCCATCTGAAATATCCTATCCACATAACACTATGCCATGGTGACAGATGCAGTCCTTCAAATGCCCTTCTGTTCCTGATAGTGTCACCATTGATGTATACATAGTGTATTCTGCCGTTATGGGTAGCCATGTAAGCATAATCTTGTTTTCAGTTTTAATTTGCTCTCAACCTCGATTGTGCTGCTTTGTGTTAGCGGGAAGAAGGCCTTTTAAAGTCAAAAAAATCGACTGGACAGGTTTCCTCCATACGGCATTAGAGTGGCACAGAGGGCGTGTTGCTATCAGCGCAGTGCCAACATTGGACACGTAACAGTTCAACACATCTTTAATTGAATTTTCATTTTAACACATCGGAGAAGTGTCTTCTTTTGCCAGCTAGTGTCAGCTGTCTTATGAATTCATAAATGTTTCTGTGCAAAAGTACACAAACTGGCACAGAGAGCCATCGTGGGGAATTATTCCGGCCCAGACTATGTATCTGCTCAGACAAAAATCCGCATTAGAACAGTCTGAAATGTACAATTGCGGGATCACTGGGCGCATGTATAATACGCAGAGTCACTAATATTTCCATCACCTGTAATAAAGGGCAGTTAGAGGATATAGGCAATAAAAAAAATCGCATCTTGCAAAATAAAGTATTCAATTTATACATTATATTATATATTATTATACATTATATTAGATATTTAATAAAACACACAAAACAAATGATACGCTCTTGGAAATGACACTGATGAAATAAAAAGACCTGTGGAACAAAGTTTTATGCCGCGTACACACGATCGGACTTTCCAGCTGGACTATCCGGCAGACTTAATCTGGCGGACAATCCGCCGGACTTTCCAGCGGAGGTCCGCCGGACTTTCCGAACGAGCGGACTTGCCCACACACGACCGGACTTCTCCGGCGGACTAGGTACGGCGGACAATCCGCCAGACTTTTAAGGGTCTGATATGGATCCTGGGGGGACCCCCACGCCGTTTTTTCGAAATCCATACCAGGTGACGGGGCTAGCAAGGTGTGAATTTTCGCCGATCGAGGCGGCGGCATTGACTTCCTTCGCTACCTGGAGTCACATTCAAAATAAACGGACTTTACTCCGCAAGTCTGTTCATTTCAAAAGTCTGGCGGACTAGCACACAGACTGCTGGATTGTCTGCCGGACTGCCGAATCCGGCGGACAATTTTGAGTCAAAACTTCTTTCTAAGTCCGCCGGACTTTTGGGAAGAAAAAGTCAGCCGGAGCCCACACACGGCGGATTGTCCGGTGGACTCTGGTCCGCCGGACCAAGTCCGCCGGATAATCCGATCGTGTGTACGCGGCATTACTCATTTATTAATAATAACCTAACCTTACTGGTAGGGATGAATGGAATGATTTCAGTAAAATAAATTTTGCTTTAAAATGACCAAATTCACTGAAGCAGGAACTCTTATGCCTCGTACACACGTACGGACTTTTGCCGGCGGACCTAAGTCCAGCGGACAATCCGCTGGACTTTCCGGCTAGGTCCGCTGGACTTTCCGAGGGTGTGGACTTGCCCACACACGCACGGACTTGTCCAGCGGATAATCCGCCGGCCAAAAGTCCGCGGGACTTTTGAAAATGAACGGACTTGCCCACACACGGAGCAGTCCGTTCATTTCGAACGTAACTTCAGGTTACGTAGCTAGCGTAGGCAGTAAATGCCGCCGCGCTAGCTCCGCAAGCTGGCATGGATTTAAAGGGAATCCCCACGCCGAAAAAACGGCGTGGGGGTTCCCCCCAAATCCATGTCAGACCCTCATCCGAGCACGCAGCCTGGCAGGCCAGGAAAGGGGTGGGGACGAACGAGCGCCCCCCCCCCCTCCTGAGCCGTACCAGGCCGCGTGCCCTCAACATGGGGGGTGCCCTGGGGAAAGGGGGGCCGTGCGGCCCCCCCACCCCAAAGCACCTTGTCCCCATGTTGATGAGGACAAGGGCCTCTTCCCGACAACCCTGGCCGTTGGTTGTCGGGGTCTGCGGGCGGGGGCTTATCGGAATCTGGGAACCCCCTTTAATAAGGGGGCCCCCAGATACCGGCCCCCCACCCTATGTGAATGAGTATGGGGTACGATGTACCCCTACCCATTCACCTAAGGTGTAAAATGTTAAGTAAAAAAAAACACCCACACTTTTGAAAAAATAGTTTATTGCACTGCTCCGGGGGTCTTCTTCCGTCTTGGGGGTCTTCTCGCCGGACTCCCCCGCCATTTACCAAGCTCTTTTACCGAGCGAGGGGAGTCCGGCTACCTTCTTCGTCGTCGCCGCCGTCTGGGGGTCTCGATCCGCCTTCGGGGGTCTTCTTCCGTCTTGGGGGTCTTCTCGCCGGACTCCTCCCCTCTCTTCTGCTCTTTTACCTAGCTCTTTCACGAGGGGAGGTGTCCGGCTACCTTCTTCGTCGTCGCCGCCGTCGTCTGGGGGTCTCGATCCGCCTTCTTCTTCTTGTCCTTCTTCTTGTCCTTCTTGTTCTTCTTCTTCTTCCGATGTTGACCCGACGCTCTCTCTGCCCGGAATGCCTGTGCCGCTCTGCGCTCGGACTTATATAGGGACATGGGCGACAGGGTCACATGCACATGTCACATGGTGACCCCGCCCCCTTGTGTTGTCACAGTCCCGGAGGATGCTGGGACTGTGACATCGCAAGGGGGCGGGGTCACCATGTGACATGAACATGTGACCCTGTCGCCCATGTCCCTATATAAGTCCGAGCTCTGAGCGGCACAGGCATTCCGGGCAGAGAGAGCGTCGGGTCAACATCGGAAGAAGAAGAAGAACAAGAAGGACAAGAAGAAGGACAAGAAGAAGAAGGCGCCGGCGGCGCGGAAGACGACGACCGCCGCAAGAACAGAAGAGACCCCCGGAAGACCC
Source organism: Lithobates sylvaticus (assembly GCA_028564925.1). Taxonomy (NCBI): domain Eukaryota; kingdom Metazoa; phylum Chordata; class Amphibia; order Anura; family Ranidae; genus Lithobates; species Lithobates sylvaticus. The sequence continues at coordinate 48,927,239 of CM053038.1, read as the reverse complement.
CCGAAGGCGGATCGAGACCCCCAGACGACGGCGGCGACGACGAAGAAGGTAGCCGGACACCTCCCCTCGTGAAAGAGCTAGGTAAAAGAGCAGAAGAGAGGGAGGAGTCCGGCGAGAAGACCCCCAAGACGGAAGAAGACCCCCGAAGGCGGATCGAGACCCCCAGACGGCGGCGACGACGAAGAAGGTAGCCGGACTCCCCTCGCTCGGTAAAAGAGCTTGGTAAATGGCGGGGGAGTCCGGCGAGAAGACCCCCAAGACGGAAGAAGACCCCCGGAGCAGTGCAATAAACTATTTTTTCAAAAGTGTGGGTGTTTTTTTTTACTTAACATTTTACACCTTAGGTGAATGGGTAGGGGTACATCGTACCCCATACTCATTCACATAGGGTGGGGGGCCGGTATCTGGGGGCCCCCTTATTAAAGGGGGTTCGCAGATTCCGATAAGCCCCCGCCCGCAGACCCCGACAACCAACGGCCAGGGTTGTCGGGAAGAGGCCCTTGTCCTCATCAACATGGGGACAAGGTGCTTTGGGGTGGGGGGGCCGCACGGCCCCCCTTTCCCCAGGGCACCCCCCATGTTGAGGGCACGCGGCCTGGTACGGCTCAGGAGGGGGGGGGGGGCGCTCGTTCGTCCCCACCCCTTTCCTGGCCTGCCAGGCTGCGTGCTCGGATGAGGGTCTGACATGGATTTGGGGGGAACCCCCACGCCGTTTTTTCGGCGTGGGGATTCCCTTTAAATCCATGCCAGGTCACGGAGCTAGCGCGGCGGCAGTAACTGCCTACGCTAGCTACGTAACCTGAAGTCACGTGCTAAATGAACGGACTTGCCGATGAGCGGCAAGTCCGTTCATTTCAAAAGTCCCGCGGACTTGCCCACTAACGGCGGGATTGTCCGCTGGACTTCCAAGTCCAGCGGATAATTTGAGAACAAAACCTGAAACTTTAGTCCGCCGTACTTTGGCGCCAAAAAGTCCGCCGGCGCCCACACACGAGGGGATTATCCTCTGGACTTCAGTCCAGAGGATAATCCCGCGGGATTGTCCCTTCGTGTGTACGCGGCCTTACTTTCACACACGGAGCCACTGAGATTAAATTTGTTTAAAAAAAACAAACTCATGTGTTTTTCTAAATGTTTGGGGTGTACTGACTGGCAGAGGAGACAGATCGCTGTTCCTAATTACTAAGGAACAGATGATCTGTCTCTCCTCCCCTGTCAGAACTGTTCTGGCTCTCGTGCCCGCGATCGCAGGTGGCCGGCGGACATTGCGTACGCACCTGCTTTGGCTCTTAAAGGAGCTGACGTACAGGTACTGCGATTCGCGCAGGGGAGCCAACCTGCCACCGTAAATGTACATGAGCCTACAGTTAAAAGAAAAAAATGCCAGTTAAAAACAAAAATGGCTTGGGGTTCCCCCCCAGTCCATGCCAGGCCCTTCGGTCTGATATGGATTTTAAGGGGAAACTCCAACCAAAAAAAAAAAACAGCGCGGGGTCCCCCCCAAAATCCATACCAGACCCTTATCCCAGCATTCAGCCCGGCAGGTCAGTAAAGGGGGGGACAAGCGAGCGCCCCCCCCCCCCTCCTGGACCATACCACACCACATGACCTCAACATGGAGGGGTGGGTGCTTTAGGGCAAAGGGGGCTCTGCACCCCCACCCCAAAACACCTTGTCCACATGTTGATGCCCCCCCCCACGTGAATAAGTATACATCGTACCCCTACCCATTCACCCAAAAAAAAAGGAGCGTAGTGTTACAAAAAACAAAGACTTTTTTTTTTGGAATTTTTTTTTTTTTTTGTTTTATGCAATACATATTATAACAAGCCACGCAACGTGGGCTGCAACCGGCCACAAACTTGCTGGTATACTACAGAAAAACAATACAACATAAACGTTATCACAGAAACTTGTGATACATCACCCACCTAACTTTGCCCAGACAGGTACACAAATGTTCCTACCTCCAGTCGGATGCAGTCTACCATGACACAAGGACACAGTTCCACGACTCCCCCATGTTCTATCAGATATCCTCCATGGGATGGTTACACTCTCCACCCCCCGCTCCATAGTGACATGGCTAATTAAGGAGAGTTGCCCATCCCCAACTGTGCAGTGTGCAAATTCTACAATCACTCACTAATCTTCTAGCCCTTCAAAACAATCGCCCTTCCGTGTTACCATATCTACAAAGGATCTTGGGTTATGTCCCAGTGTGGTTAATTTGATACCGTGTCCATTGAAGCCATCCACCCCCCAAACCTTCTCAAATTTGTTCAAAGAGACGGTTTTTGACAAATCTTTTATTAATTGAAGAATGTCCCCCGTCAAAGCCGACATCAATGCTCTGTCTAATTGGGCGACTATGTGGCAGATGAGGTTTAATGTTGATAAATGTAAAGTTATGCACTTGGGAGCTAAGAATATGCATCATACGTGCTAGGGGGAGTACAACTGGGGGGATCCGTAGTGGAGGAGGATCTGGGGGGATCCGTAGTGGAGAAGGATCTGGGGGTTTTGGTAGATCATAAGCTCAATAATAACATGCAATGCCAAGCTGCGGTTTCCAAAGCGAGCAAAGTCCTTTCTTGTATAAGAGAGGTATGGACTCCAGAGAGAGAGATATCATTTTGCCCCCCTGTGCAAATCATTAGTAAGACCTCATCTGGAATATGCAGTTCAGTTTTGGGCACCAGTTCTTAAAAAGGATATCGGGGAACTGGAGAAAGTGCAGAGAAGGGCAACCAAACTGATAAGAGGCATGGAGGAGCTCAGCTATGAGGAAAGATTAGAGGAACTGAATTTATTCACTCTTGATAAGAGGAGATTAAGGGGGGATATGATCAACATGTACAAATATATAAGGGGTCCATATAGTAAACTTGGTGTTGAGTTATTCACTTTACGGTCAACACAGAGGACAAGGGGGCACTCTTTACATCTGGAGGAAAAGAGATTTCATCTCCAAATACGGAAAGGTTTCTTCACAGTAAGAGCTGTGAAAATGTGGAATAGACTCCCTCCAGAGGTGGTTCTGGCCAGCTCAGTAGATTGCTTTAAGAAAAGCCTGGATTATTTCCTAAATGTACATAATATAACTGGGTACTGACATTTATAGGTAAAGTTGATCCGGGGAAAATCCGATTGCCTCTCGGGGGATCAGTAAGGGATTTTTTCCCCCTGCTGTAGCAGATTGGAGCATGCGCTGCTGGGGGTTTTCTTTTGCCTTCCTCTGGAATAAATGTGGGTATAGAATTGTGTATATTGGATTGTACGATATTTTTTATTTTTATTTATTATTTCTTTTTTTTTTTTTTATGGTTGAACTGGATGGACTTGTGTCTTTTTTCAGCCTAGCTAACTATGTAACTATGTAGCTCCAACAAGTCTTCTTTCTCTGGTCTTCTTCTTCTGATGTCTTCTTTCTCCGGTCTTCTTCTTCTGATGTCTTCTTTCTCTGGTCTTCTTTTTCTGATGTCTTCTTTATCTGGTCTTCTTCTTCTGATGTCTTCTTTCTCCGGTCTTCTTCTTCTGATGTCTTCTTTCTCCGGTCTTCTTCTTCTGATGTCTTCTTTCTCCGGTCTTCTTCTTCTGATGTCTTCTTTCTCCGGTCTTCTCCTTCTTCTGATGTCTTCTTTCTCCGGTCTTCTTCTTCTGATGTCTTCTTTCTCCGGTCTTCTTCTTCTGATGTCTTCTTTCTCCGGTCTTCTTCTTCTGATGTCTTCTTTCTCCGGTCTTCTTCTTCTGATGTCTTCTTTCTCCGGTCTTCTTCTTCTGATGTCTTCTTTCTCCGGTCTTCTTCTTCTGATGTCTTCTTCCTCCGGTCTTCTTCTTCTGATGTCTTCTTTCTCCGGTCTTCTTCTTCTGATGTCTTCTTTCTCCGGTCTTCTTCTTCTGATGGTCCTATTCTTTCTCCGGTCTTCTTCTTCTGATGTCTTCTTTCTCCGGTCTTCTTCTTCTGATGTCTTCTTCCTCCGGTCTTCTTCTTCTGATGTCTTCTTCCTCCGGTCTTCTCCCTCCGCTGTCCAGTGATGTCTTCTCCCTCTGTCAATGTCATTGTCTTCTTCTTCTTCTTCTTCTGCCGCCAGCGCCGACAACTCATAATATAAAAAAATGGTCCTATTCCGATGATGACTCCGCTGTTATGCCAGCAAAGCCATCTGCCAGCTCTTAGATAGCTATGGGGCGTGGCCACCTGGTGAAGTTTCGGAGATCCCTGCCCCCTTGTGACTTCACCACCCGGGACATTGTTCAATTAAGGACTTGTCAAAAACTGTCTCTTTGTTTTTTTGTAACACTACACTTTTTTGGGTTAATGTCAGTGTGAACTCAGCCTAACATACCCGGCTACTCAGCTCTGCCAGCAAAGAGAACTGCAGTGTGAGGGTGCCACAAAATATAATTTACCGGTAATTGGTATTTTACGGCATTCCAAGCAAAAATCTCATATCATAATATGCAGGAATGCAGAACTATAAATTATTAAAAAGGTGTGAGACTTCAGTTATGCTTTAAAATAAACGGCATCAATTTCATTTCACTCCAAGCATTGTCACAATCTTCCTGTAGAACCTTGATGTCTCATTTGTCTTCCAAGGGCAGAATTATCTTAAACATGCTATGCTAATTTGCCTAGGCAACTACTAAAAGGTGAAACCTGATTGGCTGCTTTGGGGCATCACAGTAAGCAGTTTATTAATTCAGACACTTTTGAAGATAAGGCCTGTACTTCTTCATGGTGAAAGCAAGGGCGGACTGACAACAAATGGGGCCCCCGGGGCAATAGGAGATTATGGGGCCCCCAGGCAATCAGAGATTATGGGACCACACAGTATACACACACTCAGTATACACAGACATGTACACACAGTATACACAGACATGTTTCTATTGGCTGAGAAGGTACTGGAGAGGTGGGGCAGCTATAATCTCGGGATTTTTAGACCAAAAGGATGTCGGTAAGGGACATTTCAGAATATATGTCAAAAAAAACCCACAGATTTTGACATACTGTCCCTTGTTTTACTTAGGCTGGCAACCCTGATGGGGCCCCCTAGTGGCCCGGGGCCCTCGGGCAGTGCCCGAGTGGTCGAATGGTCAGTCCGCCCCTGGGTGAAAGCATTCTAGATGCCCCTCTGATGCAGCAATGCTCCTAAACCAGGAGAGATAGCTTGATTTCAGAGTTGGCACAATCTGCCTCTAGAACCTTGAGATCTCATTTGTCAAAGCTTCCTAATGCAGAATTATCTTAAAGCTGCTACGTTAATTTGCTTCCAGCAACATTTAAAAGGTGAAATCTGATTGGTTGCTTTGGGACATCACACCAAGCCATGTAATTATTTATATGCTTTAGAAGATAAGGTCTGGCCTTCATTACGGATGGAACACACTTGATGCCCTATAAATGCTGCATGCCATGCAGCAATGCTCACCAGGCTAAGCCCTAAACCAAGACTGATGCCTTGTGCACACGTTCCGGACATTCCGAACGCAAAATCCGTCGGATTTTTTCCGACTGATTTTTGCCCGAAACTTGTGTTGCATACACGTGGTCAGACAAAGTTGTCGGAAAATCCGATCGTTCCGAACGAGGTGACGTACAAAGCGTACGACGGGAGTACGTAGAGGCCAGTAGCCAATAGCTTTCGTCTCCAAATTTCTTCTGAGCATGCGTGGCACTTTGTGCGTCGGAATTCTCTACACACGATCGGGAAAAGTCCGATCGGATTTTGTTGTCGGAAAATTTTAGATCCTGCTCTCAAATTTTTTCTTGTAGTTCTGCAACAGCTGGAGGTCCTCTATTTGCATATCCCTGATTAGGGATGGGCCCGGTGTTCGATTAGAACCCATGTTCGAATCGAACATCGGCCGTTCGTCCTCTCGTCGAGTTTAGAACTCTAAGGGCCGCTCGCATCAAATTCGTGTGATGCGAACGGTCCACAATGCACTGCGCCAGTCGCAGTGCATTGCTGGCTGATGATTGGCCAAGCATGCACTGTGACCCCGCATGCTTGGCCAATCATAGAGCCAGCGGCCAGGAGAGCAATAATTGGCCAAAGGCAGGATGCCTGTGGCCAATTATAGCTCAGGGAGTTTAGTACACGCCCCACACTATATAAGGCCGCCGCGCCGGCGGCCTCGTGTAGTGTGTTCCGGCGTTGAGGGAAAGAGCATTGCTAGGCAGGGACAGTGTACTGTACACTATATGTGAATCATTTCTGTGTGGGGAAAGTGTAGGGATAGAGGAAAAATAGGCAGGGATAGTGTGTTCTTCTCAGGCATTTGCGTGTGGGGAGAGTGCTGTTCTCTACCAATACAGCCATCTGCAGGAGTTAGTGTGTGTGTTGTGTACCTATAGCACAGCACAGTATACAACCTGCACCTGTATCTGCCCTTCTGCCCTGTTGTCATCTAATCCAGCCATCTGCAACATGACATTAAAGCCGCAAGTAGTTTTAAATGGCTTCTATTTTTCCTTTACAAATTAAATTTTTTGCAGGGACAGTTCTAAACACGGGAAACACATGCCACTTCACAGGCATACTTTAGACACCCCCCAGGTACAATATTTAAAGGAATATTTCACTTTTTTTTTCACTTTATGCATCATTAAAATGACTGCTTCCGAAAAAACTTCAGTTTTTAAAACTTTTTTTTTCCATTGATACATGTCCCCTGGGGCAGGACCCGGGTCCCCAAACCTGTTTTATAACAATAACATGCATATTGGCCGCTATAATTAGCACTTTAGATTTCGAACGTTCGCGTCCATTGTAACTAATAGGGTTCTAACGTTCGTGCAAACTTTTGGTCCGTTCGCAGGTTCTGGTGCGAACCGAACCCGGGGGTGTTTGGCTCATCCCTATCCCTGATCTAGATGGCTCACATGTATCTGTGATCTATCTAGCTGTAACTATGAAAGTAGAGCTGAACATCAGCTTTATGCTGGAGAGAAATCACTTGATTTCCCCATCCATGATGGAAGAATCTGCAGTGCTGACTATTGCACAGTATTCTGACATGCTGCACCTGCCGCACTCAGAATACCCAAGCAGTGCCTGCATTTGATTGGACGCGGGTTCGGTTCGATCAAGAATCTTGTGCCCGTCTCCTTTTCTTTCCAGTTGGGTTTCGTCATGCCACCATTGGTTGCCGATGAAGAGCATCCATGAAACAAATTTCGATTCAGCAGGAATTCGACCCGTGTGTGGCCGGCTTTAGTTTGATTTAATAACTGGGAAAGCATTTCTTGGTGGCTGAGTAATATTGATATTTGCTGGAACATGTGTGTTCTCTGAGGAGTTAACAGCTCTGAGAAAAGCTTTGTGAATCTCCTGCCAAGATGCATCCAGCACGTGTCCTTAAGAATAGCTTCTGTCAGCCAGAGACCCATTCGACCTACGTAAACGCCTACTACAATTCTGTGTATCCTGTCCTCCTGTTCTTCGCTGCTACTTAGGTTAAGTGGAAGAAAAGTGGAGTAATAAGACACCAGTCATAATTAACAGATATAATGGACGCTTCTTGGGAAACGGCTACATCTGATGTTTTCGTGCGCCGAGCGGTCTTTATGAAGCGCAGCAAAGTCAAATTAGCGTGCGCAGTCCTTAGCAATCTCTTGTTTTCTTTCCTTTTGACAATCACCCCAGATAAATGGGAGCTGATCAGAGGCTGCAGGTAACAGATACACTTTTCTTTTCTTTCCGCACTATTTTTGTGTTTAGACAGAAGAAGACCCCATAGAGATAAATGTGTATGTTGAGGCGTGAAAAAAAAAAAAAAAATTCTCCATGCTTTATTCCTTCAGGCTAGGTTCGCACTAATGCGGTGCGGGAATGTGTACGCGTTTCCCCGCACCGCATAAAAATGGCAATGCCCTTGCATAGCCGGTGTTAGTGCAATCTTAATGACGCCCCAAAACGCAGGTCACAAATGCATTGCATTTGCCAGCACCAGTTGCATGCTACAGAACGACCATGCAATCCAGTGGCAGTGCGGTGCCAAAAATGCTGCATGCGCGTCTTTGGTAGGATGTGGTGCGATTGAAGCCCATTCAAAATGAATCACATGTGAGTTGAACAGGAGTGCGGTGCAATTCCTGTGCGATTCACATGCGGTTAATAGTGTGAACCGAGCATAGGTGTATTTAGGTTTTGTGCTTCCCTAGGCCTGACTAAATTCATACACCCCCTAATTTAAATATGACCCACCCCTTCCTGTCAAGACCACACACCCTTCCTATTTAAGACCCGCCCCATCCTCTGTAAACCACACCCCTTCCAGACAACCGCCCCCTCCATCTCCCCCCTAGCAGCAAAAATACCCCCTTTCAGCACAAATCCTCACCCTCATATAACCCCCTTCCAGTACAAATCCCCCTTCTCAGCACAAACCCTTGCCTCAACCATCCCTTTCCCAGCACAAAATTCTCCCCAATCGCCCCCTCCCAGCATAAATTCCATCTCTCAGCACAAATCCCCCCTCCCAGCATAAATCCTCCTCATCGCCCCCTCCAAGCATAAATTCCAACTCTCAGCACAAATCCTTCCCCATCTCCCCCTCCCAGCATAAATCTCCCCTCTCATCACAAATCCTCCCCCATGTCCCCCTCCCAGCATACATTCCATCTCTCAGCACAAATACCCCCCTCCCAGCAAAAATCCTCTCCCATCTCCCCCTCCCAGCATAAATCCCCCCTCTCATCACAAATCCTCTCCCATCTCCCCCTCCCAGCATAAATACTCACTTCCAGAAAAAATCCTCCCTCATCTCAAACCTCTGCCTCCTTCTCTCCCCTCCGAGTACACCCCCCCCCAGCACCTTCTCCTGTTCTGTAAGAGCAGCCTCCTATGCTAGGACTTGTAGTACCCTCTATGGGGGGGCTGAGATATGGCAGCCTCCTATGCTGGGACTTGTAGTGTCCTAGACTACAGGGGACTGAAGAATGGCAGCCCACTCTGCTGGAACTTGTAGTGCCCTCTGTGGTGGACTGAGGATTCCTCAGTCCCCCACAGTTTAAGGCACTACAAGTCCCAGCATAGGAGACTGCCATATCTCAGCCCCCCCCCGCAGAGTGCACTACAAGTCCCAGCATAGGAGGCTGCCATATCTCAGCCCCCCCCCGCAGAGTGCACAACAAGTCCCAGCATAGGAGGCTGCCATATCTCAGCCCCCCCCCCCCCCCCACACACAGAGGCACTACAAGATTTTTTCCGACGGATTTTGTCCTACACTGGTGTTGCATAGACACGGTCGGACAAAGTTGTCGGAAAATCCGATCATTCTGAACGTGGTGACGTTCGTTGCGTACGACAGAACTACGTAGAGGCTAGTAGCCAATAGGTTTGGTCTCGTAATTTGATTTGAGCATGCGTGGCACTTTGTCCGTCGGAATTCTCTACACGCGATCGGACAAAGTCCGATCGGATTTTGTTGTCGGAAAATTTGAGAGCAGGATCCGACGGAAAAAGTCCGATGGAGCCCACACACGGTCGGATTTTCCGACAACATGGTCCGATCGGACATTTTCCATCAGAAATTCCAACCGTGTGTACGGGGCATAAACCTCCCTTCTCACCTTAGTCATTTAAATCCACTATTTTAGTTTTAGCTACAAAAGAAACACCCAGAAAAACATTCTTGTTCCTCCTGTGCAGTAACATAGTAGGACCGCATTTTTAAGATTCCCGTTCGGCCTCCCTGTGTACAGTGACATATAAAAAAAAATAAAAAAAAATAAATAAAAATTGAATCCAGCCTTTGGTTTGCCATGTGTTTAATTAAAAAAACCAACATGCCGTTTATGAGGCTTTAACAAATGGCTTAGCACATGGGCATCGGGACTTGTCCCCGTGGCCGAAAGCAGAAATCATCTTTATTTCATGTCTTTCTCAAAATGTAAATTGGGAGAGGAAGTATTTGTGCTAGACAGTCTGCGAGATATCTTGGTAAAGGAGGATTTCTTTTTTTTTATATATATTTTTTTTCTCTAGCACTAAACAGTACACACAGAGCTGAGACAACCGTTTTAGGTGGTCAGCAAATATTTGGAGGGAGATTTTAGTTTACATTTTCAGTTTTACATTTTACCTTCAATTTTAGTTTAGCTGTGGACGGCAGCCCGATTGAAAGCAAGGGGAGGCTAATGCCGCGTACACACGATCGAAATTCTCGTCGGAAAAAGCTCTGACGGTTTTCCCCGACGGAATTCCGCTCAGACTGTCTTGCCTACACGCGGTCACACCAAATTCCGACCGTCAACACTACAATGAGCCGACTTTAATGCTTCCGAGCATGCGTCGAATTGTTTCCGACCATGCGTAGGAATTTTGCGCGTCAGAATTGCTACAGACGATCGGAATTTCCGATGGAAACCTTTTCCGTCGGAAAGATTGAGAACCTGCTCTCAATTCTTTGCTGTCGGAAATTCGGGCCAGCAAAATTCCTGATGGAGCCTACACACGGTCGCATTTTCCAATGAAAAGCTCTCATCGGTCTTTTTCTGGCCGGAATTCCAATCGTGTGTACGCGGCATGACAGCTCTTACAGCTAAGCACAGCTGCTAGCGTGTAATTGCTCATGAAGCGATTACCTGCAAATGGTCAGCCCCCGGATGCAGACAGCATCCGTGAAAGATTACATGCAACCTGACGCGATTGGCTGTGGGAGCTGTCTGACTCCCATTGCTTTCAATGGGGCTGTCGCCTGCAGTTATTTGCCGGGAACTCCTACTGAGATTCCCATATGTGATTGCCAATGGCCCCATTCGCCATCGTAAATGGTGAAAGGGGCCTTAGTTCTACTTATGCCGCGTACACACGGTCGGAATTTCCGATGGGAGCTTTTCATCGGATTTTCCGACCGTGTGTATGCCCATCGGTCTTTTTCTGTCGGAAATTTCCGACATGCTTTGGATTGAGAACCTGTTCTTAATTTTTCCGACGGAAAACCTTTCTATTGGATTTTTGGATCGTGTGTATGCAAATCCGACACGCAAAATTCCGGCGCATGCTCGGAAACAATTCGACGCATGCTCAGAAGCATTAAACTTCCCTTTTATAGTGTCGTCGAACGTGTTGTATGCCGCGGTGTTATTGACCGTCGGAATTTGGTGTGACCGTGTGTAGGCAAGACAGTTTGAGCGAAATTCCATCAGAATTCCGACGGGAAAACCATCAGAGCTTTTTCCGACGAGAATTCCGACCGTGTGTACGCGGTATTACCCTCTCCATGCTCCAACGCTGTCCCCAGCTTCAGTAATGCAGTGGACGTGGTCAGTAGGGCAGTGGATGGTGTCAGTAGTTTTTTCAAATAATTTTTTACCATTTCATATTATTGTTATGGGCCGTACAGGCGATTTTTCGACAACAAATGTTGTTGGAAATTCCGACCGTGTGTATGCTCCATCGAACATTTGCTGTCGGAATTTCAGACAACAACTGTTTGAGAGCAGGTTCTCAAATTTTCCGACAAGAAGACTTGTTGTCGGAAATTCCGATCTTCTGTACACAATTCTGACGCAAAAAAGTCTGCGCATGCTTGGAATCAAGCAGAAGAGCCGCAGCAGTGGCGGCCTGTGCATTAAGGGCGCACGGGCGCCGCCCCCTCTCTCCTGCCACCCCCTCTATCACCAGTAGATAGATTCGTGCATTGCATGAATCTATCTATGGCCACCCCCTATTTAGGCGCCCGACTCCTTTTCATGCGCAGGGCGCCTGAATTACAGCGGCGGGGGGGGGGGGGGTGTTTTTGAAGCACATGAATAGGCGTCAAAAAATGTGACCTGCGAAGACCATGCTGGGGGCTCGCAGGTCACTCAGCTGTGTTCAAAAAGCTAATGCATATTCGCTTTCCTAACACTAAACCGCCTCTCCGCCAATCAGGTGGCTGCAACGACAGGCGCCGCTATTAAACGCCTATCAGGAGGAGAGGACGGGAGATGAGGATGACAGGATACGCACAAAGGACCCCGCTCGTCGTTGTCACCCGCTGCCCCACCAAGACAGGGTAAGTGCCGGGCAGACGGCGAGCAGGCGGGGGTCACACTGGGGACATTCAAGGGCACACAGGCAGCATTTAATGGGTACACTGGCAGCATATGATGGGCACACTGGCAGCATTTGATAGGCACACTGGCAGCATTTGATGGACACAGTGGCAGCGTTTAATGGCACAGTTGCAGCGTTTAATGAGCACAGTGGCAGCGTTTGATGGGCACAGTGGCAGTGTTAGATGGCACATTGGCTGCAATTTTTTTCAAAAAATGTTTGCGCCCCCCCCAAAAGGAAAAAAAATTTGAGCACCGCCGCCACTGATGTGCAAAGTCATGAGCATAGAAGCCCAAGACAAGAAAGGATTAGACTATGCACACAAATGTGGGCATGTGCACATACACATAGGCATGCACATGCATCCACAGATTTAGGAGCCCAGCAGCCTATTTAAACTGAGTCTGCCTGGCCTCAGTACTGGATTGTCTTCAGCTCTGGATCCTGTGTTCCTAATGCTAGAAAGTCTGCTAACCTTGTTTCTTGCCTGGCTACATCTGACACCTCTCTTTGATCACCCCTGCTTATGTTACCGACCTTGGCTTGGATTTCTAACTCCGCTTCCTGATTGGCTACCTCATCACCAGCAGGTTAACAACTTCTGCCTGTTCCTGATCTTGAACCTGATCTTGACCCTGCCCCTGTCTGCCTGGCTGCCGCTGAACAAGGCTTGTGTGACCAGTCTCCACCACTGGAACGACTCCTGTGTCTCCAAGCTAGAGCTTCCTGGCACCTGTGCCCTTCCACTGCCCTTGCTGTCCCACTACCAGGGGTGCTTGGACAGGAATTGCGCAAGAGGCCACCCTAATCATCTCGCGCTCCACAGTCAGGTACTGCAGGGTAACAGCATCATGCCATTGCCTCACTATTGGTAGCACCATTGTCAGCCTGCTGTGTGCCCTCCATCAGCTGCCCAACAGATCTATCTATCAGATATGCAGCTCAAAAATCAACTGAAAAAGCTTGCATGGCGGGCTGACAACGCTGATGCTTATTTGGAGGTAGTGGCTTATCGTTGTAAGCCTGCAACAGTAAGTTCTGCTACTGAAAAATAGATTTTCGGTTTACATATATTTTAATACCACTCATTAACACATCTGTGGCAATGCGCCACAACGCAATGCACCACATCGAACATATGTGAAACAGGGCCCAAAAAGGTTTAGCACGTGGTACAGCCACTTACAGAATTTGAACATAATAATGGAAATCAGAGCCAAATGATGTAATTGATCATATATGGACATGTCCATATATGGTCAAAGATGTCATAGTGAAATCACAATGTCATTGACTATGAAACAAATTTGGCCAATAAGAAGCAATGACTGAATTTAGTATATGGAGTGAGCAAATCTGGATTAAAATAGTTTTCAGGTATGAGAAGTACGGCCAAAGCTTTCTTGGCCAAACTTCTCTTGTGGGTCACAGGAGTGCACTTACTTGTGTTCTCCTGTAACCCAGGATCAGCTGACAGCTAAAGGCTGCTGTTGACTGTAATCAGTTGAGCTGCGTGTGATTTTTTTTGGTCTGTTCTGTGTTTCACGGGCTGCAGGGTTGACTGCTTCCCCCTGTCTGGCTAAAAGGTTTTGGAGGACACTGGACTGGGAAAGTCAAATCAGCAGCTGAATAATCATGCATCCCTGGCCACTCCCTGGGGAGAGATGTCCAGATGGTGGCTGGGAAGGAGCATAAATACTCTGGGACCTGAAGCAGAGAGGTTTTCTCAGAGGAGGAGATCCCAGCCTGGAGAGCTGCTGCCCTCTTGGAAAGGCTGCCATGTGTCTGCTGTTCATCGGGGTCCCAGCTAGCCTGTAAGGGCCTATTCTGCTGAAAGTAGCTGGAAGCTAACTGAGGGACTTTCGTCTGGTCTGGTATCACTGGGAAAGGTGTCTGGAAGATATTGGAAGGAGGCATTCAACTATCCAAGGACACTGAGAGTGTGTGCTTCTGCTATCCCTTGAGTGCTAGAGTCAGGGATGTTTAAAAAAGGGGACATTGTACCTTATGTCCTGGTACAGCTCAGTTCACTAACTGCTTGTGCAAGGACTCTCAATATTAGGAGGAAGATTAGTTTCCTCAAGTTGCTACTAGAGTTACTGGAGTATACCGCAGTTACCCTACTCCTACCCAAATTCCAGTTTTGCAGTAAAGCATCAGAAAAGCATACCCTTGTTCATTGAGCCAAAGGAGTGACTGTATGCCTGGCTGTGGGTGCAACTGCTGATGGGAGAAGACCCTAGGAACCTTAAAACTGCGGGCTCCTTCGTACGTGAGCACTACACATGTGATTGCTCAGTTCTCAGACTTATGCCGCGTACACACGGTCGGAATTTCCGATGGAAACAGTCCGATGGGAGCTTTTCATCTGATTTTCCGACCGTGTGTATGCCCATCTTTCTTTTTCTGTCGGAATTTCCGACGGACTTTGGATTGAGAACCTGTTCTTAATTTTTCCGATGGAAAACCTTTCTATCGGATCTTCCGATCGTGTGTATGCAATTCCGACACACAAAATTCCGGCGCATGCTCAGAAGCATTAAACTTCCTTTTTATAGTGCAGTTGAACGTGTTGTATGCCGTGGTGTTATTGACCATCGGAATTTGGTGTGACCGTGTGTAGGCAAGACAGTTTGAGCGAAATTCCGTCGGAATGCTGACGGGAAAACCATCAGAGCTTTTTCCAACGATAATTCCGACCGCGTGTATGCGGCATTAGAGTCGTAGGGAGACAGCTGTAGCATCACTGTGATGCTGCAGCATGGAGGTATGTATGTTTATTTTTATCACAACCCCAAACTTCTCCTTTAAGAGAAACCAACTGTACGGTCTTGCCTTTGTACTCAGCATTGTGTGTGCCAGGATTGTACTGCAATGTCTGATGCAACTGCCAAGTGTGGCATACTTCAAACAGCATGTGTACCTAAAGAAAAAAAATGGCCCCCTTTGTGCAAGGCTCGTGTTTTGCATTAGTTGACTTATCTGTGTGCGTGTTGCATCCATTGTTGATAGCATTGCAGTCTGCCAGTCTTGGCTCTTCTTTCTACCATTGTGATGAAGCTATACTGAGAAAGAGAATAGTGCTTCTTTGAGCTCAAGTAGGTGCTTCAGTTCGTTAAACAATTTTCTATACAAATAAAACCACTTAGAAGTATAATTGAAGACATTCGCTAGGAAAGACTTAAAGAAGATCTATGGTCACAGCTAGGGATGAGTTTGACTCGTACATAGGGTGTTTGCCCGTTTGCCGAAGAGCGAACACTATGGGGCGTTCGCGGCAAATTTGATCGCCACTGAACGCCCCATAATGCACTGCGAGATTGCAGTGCATTGCTGTATGATGATTGGCCAAAGCATGCACCTGACCTGTATGCTTTGGCCAATTCCAGCGCCCTCTGCTTAGAGAGCCATAATTGGCCATACTGTTGTTTGATGTGCTGTATCTTCCAAGCCTGAAGCGGACTGAGGCTGCTTTCACACTGGGGCGGTTTGCAGGCGCTATTGCGCTAAAAATAACGCCTGCAAACCGACCCGAAACAGCTGTTGCTGTGTCTCCAGTGTGAAAGCCCTGAGGGCTTTCACACTGGAGCGGTGCGCTAGCAGGACGGTAAAAAAAAGTCCTGCTAGCTGCATCTTTGGAGCGGTGAAGGAGCGGTGTATTCACCGCTCCTATACCGCTCCTACCCATTGAAATCAATGGGAGACCGCGGGATACCGCCGGCAAAGCGCCGCTGCAGCGGCGCTTTGCGGAGGTTTTTAACCCTTTTTCGGCCGCTAGCGGGGGTTAAAAACCACCCCGCTAGCGGCCGCATACCGCGGGTAAAACGATGGTAAAGCAGCGCTTAATATAGCGCTGCTTTACCGTCGCCGCCCGCACCGCCCCAGTGTGAAGCCGGCCTGACTGCAACTTGTAGTCCCATCTCATCAGCCCAGAGATGTGCCTGAATTCTACTTCAGGGATTGACAAATTTGCTTGGAATCTAGGAGCCAGCTAAAAAAGTTAGGAGCCAGGTCGGTAACGGCAATCCTGTCCCTGGCCTAACATGGAGAAACAAGTGAGGGGACGATGCCCCCCCCCCCCCCACCTGTCTCCAAGTCATTGCCCATAGCTCTTAAAAGGGACATTTTATTATTTATTTATTTTTTATTGCATTTTAGTGTAAATATGAGATGTGAGGTCTCTCTGACCCCCAGATCTCATATATAAGAGGACCTTGTAATAGGAATAAAAGTGACACAATTTTTTTTTTAAAAGAACGGTGAAAAAATGTAAAAATAAAAAATAAATAAGAAAAACATTTTTTTTAACACGCTCCGTCCTGCTGAGCTTGCGTGCAGAAGCGAATGCATACATAAGTAGCGCCTGCACATGAAAGCGCATTTAAACCACACATGTGAGATATCACCGCGATCGGTAGAGCGAGAGCAATAATTCTAGCCCTAGACCTCCTCTGTAACTCAAAACATGCAACCTGTAGAATTATTTAAACGTCGCCTATGGAGATTTTAAAGGGTAAAAGTTTGTCGCCGTCCCACGAGCCGCCGCAATTTTGAAGCGTGACATGTTGGGTATCAATTTACTCTGCGTAACATTATCTTTCACAATATAAAAAAAAATTGGGCTAACTTTACTGTCTTATTTTTTAATTAAATAAAAGTATTTATTCCCAAAAAAGTGCGCTTGTAAGTCAGCTGCGCAAATACGGTGTGACAGGGTGTTCTAGGGTGTTAAAATAAAAAATATGTATAATGTTTGGGTGTTCTAAGTAAAGGGAAGGAGATGGGCAGGCAGCGAAAACAGGCTTTGGAAGCCCCATTAGAATTGCTGGTTGTCATACCAAAGGCCACCACAAGAGGTCGCCATATTCCAGAAGGAAGCATAAGACTGCAGAAGGCCTCAAAGCCGCGGCCTCAATTACCAGCCGGCGCGGCCCAACGCGATCACGCCGGGGGGGGGGGGAGTGCATGGAGACAGGATACCCCCCAGCTGTGCCGCGCCAGGTCGCTAATTCTAGTCGCAAATGCGACCTGGCGCCCGGGGTTTGTCGAGCCCTGTTCTACTTTATGTTCTTCCATGCGAGTGGATATTGTTTTTATAAATAAATTGTTACTTGATATATATTCAGAGGTGCCCCTCTCCTTGTTTTTTTCCTAGCTTCGCCAGAACTTGCTTCTGGTCCTCGTGGTGGCAGCCCTGACAGACTCACCTATTTTCTTTCCCCCATATTTGCCATCGGACTATTATGGACTACATATTGTCATTTTGAGGTATCTGAGCATTGCGCCTTTTTACTTGTCAAATGTTACAAAAGGTGAACTTATCCTTTACCCTATACAGTGGGGATCGAAAGTTTGGGCACCCCAGGTAAAAATGTGTATTAATGTGCATAACGAAGCCAAGGAAAGATGGAAAAATCTCCAAATGGCATCAAATTACAGATTAGACATTCTTATAATATGTCAAAAAAAGTTAGATTTTATTTCCATTATTTACACTTTCAAAATTACAGAAAACAAAAAAATGGCATCTGCAAAAGTTTGGGCACCCTGCAGAATTTTATAGCATGCACTGCCCCCTTTGCAAAGCTGAGACCTGCCAGTGTCATGGATTGTTCTCAATCATCGCCTGGGAAGACCAGGTGATGTCAATCTCAAAGGTTTTATATGGCCAGACTCATCTGACCTTGCCCCAACAATCAGCACCATGGGTTCTTCTAAGAAGTTGTCTAGAAAACTGAAACTGAAAATAGTTGACGCTCACAAAGCTGGAGAAGGCTATAAGAAGATAGCAAAGCGTTTTCAGATGTCAATATCCTCTGTTCGGAATGTAATTAGGAAATGGCAGTCATCAGGAACAGTGGAAGTTAAAGCAAGATCTGGAAGACCAAGAAAAATATCAGACAGAACAGCTCGCAGGATTGTGAGAAAATCAATTCAAAACCCACGTTTGACTGCACGATCCCTCCAGAAAGATCTGGCAGACACTGGAGTTGTGGTACACTATTCCACTATAAAGAGATACTTGTACAAATATGGTCTTCATGGAAGAGTCATCAGAAGTAAACCTCTTCTACGTCCTCACCACAAAAATCAGCATTTGAACTTTGCAAATGAACATATAGACAAGCCTGAGGCATTTTGGAAACAAGTTCTGTGGACCGATGAGGTTAAAATAGAACTTTTTGGCCGGAATGAGCAAAGGTACGTTTGGAGAAGAAAGGGCACAGAATTTAATGAAAAGAACCTCTGTCCAACTGTTAAGCATGGGGGTGGATCAATCATGCTTTGGGGTTGTATTGCAGCCAGTGGCACAGGGAACATTTCACGAGTAGAAGGAAAAATGGATTCAATAAAATTTCAGCAAATTTTGGATGGTAACTTGATGTCATCTGTGAAAAAGCTGAAGTTAAAGAGAGGATGGCTTCTACAAATGGATAATGATCCTAAACACACCTCAAAATCTACGGGGGATTACATCAAGAGGCGTAAACTGAAGGTTTTGCCATGGCCTTCACAATCTCCTGACCTCAACATTATTGAAAATCTATGGATAGACCTTAAAAGAGCAGTGCGTGACAGACAGGCCAGAAATCTAAAAGAACTGGAAGACTTTTGTAAGGAAGAATGGGCAAAGATACCTCAAACAAGAATTGAAAGACTCTTGGCTGGCTACAAAAAGCATTTACAAGCTGTGATACTTGCCAAAGGGGGCAGTACAAGATATTAACTCTGCAGGGTACCCAAACTTTTTTTTTTTTTTAAAGTGTAAATGATGGAAATATCTAACTTTTTTTGAGATATTATAAGAATGTCTAATCTGTAATTTGATGCCATTTGGAGATTTTTCCATCTTTCCTTGGCTTCGTTATGCACATTAATACACATTTTTACCTGGGGTGCCCAAACTTTCGATCCCCACTGTACAATGATTATCTGGCATAGTCTGCCTACTGTTGTGTGAGCAACAATGAGTGAGGGAAAAAAAAAAAAAACCCTGCCGAAAAGGATATATCCCTCTTCTTCAGCCTGACAAAAACATATTCGTAAATCACCACTGGGGATCAAAAAGATGAATTGTGCATTGTTGGGCGGAATTGTTTCTTCTAAGTTTCTTTTTGAACTTCAGCTTGACCCGTTCCCATATCAAATGATGAGTTTACCATCTGGCCATAGTCAGACCAATGGAGAACTTCAAAGAGGAACTTTAATGGTATATGCTTGGCATAGACACTGTATCTGTTCTTCATTACAGAACAATAAAAGTTTTATACTTTGGTGCATTGCTTTAGCAGATGGAGGGCCAGTGTCCGAAAAGTAGACTTAAACCCCCATCTGGTGGCACAGATATTTCATGTAGACAAGTGAGAAGTGAACACACAATATTTTACCTCAGTAGAATTCCTTGTTTAAGTACATTTTCAATGATATCACTGATAAGCTTCACTGCTTTCTTCATGGTTGAGTACTGCCCATGATACTTTTGTTATTTTGCAACAGTTAAAGCAGAACTAAACTTTATCTGAGCACCACAAACTGAAAATGATATGTATACATTTTTTATATTTTATTTTATTTATTACAGGTACTTACCGTATATACTCGAGTATAAGCCGAGTTTTTCAGCACATTTTTTTGTGCTGAAAGTGCCCCCCTCGCTTATGCTGGAGTCAAGCACTTTTCTGCAGCAGAAAATTCAATTTTCCGACCCGACTTTGGGGCCCCGTATCTCGGGAACCACTTGGTGCTAGGAACTCCATTTGGTATTCCAACCCAGTGGACCTAGCACTACAACATATCCAAAGATGGGGTTCCTAGCACTAAGTGGCCCTGAGATATGGGCCCCCAAAGTCGGTTCGGAAAATGTCATTCTCTGCTGCTGAAAAGTGCTTGACATTTTCCGACCCGACTTTGGGGCCCCGTATCTAGGCTAGGAACCCCAAATTTGGTATTCAAACCCAGTGGAACTAGCACTACAACATATCCAAAGATGGGGTTCCTAGCACCCTGAGATACGGGGCCCCAAAGTCGGTCAACTGTGTCCATCTGCAGCAATGTCATTTCGGGACCCTTTGGGTCCAGAGACCCCAAATTTTGGCTGCAGCTAGGGGGCATCTAGGAACCCTTAAAGAGGAAGTAAACCCTGATGGGTTTTACTTCCTCTTTTGCTCTCTGTATAGCCTGCAAATGAAAAGCATAATGGGCTAGTATGCATTATTTACCACTTACCTGCAAAAGAATCCAGCGACATCCCCTGTGTGGGCAGCGTCCATCTTCTTGCCCTCTTCCTTCAGGGCTGCAGACTCCGGCTCTGTGATTTGCCTGAGCCATGTGACGTCACTCCCACGCATGCGCACAGGAGCCGCGACCTGCGGCATATGATAGGGAAGAAACGGCCTTTCGTTTTGTTTCTTCCCTACGCATGCGCCGTAGCAATTTCCGGCGGACTACAAGTGAAATATCTCCTAAACGGCGCACGTTTAGGAGATATTTCCACTACCTATAGGTAAGCCTTATTCTAGGCTTACCTATAGGTAAAAGTCCAAAAAGTGGGTTTACAACCACTTTAACTACCAAGTTTGAAGTTTGGGGGACCTATGGCTGCAAACGGGCACAGTGAGGCTGCAAATGGGCATTGTTGACCCTCTTTTCCACTTACAGTAGCTGCACATTTCTCACCCTAGGCTTATACTCGAGTCAATACGTTTTCCCATTTTTTTGTGGTAAAATTAGGTGCCTCGGCTTATATTCAGGTCGCCTTATACTCGAGTATATACGGTATATAGCACTCCTGTTTTACACAGCCCTTAAAGACGAAATAAACCCTGATGGTTTTTACTTCCTCTGTCGTTCCTTGCGAAGTAAAAGCATAATGGGCTGGTATGCATTGCATACTAGACCATTATGTGGCCCTTACCTGCAATTGAAGCCCGCGATGTCCCCGCTGGAGGAAGCGTCCATCTTCTGCCCTCTTCCTTCTGGGGCCGCGGACTCCGGCTCTGTGACTGGCTGGAGCAGCGTGACGTCACTCCTACGCATGTGCGTGGGAGCTGTCAGTCACGGCACATACAAGTAAAGAAACAACACGGAGGTCCGTTTCTTCACAGCTCATGCGCCGACGACATCATCGGCACACTACAAGGTAAATATCTCCTAAACGGCGCACGTTTAGGAGATATTTCCACTACCTATAGGTAAAAGTGATGCAGGAGGATTTACAGCCACTTCATTATGAATTAGTTACCTGAGATCGAACCCCCCGCAGCGGTCCTCGTTCAACGCTCCGGCAGCCGACATCGCTCCTGGAGTTACTTCCAGGTATCGCCGGGCTCCGGCGCTATGACTGGGCGGGGCCGCGATGACGTGACTCCCGCGCATGTGCGTGGGAGCCACTGGCAACGGCACAGTCATCGGCACATGCAAACTGAAGCAACGGCACGTACATGCCGTTGCTTCAGTTTGCATGTGCCGATGACGTCAGCACATGCAAATACAGGGATATCTCCTAAACCAAAGCAGGGTCCATAAAGACATGGATGAGGGAGTTTTGGGTGGAATAATTTGACTGACCTCAACCCCATAGAAAACCTTTGGGATGAATTAGGATGAAGACTGCGAGCCAGGCCTTCTTGTCCACATCAGTGCCTGACCTCACAAATACGCTTCTGAAAGAATGGTCAAACATTCCCATAAACACACTCCTAAACCTTGTGGACGGCCTTCCCAGAAGAGTTGAAGCTGTTATAGCTGCAAAGGGTGGGCCAACTCAATATTGAACCCTACAGACTAAAGCCTTGTACACACAATCTGATTTTCCACAGACAAAGTGTCAGACTTTTGTCCGAAGGTCGTTGACCAGGAACTTGTCTTGCATACAAACGGCACACAATTGTCAGCCAACAAACATGAACGTAGTGAGTACTACGGGTTTTTTCATCTCTTGTGCGCCACCCTTTGGGCAACCTTCTGCTAATGTTGTGTTTGGTGAGCATGCGTGTTTGTACTTTGGACTTTTGTCCGACGGACTTGTGTACGCGCAATCGGAAAATTCCGACAACAGACCGTTGTCCGCGGAAAATTTATAAACCTGCCATCCAACATTTGTCCACGGAAAGTTGGCCACAGTGGCGGAATTATCAGGGTCACACCAGTCGCAATTTGTGACTCGGCCCTTCAGTTTTGCCACTGTATGGGGGACGCGGCCGCCGCCGCCGCCCGGGAGATAGTCATTCACGTGGAGTCCCGGTACGCTCCGCCCATCATCTCCGGCTGCTCCGCCCATCCTTCCTGCCCGCTTTCTTGGGCACACTGCACAGTCCCCGCCCATCCTCTCGGCCCATCCTCTGCTCCCGCACTCACGGGCATAGTCCCCGCCCGCTTCACCCATACTCTCCACCCGCAAAGTCCCCGCCCATCTTCTCTTTCCCTGCCCGCTCCGCCTTCACTCACAGTCTCCACCCATCTTCTCTGTCAACGCCTGCACTCACAGGCACAGTCCCTACCCGCTCCGCCCATCTTCTCTGGCTCCGCCTTCACTCACAGGCCCCGCCCATCCACTCAAGCCAGACCAAGCAAGGAGAAGGAACCAAGTTATCTGCAAGTGAGTGGCACCCATACCTCAATATCAACACTGCCACTGATACCAACCACACCACCACCACTACTGCCACTGATACCCCCCACACCACTACCACTGCTGCCACTGATACCCCCTCCCCCCACACCACCACCACTGCCACTCATCCCAGGGGCGTAACTACAGGGGTCACAATTGCAATAGCGCACATGTTGCCCCTGAACACCTGGATAGGGGGGAGGAACAAATCCCCTCAATTTTTCTCCTGCAGCCACTAAAAGTCTGCTTCTCGTCCTCTCCCTCTGATAGGCCTTAAGTGCAGGAGGAAAATGGAGGGGATTTGTTCCCCCTCCTATCCAGGTCCTGCTGCCCCGGTGATCAGTGGGAAGGGCCCTGGCTGGAGGTCAGGGGGCCCTCCATGGTTTCTTGCACCGGGGCCTAGTTCTAGCAAGGTTCTAGTTACGCTACTGGTTGGCCAACAATTGTCTGATGGAGCGTACAAACGGTTGGATTTTCCACCAACAGCCAGTCATCACACTATTCCCGTCGGAAAATCCGATCGTGTGTATGAGGCTTAAGAGTGGGATGCCATTAAAGTTCATGTGCGTGTAAAGGCAGGCGTCCCAATACTTTTGGTAATATAGTGTATGTAATACATCTGTGTATTTAGCTGTTTTGTCTGGAGTTCAGCTTTCAGTTACTGCATGCTATAGAACTGTACCTAAGGTTTGTTGGTATACCCCCCCCCCCCCCCCCCCCCCCGCCATCTGACATTGTTCCAACCTCTAGTATGCGAAGGGTTAATGGGTCATTTCATGATTCCCCCCGGCCTAGCTTTGCTGCCTGGCATTTAAAAAAGAAAAAAAAAAAAAATCGACACTTCAATTTTCTGCGCTGATCATTGTTCCAATGGCCCCAATAGCTTGTCTTTTTGCCAGAAGTCTTTGTAATTTACTGACAATTTGTCATTGTCACCCCAGACATGCCACTTCACTGCGGAACGATTTGACTCTAATGCAAAGCATGACAAGCAGATGAACGTTTCCTGTGATCTTAATTCAAATACGCCATTGAAAGAGGCTAATTTTATTCTTACATAATTCAAACACATATAGAGGATTCTAACAGAAAAGAAAAATGTTCTGAATAATCTTTTGCAATCTGACAATGTTTATTTTATAAAAAAAAACCTTCTAAAAAATTTTTTATTTTTTATTTAATCTGTGAAACATCCAGTACTGCTTCTCAGGAATATATAATATATATTTTTTTTTTGTTTTATGCATGTATCAAGAAGTTACTTGCTGCTGCAAGTATTATATACATTAGAGTTCAGACATTGTAATACAGGGATAATGGTTCTTCCAAAGTAAAAGCAAGTTATTACAATACACAATGCTGTTTTTAATTTACATTCAAGGAGATCGTACAGATTTTCTAACTGTGAATATATGTTTACTTACTGCTATAAGTATTATATACATTAGAGTTCAGACATTGTAATAAAGGGATATTGTTTTTTTCAAAGTAAATGCAAATTGTTATAATACTTGATACTGTTTTTAATTCATATTCAAGAAATGTTTTATTGTGCATTATATTCAACATTAAAAATACAAAAAAAGGAATATACCTGTAATTATTGCTAATAATAATCCATAATACAAATACTAATAATAATTATTATTCTAATAATAATAATATTTATTATTATTTTATAAGTATGTAAAAAAAAAAAAAAATAATAATAATAATTATTTTTTTTAAAAATGTTTATTGGGTTTTTTAACATTACAATGGTAAGTAGACTGAAAAACCTTTTTATAACAACATGTTAAGGTTGCAGAGTAATAAAAACACTAATGCCCCGTACACACCGTCGGAAAATGTCCGATCGGACCATGTTGTCGGAAAATCGGGCCATGTGTGGGCTCCATCTGACTTTTTCCGTCGGAATTTCAGACGGAAAAAATTTGAGATCCTGCTCTCAAATTTTCCGACAACAAAGTCCGATCGGACCTTTTCCGATCGTGTTTAGAGAAATCCGACGGACAAAGTGCCACGCATGCTCAGATCAAATTACGAGACCAAAGCTATTGGCTACTAATTCCGTCGTACGCAACGAACGTCACCACGTTCAGAATGTTCGGATTTTCCAACAACTTTGTCCGACCGTGTGTATGCAACACCAATGTCGGACAAAATCCGTCGGAAAAAAATCAGACGGATTTTGTGGTCGGAATTTCCGACCGCGTGTGTACGGGGCATAAGAAGCCCTCCTATACTTGACGTGTTCATTGCAGTCTAAATGCCTTTAGTGTCTTAATGCCTTTAGGAGTGGAAGCAACATTTATAAAATTAAGATAACAATCTTATATAATAACCTAATCTGGGTAATGGTGATGGGCGAAGTTTACAGATGACAGAGTGGAATAATTACTAACGTCAAGGAGTCTCCAAGATTTGTTTTTGTAGTTCAGGGACGGGAAGGACTCCGATAGATTGGTAGGGGTCCGATAGATTGGGTAATTTAAGGATGCCTAGAGAATTTGTGAGGTCTCGTTTGAGGTACCAGTCCATGTATCGGAATGGCTGCATACGTTTTTGTATATCTTGTTGGGAGAACATGTGTTCCATAAATTTGCGCCAGCTCATGAAAAATCGTGAGATGGAGCGAAAATGTAATATAATAGTGTCCAATCTTTCGAGATAGAAAGGTGACACAAGGGCTTTTTTCACTGCCTGTAGATTTGGTGGTGTTGTCTTGATCTATTGCGCCATGATTGTCCTACGTGCCACCAGGAGGCATATATGTGCCCAGTGGGAAATGTGGAGTGGACTTTTTTCTGACGGTGTGGATAAGGGTGGTACATACCCAAACAGACATTTGAGGTAGTCCCTTGGGATCCGTACTTTGGTAGTCTTGTATATAAAGTTCAGTGTAGAGTCCCAATACGTGATAGTGGATTGGCATTCCCAGAGGCGATGCACCAGTGTGTCTGTTTTGTTGATGCGGAAAGGGTAGTATGCCCTATGGATGATCTTAAATTGTGTTTCCCGCCATGTTTCAGATACAGTAAGCTTGTGAGCCGCTGGTAGGGAGAATTCCCTGGATAAGGTCTGGAAGGGTTTAAATTTACCCGGGCTACTGAGGTAGATTGAAGTAATGCTGGTAAGGCCTTTAGTGTTCCACTGGTCGAAGGCTTTGTGCAGAATGGACGGAAGAAACATAGGGTTTCCTTGGATTGGCAGATGGCAGGAGATATTGGAGGGTAGTCTCACTAGTCTCCGCGTCTCTCTCCAAGTTATAATTGTATCTCTTATGATCACACTCGATTTAAGGTATGTTGGTAACTTGTTAGGGTTAGAGTAGAGAATGGCTGGTAGGGTATATGGTAGGATTGCAGCACCCTCGAGGATGGTATTGGAGTATCTAGATTTGCCAGATATCCAATCAAGACCTTGTCTGAGTAGGCAAGCAAGGTTATAGAAACGTATATTGGGCAAGCCCACCCCGCCTTCAGACTTCGGAAGACGTAGTTTTTGCAGGGCAATTCGTGTTTTTTTGCGAGACCATAAAAAGGTGGATAACATCTTGTGGATTAGTTTAATATCGGAGTGCTTTATTAAAAGAGGAATGGTCTGCATGGGGTAAAGTAGGCGTGCGAATGACACCATTTTGAAAAGATGACATCTCCCAAAGAGCGAGAGGGGGAGGGCTGCCCAAGCTTCCAACTCCTTTACAATTTTTGATATCAATGGCGGGAAGTTAAATACGTGATATGCTGCGTTGCTATGGCTAGAGGGGACCGGTGTCGACATTTGGTAGATAGTTTGGGTTGGAGGGACAATATTTAGCTTTTATCGAAAATGAATACGTAGACCTGAGCACAGTCGGAAAGTCTGGAAGATTTCTCGGAGTCTTTTGAAGTCTGCTAGCGGTGCGGTAGAAAAAAGCAATATGTTGTCCGCAAATAGAGCGGAACGAAGCGTTTGGTTGCCTATTGTGATGCCACTAATTCTGTCAGGTGAGTTAAGTAGTCTGGATAAAGACTCAATTGCAATGTTGAACAATAGAGGGGAGAGTTAGCACCCTTGTCTAGTTCCTTTTGTCAGGGGAATCGTATCTGAGATGAAGTCGGGGGTGACCAGACGCGCCGTTGGGGATTCATACATTCGCTGTAAAAAACGTATAATTGGACCCAAAAAGCCGAAGTGCGTCATTACTCAGAATAGCCAAGACAAACTGATGTTGTCGAAAGCCTTCTAGTGACATTATGGCAATGTCTTGTTCAGGGTTTGATTCAGCATATTCTAGCGCCATTAGAACCTTATGTATATTTAGGGTGGCCGAACGTCCCTGGACGAATCCCGATTGGGCCGGATGCAATAAAAATGGGAGTAGGCGAGCTAAGCGTGTCGCAATTATTTTGGACAGAATTTTTACGTCTACATTAATTAATGAAATTGGTCGGTATGACCCTGGGAGTGTGGGGTCTTTACCTTTTTTGGTGATTAGTCTGTGTGCCTGTGTTCCTGTAGGAAGATAGGGGCCCACGTCCCATATGGCTGCAAAGACCTGTTTCAAGGTATCTGGGATAAAGTCTTTTGTTAACTTTTAAAATTTGTCAGTATAGCCGTCTGGGCCTGGGGCTTTGGTGGATGCCAATGACTTGATTGTCAATTGGATATCCTCCACGGTTATGGGTTCATTAAGGGCATTTAAAAGGTCCTCCTGAAGTTTGGGTAAACGGAACTTAGCTAGGAGGGCTTCAGCCGTTTGTTGATCGTTTGGGTCTGCTGAGTATAAATTAGTGTAATAGTCTACTAGTATCTTACTAATTTCAGTAGGTGTGGTAAACAGTGCGCCAGTGCTATTTTTCAGGGCAGAGATATGGGTGGGTCGTTTTGTCCCCGCGCAGAGCTTCGCCAGTAGTTTGCCCGCCTTCTTACCAAACTTATGGAAGTGTAAGGTGGAGTAAGAGGTCTTGGCTAATTCTTGCTGCTCTGCCCATAGGTCAAATTCTCGTTTGGCTTTTCTCCAGGCCTGGATGTTGTCGGGTGTACGTTTAGGCGTGAGTTGCTCAGAGAGAATTTCACTTGATTGTGATATAAAGTTAAGCAGATTATGGAGAAAGCTTTACGTTGCTTCATCACCTCGATTGAATAGTATGCAAAAAGAAACAGTTTTACTCCATCCACTGATAAGGAGCGAGTGTGGTGAAATATTTGTGAGCTGGTTGTTCGCTACTGATTCTGGCAGGCCAATTATGCGCAAATTATTTCTTCTGGAGCGATTTTCCAGATCGTCTAATTTGTCCCATATTTCTCTGTTCTCAGCGGTTATACGAGCTAAGACTGTGCAGTGATATCATCCTCCAGTGAGGATATCCTATCCTCTGCTTGGGTGATTCTCTGGGCTTGTGCCTGTATTTCTAGGTGGAGTTGCTCCAGCCCTCTGTGCACCGCCGCATCCACAGTGTGGGTTCCAGGAGGGCTACTACCTGCTGGGCAATGCCTGCTGATGATGAAGGATCTGGAGCCTGCATGTCAGGGGCGTGTGAGAGTGCGGATTCAGCTGAGCACGGAGCGGCCGCCATATTGGCTGAGTCCGGAGCTGTGTCTCCCGTGGGAGGTGCCGGCGATCCGACCATGTGCCCCCTCTCTGTAGCGGTGGTGTTTAGGGTATCCCCCTAAAGCTCTGGCCGTCTTTGAAGTGGTAGTTTGGAGGAGGGCGGCGGGAGCTGTATCTGGCTACAGCCTTTCCATATGGTGCCGGAACCAGAAGTATTATTATTTTTATTTTATAATTATGGAAAAAAATATATAAATAATTTACCACTGCCAGTCAGCAGATAGTGAACTTCATGCCAGTGTATTAGCTTTCTCCACCTTATTTAAGCCTAAGAACAGGAGAAATCAGATTACACAAACTCCTGAATTACCCACAAGAGTTTAAGCGTATCCGAACCCAGAAACAAACATTTAATATACTGCAGATTACCAGCTCTTAGATGTGGTGGCTGCATTTGTTTTCTTTTATCCAGGCTTTTTTTCCCTTTATTTTCACTTCCTGACTCTGTGGCTATGCTTACTTTTCAACTGTATTTATTAAAAAGAGTTGTCACCTAAGCTGAACTTGTCTTCCTTTCTATATGTCTATTACATTGGGAGGGGGGCGGTTAGACATTTATAGAAGGAAGATAAGATTGTTCATGCTTTTAATTTATCTCGCAGAAGTGACAAGTATATTTCTGTCAAGATAGAGGTATTTTCTGTACTTGCTAAAAATGTTTTTAGCCTTGAAAACAATTGCAGCTACCACATCTAAGGACTTGATGCTTTTTAAAAATAAAATAACAAACATGCCATACTTACCTCCACTGTGCAATTTTGTGTGCCTGGATTTTGTTTTGCATACAAACGGTACACAATTGTCGGCCAAAAAACACGAACGTAGTAACGTACTACGAGCCTAAAAAAGAGGAAATTTAATTGTCATGCGCCACCCTTTGTGCTCCTTCTGCTAATTTCGTGTTAGTAGAAGTTTGAGTGTTGATTTGCGCTTTTCATTTTGCGCTTTTCAGTTCGCACTTTTCAGTTCGTTTTTTGAACAGCCGTTCGTCATCCAGCCATGTTGCAGAATCAACGTGTTATTTATTATTGCTTTGACCCAAGTCCAGTCCAGGAACAGGAGGATTTCTTGGACCAAAAATTGGTTTCTTTATTAACCACTTCAGCCCCGGACCATTTGGCAGCCAAAGGACCAGAGGTCTTTTTTCAATTTCGCACTGCACTACTTTAACTGGTAATTGCGCGGTCATGCAATTTTGTAACCAAACGAAATTTGCGTCCTTTTCTTCCCACAAATAGAGCTTTCTTTTGATGGTATTTGATTGCCTCTGTGATTTTTATTTTTTGCGATATAAACGGAAAAAGAGCGAAAATTTTGAAAAAAAAAGAGATTTTCTACTTTTTGTTATAAAAAAAATCTAATAAACTCAATTTTAGTCAAACATTTGGGCCAAAATGTATTCAGCCACATGTCTTTAGTAAAAAAAATGCCAATAAGCGTATATTTATTGGTTTGCGCAAAAGTTATAGCGTCTACAAACTAGAGTACATTTTCTGGAATTTACACCGCTTTTAATTTATGACTGCCTATTTCATTTCTTGAGGTGCTAAAATGGCAGAGAAGTACAAAACCCCCCCAAATGACCCCATTTTGGAAAGTAGACACCCCAAGCTATTTGCTGAGAGGCATGTTGAGCCCATTGAATATTTTTTTTTTAGTCCCAAGTGATTGAATAAAGACAAAAATAAAAAAGATTTTTTTTTTTTTCAAAAAGTTGTCACTAAATGATATATTGCTCACACATGCCATAGTTATATGTGGAATTGCACCCCAAAATACATTTTGCTGCTTCTCCTGAGTATGGGGATACCACATGTGTGGGACTTTTTGGGAGCCTAGCCGCGTACGGGGCCCCGAAACCCAAGCACCGCCTTCAGGATTTCTAAGGGTGCAAATTTTTGATTTCACTCCTCACTACCTATCACCGTTTCGAAGGCCATAAAATGCCAAAATAGCACAAAACCCCCCCAAATGACCCCATTTTGGAAAGTAGACACCCCAAGCTATTTGTTGAGAGGCATGGTGAGTATTTTACAGCTCTCATTTGTTTTTGAAAATGAAGAAAGTAAAGAAAAAAAAAAAATTTTTTTCTTTTTTCAGTTTTCAAAACTTTGTGACAAAAAGCGAGATCTGCAAAATACTCACAATACCTCTCAGCAAATAGCTTGGGGTGTCTACTTTCCAAAATGGGGTCATTTTGGGGGGTTTTATGCCATCTGGGCATTCCATGGCCTCCGAAACTGTGATTGGCAGTGAGAAGTGAAATAAAAAAATTACACCCTTAGAAAGCCTGAAGGCGGTGATTGGTTTTTGGGGTTCCGTACGCAGCTAGGCTCCCAAAAAGTCCCACACATGTGGTATCCCCGTACTCAGGAGAAGCAACAGAATGTATTTTGGGGTGTATTTCCACATATGCCCATGACATGTTTGAGCAATATATCATTTAGTGACAACTTTTTGTAAAAAAAATATATATATTTTTTTTTTTTTTAATTATTAAATCTCTTGGCACAAAAAAAAAAAATATTTAATGGGCTCAACATTGCTCTCAGCAAATAGCTTGGGGTGTCTACTTTCCAAAATGGGGTCATTTGGGGGGGGTTTGAACTGTCCTGGCATTTTATGCACAACATTTAGAAGCCTATGTCACACGTCACCCACTCTTCTAACCACTTGTAGACAAAGCCCTTTCTGACACTTTTTGTTTACATGAAAACATATTTTTTTTTTGCAAGAAAATTACGTTGAACCCCCAAACACTATATATAATGTTAAAGCAAAGGCCCTACAGATTAAAATGGTGGGTGTTGCATTTTTTTTTTTTTTTTCCACACAGTATTTGCGCAGCGATTTTTCAAACGCATTTTTTGTGGAAAAAATACACTTTTTTTTATTTTAATGCACTAAAACACACTATATTGCTCAAATTTTTGATGAAATAAAAAATATGATCTTAGGCCGAGTACATGGATACCAAACACGACATGCTTTAAAATTGCGCACAAACACGCAGTGGCGACAAACTACATACATTTTTAAAAGCCTTTAAAAGCCTTTACATGATACCACATTAGATTCACGGAGGAGGTCTACTGCTAAAATTACTGCCCTCGATCTGACCTTCGCGGTGATACCTCACATGCATGGTGCAATTGCTGTTTACATATGACGCCAGACCAACGCTTGTGTACGCCTTTGCGCAAGAGAAGGGGGGGCAGGGGTGCTTTTTTTTTTTTTTTTTGTTTTTTTTTTTATTTATTTAGCTTTTTTATTTTATTTTTAAACTGTTCCTTCCATTTTTTTTCTTTGTTATGATTTTTATTGTTATCTCAGGGAATGTAAATATCCCCTATGATAGCAATAGGCAGTGACAGGTACTCTTTTTTTGAAAAAAATTGGGGTCTATTAGACCCTAGATCTTTCCTCTGCCCTCAAAGCATCTGACCACACCAAGATTGGTGTGATAAAATGCTTTCCCAATTTCCCAATGGCGCGGTTTATATCCGGGAGGGGGGACATTCCCTCCCACTGCTTGTAAAAGCAGTCTAGAGGCTAATTACCCGCTAGAATTGCTTTTACATGAAAGCCGATCACTGGCTGAAAAGAATGATACCAAGATGATACCTAAACCTGCAGGCATCATTCTGGTATAACCATTCAAAGTCCAGCAACATACTGGACATATATTGTAATCTTTTTTTTTTCATGCAGCCTCTTGGCTGAACGAAAAAAAGAGATTGATTGGTGGGTATGCCCACCATTAGAATACCTCCCTTCATCCACCCACTTCTAATGATGGGCATACATGCACCATTTATATATGCCGATGCATGGGGGCATCCTCCCGCAAAAGTTATGCCGTGTACACACGGTCGGAATTTCGACCGTATGTACGTGGCATTAGGAGCCAATCGCTCCCCCCCCCTGCTGCCCCCATGCTTCGGCATATATGCTCTTTTTTTTAACTGTGGTGGTGAAATCACCTCCTACAGCGTTGGAGTCGCGGCTTTATGTATCGTGGGAGCAAACGCTGTTGCTGTCAAGATAAATAAATCCGCGTTGCAACTGAATGGCGCACCTGAAAACAAAAAAATGCTCAACACTAAAACACACAGTAAACAAAATTACATACCTGAAAAGCAAGCATGATAAAACATAATAAAACATAATAAAACATAATAAAACATTGCAGAATAGAATGGAGTAAAAAAAGAGCAACAATAGAGAGAGAATAGAGTGAGAGAGAGAACAATAAAACGACAACTATTTTATTTTTTTTTATTTTTTTGAGATTCACAGGTAAAAAAGCTCCTGACTGAAGCGACTGAATCAAAACGCTACCACAAAAAAAATGTTAGCGATCGCAGGGATCAGGCCTGACTCTGCGAACGCTGCAGTTATGTGTGCTTAGTGTTTTGTAAGTGACAGTGATCGATCGATACTGCACTTGGGTGGGCTGGGCTGGGCGGAGGGGGAAAACGCAGGTGCTAGCAGGTATCTGGGCTGATCCCGCTAACAATGCGTTTTTTTTTGGAACCCTAAACTGCTGGGACGCTAGTATAGATCTGATCAGATCAGATATTGATCTGTTCAGATACTGTGCCACTAAGGGAGGTGTATGCTTTGTGCGTGGGTGTTTGCGGTACTGGCACTAACCTGGGGCGACGCAGACCTTATTTGACCCTAAAACCTAATTGATATCACCCGCCGGGCGATCAGGGGTTAAACCGTTATTGGGTAATAAATGGCGGGTGCCCTGACAGTATAAAAAACAAGCTAACTAACCAGCGTCACCCGTAACAGTAATACAAAAAAAAACTGGTTACCTAGCGACACTAATGCAGCGATCAGAAAAACGATCGCTTAGTGACACTGGCAAAAGGGGGTGAAAGGGTTAACTAGGGGCAATCAGGGGGTTAAACCTTTATTAGGTAATATATGGGGGTACCTGACGCTATATAAAAACCTGACGGGGAACCTAAATAACGAAATAACTAACTGGCTAACCAGCGTCACCAGTGACAGTTATACAGTGATCACTGGTGAAAGGGTTAACTCTAGGGGCAATCAGGGGGTTAAAACCTTTATTTAGGTTGTAATATGGGGGTACCTGACCTATAAACCTATTTATGAACCTATATAAACATGGCGGTTACCTAAAAAAAAAAAAATGGTTACCTAGCGACACTAATGCAGCGATCAGAAAAACGATCGCTTAGTGACACTGGCAAAAGGGGGTGAAAGGGTTAACTAGGGGCAATCAGGGGGTTAAAACCTTTATTAGGTAATATATGGGGGTACCTGACGCTATATAAAAACCTGACGGGGAACCTAAATAACGAAATAACTAACTGGCTAACCAGCGTCACCAGTGACAGTTATACAGTGATCACTGGTGAAAGGGTTAACTCTAGGGGCAATCAGGGGGTTAAAACCTTTATTTAGGTTGTAATATGGGGGTACCTGACCTATAAACCTATTTATGAACCTATATAAACATGGCGGTTACCTAAAAAAAAAAAATGGTTACCTAGCGACAGCAGTGACACTAATACAGCGATCAGAAAAACGATCGCTTAGTGACACTGGCAAAAGGGGGTGAAAGGGTTACCTGGGGGGCAATCAAGGGGTTAAACCTTTATTAGGGGGGGGTGGGGGGCTACCTTGGACCTAAAACTAACTGCCCTGACAGTTATTACAGTCACACTGACACTAAATGCAGTGATCAGTAAAAAAATGATCACTGCAATTAGTGACACTGTGACTGGGGGGGGAGGGGTGATCTGGGGGGTGATCAGGGGGTGACAGGGGGGTGTTTTGTGTGCCTATGTGTACTGGTGTCAGTGTACTGTTTGTGCACTAACCTTTAGATGTTCACAGCTCGGCGTTCCGGTCACATAGACCGGCGCACCGAGCGTGACATCACTTCCTCTGCCTGTGTTTTTGATTGACACAGACAGAGGAAGCATCTGATTCGCCAGGAGCGATCGCGAGGGGGTGGCCAGAAACCACTGGCCGTCCCCTCATCCCGGATCGCTCCTGAAGCGATCCCGACCGTCCCCGCCGGCCGGGGGGGGTCCGATCGGACCCCCCACCCGCCGGAAGAATGGCACGTACAGGTACGTGGTTCTGCCTGTACGTGCCATTCTGCCGACGTATATATACAGGGGGCGGTCGGCAAGTGGTTAATCGTGACCAATTATGTCATATGCCTTTGCTGCGGGAGCTCCAAGAGAATAATCCAGATGATTTTCGGAAATGGAGAATTAACATCTGTGACGCGTTATGTTATGAAATCTAGAAATGCAGCGCACATTCTCTTCTTCTTTAATAAGATAATAATTAAGCTGCTTTAAAGAAAATCAATAGGTGGTGTTGCGCTCCTAAGAGGTGTAATAAATAATTGAACTAAAATATCAATTATACGCAATATATAAAAGTCAGATTAAGTAGTAAGATATACAATAATCAGTGAAAAATAGTGAATTCATAGGTGACTGATTCACTGATTATTGTATATCTTACTATTTAATCTGACTTTTATATATTGCGTATAATTGATATTTTAGTTCAATTATTTATTACACCTCTTAGGAGCGCAACACCACCTATTGATTTTCTTTATACAGTTTTTTAGGTATCGTTTGACCCTTTCGGTGTTGCTGCAACCTATTCTTATATAATCTTTGTATCTTCATATTAGCACGGGAATACCATTACCTATATTTACAATTAAGCTGCTTTGCTGGTGATACTGATGGAGTTATTGCAAACTAATTTTCAAAGGCTTTTTTTTTCTAGTGATATCAAGAATAATATTATTATGCTTGTTATTTATTTATTTTTGGTGCAAGTTACCACAACACCATTATCCCGTAGTTTTTAAGATCAAAGATACAACTATGTTGGTGTCCCTTGTCAATTTTACATTGTATTTTTTTAAATGTAACTGCCGTCTCCCAAACTGTCATTTGAAGTAAAACACACAGCCAAGTATTATTCTACACAATTTTTTTTATTGTGCGTTAAAAAAAGAAAACAAATAAAATTAGACATGCTATCTGCCAATAGGACTTAACCAAAAAGTGCATTCTATGCATCCAAAAATATAGAAAATATACCAAATCAAATCATTATTCAACCAAAAAATTTAATAAAAGCCTCATGCATGTGTCCCGCTTCTTAATATAGGGGGTCAACAATGCCAAGAGTTGGTGAAAGCAGGGGTCCGTCATCAGGAGGTAATTCCGAAAATCATCTGGATTATTCTCCTGGAGCTCCCGCTGCAAAGTCATATGACATAATTGGTCACGATTAATAAAGAAACCAATTTTTGGTCCAAGAAATCCTCCTCGTCCTGTTCCTGTACTGGACTTGGTTCAAAGCAATAACTCCAAGGCCAATAATAAATAATACGTTATCTCCCCCGGGTTCCACAACATGGCTGGTTGACGAACGGCCATTCAGAAAAAAACTGAAAAGCACGAAATGAAAAGTGCGAAATGAAAAGCGTGAAATGAAAAGTGCGAAATGAAAAGCACAAAATGAAAAGCGCAAAATGAAAAGTGCGAATCAACACTCACCAAACTTCTACTAACACGAAATTAGCAGAAGGAGCCCAAAGGGTGGCGCTAAAGAGCTGAAAAACCACGTAGTACGTCTAGTACATCGCCACACACAACAATTGTGTGGCCGTGTGTATGCAAGACAACTTTGGGCCAACGCCCTTCGGACAAAATTCCACGGTTTTATTGGCCAACAATCCAATCGTGTGTACGAGGCTTAAGGGTTACAACTCTCTACAAGCTAGGGCTGAGCATCCACAGAACTGCAGTGTATAGGATAAATGTCATGGACAGAGCAGATAACTATTACCATATTATCAGTCCATCCTCATATATTGCATCGATAGCTGTGTAGCAGGACACTCTGCAGAATTCCAAATGGGCAGGGGAACATACTGCGACAATGATACCATCAGGTTCAATTTCACGTGTCCTAATGCCTTGAAAGAGATACCAGCCAACGACTGAATGAAACGGATGTTTAGGCAATGACCTGTTTTATGCATGCATAGAGACTACTGCAGCTATCTTTTTCAATTTAGACTGGGAGAGTTGAGAGGGCCTTTAAATTCGCCAGGCTCATGCAAGAGTTTTTTTTTTTTTTTAAATGCCAGGCTAATTGCGGAGTGTTGTACATTTAATAGGCAACCACTGGGACGGGATGACAAAAGTTCTTTTGTTGTACGGGAGTGCATTAGGCAGCAAGACAAGGACTGCGCTAAAACGGTCATACGAAGCTCCAGAGATAGCGTCATTAATGGGACACTGAGCTCCAATTAAGGGCACGGCCCTTAAGACGAAGGTGAAAAGCGTGGGCCATCACCTGTGACTCCCGAAGGGAATGCAAGCTGTAGAGAAACTCGATGACACACCGTATAAACCTTAAAACCTTGAAAAGGCACGACAAATGCACATTAATGAAGCAAAGTAAATAATTATTGATCCGTCTGCAGAAAGGAGTATCTACAGAGGAAATGTGTGCTGCTGTTAAAAGCTTAAAGCGGAGCTCCGTCCTGGGGAATTTCTTTTTTTTTTTTTAAAAGTCAGCAGCTACAAATACTGCAGCTGCTGACTTACCTGTCCCGGGGTCCAGCGATGCGGGGGAACGAGGCCCCCCCTCGTTCCACGAGCCGCTCGCGGCGCCGGCATTCCTAATGTGGGAACCCGGCTGTGGCTTCACAGCCGGGCACCCACTGCGCATGCGCGAGCGGCGCCGCGCGCCGTGATTTGACGCTCAGTCATCTGGGACATTTGACAGGTCCCAGATGACTGTGTGGCACCGAGGGGGAAGTGACGTTTAGCCCGGGCACTGAAGGTGGCAGACTACGAGGGACCCCCTAGCAACAGGCATTTGGAGGTGAGTAAAAATTATTTTTTTTTTCCAATTATTTTTTTTTAATTTTTTTTATGATTTTTAAGCCCCTTTTTTTTTTTTGACCGCAACCCCACTTTAAAGGGGAATTCCAGCCTGTAATGTGGTGTTACATGAAAGGAGAAGTACAGGCAAAGCTTGTTTGGCTGTACTTCTCCTGTGGGTCAAAGGAGTGGAATTCGTTCTGCCCTCCTGTGACCCGTTTTCAGCAGACAGAGGGTCGAAGCTCGCTGTTGGCTGATGCCACACAGCCACACCTCCCAACATTTTGAGATGGGAATGAGGGACACCTACTAACAAACGTATGTAGGCATAGGCAGGGCTGGTGCAAGGATTTTTGAGACCCAAGGCGAAACCTAATTTTGCTGCCCCCTCCCTTGGCTCCACCCCTGACTCCACCCCCTTTGGCCTGCCCATGTATACCCCACCTTTTTAATGAAGCACCCGTCAAATGCAGCCTCACCAGTGCCCATCAAATGCAGCCTCACCAGCGCCCATCAACGCAGCCTCACCAGCGCCCATTAAAATGTAGCCTCACCAGCGCCCATCAAATAAAGCCTCACCAGCCCCCCATCAATGCAGCCTACCAGCACCCATCAATGCAGCCTCAGCAGTCCCCATCAAATGCAGCTTCACCAGCCCCCATCAAATGCAGCCTCACCAGCGCCCATCAAATGCAGCCTCACCGGCGCCCATCAAGTGCAGCCTCACCAACACCCATCAAATGCAGCCTCACCGGCGCCCATCAAATGCAGCCTCACCAGCACCCATCAAATGCAGTCTCACCAGCTCCCGCTAATGCAGCCTCACTAGGTCCCACTAATGCAGCCTACCAGTGCCCATCAATGCAGCCTCACCAGC
The DNA here is from genome assembly GCA_028564925.1 of Lithobates sylvaticus. Classification (NCBI taxonomy): domain Eukaryota; kingdom Metazoa; phylum Chordata; class Amphibia; order Anura; family Ranidae; genus Lithobates; species Lithobates sylvaticus. The sequence continues at coordinate 48,889,180 of CM053038.1, read as the reverse complement.
CTCCATCAAATGCAGCCTCACCAGCGCCCATCAAATGCAGCCTCACCAGCGCCCATCAAATGCAGCCTCACCAGCCCCCATCAAATGCAGCCTCACCAGCTCCCACCAATGCAGCCTACCAGTGCCCATCAATGAATGTTTTCTTGCTTCTATTCATTCGGGAGTCAGGACACAGACATAGTCCTCTGCCACCACTCTGCCTCTGACACTATGTGCGAACGGAGCGGCAGCTGTCTTCTGATGCTGAGACTTAGTTGCTTGCTGCAGAGAGAAGAGAGTAGAAACACCAGGGTCCAGGCACCCCCTAGGCAGCAGTGCACCCCAGGCGGCTGCCTAGTTTGCCTAGTGGTAGCACCGGCCTTGGGCATAGGGCACGCCCCCTGCCACACACCCTTAAAGGAGAATTAACCAAAAAAAAAAAAAGGTTAATTAAATCCACAAGGACTTTTTTTTATCACTACTATTCCTTTATATTGGCTTTTAAAATGTACAAATGCCGCCATTTAGAAATTGGATGAAAGGTTTAGCGCTGGGAAAAACGGTTTGAAAGATAAAAAGTGCATTTTATATACAACTATATGGATCTGACAAAAATGAGGGACAAATTAAGGGGAAAGAGGGACAGAGGGACACTGCTCCAAATCAGGGACAGTCCCTCGAAATCAGGGACAGTTGGGGAGGTATGACACAGCCAGTCCAGGTTGGGGAAAGATTGGGATCCGCCCACATGCCTGGACCGGTGTTCTGCCGAGAACTGTCCCCTCATCGGATAGTGTCCACCCCATACTGCGCAGGCGCAGCGCTTGCGCAGTACGGAGGACAAGGAGATGCCGAAAGTCTCCGAAGATGAATGGCGCTTGCGCACTTCATAGTACCCTCTGCCCTGAGTCCAGGTTCAAGCCCCACCATGCAAGTAGACATACGGTAGATGATGTAAAACAGCACTTAGTAACAGGGCCCCTCGCGGGCTTGCTTCGTTCACCACGCTTCGGGCACAGCCTCGCTTCGCTCTGCAATTTTTTATTCTTACTCTATGTCCTATCGGATGGTGGGGCTTGAACCTGGACTCAGTGCGCAGGCGCCGTCCATCTTCAGAGACTTTCGGCGTCTCCTTGTTCTCCACAGTGCGGACACTATCCGACGGTGGACAGTATTCGACAAGACACCGACACCTGGCTCAGCCGCTGAGAGCCTGAGCCAGACGCACCCGCCCCCCTCCACAGCCCTGCGCTTCAGTGAGGGAGGCGGTAGGGCACACCTCCCAACTTTTTGAAATGGGAATGAGGGACACCTATCAGCAAAAGTATGCAGGCACAGGACACACCCCACTGCCACGCCCCCTTAAAGGAAAATTGTACAAAAAAAACAAGATTTGTTAAACCCACAAATGCTTTTTTTTACCACTAATATTCCTTTATATTGGCTTTTGGAAAATCAGGGACAGTTGGGAGCTATGCGGTAGAGGACAGATTGACAGTCACCATCCCTCTGCTCATGGAGCACTGAGAACTAAGTGATCAGCAGTGTTTGATCGCTGGGTTCTCAGTCTTAGAGCCAGTGGGGGACAGATGCAGCATCGGTCCAATGCTGCACCTAGGTATGTATATTTCTTTAATAACTTCAGCCCCTGGAAGGATTTACCCCCTTCCTGACCAGGCCCTTTTTTTTGCGATTCTGCACTGCATCGCTTTAACTGACAATTGCACGGTCGTGCGACGTTGTACCCAAACAAAATTGACGTCCTTTTTTTCCCACAAATAGAGCTTTCTTTTGTTGGTATTTGATCACCTCCGGGGTTTTTATTTTTTGCGCTACAAAAAAAGAGCGACAATTTTGAATAAAAATTTTTTTTTTTACTTTTTGCTATAATAAATATCCCCAAAAATATACATATAAAAAATTATTTCTTCCACAGTTTAGGCCTATATGTATTCTTCTACATATTTTTGGTAAAAAAAATTAGCTACAAGCGCATATTGATTTGTTTGCGCAAAAGTTATGCGTCTACAAAATTGGGGATAGATTTATGGCATTTTTATTAATCGTTTTTTTTTATTAGTAATGGCGGCGATCTGCGATTTTTATAGTGACTGCCACATTACGGCGGACAGATTGGACACTTTTGACACTATTTTGGGACCATTGGCATCTATACAGCGATCAGTTCTATAAATATGCACCGATTACTGTCAAAATGTCACGGGCAGGGAAGGGGTTAACCACTTCAGCCCCGGACCATTTGGCAGCCAAAGGACCAGAGGTCTTTTTTCAATTTCGCACTGCACTGCTTTAACTGGTAATTGCGCAGTCATGCAATGTTGTACCCAAACAGAATTGGCGTCCTTTTCTTCCCACAAATAGAGCTTTCTTTTGATGGTATTTGATTGCCTCTGTGATTTTTATTTTTTGCGATATAAACGGAAAAAGAGCGAAAATTTTGAAAAAAAAAAGATTTTTTCTACTTTTTGTTATAAAAAAAATCTAATAAACTCAATTTTAGTCAAACATTTGGGCCAAAATGTATTCAGCCACATGTCTTTAGTAAAAAAAAAAATGCCAATAAGCGTATATTTATTGGTTTGCGCAAAAGTTATAGCGTCTACAAACTAGAGTACATTTTCTGGAATTTACACCGCTTTTAATTTATGACTGCCTATTTCATTTCTTGAGGTGCTAAAATGGCAGAGAAGTACAAAACCCCCCCAAATGACCCCATTTTGGAAAGTAGACACCCCAAGCTATTTGCTGAGAGGCATGTTGAGCCCATTGAATATTTTTTTTTTTAGTCCCAAGTGATTGAATAAAGACAAAAAAAAAAAAAAAAAAAAATGTTTTCAAAAAGTTGTCACTAAATGATATATTGCTCACACATGCCATGGTTATATGTGGAATTGCACCCCAAAATACATTTAGCTGCTTCTCCTGAGTATGGGGATACCACATGTGTGGGACTTTTTGGGAGCCTAGCCGCGTACGGGGCCCCGAAACCCAAGCACCGCCTTCAGGATTTCTAAGGGTGCAAATTTTTGATTTCACTCCTCACTACCTATCACAGTTTCGAAGGCCATAAAATGCCAAAATAGCACAAAACCCCCCCAAATGACCCCATTTTGGAAAGTAGACACCCCAAGCTATTTGTTGAGAGGCATGTTGAGCCCATTGAATATTTTTTTTTTTAGTCCCAAGTGATTGAATAAAGACAAAAAAAAATAAAAAATTTCAAAAAGTTGTCACTAAATGATATATTGCTCACACATGCCATAGTTATATGTGGAATTGCACCCCAAAATACATTTTGCTGCTTCTCCTGAGTATGGGGATACCACATGTGTGGGACTTTTTGGGAGCCTAGCCGCGTACGGGGCCCCGAAACCCAAGCACCGCCTTCAGGATTTCTAATGCCGCGTACACACGTACGGACTTTTCCCGGCGGACCTAAGTCCAGCGGACAATCCGCTGGACTTTCCAGCTGGGTACGCTGGACTAAAAAGCGAACGGACTTGACCACACACGATCACGCAAAAAGTCCGGCGGTTCACGCGATGACGTACAGCACGTACGACGGGACTAGAAAAAGGAAGCTCGAGATCCCAAACAACACCCTTTGGGCACCGTCAGCTGATCTCGTGTGTATCGCGTGTTAGTTGACGTTTGGTTAGAGACGATTCGCGCTTCTCAGACTTCTGCTTAATTCGTTCGCTTCTGCCGTTCAGTTTGTGCTTGTGAGGTTTGTATCTGGCTTTCAGTGCGTGTGGATCAGTTCCTACCTGTTCTCAGGCCGTTCTGGTCCGCTCGTTCCTGTTTTTCAGGTCGTTCTTCATAGGCCTTGCTGTTCTTCAGTGCGTTCTGTTAAGTTGTTTGTTTGATCAGCCGACCGTTTTGAAGCCACGGAGTGTGGACGTACTCGGGAACGAGTTCGTGCTGTGCAGGGGCTCGGTGTTGCGGTTAACACCTTGGCACGAGCCCAGTCCATGAACAGGGTGAGGAGGAGTTCATGGACCAAGAATTGGTTGCGCCAGCGTGACCAATTCTCGCATATGCCTTTGCTCCGTGAGATCCGTGAGAATAATCCTGATGATTTCAGGAATTATCTCCGGATGACGGACCCCATTTTTCACCGTCTGTTGGCTTCGCTGTCCCCTTATATTACCAGGCAGAATACCTGCATGCGGCAAGCCATCAGTGCGGAGCAGAGGCTAGTCGCCACGTTGCGTTACTTGGCGACGGGGAGAAGCTTGCAGGACCTCAAGTTCACGACAGGCATCTCCCCCCAGGCTCTGGGGCTCATTATTCCAGAGACCTGTTCTGCCATTATCCACGTCCTGCAGGAGGAATACATTAAGGTAAGTCTTGTCTTTTAAAATTACCTATGTCTTGTATGTTTGCTAATGTAGTGCATCAATGTCATCATTAGCTAATTTCCATGATAGGACTATTCTATGAATGTCCCCTATTCCTTTTTTTTTTTTTTTTTTTTTTGTTTTTTGTCTAGTATTTTATGGTTGACTTATCGAAATAGCTTTAAGAATGTATTATTTAGTGGGTCACATGCATATTTCCTTGCACCAACCTCCCCAGCATGGAAGCTTGGCCCCCTAAACACCCCTAGCCTAGTCACTTTCTTTGGTTAAAAATGTATATTACCAGCTCCATTGTACTGCTTTACTCACCCCCCCTTTCACCCCTTTCACCCCCCTTGACCCTCATTTTTAAATTGATTGCATGTGGTTTTGGTCAGCTTGTAATTAACCCACCCCCACCACCCCCCCCCCCCCACACCCCCCTGATAATTAATTGCATGTGGTTTTGGTCAGCTTGTAATTAACCCCCCCCCCCCCCCCCACACACCCCCTGTTAATTAATTGCATGTGGTTTTGGTCAGCTTGTAATTAACCCCCCCCCCCACACCCCCCCCCCCCACACCCCCTGATAATTAATTGCATGTGGTTTTGGTCAGCTTGTAATTAACCCCACACCCCCCCCACACCCCCCCCCCCCCACACCCCGATAATTAATTGCATGTGGTTTTGGTCAGCTTGTAATTAACACCCCCCCCCCCCCACACCCCTGATAATTAATTGCATGTGGTTTTGGTCAGCTTGTAATTAACCCCACACCCCCTGATAATTAATAGCATGTGGTTTTGGTCAGCTTTTAATTAACCCCCCCCCCCCCACACACCCCCTGTTAATTAATTGCATGTGGTTTTGGTCAGCTTGTAATTAACCCCCCCCCACACACCCCGTTAATTAATTGCATGTGTATTGTGTGACCTTACAATTAATTACTCCACACCCACATCCCCATTATTATCTTCTCTGGGCCATCAGAGGGGTCATCAATCAGAGATTTGTCCCTTATCCTTAATCTTTTGGCTTTATTTCAAGGACTTACAAAATAAATACATATGTTCTTCCAAATTGTTTGTTAATTTGTTGCATTTAGTTAGGTGTTTTGCCTGGTTTTTAATTCGATTTGTATATTTGTGTTTGACTTCACAGTGTCCTTCCACGCCACAGGAATGGCAGACTGTGGCTTCCCAGTTTGCTGCCCGTTGGGACTTTCCCAACTGCGGAGGGGCGATTGACGGGAAGCATGTGCGAATTGTGCCCCCACCCCATTCGGGGTCTTACTATTGGAATTATAAGGGGTTCCATAGTATAGTGTTGATGGCGGTGGTGTCGGCACAATATGACTTTCTTTATGTGGATGTGGGGAAAAACGGCCGGATGTCGGACGGAGGAGTCTTCAACCACACGGAGTTCGGTCATCGTCTCCAGACTGGTGGCCTGGAGCTGCCACCAGATGAAGATAATGTGGAGGGACTCCCCTTCGTTTTCATTGCCGACGAGGCGTTCGGTCTGGGTGACCATCTGATGAGGCCATTTCCCCAACGATCCCTCACCCCTGAGAGGAGGATTTTTAATTATCGGTTGGCCAGAGCAAGACGGGTTGTGGAAAATGCCTTTGGTATTATGGCCAACCGTTTCAGATTGCTCCTTACATCCCTACATCTGGCAGAGTACAAACTGAATACTATTATTCTTGCATGCTGTGTCATGCACAATTATTTACGCAAACATTCGGGAACATACTCATTACCAATCGGCCCTGAGGCCGGAGTGGAAGGCAACATGACAGGGCTGGATAATCGCCGTCTTGGTTCGGCCCCACAATCAGCCCAGCAAGTGCGGGACCGTTATTTACATTATTTTAATGGTAGGGGGGCCATTGCAATGGCAGCAGACCCTTAAACCATCTTTTTGATTTACAAAGAATAAATACAGTTATTGATGTTTGAAATATTGGTATTTTCGTATGGTTTTGCTTTTAATTTTGCCTGTTTTATATGTTGTCCTAGTGCACATCTTAATAGTGGCAAACTTGTTTTGCGTTTAGTAAATAAGCCCCTTTGTCAATGAACCACAACATGTTTTGGTCAAACTGGTAGTATTTAAAAAGAAGAAGCCACACATTGTTTAATTTGTGCAAACATTATTTTTTTTTATTCTAGTGCACATCCAAACCTTTTTTATGTTTTTTTTTTATTTTTTTATTTTTTTCAACAACATTTTACTTTTTTTTTTTATGTTATATTTTTTACATTTTTTTGTTCTTTTTCTCACAACATATTTTTTTTATTTTTGTGATTGATTTTTTTAAACAAACATAAAAACATGTTTTAAAATGGTAAAAAATTTAGGCTTAGCATTAGAAAATATTTACACAATGTAAAAGCCCAGAACTTACAAAGTTCAACAGGTAACCCATGAACAGTAGAAGCCAAATTTAGAATATGCACACTAATTTAACTTGAAAATGGGTAATGTCAACATGTGCTATGTTCCATCATGGGGAATCAATGGACGTGTTTTGTGTGTGAAACCCCTTCCCTCTCACCTACTAGCATTAGGGGTTGCAAACACAAAATGCGTCCATTGAGATCCCCTGATGGCACATAGCACATGTTGACACACCGTGTGCATATTAAAAATTTGGCCTCTAAAATTTGTAAAACAGCGCATCAAAAGGGGAATGAAGGACATGATTGATGTTAAGAAATGGAAAAGGGGTCTTTAGATTCTCCCCAAAACATCAATCATGTCCTTCATTCCCTGCTGCATGGTGGCCATCTCCTTCTGCATATTTTCCAGCTGCAGATTCCAGGCCATGATCTGGCCAATAAGCCTGTGGGCACTGTCTGTGGAAAATGGCTCCGCAGCTTGTCCTTCCACAAACAGATCAGCATCACCTAAAAGTTGGGTAGATAAAACACAAGAAAAAAAGTGTCAAAAACATGCAGACCTTAATTTATTAGCTCAATCTGTGTTCTGAGACACTCACTTGGTGGGGTGCAGATTTGATCCACTTCAACCACCTGTTCCGCCACATCCACGCGTGGGCTTGGGCTAACTGCCCAATTAGTCTGGTGAGGCCGGGAGGTCCTCGTAGGTTCGGACTGACGTCTGAGTCTTTTGCCCCCTATGGTAATGGAACACAAAAAGGTACACTTTTAATCACACTGATATTTGAGTGCCAAAATAGGATTATTAAACATTGTTTAAAAGTGTTGTCCAATTATTAGCAGTTTGTTAGAAGATCCTACTTGAAGACAGAATTGAAATGTCTATCTAATGAAACTCCAATACTTAAACCGCCCTTCAACCCTAAATTTGAACTTCCGCTCATTGGATCCCTGCACCCCTGTGGTGTCTTATTTGGAACCTTTTAGGGGTGAGGGGTTGCAGATACCTGTGTAAGGCAGGTATTTGCACACACATCCGGCCATAGACTCCCACAGAAGTATACGCCACATCCCGTCCCACCGTGCTGTCTGCTGGGACACACAGGGGTCCCCGAGCTCGCGCGGACCAGTCCTATTGCATTGCGCAACTGGCGCATGCCCAATAGTGACCCGGGAAGTGAAGCCGCAAACATTAATTTCATGATTGCAAGATCAGAGATTGTAGCTGCACCATCCAAGGGACAGGTGAGTGTACTTCTTTGAAAAGTCACCACCTACAGTATTTGTAGATGATGAGCATTTTTCGGGAATTGTGAGCATGACACCCTGCTTAACATATTTATCCCCCCCCCCCAAAACAGCTTCTGGAGTCCCTGTGTAAGTTACCCCTAAAACCCTTACTACAGCAGTAATTGTATAGATAGTGACAATAATAAACAACCTTACAACTCCAACAACCCAAAGCCAGGTAAACTCAATAAACGTTATGAAGACAAACTGAACTTTCATCAAATCTGCGCAAGTTTCACGTACGAGTGCTAATAACATCTGCGCAAGTTTCACGTACGAATGCTAATAACATCTGCGCAAGTTTCACGTACGAATGCTAATAACATCTGCGCAAGTTTCACGTACGAGTGCTAATAACATCTGCGCAAGTTTCACGTACGAATGCTAATAACATCTGCGCAAGTTTCACGTACGAATGCTAATAACATCTGCGCAAGTTTCACGTACGAGTGCTAATAACATCTGCGCAAGTTTCACGTACGAGTGCTAATAACATCTGCGCAAGTTTCACGTACGAATGCTAATAACATCTGCGCAAGTTTCACGTACGAGTGCTAATAACATCTGCGCAAGTTTCACGTACGAGTGCTAATAACATCTGCGCAAGTTTCACGTACGAATGCTAATAACATCTGCGCAAGTTTCACGTACGAATGCTAATAACATCTGCGCAAGTTTCACGTACGAATGCTAATAACATCTGCGCAAGATTAGACATATCAAGTATAACCATAGTAGCGCACGTGCTTGACTTACTTTTTTTGATGGCTTTTCGAATTCTCCTGTACTGATCGTGCTCCCTGGATTTGATGTCGGACCATCGCTTGCGCAGTTGATCCTTGCCCCTTCGTACGCCGAATTTCTGCTCCAGGGTGCTGACGATTGTAGTGAGAATCTTGTCCTTGCGCAAGTTGGGTCGAGGGTAGGGGCCATTTTCCCCGTCGTAATCTTCCCTTTGGAGGATGTCCACCATCTCCACCATCTCTTCAAAGGCCATATTGGTGGCCTTATATCTGCTGCTGGATGCAGATGTGTTCGCTTCTTGGCTTTCCTCCGCGCTACTGGCTGAGAATGTGTCCGCCATCTTCATGAATTTATTCACCCACAATGCAACGAGGGGAAGCGGGGCGGGGAATACTCGTCAGGAGGAACGTCATGGGCGGGCGACGCGGAGGACGCAGGCGGACTTCGACGCGTGCGCAGTGTATATAAGGCTGTTTGAGGGCCCCACGTGTTCCCGAACGGAAGTAGCGAGCGCTCTGTACGAAGGTAAGTGTTTTCTAGGATGCATTACTGTGGTTTATTGGGTTTTGGGCCTGCATTTTTTAAGGATATGTGTGTGTTGCTGCCTGTGTGTAGGGGTTGCTGCCTGTGTGGATGTGTTGCTGCCTGTGTGTAGGGGTTGCTGCCTGTGTGGATGTGTTGCTGCCTGTGTGTAGGTGTTGCTGCCTGTGTGTAGGGGTTGCTGCCTGTGTGGGTGTGTTGCTGCCTGTGTGTAGGGGTTGCTGCCTGTGTGGATGTGTTGCTGCCTGTGTGTAGGTGTTGCTGCCTGTGTGTAGGTGTTGCTGCCTGTGTGTAGGGGTTGCTGCCTGTGTGGATGTGTTGCTGCCTGTGTGGGTGTGTTGCTGCCTGTGTGGATGTGTTGCTGCCTGTGTGGGTGTGTTGCTGCCTGTGTGTGGGTGTGTTGTGTAATGTTTGGTTTGAAAAACTGGATGTGCGTTTTTAGTAACATTTGTGTTTTTGGTCTTTTGTATTGCCATTACTAACAAAACAGAAACAAACATGGCAGCAGCCCAGTGGAATCCATTCAAGGACCAGCAGTTCATGTCCGAATTCATTGCGCTCTACAGAAAAAATACCAACCTGTGGCAGCTCAAGAACCATTTATATGGCAATAGGGATGTCCGGAAGGCAACACTGGGGCCACTTGTGGATTTTGTGAAGACTCAAGTCCCCAACGCAGACACCAAGTTTGTTGAAGCCAGAATTTCAAGTTTAAGGCACATGTACAAGCGGGAGCGCAAGAAGATTGAGGAATCAGTCAGATCAGGAGCAGCAGCAGAGATGGTTTATGTACCGAAGCTGTGGTACTACAACCAACTGGCTTTTCTAGGTGACCAGATGGAACCCAGGCAATCACTGTCCACTCTTCCCTCCACCCTTCCCTCCACTCTTCCCTCCACTCTTCCCTCCACCCCAGCTGAGGCTTCCACGGAAGGAGAAGACCCCTCCACCTTGGAGCAGGCTGATGCGCCCAGCTGGAGCCAGGTATATATTTAGTATCCCAAATTGTGATTGTGTGAATATTAATGCTGTAAACGTTAAAATGTGAAACAATTAACACCCTGAACTCAGAATTGTGAAAAAAGCTGCCAAAAATTGCGCAAACTTCGAAAAAGTGTGGGTGCAACATATCGATACATATATAGTGTATACATACATCCAGTAGTGGCAAAAAATGCCTTATACAACATTGGTGATCTGCTTGGAAAATGCAGGGGTCCAAATGATAGCCTTTTGGATCTTTTTTAAAAATTATCTGCTCCTTCATAAGTTTACAATTGGATGATTGAGGAGGCCATAAACCAAAAACCAGGTGTTTGATTTTTGTTTTTATTTGCACACAGGATGAGCTGACCCAGGATGATGCCGGGACAAGTGGTATGGAGGAGGAGGAGGACATGACCAGCGAGAGCCAGGAGGTGGCTGGGCCCAGCACGAGCCAGAGTGACAGCCAGACTGTCTTAAGAAGTCTACCTCCACCCCTGCCCTTACCCCCAAGAAGGCCCAGGAGGATGACCATTGTTGAGGAGGAATCACTCCAACTTATTAGGAAGGCGAGTGCGATTCTCGACAAACCCCCCATTCCAGAAGAGGCCTATGCCACCTACTTGGCCAGCAGGTTGCTGGAAATGGAGAAGGGCCAACGGCACCTGTGTGAGGGCCTCATTTTTGAGGCTATTAAGGGGGGTTTGAGGGGTCAATTACGAGAATCAACCCGCCTGACACATGAAGGCCCGACACCAACTTCTCCTCCTCCTCCTCCTCCTCCTCCTCCTCTTCTTCCTTCCTCCTCCTCCTCCTCCTCCTCCTCCTCCTACCACAAGTCAGCCTCCAAGGAAGCGTGCAGGGAAGACTGCAGGGAAGAGTGCAGGGCAGCGTGGTGGGAAGAGTCGGAAGTGATTGCCTGGCTTCAGTCTGGTCTCACAGAAGACACAGGCTGTTGTAGTGCCACAGCTTGGGGACATAGATGTCATCTGCTGCTGTTCCTGGTCTGTCTGATTCCTGGTCAATCTTCTTGTGCTCCCTATATTGGATGAAATGTGCCCAAGCTTAATTTTTGGCTTCACAAACTTGATGTCTGCCGTTGGGGCAAAAAGTCTTCTCAAAATCGCAAAGTGGCTCCAGTGTTGCCTTCCTATTTTGTTTTGCCTTGTTTGTTTAAACCAGAATAAATGGTAATTTTTTTTTTCTGAAAATAATGATATATGTGCTTGTTATTCAAAAACATAGTTTCTTTAGGAGTAGGCAGGTACATGTCTAAACATTCATTTGACAATACAAGTGTAAAGTGCAACTTCAATGGAACTGCAAGTGCAGTCGCTGGAAAGGTGAGGGTTAAGATCTGAATTAAGGGCAAGCTCTGCTGACTCCACAATTGTATCATGTGTAATAACAAATCCTTTTGATAACCAACAAATAATAAAATATATCTAAATAGAGATATATGTACATATATATATATATATATATATATATATATATATATATATATATATATATATATATATATATATATATATATATATATATATATATATATATATATATATATATATATATATATATATATATATATATATATATATATATATATATATATATCTATATATATATATATATATATATATATATATATATATATATATATATATATATATATATATATATATATATATATATACACGTACACGTATATATCTATATATCTATATATATAAATATATATATATATGTATATATAGATATATCTTTTTTTGGGTTTATTGAGAAATATAGATATAGTTTTCATTTGGTGATTTGGATATATATATATCTATATCTATACTATATCTATATCTATATATATATATATATAAATATATATCTATATATATATATATATATATCTATATATATATATATATATATATATATATATATATATATATATAGAGAGAGATAAAGATAAATATATAATATATATATATATATATATATATATATACAAATATATAACTTCACTAAAGAATGCTGAAGAAAAAACGTTCGGGAGTACTCTGCGTGAATATACAAGCAGCAAGGGAAAATCATTCTTCAAGTACGATAACATACAAATCCCGCTGTCAGAAGAAAAAAAAAAAAAAAATCTGCAGCGTGACGATTGTGCGACCTTCAAAACGAAGGCTAGTTTTACCAGACCGAGCGAGTCCGTGACATACTAGCTACTGAGCATGCGTCCTTTTTGGTACGCCGGACCATACTACACACGGCCGGATTATCCGCTGGACTGCCAAGTCCAGCGGATAATTTGAAAACAAAACTTGAAACTTTAGTCCGCCGTACTTTGGCCAAAAAAAGTCCGCCGGCGCCCACACACGAGGGGATTATCCGCTGGACTTCGGTCCAGCGGATAATCCCGCGGGATAGTCCCTTCGTGTGTACGCGGCATAAGGGTGCAAATTTTTGATTTCACTCCTCACTACCTATCACAGTTTCGAAGGCCATAAAATGCCAAAATAGCACAAAACCCCCCCAAATGACCCCATTTTGGAAAGTAGACACCCCAAGCTATTTGTTGAGAGGCATGTTGAGCCCATTGAATATTTTTTTTTTTAGTCCCAAGTGATTGAATAAAGACAAAAAAAAAAAATTTCAAAAAGTTGTCACTAAATGATATATTGCTCACACATGCCATAGTTATATGTGGAATTGCACCCCAAAATACATTTTGCTGCTTCTCCTGAGTATGGGGATACCACATGTGTGGGACTTTTTGGGAGCCTAGCCGCGTACGGGGCCCCGAAACCCAAGCACCGCCTTCAGGATTTCTAATGCCGCGTACACACGTACGGACTTTTCCCGGCGGACCTAAGTCCAGCGGACAATCCTCTGGACTTTCCAGCTGGGTACGCTGGACTAAAAAGCGAACGGACTTGACCACACACGATCACGCAAAAAGTCCGGCGGTTCACGCGATGACGTACAGCACGTACGACGGGACTAGAAAAAGGAAGCTCGAGATCCCAAACGACACCCTTTGGGCACCGTTTTTATTTCACTTCTCACTGCCAATCACAGTTTCGGAGGCCATGGAATGCCCAGATGGTATAAAACCCCCCAAAATGACCCCATTTTGGAAAGTAGACACCCCAAGCTATTTGCTGAGAGGCATGGTGAGTATTTTACAGCTCTCATTTGTTTTTGAAAATGAAGAAAGTAAAGAAAAAAAATTTTTTTTTTCTTTTTTCAATTTTCAAAACTTTGTGACAAAAAAGCGAGATCTGCAAAATACTCACAATACCTCTCAGCAAATAGCTTGGGGTGTATACTTTCCAAAATGGGGTCATTTTGGGGGTTTTATACCATCTGGGCATTCCATGGCCTCCGAAACTGTGATTGGCAGTGAGAAGTGAAATAAAAAAATTACACCCTTAGAAAGCCTGAAGGCGGTGCTTGGTTTTTGGGGTGACGTACGCGGCTAGGCTCCCAAAAAGTCCCACACATGTGGTATCCCCGTACTCAGGAGAAGCAACAGAATGTATTTTGGGGTGTATTTCCACATATGCCCATGACATGTTTGAGCAATATATCATTTAGTGACAACTTTTTGTAAAAAAAATATATTTTTTTTTTTTTCATTATTCAATCTCTTGGGACAAAAAAAAAAAAAATTTAATGGGCTCAACATTGCTCTCAGCAAATAGCTTGGGGTGTCTACTTTCCAAAATGGGGTCATTTGGGGGGGGTTTGAACTGTCCTGGCATTTTATGCACAACATTTAGAAGCTTATGTCACACATCACCCACTCTTCTAACCACTTGTAGACAAAGCCTTTTCTGACACTTTTTGTTTACATGAAAACATATTTTTTTTTTGCAAGAAAATTACGTTGAACCCCCAAACACTATATATATTGTTAAAGCAAAGGCCCTACAGATTAAAATGGTGGGTGTTGCATTTTTTTTTTTTCCACACAGTATTTGCGCAGCGATTTTTCAAACGCATTTTTTGTGGAAAAAATACACTTTTTTTATTTTAATGCACTAAAACACACTACATTGCTCAAATTTTTGATGAAATAAAAAAATATGATCTTAGGCCGAGTACATGGATACCAAACACGACATGCTTTGAAATTGCGCACAAACACGCAGTGGCGACAAACTACATACATTTTTAAAAGCCTTTAAAAGCCTTTACATGATACCACATTAGATTCATGGAGGAGGTCTACTGCTAAAATTGCCCTAGATCTGCCCTTCGCGGTGATACCTCACATGCATGGTGCAATTGCTGTTTACGTATGACGCCAGACCAACGCTTGTGTTCGCCTTTGCGCAAGAGAAGGGGGGGCAGGGGTGCTTTTTTTTTTTTTTTTTTTAATTTTTTTTATTTATTTAGCTTTTTTATTTTATTTTAAAACTGTTCCCTCCATTTTTTTCTTTTGTTATCATTTTTATTGTTATCTCACGGAATGTAAATATCCCCTATGATAGCAATAGGCAGTGACAGGTACTCTTTTTTTGGAAAAATTGGGGTCTGTTAGACCCTAGATCTTTCCTCTGCCCTCAAAGCATCTGACCACACCAAGATCGGTGTGATAAAACGCTTTCCCAATTTCCCAATGGCGCGGTTTATATCCGGGAGGGGGGACATTCCCTCCCACTGCTTGTAAAAGCAGTCTAGAGGCTAATTACCCGCTAGAATTGCTTTTACATGAAAGCCGATCACTGGCTGAAAAGAATGATACCAAGATGATACCTAAACCTGCAGGCATCATTCTGGTATAACCATTCAAAGTCCAGCAACATACTGGACATATATTGTAATCTTTTTTTTTTCATGCAGCCTCTTGGCTGAACGAAAAAAAGAGATTGATCGGTGGGTATGC
Source organism: Lithobates sylvaticus (assembly GCA_028564925.1). NCBI lineage: Eukaryota > Metazoa > Chordata > Amphibia > Anura > Ranidae > Lithobates > Lithobates sylvaticus. The sequence goes on along the minus strand of CM053038.1, from coordinate 48,873,992 downwards.
CCACCATTAGAATACCTCCCTTCATCCACCCACTTCTAATGATGGGCATACATGCACCATTTATATATGCCGAAGCATGGGGGCATCCTCCCACAAAAGTTATGCCATGTACACACAGTTGCACTTTTCAACGGGGCAAGGCTCCGTCGGAATTTCGACCGTATGTACGCAGCATTAGGAGCCAATCGCTCCTCCCCCCCCCTGCTGCCCCCATGCTTCGGCATATATGCTCTTTTTTTTAACTGTGGTGGTGAAATCACCTCCTACAGTGTTGGAGTCGCGTCTTTATGTATCGTGGGAGCAAACGCTGTTGCTGTCAAGATAAATAAATCCGCGCTGCAACTGAATGGCGCACCTGAAAACAAAAAAATGGTTAACACTAAAACACAGTAAACAAAATTACATACCTGAAAAGCAAGCATGATAAAACATAATAAAACATTGCAGAATAGAATGGAGTAAAAAAAGAGCAACAATAGAGAGAGAACAATAAAACGACAACTATTTTTTTATTTTTTTGAGATTTACAGGTAAAAAAGCTCCTGACTGTTAGCGACTGAATCAAAACGCTACCACAAAAAAACTGTTAGCGATCGCAGGGATCAGGCCTGACTCTGCGAACGCTGCAGTTATGTGTGCTTAGTGTTTTGTAAGTGACAGTGATCGATCGATACTGCACTTGGGTGGGCTGGGCTGGGCTGGGCGGAGGGGGAAAACGCAGGTGCTAGCAGGTATCTGGGCTGATGCCGCTAACAATGCATTTTTTTGGAACCCTAAACTGCTGGGACGCTAGTATAGATCTGATCAGATCAGATATTGATCTGTTCAGATACTGTACCACTAAGGGAGGTGTATGCTTTGTGCGTGGGTGTTTGCGGTGCTGGCACTAACCTGGGGCGACGCAGACCTTATTTGACACTAAAACCTAATTGATATCACCCGCCGGGCGATCAGGGGGTTAAACCGTTATTGGGTAATAAATGGCGGGTGCCCTGACAGTATAAAAAACAAGCTAACTAACCAGCGTCACTCGTAACAGTTATACGGTGATCACTGGTGAAAGGGTTAACTAGGGGCAATCAGGGGGTTAAAACCTTTATTAGGTATTATATGGGGGTACCTGACGCTATATAAAAACCTGACGGGGAACCTAAATAACTAACTGGCTAACCGGCGTCACTTATACGGTGATCACTGGTGAAAGAGTTAACTCTAGGGGCAATCAGGGGTTTAAAACCTTTATTTAGGTTGTAATATGGGGGTACCTGACCTATAAACCTATTTATGAACCTATATAAACCTGGCGGTTACCTAAAAAAAAAAACTGGCTACCTAGCGGCACCAGTGACACTAATGCAGCGATCGGAAAAACGATCGCTTAGTGACACTGGCAAAAGGGGGTGAAAGGGTTAACTAGGGGCAATCAGGGGGTTAAAACCTTTATTAGGTAATATATGGGGTACCTGACACTATATAAAAACCTGACGGGGAACCTAAATAACGAAATAACTAACTGGCTAACCAGCGTCACTTATACGGTGATCACTGGTGAAAGGGTTAACTCTAGGGGCAATCAGGGGTGTTAAAACCTTTATTTAGGTTGTAATATGGGGGTACCTGACCTATAAACCTATTTATGAACCTATATAAACATGGCGGTTACCTAAAAAAAAAAAATGGTTACCTAGCGACACCAGTGACACATACAGCGATCAGAAAAAACGATCGCTTAGTGACACTGGCAAAAGGGGGTGAAAGGGTTACCTGGGGGGCAATCAAGGGGTTAAACCTTTATTAGGGGGGGGGGTAGGGGGCTACCTTGGACCTAAAACTAACTGCACTGACAGTTATTACAGTCACACTGACACTAAATGCAGTGATCAGTAAATAAATGATCACTGCAATTAGTGACACTGTGACTGGGGGGGGGAGGGGGTGATCTGGGGGGTGATCTGGGGGTGATCTGGGGGTGACAGGGGGGTGTTTTGTGTGCCTATGTGTACTGGTGTCAGTGTACTGTTGGTGCACTAACCTGTGTGTGTTTACTCCTCGGCGTTCCGGTCTTTCTGACCGGCGCGCCGAGTGTGACATCACTTCCTCTGCCTGTGTTTTGATTGACACAGACAGAGGAAGCATCTGATTCGCCAGGAGCGATCGCGAGGGGTGGCCAGAAACCACTGGCCGTCCCCTCATCCCGGATCGCTCCTGAAGCGATACCGACCGTCCCCGCCGGCCGGGGGGGGTCCGATCGGACCCCCCACCCGCCGAAAGAATGGCACGTACAGGTACGTCCTTTTGCCTGTACGTGCCATTCTGTTGACGTATATGTACATGGGGCGGTCGGGAAGTGGTTAAACACTAGGCGGCGATCAAGGGGTTAAATGTGTTCCCTCAGCGTGTTCTAACTGTAGGGGGGATGGGCTCACTAGAACATGACAGAGATCACTGTTCCCGATGACAGGGAGCAGTGATCTATGTCATGTTGCTATACAGAACAGAGAAAAGCCTTGTTTACATCTCCCCGTCCTGCCTCTCCCTACCACGATTTCGGGCCACCGGTGGACATCAAGCCCTAGTGGATGACGCAGTGACGTACGGGTACGTTGTTTTGCACACCCGTGCCACTTTGCCGAGGTATATCGGTGTGAGTCGGTCAGCAAGTGTTTAAAAAAAAAAGTTTTCCTATACTTCTCTTTTAAAGCAGCTTTGTAATACAATACCATTTTTTTTAAGACAAGCAGTCTGAGTACCAATCAGGTCATGTTCTGACAAGGAGCCCGCCGAGAGCAGAGTGACAGACAAATGTGCTCATTACTGTGCTGTAGACATGTGCAGAACGAAAAAATTAGTTTCGTTTAGATTCGTTATTTACATAAATGTGTTTATTTAAATTAGTTTCATTCGTTTTCGTAATTCGTTTCGTTTATTTGTTTTCGAATCGATTCAGATTTGAATTCGGATCGATTCGAAACGTTTTTGAATCAATTTCGAATAGTTTTTGAATTCAAATAGTTTTCGAATTCAAATAGTTTTCCAATTGCCAAAGAGAATAAAATAGAATAGAAAATAAAGAAATAGAATAGAAAACAAACTGAATAGAATAGAAAAGAATATAACAGAAAAACAGAACAAAATAGAATAGAATAGAAAATAAAAGAACAGAATAGAATGGAATGGAATAGAAAGGAATAGAATGTTGCTTCTGCCTGCTGCCAGTAGGTGTCACTGGTACCTCTGACAATAGAGTGAGAAGCACAGGGTTATGAAGATTTATACTTCTTCTGACCATCCACTAGGTTTATTGCCAATGGTGCATGCTGGAGGAGGACATAAATATTTGGGGGCTGCCCTTGTTAGCTTTTCCCCAGGCTTTGTGCCTGGGAGGGTGTGTTTCCATAGTGTACCAATAGCAAAGCCTGGGAGTGTGCTGCTGAAACTTGCCTGCCCAGGGTGGCCCTGCTCCTAGAGGTTATAGGTACAAGGAGCTTTGCAGAGGATAAGTGTCTGAAAGGTGGAAGGTGATTCCTGGGATGAGTACCAAAGATTACGTTGGAGGTCCCGAGGACGGGAAACTCATGGAGAGGTTGGAGACCTGTCTGAGGGATTACAGAGGTGTGCGCTCCTGCTAGAGAAGATCCAGGATGCTGGTTTCAGCCTAAAGGCCATTTTTGCCTGTACTAAACCATAAGGATAGAGTTTGCAACATAGTTCGGGTGTCTGAATTTCCACTTCTCAATCTAGGAGGTAGTGATTGGATAAATAAAGCCTTTGAAAACCCATAAAGTGATTTGCACCCAAGGTCTTACATTCCATAGTGTCTGTGGGCCAGTTAGGCCTGTGGCCTAGGATTCCTTTGTATGTACCAATAGCAAAGCCTGGGAGTGTTCTGCTGAAGCTTGCCTGCCCAAAGTGGCCCTGCGCCTAGAGGTTATACGTACAAGGAGCTAGGAGGGTGTGTTTCCATAGTGTCTGTGATCCAGTTAGGCCTGTGGCCTAGGATTCCTTTGTATGTACCAATAGCAAAGCCTGGGAGTGTTCTGCTGAAGCTTGCCTGCCCAAAGTGGCCCTGCGCCTAGAGGTTATTCGTACAAGGAGCTAGGAGGGTGTGTTTCCATAGTGTCTGTGATCCAGTTAGGCCTGTGGCCTAGGATTCCTTTGTATGTACCAATAGCAAAGCCTGGAAATGTGCTGCTGAAGCTTGCCTGCCCAGGGTGGCCCTGCTCCTAGAGGTTATAGGTACAAGGAGCTTTGCAGAGGATAAGTGTCTGAAAGGTGGAAGGTGATTCCTGGGATGAGTACCAAAGATTACGTTGGAGGTCCCGAGGACGGGAAACTCATGGAGAGGTTGGAGACCTGTCTGAGGGATTACAGAGGTGTGCGCTCCTGCTAGAGAAGATCCAGGATGCTGGTTTCAGCCTAAAGGCCATTTTTGCCTGTACTAAACCATAAGGATAGAGTTTGCAACATAGTTCGGGTGTCTGAATTTCCACTTCTCAATCTAGGAGGTAGTTATTGGATAAATAAAGCCTTTGAAAACCCATAAAGTGATTTGCACCCAAGGTCTTACATTCCATAGTGTCTGTGGTCCAGTTAGGCCTGTGGCCTAGGATTCCTTTGTATGTACCAATAGCAAAGCCTGGGAGTGTTCTGCTGAAGCTTGCCTGCCCAAAGTGGCCCTGCGCCTAGAGGTTATACGTACAAGGAGCTAGGAGGGTGTGTTTCCATAGTGTCTGTGATCCAGTTAGGCCTGTGGCCTAGGATTCCTTTGTATGTACCAATAGCAAAGCCTGGGAGTGTGCTGCTGAAGCTTGCCTGCCCAGGGTGGCCCTGCTCCTAGAGGTTATAGGTACAAGGAGCTTTGCAGAGGATAAGTGTCTGAAAGGTGGAAGGTGATTCCTGGGATGAGTACCAAAGATTACGTTGGAGGTCCCGAGGACGGGAAACTCATGGAGAGGTTGGAGACCTGTCTGAGGGATTACAGAAGTGTCCGCTCCTGCTAGAGAAGATCCAGGATGCTGGTTTCAGCCTAAAGGCCATTTTTGCCTGAACTAAACCATAAGGATAGAGTTTGCAACATAGTTTGGGTATCTGAATTTCCACTTCTTAATCTAGGAGGTAGTGATTGGATAAATAAAGCCTTTGAAAACCCATAAAGGGATTTGCACCCAAGGTCTTTGTGCCTGTGAGGGTGTGTTTCCATAGTGTCTGTGATCCAGTTAGGCCTGTGGCCTAGGATTCATTTGTATGTACCAATAGCAAAGCCTGGAAGTGTGCTGCTGAAGCTTGCCTGCCCAGGGTGGCCCTGCTCCTAGAGGTTATAGGTACAAGGAGCTTTGCAGAGGATAAGTGTCTGAAAGGTGGAAGGTGATTCCTGGGATGAGTACCAAAGATTACGTTGGAGGTCCCGAGGACGGGAAAACTCATGGAGAGGTTGGAGCCGTGGACTGTAATGCTAGCCCACCCTGTCTCTGGGAGTCCCTCACAAGCCCTCGGGCACCAGGGGGATGCTACACACGTATGCAGATATAACTTCTACGGGTACCTTAAGATGCATTCTGAGTCATTATCCCAGCATCTGTTTGCCAATACAGCAGAAACACTGATGCATACATCCTAGCATCTTGGCATGGAGTTTATGAAAGGATCCTTGACGTGCCATACATCATCACAAACCCATGATACACTCACCGCGGTGAGATACGTGGGCTCGCTCTCACTGTAGGCTCAGTTGGCACAGTCCGGGCATCCTGATCTAATCTATTTGAAACATTTTCCACTTAATACCCAGCCCACATGCCAAGGAGTACGTTGAATCATGTCTTAGCAGAAAAAGGTTAAAAATGTGATTCATTAAAGTCTCAGAACAGCTACATAGCGCTTTTTTTCCCCCCTCTCCTCCTGAAGATTACAGCAATATTCCTTCCTGAGGTCAACAGATATTAGGCAGGTTCAGCAAATACCGGTGTCCTTTAATAATGCCCCGAGAAAATGATCAAACGCTCATTAACATTAGGGTAATTCGTTTGAAATTTGGCATGTCATCCCGATAACGAACTGCCGTAACCATTAAAAAGAATGTAAGTTTTACTCTTCTGCCGCTCCGAAGGCCCCGTTCTTGTACTCTTGAAAGCTTCTAATGCCTGCCATCTGGCAAGCAGAGTGCAACCTTTGAAAAAGTTAAGTGACTGTGAATTTTAATGTATGAGATAAATATCAGCAGTTGGAGACATTTCAATTGAATTTTTCTGAACTCCGAGCCTCATGTCTCTTAATTCAGCAATATGCGCCGCAAACTGGAGGAAAAGCAAAAAAAAAAAAAAAGAAAAAATATTTGCGATGTTGAAAAAGTGATAAGGTGGTTGCAGAATCTTCGTCAAAGAGTAACTATCGGCGCGGTCCGGAGAATGCCATTTCAAGGAAGGTTAAATAAACGAAATATCTCTAAGGACACGGCGAGGCAATATTGCGTGGCTTTTTAACGTTATCTTTGGCAGGCACATTCCTAAACGATTGATGGCTGTCATAGGTGAATTATTAATAATAATAGGCCAATTTAGGCACATTATTCATAATACAGTGGAGAGCCGCCGCTGCTTCGGTGAATTGAGAGGCAGACCACATTTCTGATAAGGCAACAGGCTGGGGGCATAGGGTGGCGAGCTTTGGAGGGGCAGCAAACAGAAGCTTTTGTCAAGAATTTTTATCATGTCTTTCTTAAAGTGGTATTAAACCCAAAAACAATAATATAATATATTGTAGCTTACCATGGCCTTAACCACTTGACATCCGCGCTATGGCCGAATGACGGCCACAGCGCGGATCTCAATTCCCGGGAGGCCGTCATATGACGTCCTCCCCTGTGCCCGATCCCTGCGCGTGCCCTACAGGGCGCACGCGGAGCGCGCTGTGATCACTGAGTCACTGAGACTCGGGTGATCAGCGATCCGAGTAAGGGGCAGGTCCCGGCCCCTTACCATGTGATCAGCTGTCAGCCAATGACAGCTGATCACATGATCAAAACAAAAGCTCGGTGATCGGTTTTTTTCTCTCCTCACGCTGACAGCGGAGGAGAAAAAAAAAAGCCGATCACTGGCTTATCTTAAAGGGACATCGGTCCCGAAAAGTCAGAGGCAATTATGCCTCATGTATGCCGCCTTGCAATGCCCACAAGTGCCACCTGTCAATGCCCATTAATGCCACCTGTCAATGCCCATAAGTGCCACCTATCAATGCCCACAAGTGCCGCCAATCAGTGCCTTCTAAAAGTGCTGCCTATCAGTGTAACCCATCAGTGCCCATCACTGCCACCCATCAGTGCCCATCACTGCCACCTATCGGTGCCCATCAGTGCCGCCTCATCAGCGTACATCAATGATGGACAAAAATTACCCATTTTACATTTTTATAACAAAATTCAAAAAAAAATATATATATATATATATTTTTTTTTTTTCGGTCTTTTTAAAAAAAAATTAACAAAAAATAAAAATCGCAGAGGTGATAAAATACCACCAAAAGAAAGCTCTATTTGGGGGAAAAAAATTATAAAAATTTAATTTGGGTACAGTGTAGCATGACCGCGCAATTGTCATTCAAAGTGCCTCAGCGCTGAATACCTGGAGATTTGGCCAGTAACACACTTCCTGTCTTAAGGTGTCTCCACTCCACTGGAGAAGTACCGGAGACAACTTTGTCTTTAAGAAAAACATAAGGGGAAAGTAATAAAATAATATTGGGAAATTAATATTTCACTACTGCTAGGTTGGCTTATTAATTCATGACTTTGTAGTTAAAATTAAATATGCTACAAATAGAATTGTCTAATTATCTCTGGTATAGAAATGCCTGAAATGTGGGCACGATTAAAGTGGTTGTAAACCCTTACAGACCACTTTGACCTACAGGTAAGCCTAGCTTAAGGCTCACCTGTAGGTCCAAGTAATATCTCCTAAACCTACACAGTTTAGGAGATATTTGCAAAAAGACAGGCACCGCTGTCTATGGCGCATGCACTGAGCACGCCGCTGCTAACGGCGATATGCCACTAGTGGCGGCTCCCGTGCGCATGTGAGGGAGTGACGTCATCGCGGCTCCGGCCAGTCACAGCGCCCGGAAAGAAGATGGACACTCCTTGGAAGAGGAGACAGCGGTGACTTCGCTGGCTCCTGTGTCAGGTAAGTGACACATAATGGGCTCCTATGCGATGCACAATAGTCCATTATGCTTTACCTTAGCAGGGAAACAAAGAGGAAGTAACACCCATCAGGGTTTACTTCCTTTTTAAGAGACAGCAGTTTAGGCGGCATGTGCTCTTTAAAAGGAAAGCCAGGGAAGCTTCTGCAGAGTTGTTCTGGGTATATTCAACCTTAGGCCTCATTCACACCTGAGCGTTTTGTAGCTTAAAGCCCGAAGCTACAAAACGCTGGAAGGTGAAAAAATCTATTATTCTCTATCCACCTTGCGCCCAATATACGTCATATGATGTCCTCTACTTCCCGGGGGTATATCTGAATGATGCCTGCAGCTACAGACATCATTCAGATATCGGCATTTTCAGCCAGCGATTCCCTGCACCATAAGAACAATCATAGCGGCTGTTCCGCCACTTGATCGTTCTTACAGGCGGCGTCCCTCCCTCCCGCCGCCCTCCGGTGCTTCTACCGACTCACCGATGGAAGCGGTGAGTCGGTAGAAGCACCGGAGGGCGGGATCCGCTGGCCCCCGGATGATGACCATAGAGATTTTCTGGCGGACCAGATGGTTGCCGGAGTCTCTATGATCGTTCAGAGGCCGGGCGCGATGTTATGACGTCACGCCCGGCCTCTGCATTCAATTAACGGCGCCACCTCGGCTGGGAAGCTGTGATCGTTTTTTTTATTTTTTCTATTTTAGGCTTCCCAGCCTAGAGGTGAGATGTGAGGTCTTATTGACCCCCCATATCTCACTGTAAATAGGTCCGATCGTGCCATATTCCTATTACAAGGGATGCGATTTTTTTTACCAAAAATATGTAGAAGAATACGTATCGGCCTAAACTGAGGAAAAAAATATTTTTTATATATTTTTGGGGATATTTGTTATAGCAAAAAATAAAAAAATAATGCGTTTTTTTTTTCGAAATTGTCGCTCTTTTTTGTTTATAGCGCAAAAAATAAAAACCGCAGGGGCGATCAAATACCACCAAAAGAAAGCTCTATTTGTGGGAAAAAAAGGACATCAATTTTGTTTGGGAGCCACATCGCACGACGCGCGCAATTGTCAGTTAAAGCGACGCAGTGCCGTATCGCAAAAAGGGGCCTGGTCCTTTGGCTGCAAATTGGTCCGGTCTGAAAGTGGTTAAGGAGGCTTCAGTGCAAAAGATAATGCTGGTGGGATTATACTGTAGGGCTCTCAGCTGAAAGGGATCTTGTCATGACATGCAACTTTGGAAAAATCTGCATACCTGCATTATAAGAGAAGGAACATTTACCTTTCCTGCTGCCCATACCGTCAGTTTGTTCAGTAGAAATCTTCCTAAAAAGTTTGTAGGGAAACTGACACTTCTCGGAGATTCCTCCTCCTAATGATGACCACCACATCGTTATACTACAGTGATTCTACTTCTTCCTCATGGGTTCTAAAATGCCCCCATTTCTAATGCGGCGTACACGCAGTCGGAATTTCCGATGGAAACAGTCCGATGGGAGCTTTTCATCGGATTTTCCGACCGTGTGTATGCCCATCGGTCTTTTTCTGTCGGAATCTCCAACGGACTTTGGATTGAGAACCTGTTCTCAATTTTTCTGACGGAAAACCTTTCTATCGGATTTTCCGATCGTGTGTAGGCAATTCCGACACGCAAAATTCCGAGCTCGGAAACAATTTGACGCATGCTCGGAAGCATTAAACTTCCCTTTTATAGTGCCGTTGAACGTGTTGTATGCCGCTGTGTTACTGACCGTCGGAATTTGGTGTGACCGTGTGCAGGCAAGACAGTTTGAGCGAAATTCCGTCGAAATTCTGATGGGAAAACCATCAGAGCTTTTTGCGACGAGAATTTCCGACCGTGTGTACGCGGCATAAGTGTGTCTGCCAGTGGCCGCTGGTGGTATATTTTTTTGGGGGGGCGGCAAACAATGCACCCACAGCCACCCCCCCCTTCCCAGTCGGTTGGGTCATATTAACTTACTATTGTCATACAACTGGGTGGGCCCAGCCTTTTTTAAAGCCTATTACAACCCCGATTGGAATCCATGCGTCAGGCGCCCCGCGTGTAGATTAGGGGGCCGGATGCAGGGATTAGGGAGCCAGCATTATGGGCCCCCACTGATGTCTGCTCTACCTGCAAATAGAGTTATCAGCACACCTACATTACATGTACACAGCCACTCTATTTATCTATCTAGCTATCTGTCTATCTAATCTAATCTATCTAACTATCTATCTAGCTATCTGTCTGTCTATCGTTCTGTCTGTCTTTCTAATCTATCTATCTATCTATCTATCTATCTATCTATCTATCTATCTATCTATCTATCTATCTATCTATCTAATCTGTCTTGGCTGCGACAACCAAGAGACACAAGAACGTTGCTATCCAAAAACCAGATAGCCTTACAAAAAAACACCTGTTGGTGTTGAGAGTGTGGCCCTTGGTATCAAGTCTGCTGTAGAACTTGTTCGTTTGGTCCTTGTATGCCATCTATGGCCGCCTGTAACGCATGGTTCATTTGATGCAGTTAGACATCTAGCTATCCCGGCAGTTCTTGGATCTATATTTCTAGGAGATATAGAAGGCTTGTACCCCCAAACCAGACAGCATCCCCTGAAGAAGCACGATATATGAGCGAAGCATGTCAGGAAGTCCATCATACATTGCTGTCTCCATGAAATTGAGATACAGTGGAACCTCGGATTACGAGCATAATCTGTTCCAGGAGAATGGTCTTAATCCAAAGTACTATCAAAGGGAGTTTCCCCATTGAAGTCAATGGAAATGAAAATAATTTGTTCCACATTGACTTCAATAGCATGCAATACTGCATGCAGCCAGAGGTGGGGGGGGGGGCACCGGAGAGCCTCGGAAACGGCCGGAAAGGGCAGAGGACACCTCGGCAAACCTCGGAAACACTCCGTTCCCGAGGTTTGCCGAGGTCAGCCGAGCTGTTCTCGTGCCTTTCCGTGCATTTCCGAACGGTGCAGATTGGCTGCAAACGGCGCCACTCGGCTCAGGCGCCCCCCAACCTCAGGCCAAACGCGGTACTGCACACGCTTTGGCCTGAATCGTGCTCGTTTTGCAAGACAACACACGTGAACCGAGTTACGATTTCTAAAAATGCAGTGCTCGTATTGTGAAACGCTCGTTAACCGCGTTACTTGCAATCCGAGGTTCCACTGTAAATTGTACTATATTTTAATTAATATTTTTTTTATTTTGCTTTTCAAAATAGAGAATAAAATAATTTGTATACATTATATTTGATATTTTGACAATTTACTCTGCACCTAAAAAGTTCCAATTTCTCTCTCTCTCTCTCTATCTATCTATCTATCTATCTATCTATCTATCTATCTATCTATCTATCTATCTATCTCCATAATATATACACATATAACCTTTATATCCTCTATATGTATTTATGTTGTAGTTCCCACCCAGACAGATCTGTCTGTCTGTCTGTCTGTCTGTCTGTCTATCTATCTATCTATCTATCTATCTATCTATCTATCTATCTATCTCCATAATATATACACATATAACCTTTATATCCTCTATAGGTATTAATGTTGTAGTTCCCACCCAGACAGATCTATCTATCTATCTGTCTGTCTGTCTGTCTGTCTGTATATCTATCTATCTATCTATCTATCTATCTATCTATCTATCTATCTATCTATCTATCTATCTATCTATCTATCTATCGATCTATCTATCTATCTATCTATCTATCTATCTATCTATCTATCTATCTCCATAATATATACACACATAACCTTTATATCCTCTATATGTATTTATGTTGTAGTTCCCACCCAGGCAGATCTGTCTGTCTGTCTGTCTGTCTGTCTGTCTATCTATCTATCTATCTATCTATCTATCTCCATAATATATACACATATAACCTTTATATCCTCTATATGTATTTATGTTGTAGTTCCCACCCAGACAGATCTATCTATCTATCTATCTATCTATCTATCTATCTATCTATCTATCTATCTATCTATCTATCTATCTATCTATCTATCTATATCTATCTATCTATCTATCTATCTATCTCCATAATATATACACATATAACCTTTATATCCTCTATAGGTATTTATGTTGTAGTTCCCACCCAGACAGATCTATCTATCTATCTATCTATCTATCTATCTATCTATCTATCTATCTATCTATCTATCTATCTATCTATCTATCTATCTATCTATCTATCTATCTTTCTGTGACAATTGTAGTCCAATTGTTGGAGATGAGTGCCGTGTTTAACCAATTTCGAGTCCCATCATTGACGACGAGACACTAGAATTAATTCACTGACCAGGACTCTTTACTCTCCATTGTCTGCCTCACTTATGTTTAAAAGTCCCTTATCATCACTTGGGTAAATACAAAAATATGGTGTCTATTTTATTATACGAGCGCAGTAATAATTGCAATTTCAATTATGTCTGATTCAAAGCTTGAAAGAGGATATAATGGCTTTCACTATTAAAAGCTGAATTACTGTCATTATTCTCAAGGTGCACTTCATCACTTAGCTTTTCCACTCCCTCATGAGTGCTCATAAATACAACTATTTTTTGTACTATTAAAGAGGCCATTAGAATTAACGTTATTTTAAACTTTCGCGGTGACGTTGAGGTGCACTAAGAGGATAAGAAGAAGAAGAGCCTTTGTTTAACCAATAAATCACACAACTGGTGTCCTTTTCTACTTTAGGTTATAGTCCTTAAAGGGTAACTCTGGTCTAAAAAGAAAAAGCTCTTTACATGCAGTTGTTGTTTCCTGCCTTTTTTTTTTTTTTTTGTTTGTATCATCTTAATTTTTTTGTATAACAAGTTCTTTGCTTGAGATTGTAGGACCTTCTTTAACTAAATGAGAGATTTACAGTGGTTGCAAACCCTTACATATACCCGGTGAAGTGACTGGCCTCAGGTGATACACAGAGATGAAACAAATCCTCCTACAAAAGTTGTACCTGTTTATCTGTAGCACCCTCACTTGTCTACAACCATTCAAAGTGCTCAGTTCACAGAGCATTTCTGGGTTTTAGGAGGCAGGGGTGGGGATATCATCGCCTCCGATGACGTCCATACGACGAAACGCGTAAGGTGATACTTGGTACGCAATACGTCACTTTCACGGCTTCCGGTTTTTCGACTGGCGTGGCAGTGGAACGCACGCTATTCGACCGGGAATCGAATTTGCCGTTACCCTATTACGTATTTTTTTAGTTCCTTTTTCTGCTGCATGTCCTTCAGGGCTTTGCAGACCCTGTTTTAATAACCTTAAAATAATTTTTAATAAATTACTCCTTTTTCGGATTCACACTATGAGTGCCATTTCTTTTAACCACATACAGACCGGACCAATTTGCAGCCAAAGGACCAGGCCCCTTTTTGCGATTCGGCACTGCGTCGCTTTAACTGACAATTGCGCGGTCGTGCGACGTGGCTCCCAAACAAAATTGACGTCCTTTTTTTCCCACAAATAGAGCTTTCTTTTGGTGGTATTTGATCGCCCCTGCGGTTTTTATTTTTTGCGCTATATACAAAAAAGAGCGACAATTTTGAAAAAAAACACAATATTTTTTACTTTTTGCTATAATAAATTTTCCATTTTTGAAAAAAAATTCAATTTTTTTTCCTCAGTTTAGGCCGATACGTATTCTTCTACATATTTTTGGTAAAAAAAATCGCAATAAGCGTTTATTGATTGGTTTGCGCAAAAAGTTATAGTGTCTACAAAATAGGGGATAGATTTATGGCATTTTTTTTTTTTTTTTCGTGACTGCGACATTGTGACGGACATATCGGACACTTTGACACATTTTTGGGACCATTCACAATTTAAACAGCGATCGGTGCTATAAAATTGCACTGATTACTGTGTAAATGTTACTGGCAGGGAAGGGGTTAACACTAGGGGGCGCTGCAGGGGTTAATTATGTTCCCTGGGAGTGATTCTAACTGTGGAGAGAGGGGACTCACAAGGGGAGGAGACCGATCGGTGTTCCTCTGTACAGAGAACACACCATCCGTCTCCTCTTCTCTGACAGATCCACGGTCCTGCTGTGTTCCCGGGCAATCGCGGGGGCCCGGCGGACATCGCGGCAGGCCGCGGGGCATGTGCACCGGGTACCGAGCGACGCCGGCAGCGCCCGCGCGCCCCCTAGACGGCCGGGCATGAGAGGACGTCATATGACGCCCGCCCAGGATGGGAGATCCCATCTGCGGGCGTCATATTACATTACGCCGGTGTTGAAGTGGTTAAACAAGCTGAAGGTAGAAGCTGATTGGTTGCTATGCACAACTGCACCAGATTCTGTGTGCACCAGTTTTAGTAAATCTCCCCCTGTGATACTACCACCTCCCTACTCATGGGAAGTTATCTCGCACCATAAGCTGCTGTGAGATTTAGTTCCACCACATCTGGTGAGTTACAACTTTCCAAAGTCTCTCTTATACGATGCAAAATGAGTTATTTAATGAACCATTTACCGCTTACTTGAAAGCTATTTTTACACGCTCTATTCAGCGCACACACATATATTTTTCAAATTAATAATTAATAGAATCGACTTTTAAATAAAAGCAATAAAAGTAATTAGGGTTTGCTTGCAGTAATTAAAAAAAAAACAAGAGGGGATATAGAATTAACAGAGCGCAATTATATTAGCGGTGTTAAATAGTGTAACAAGCTATATGTTTAAGAATGTTTTTAATATTTAAAGGGTTTTATTACACGATAGATGGTTCTATCTCTTTTTTTCTTAATGCTATTGTACTTGCTTGATTGTAATTTGTACTCATTAAAATCACATTATGCTGGAAATGACTTACATATATGTCTGATAGGACATCTTGCTGAGTTGAGAAAGTTATTCCCACGCCTGAAAAATAACTATTAAAAAAAAAAAAAAAAGGGGGGGGGCTCGCTTGTTAATGTCTGCTGTTATGCGATAAATGTAGCGGAATCTGTTATTTGATACCCTGGTATATTTTAAGGCTGTGATGTTATAAATGTGACTACTTGTATTTGGAGAGTATTGATGTCTATTTCATAAAATATTTATGGAGAGTATTGATCTCATTCTAAGGAGGTCCATAGGTATTAGAGAATAGGTGACGGCAGGTATGATCCAACCACTAGAGAAGAATAAACCTGAGGCCAGGGGCGGACTGACCATTCGGCCACTCGGGCACTTCCCGAGGGCCCTGGGCCACTAGGGGGCCCCATCAGGGTTGCCAGCCTCAGTAAAACCAGGGACAGTATGTAAAAATCTGTGTTTTTTTTTACATCTGTTTCTGAAATATCCCTTACCGACATCCCTTTGGTCTAAAAATCCAGAGATTATAGCTGCCCCGCCTCTCCAGTACCTTCTCAGCCAATAGAAGCATGTCTGTGTATACTGCGTGATTGTGTACTGTGTGTGTGTGTATACTGTGTGATTGTATACTGTGTGTGTATACTGTGTGTGTATACTGTGTGATTGTATACTGTGTGTGTATACTGTGTGGCCACATAATCTTTGATTGTCTGGGGGCCCCATAATCTCCTATTGCCCGGGGGCCCCATGATTTGTCAGTCCGCCCCTGCCTGAGGCTTTTTTCATTTCCCAAAAATGTTGGCAAAAGCCATGAGATTTTGGTGGATTTTTGCTATTAAGGCAAAATGCAATGGGGAAGTGAAAATTAAAGCAGAGTCATTTAACCCACTTCGCCCTCAGCCTGTGATTGGACTTATACAGCAATGAGCTCATCTCCCTGTCGCTCTGCTCATTCATCCTATCAGCATGCTTCTGATAAACAGATTGTCTCTCTGTGTGCTTCTTGCTCTCTCACTTCAGCCCTGCTGTTCAGGGACTGCAAGAGGCCGATATCAGGTCACACTGAGAAACTAGACATGTGCGATTAGTTTCGTACGAATCGGAAATTCGTACAAATTTTCCGAAATTCGTACATTCGTACGAATCCGAATTACGAATTTTTACGAATACGAATTCTGTACTGTAGTGATATAATATATAGTTCGTAGATGATTTGTAGTTATTAATAAGTATACTTTTTAATAACTACTATCCATCTACGAACTATATATTATATCACTACATGTACGAAATACGAAAATTTCGTTTACGAATTTCGGATCCAAATTATCCGAATCCAAACTACCAAATGTTGAATTTCAACTAATATGAAAGAAATTATAGCGGATATAACGAATGATTCGAATGAATTTGAGATTCAGTATATCGAATCGTTACGAATCGTTACGAATATGGACACTCTACGAATAATAACGAATTATCCAAAAACGTATTAACGTTACATAACACATAAGTCTATTGTTCACCAATCACTCAGAGGAAGTACGAAATACGAAATTTCATATTCGTAAACGAAATTTCGTATTTCGTACTTCCTCTGAGTGATTGGTGAACAATAGACATTTATAGACTTGTGTTATGTAACGTTAATACGTTTTCGGATAATTCGTTATTATTCGTAGAGTGTCGATATTCGTAACGATTCGTAACGATTCGTAACGATATTAACGATTTGTAACGATTCGTACGAAATTCGTATTTCGTACGAATGCGAATTAAATTTCGTACACGAATTACTAATTATTTTTTATACGAAGCGGAACGGAACGAAACAAAATTTATTTTTTGACGGCTCCCATGTCTATGAGGAACTCACATTGCTTGCATTTAAATAATACATTTGAAGTGGAGGTAAACCTAGTGCATGAGATATGTAAATCACCCGTCACTCACAGCAAGGGGGCGTTTTTGACAAAGTTTTTAAGACTTTGTCAAGATTTCTCTAACTGAACAATAAAAGAGATTGCTCAGGCCTCGAGTAAATCTGTGTGGCAAGACTGGGCTCAAATGAAAGGAAATCTTATTCTCTACATTATGACATCAAAAAAATAAATAAATAATTTGGGTTTACGTCCACTTTAATGATGTATTAATAATTACATTAACAAGCTGCATTATTGTGTCTTTATATCAGTCTAGAGTTCAGCTTTAAGGCAAAGTTTAGACATCTAACCGCCATACCTCTGCATTCTGATCGCTTTCCAGGTGGTGGGAAAGCAAGGTGACAGCTCTGTACTGCCTGTTTTAATACCGTAATTGCCATAGCATTGCGCTGCAACTACGTGCATTGCGTGCAGTTGCTGGGAGTTTGTTTTTGCTTCCCCATTCACTTAAAGTGGTTTTAAAGCCTTAAAGTGGTGTTACACCCAAAAAAAAAATAAAAAAAAATGCATGAATGTGCCGGAAAAAAATAAACATTTGGAACATTATAATTTTTTTACTCACCTCTAAATGGCTGTTGCTGGGGGTCCCTCGTAGTTTGCCTCCTTCAGTGCCTGGGCTCGTGACGTCACTTCCCCTCGGCGCAGGAAGGGCTCAGCTCTGCCCCCTCCCTCTTGTCAATCATCTGGGACAGGTCCCAGATGATTGCCCGGCCAGTCGCGGCGCATGGCGCCGCTCTCGCATGCTCAGTTTGGTGCCCGGCTGTGAAGCCACAGCCGGGCGCCCACAGTTACAATGCCGGCGCCGCCGAACAGAGGGTGAGATCAGCGGGGCTTACATCCCCTGCATCGCTGGACCCTGGGACAGGTAAGTGTCCGATTATTAAAAGTCAGCAGCTGCAGTATTTGTAGCTGCTGACTTTTAATTTTTTAACTGGGAACACCTTTTTAAGGTAAAAAAAAAATCGAACCTATACAACCCCTTTAAGGTAAAAAAAACCTTAAAGAGGTTGTATAGGTTCGATTTTTTTTTTTTTTTAAATAACAAACATGTCATACTTACCTCCACTGTGCAGATCGTTTTGCACAGAGTGGCCCTGAGGGTCCCACGGCGGCTGTCTCGGCTCCTCCCCGCTAAAGCTAACCCCCTCTGGGAAGCTCTTCCCCTAGGGGGGTTAGCTTGCGGGCGTGCTCCCGTGTCATACAGTTGGCGTCCATAGATGCCAACGGAAAATGTCCTATCGGGCCATGTTGTCAGAAATTCCGACCGTGTGTGGGCTCCATCTGACTTTTTCCGTCGGAATTTCCGACGGAAATGTTTTATCTCCTGCTCTCAAATTTTCCGACAACAAAGTCCTATCGAACTTTTTCCGATCGTGTGTAGCGAATTTCCGACGGACAAAGTGCCACGCATGCTCAGATCACATTACAAGACCAAAGCTATTGGCTACTAGCCTCTACGTAGTCCCGTCGTACGCAACAAACGTCACCACGTTCAGAATGATCGGATTTTCCGACAACTTTGTCCGACTGTGTGTATGCAACACATTAGACTCATTTCACACCAAGCCGCGGCCGGCGTAGGCGGTAAAGAGGCGCTATTTTAACGTCGTTTTAGCTGCGTTATTCGGCCGCTAGCGAGGCGGTTTTAACCCCCCGCTAGCGTCCTAAAAGGGGTTAAATCCGCCCGCAAAACACAGCCGTTTCGCTCAGATGTCAGGTTATGTGGGAAAACAATAGGAATGGTTAAATTTTTATGAACCACAGAGGGGACTTCTCATTGTCAGCAAGCATCACATAAACATAAAATTGTCCATGGTTCCGGACAAAATCACAACTATCCTTGTCATTAGGTGGAACTCGATCCATTTTTTAATTATTAGATGTTTTTTTAAATAGTAGATTGGGGTATGGATGAGCTGGATTAACTTTCTATCTCCTCGATAAATGGTCAATTGTCCCAACCGAAGATTAAAGCAAAAATGTAATATAATTATTATGTTCTTCTATTCTACAATCAGTTTGAATTGAAAACTATACAGTGAAAGGGCTTGTCTTAACAATCATTCAATCTACATCCAATCAGGCAGAACCTTGCACTACCTAGTTTGTAAAATTAGATTGTAAGGTATACCGCCAGCTTTAATCCATGGATATATCATTATTTTCTCATTTTGTATTGTATTCTGTGGCCAGCTTCTCTATTTGTGTGAATGCTTCATGATCTCCTCATTACCAATGTATGGCCTCGGTGTTACTTGTCCTGGTCTGTATGCTTTAGTGTTATACTCATTATTTCCTTGTATCCTCTATGTTTAGTCAGTAGCTCAGCCTCACTCAGTCTATGTTTTTAACTCCTTTATGGCTGCATCCAGTTGATTACTGTTCCACAGCCCAATGCCCTACACTAAGGGGACGTTAATATACAGTGTCTCACAAAAGTGAGTACACCCCTTACATTTTTGTAAATCTTTTCTTCTACCTTTTCATGTGACAACACTGAAGAAATGACACTTGTCTACAATGTAAAGTAGTGAGTGTACAGCTTGTATAACAGTGTAAATTTGCTGTCCCCTCAAAATAACTCAACACACAGCCATTAATGTCTAAACCGCTGGCAACAAAAGTGAGTACACCCCTAAGTGAAAATGTCCAAATCGGGCCCAATTAGCCATTTTCCCTCCACTGTGTCATGTGACTCGTTAGTGTTACAAGGTCTCAGGTGTGAATGGGGAGCAGGTGTGTTAAATTTGGTGTTATCGCTCTCACTCTCTCATACTGGTCACTTGAAGTTAAACATGGCACCTCATGGCAAAGAACTCTCTGAGGTTCTGAAAAAATTAACTGTTGCTCTACATAAAGATGGCCTAGGCTATAAGAAGATTGCCACGACCCTGAAACTGAGCTGCAGCACGGTGACCAAGACCATACAGCGGTTTTAACAGGACAGGTTCCACTCAGAACAGGCCTCGCCATGGCCGACCAAAGAAGTTGAGTGCACGTCCTCAGCGTCATATCCAGAGGTTGTCTTTGAGAAATGGATGTATGAGTGCTGCCAGCATTGCTGCAGAGGTTGCAGGGGTGGGGGGGTCAGCCTGTCAGTGCTCAGACCATACGCCACACACTGCATCGAATTGGTTTGCATGGCTGTCGTCCCAGAAGGAAGCCTCTTCTAAAGATGATGCACAAGAAAGCCCACAAATAGTTTGCTGAAGACAAGCAGACTAAGGACATGGATTACTGGAACCATGTCCTGTGGTCTGATGAGACCAAGATTAACGTATTTGGTGTCAGATGGTGACAAGCGTGTGTGGGGGCAACCAGGTGAGGAGTACAAAGACAAGTGTGTTTTGCCTACAGTCAAGCATGGTGGTGGGAGTGTCATGGTCTGGGGCTGCATGAGTGCTGCCGGCACTGGGGAGCTACAGATCATTGAGGGGACCATGAATGCCAACATGTACTGTGACATACTGAAGCAGAGCATCATCCCCTCCCTTCAGAGACTGGGCCGCAGGGCAGTATTCCAACATGATAACCACCCCAAACACATCTCCAAGACAACCACTGCCTTGCTAACGAAGCTGAGGGTAAAGGTGATGGACTGACCAAGCATGTCTCCAGACCTAAACCCTATTGAGCATCTGTGTGGCATCCTCAAACGGAAGGTGGAGGAGCGCAAGGTCTCCAACATCCACCAGCTCCGTGATGTCGTCATGGAGGAGGGGAAGAGGACTCCAGTGACAACCTGTGAAGCTCTGGTGAACTCCATGCCCAAGGGGGTTAAGGCAGTGCTGGAAAATAATGGTGGCCACATATAATATTGACACTTTGTGCCCAATTTGGACATTTTCACTTAGGGTGTACTCACTTTTGTTGCCAGCGGTTTAGACATTAATGGTTGTGTGTTGAGTTATTTTGAGGGGACAGCAAATTTACACTGTTATACAAGCTGTACACTCACTACTTTACATTGTAGACAAGTGTCATTTCTTCAGTGTTGTCACATGAAAAGATAGAAGAAAAGATTTTCAAAAATGTGAGGGGTGTACTCACTTTTGTGAGATACTGTAGGTTCCCTTTTACAGCTAGGGGCATGCAGCTCAGTGTGTGTCTAGCTGTGAGACCGCTCTGTCACTGACAGCTCCTACCATCTAATAATGTTGTTGGGATCTGATCATTGTGGTTCCCGATCATGTGATCACCTTATCAGTGGTGACATGGTGATCACATGGCTTTCTTTGTAAACAGCTGTCACTCACCCGTATTTTTCTTTCGCTGTGCCTAGAATGATATACATTTTTTTGGGACACTACAAAGTTTTTATAGGAATAATAATAATAAGAAAAGTTTTTTGTAAAAACTATTTTCCAGCCTAATATAATAAATCTGAACAAGATATTTACTAAAACATTGTATCAAATAAAGTTTGTACATGTGCTGTAGAGCCATTGTGTTGTCAACTCAAACATTAAAGAGGTGTATCCCTTAAAAAAATAAAATTTAACGTCAGCAGCTACAAATACTGCAGCTGCTGACTTTTAATAATCGGACACTTACCTGTTCCAGGGTCCAGCGATGCGGGTGGTCGAAACTCCGCTACCCCCCCCCGATCCGCTCGGCGGCGCCGGCATTACAACTGTGGGCACCCGGCTGTGAAGCTTCATGCGCGAGCGGCGCCGAACGCCGTGATTGGGCGCACGGTCATCTGGGACACGTGACAGGTCCCAGATGACTGGGAGCCCTTCCTGCGCCGAGGGGAAGTGATGTCACCAGCCTAGGCTACGCAGGAGGCAGACTATGAGGGACTCCATAGCAACAGGCATTTAGAGGTATGTAAAAACATTTTTCCAATAATTTTTTTATTTTATTTTTTTTAGGATTTTTAAGCCTTTTTTTTTTTTTTTTTTTAGGGGGAAACACCACTTTAAGTTAGGAGTGAAAGGTAGGGAACAGAGGTAGCCCAGTGTAGTTCCCAAAAATGGCCACTAGATGTGGCTATAGTTAGGTTTGGAAACCCTGCTGTGAAGAGAGGGCAGTGTACTGTGTAAGTGCCTAGATAGCCTCCGAAGTTCCTAGAGCAATGGGCAAGGTGTACCATAGATCAGGTTTCTTCAGGGGGGCCTTGGCAAAATGCCCAAAAATTGCCCAATTTATGTGTTCCAAGCCAGTGAATGGATTAAGCCACGTTTTTTGTTGCACAAAGCCACAAGTTTTCCTTGTGCGCTATTACAATTTTCCAGCCGCCGGCGTCATAACAACCAGTGAAGCAGCTTCATTATTATCCCATTAAAGAAGAAGAGAATTGTGCGCTGCATTTGGAGATTTCATAATTTGCCGCGTTACGAATGTTAATTCTCCATTACAAACGCTAGTTTACAAGACCAAAAGCTTCTTCTTCCGAGCATGCGTGTTTGTACTTTGGACTTTTGTTCGACAGACTTGTGTACACACAATCGGAAAATCCTACAACACACATTTGTTGGCGGAAAAATTTGAAAACATGCTAGCCAACAATTGTCCGATGGAGCGTACACACGGTCGGATTTTCCGCCAACAGCCTGACATCCAACATTTCCAGTCGGAAAGTCCGATCGTGTGTATGGGGCTTTAGTTTACTGTGCCAATAAAGCCCTTTTACTTACTAGCATATTTTTTAATCTGTACACTGACCCAGTACATACATACAGTGTACAGTCTAGGCATGTTTGGAATAGACCTGGGTGCCAGGATAATGCAACTCTAGAAAGGCTGTATTAGATGATATACACCAATCAGCCATCACATTGCGACCAACCACCATAACATCATGACTACCTATTTAATATTGGGTAGGTCCCCCTTTTGCCAACAAAACAGCCCTGACCCATCGAGGCATGGACTCCAAAGTAACATTTACATAAATGGCAGGAGCCAAGGTTTCCCAGCAGAACATTGCCTGAAGCATCATACTGGCTTGCCTTCTTCCCATACTGTCTCCTGGTTCCATCTCTTTTCAAGGAAAGTGATTCACATGCACCTGGTCATCCACGTGATGTAAGAGAAAATGTGATTCATCAGACCAGGCCATCTTCCCCCATTGATCCATAGTCCAGTTGTGATGCTCACGTGCCCATTTTTGGGGTACTTTTGGCTCTGGACACAGGTCAGCATGGGCACCCTGACCGTTCTGCGGCTTTGCGGCCTCATATGCAACAAACTGCGATGCTTTCTATGTTCTGAAACTTTTCTATCAGAACCAGCATTAACTTTATCAGCAGTTTGAGCTGCAGGAGCTCTTCTATTGGATCGGACTACACAGGCCAGACTTTGCTCCTTGTGTTCATCAATGAGTTTTGGCTGCCCATGACCCTTTCACCGGTTCACAGGTTTTTCCTTCCTTGGACCACTTTTGGCAGGCCCTGAACACTAAAGACTGGGAACGTCCCACAAGAGCTGCAGTTTCGGAGTCGCTCTGACCCAGTCGTCTAGCCATTACAATTTGGCTAGACATGTGCAATTTCGTTTAGTTACGAATTTGTTTTCCGTTAAAATTCGTTATATTTGTTCATTCGTAATCGTACGAATGAACGAATGGTTTACTAAAAATTCTAAGAAAAAACGATCTATCGAAAAGAACGAATATGAAAAACAACGAAAATACGATATAATTAAATTAGAAACAACGAAACTACGAAAGAATGAAAATCCGAAAAACGAAAACAGAAACAACGAAAATACCGAACAAAGATTCAAAAATAACGAAAATCGAAATTACGAATATTCGGAAAAAAGGAAATCAAAACAACGAAAATACGAAATAACGAAAATTCTGCTGATCAAGAATTCGAAAGAACGAATGTTAGTTCTGATTCTGAAATATTCCATCCAGAGTCCAGATACGGTGTGGTTGGGTGGGAGGCTCTGTGTTTTGGTGGATTTTTGAGTTAAGTTCTGACTTGTGAGAGAGAAATTCTTTGTTTCTTAAACATATAAATAGCATACACATTACATAAAATTATGAATTATGCTCCGATTACGAATCTACAAAAACAATGTTACGAAAGTACGAATAAATCAATCTCACGGAAGTACTTTCCTTCTATCGTTTGAGCAAGTACTAACAGATATCTGTTTTCCACTGGTTGTATATACAGTATATGGGATTAATCATCTCATGTTTCAGGTGCCATGCCCCATGGCCATCTATATTGTGAAACATTGTACACAGATTATATCTGCCACAGCAATGCTCCTGCAGTTTCTCTCCGCAGTAAGAACACAAGTCCCAGTCTCAATCCAACATCAAGTCATGCAGAAGATGCAATCATTTCCTCGGTGCACATGAGATGTGTGATCACATAACATATGGAAGGTGTATTAAGTTCAAGTTTTATTAACATAATCTAAATTTATCTTTCCAGGTTACCTTCTCCAAGGTGGTGTGTTTTTTGTGTTGACCTTCAGCCAGAATAACTGATATTATAATTAACAATTGTAGCAAGAAATGACCTCCTATAATATTTTATGTCTACTAACTAAATTACACACAGCAGGAGAAAAGGGTAACATGTAAAGAAAAATAAGTGGTGGTTATATATACATTTTCTTTGTTTATTATGGTTAAAACTAAAGTTAATTTATGGAACATTGCATATTAATATTGTATATTCACACATGCAGCCAGCAGGTAGAGTTGTAGGCTACTTTTCACTCTTTAAAAAAAAAAAAAGCTGGATGTTTAGAGAGTTCAGTAGTTCAAGATGAAATTCACGCTCAAAATGAAACTCCTCCCTCCTCATTCTCCCTCATTTAGGGCCCATTCACTCCAGATGTGCTGACATTTGTTGATCAACTCATGTCAGTGCGTATACATTAAAAAAAATGTATTTCAATTGCAGTAGTTCGCTCCCGTGTATTGCACTGATATGTGCTACCCTGCGCTGAAAAAAAAAAACATTCTTCTTTTCTCTTAACCCCACACTCTATTTGTCTTTTTCTCTCCCCATTCTTATTTTTTCTCCTCTCTCTCTCTGCCTCACTATTTCCTCTCCTCTTCTCCCTTCCATCTGCCACCCCCCCCCTTGCCTTCCCCAGTTTCTCTCCCCTTCTCTTTCTCTTCCCCCTGCCTTTTTGTTCCTTTCTTCGCTTCTTTCCCCTTTGTCTCTTCCTTTCCTGTTTGTCTCTCTCTTTCTTCTCCTTTCCTTTCTTCCATCCGCCATTGCCCCATGCAACTCCCCCCAACCTCTCCTTCTCCATCTATCTCTCTTCACTCTCTCTCCCTTTCTCTATCTCTTCCCCTCCCTTCAATACACTCCCTATTTCCTTCATCATCCCTCCCCTTCTCCCTCTCTTCTCCCTCCGTGTGCCTGCTTCTTCCCCATTCCCTTTTTGTCCCCCCCATTTTCCTCTTTATCTCCATCCCCCAACCCTCTTTGGCCTCCCTCTGTCCCTCTTTATGTCTTCCCTCTGTCCCTCTCTATGTCTCCCCCCCCTTCCTTTTTGTCTCTCCCTCTTAGTCCCCCCTTTCCACTTTATCCCCTCCCTCCACCCCCTGTCTTCCCCCAACCCCTTTTTATGTCTCCCCCCTTCCATCTTTGTCTACCCCCCCATTTTCCTCTTTATCTCCCTCCCCCACCCTCTTTGGCTTCCCTCTGTCCCTCTCTATGTCTTCCCTCTGTCCCTCTCTATGTCTCCCCCTCCTTCCTCTTTGTCTCTCCCTCTTTCCTCTTAGTCCCCCCCATTCCACTTTATCCCCTCCCTCCACCCTCTGTCTTCCCCCAACCCCTTTTTATGTCTCCCACCTTCCCTCTTCCCCCCCCCCCCATTTTCCTCTTTATCTCCCTCCCCCACCTCTTTGTCTTCCCTCTGTCCCTCTCTATGTCTCCCCCTCCTTCCCCTTTGTCTCTCCCTCTTCCCTCTGAGTCCCCCCTTTTTCCACTTTATCCCCTCCCTCCACCCTCTTTGTCTTCCCCCCTTCCCTCTTTGTCTCCCCCCTTCCCTTTTTGTCCCCCCTTTCTCTTTGTCTGTCCCTACTAGGGATGAGCTGAACACCCCCCGGTTCGGTTTGCAGCAGAACATGCTAACAGGCAAAAAAATTTGTTCGAACACGTGAACACCGTTAAAGTCTATGGGAAGCGAACGTGAAATCAAAAGTGCTAATTTTAAAGGCTTATATGCAAGTTATTGTCATAAAAAGTGTTTGGGGACCCGGGTCCTGCCCCAGGGGACATGTATCAATGCAAAAAAAAAGTTTTAAAAATGGGAGCAGTGATTTTAATAATGCTTAAAGTGAAACAATAAAAATAAAATATTCCTTTAACCACTTGCCGACCAGCTGCCGTCATACGGCAGCAGGTCGTCAGGATCCCACGAACCGTCGTAGCTGTACGTCAGCTCCTTTAAGCACTGGGGGGGTGGGGGGTGATTGTGGCCGCCACGAGCGATCGCGGGTACGAACAGGGACATGTGAGTGTGTAAACACACAAATCCCTGTTCTGTGAGGAGAGAGAGGAGAGACAGATCGTGAGTTCCTAATAACTGGGAACCACAATCTGTCATCTCCTATAGTCAGTCCCCTCCCCCCACAGTTAGAACAAACACTAGGGAACACAGTTAACCCCTTGATCGCCAACTAGTGTTAACCCCTTCCCTGCCATTGACATTGACACAGAAATCAGTGCATTTTTATAGCACTGATCGCTGTATAATTGTCAATCGTGTCAAAAGTGTCCGACATGTCTGCCATAATGTCACAGTCCTGTTAAAAATTGCAGATCGCTGCCATTACCAAAAATATGTACAAGCATACATATCTGCCTAAACTAAGGAAAACATTTGCTTTTTAAAAAAAAAAAAAAAATTGGGGATATTTATTATTGTAAAAAAGGCAAAATATTGTGTTTTGTTCAAAATTGGCGCTCTTTTTTTGTTTATAGTGCAAAAAATATAAACCGCAGAGATGACCAAATACCACCAAAATAAAGCTCTATTTGTGGGAAAAAAAGGACGTCAATTTTGTTTGGGTACATCATCGCAATTGTCAAAAAGCGACGCAATGCCGTATCGCGAAAAATGGTCCGATCATTAAGCAGCCAAATCTTCCGGGGCTGAAGTGGTTAAATATTGTGCCTGGGGTGTCCTTAGTATGCCTGTAAAGTAGTGCATCTTTCCCATGTTTATAACAGTGCCACAGCAAAATTACATTTCTAAAGGAAAAAAAATAATTTAAAACTGCTCTTGGCTGTAATGTATTGTCAGATCTCAGCAATATAGATAAAATAACCCAAAAAAAAAATGGCGTGGATGTCCCCCTAAAATCCATACCAGGCCCTTCAGGTCTGGTATGGACATTAAGGGGAACCCCACACCAATTTTTTTTTTTTTAAATGGCATGGGGTCCCCCAGGCCCCCAGGCACTATATACTCTGAATAGCAATATATATACACTATACGGCCTGCCCTATATACTCTGCAGAAAATTATGCCTTAGGTGTTGGTGGTATCAGAACACTGTGAGGGCTTGTCCTTCTTGGACACCCCCTCTTTCTAGGCTCATGTTACTCCCTTCCTCAACCTGGGAACCAACATCGGAGCCTTCAAATCTCTGCGCATCCTCCAGCAGCATATAACCGACACTGTGGTCGACACTGTGGTCGAATAATTCTGGGGACTCCTCCGTGCATGATGGTGGGGCTACTGAAGGAGGGACTGTGGACAAGGAATAGGCCGCTTTGGCAGCTGCATTGGAAGCAAACTACTCGAGCCTGGGTGACAGAGGATGAGGAGGATGAGGACAGCTTTGTTATCCACTCCACCAACTCTTCTGCATGTCATGGCTCAATAACATGGCCAGCAGCAGAAAAAAAGGACAAGCGTGCCCCATGGCCACCTGCAGAGGATGCACCATGTCTATGACCACCACTGTTGACTGTAGACACAGAGGCTGCTTTTAGTGGCCTGTGAGCGTCTGCCTCTCTTTGGTGGCCTAACGGACATGATATATTTTTTGTTTTGCATCACCACACTGTATTAGATACTGTGTACACCGCTTGAAGTGTATTAGAAAGTGTACAATGGCTTCACTGTATTGTATACTGTGTACACCACCGGAAGTGTAGTAGAAACTGTACACACTGTATTAGATACTGTGTACACCACCTGAAGTGTATTAGAAACAGTACATCACAGAATGCACTGTAGATATAGGCTACACTGAAAGCAGAGTATATGTATATATATATATATATATATATATATATATATATATATATATCAAATACATTGCCACTAACTGAATAACCTGCCTGCTTAATCTCACTCAAACTATCTCTCTGTACGTGCCACTACACATGGCCGCTCTGTAAGCAGCCTTATATAGTACAGGGCGTCAACTTAGCCCCCCTGAGCCATTTTGGGGCGTTCTGCGGCGCTCAAATTTTCTGCAAACGCCCCATGTGTTCGGTTCGTTTTAGAACAAATGAACACCCGATGTTCGAGTCGAACTTGGACTCGAATTGCGGGCTCATCCCTAGTCCCTAATTCCCTCTTTGTTTCTCCCCCATTCCCTCTTTATTCCCTTTCTTCCTCTTTGTCTCCCTCCCTCTATCCTCTTGTCTCTCCCCTGTTCCCTCCTTGTATCCCCCTTCCTCTTTGTGTCAGGGCTGTGCTGGCCATATTACAACTGAAGCTCCGAGGTACCTACAAATGTGCAGACGCAGCCCTGTGGGTGTCCGTCTTGCAGTGCATGCACATGTGTGCGTGCATTTGCCACTGATACTGGCTCCAGGTGGCCTATATATGTTCAGCAGCTGCACTAGTTGGTTGCTGTCTGATCTGCAGCTGTTCCTGTGCCTGACTTCTGTGATTGACCTGGCTTGTCCTGATCACGTTTGAATGCTACCTGACCTTGGTTTGCTTCTAGATTTTGTATTACCTCCTGCTCTTCTACCTGATCCTGTGTTGTCAACCTCTGTCTGTATCCTGACCATTCGTCTACCCTGCTCTGCATACTGCCAGGCTTCCTCCTCCCATGTACTGCCTGTCCTCCTGCACCTGCAACCAGCTGCCATCTGCCAAGCGTCTGCTGCCTGCTGCCTTCCCAGCCCAGGGTCTGCTGTTCCTGCTGCCATCTGCTGTTCCAGGTATCCAGCCCAACTCTGGTTACGCACCTCTGCCACTGGGAAAAGATCATACAGGCACTCATACCTTGCCGTGATCTCGTGGCCACTGTTGCAACATCAGTGGTCCCTGAGCCAGGGCTGTACAAGAGGCCTCCCTCCACACATCAGGCTCTGCCACAAGGTACGTGACACTTTGTCTCCCTCCCCCACCTTCCTTATCTCTCCCCCCCTCTGTGTCTCTCCCCAATCCCTCTGTGTCCCCACTTCCTTTTTTGTCTCCCTACCCCCACCCCTTTGTCTCTCCCTTTTATCTTTGACTCCCCCTCCTTCCCACTTTGTCGCTCCCCTCCTTCCCACTTTGTCTCCCCATTCCCTCTTTGTCCTCCCCCTTCCCACTTTGTCTCCTCATTCCCTCCCCCCCTTCCCACTTTGTATCCCCATTCCCCCCCTTCCCACTTTGTCTGTCCATTCCCCCCCCCTTCCCACTTTGTCTCCCCATTCCCTCTTTGTCCTCCCCCTTCCCACTTTGTCTCCTCATTCCCTCCCCCCTTCCCACTTTGTATCCCCATTCCCCCCCTTCCCACTTTGTCTGTCCATTCCCCCCTTCCCACTTTGTCTCCCCATTCCCCCCCTTCCCACTTTGTCTCCCCATTCCCCCCCTTCCCACTTTGTCTCCCCTTCCCTCTTTGTTTCTTTCTGTCCTCTCTGCTCTCTCTTCTCTCTCCTCCCACTCATCTACCCCTTACCCGCTTTGCTTTCTTTCCCCTTCTCTTCCCCCTCCCTCTGTGTTGCTCTCTTCCTTACCATCATCGTCTCTCTATTTCTTCCTCTTCCTTCACTCCCACTCCTCTTCCACTTCCCTATCCCCCCCCTTCTTGCTTCACTCTCTCCTCTTCTCTCTTCCTTCGCCTCTTCCTCTTTGTCTTTCTCTTCCCTCTCCTCCTCGTCTCCCTTCCACCCCCCCCCACACCCCCATTACTTTGCTCCCTCTCCCTTTCTCTCCCTCTCCCACCTTCCCTTTTTATCTCCACCCCCTCCATCTTTCTTCTCCTTCCCACTTTGTCTCCCCATTCCCTCCCCCTTCCCACTTTGTCTCCCCATTCCCTCCCCCTTCCCACTTTGTCTCCCCATTCCCCCCCTTCCCACTTTGTCTCCCTATTCCCTCTCCCCCTTCCCACTTTGTCTCCCCATTCCCTCTTTGTCTCCCCCCTTCCCACTTTGTCTCCCCATTCCCCCCTTCCCACTTTGTCTCCCCATTCCCTCTCCCCCTTCCCACTTTCTCTCCCCATTCCCTCTTTGTCCTCCCCCTTCCCACGTTGTCTCCTCATTCCCTCCCCCCTTCCCACTTTGTATCCCCATTCCCCCCTTCCTACTTTGTCTGTCCATCCCCCCCCCCCCCCCCCCCTTCCCACTTTGTCTCCCCATTCCTTCCCCCCCTTCCCACTTTGTCTGTCCATTCCCCCCTTCCCACTTTGTCTCCCCATTCCCCCCTTCCCACTTTGTCACCCCATTCCCTCTCCCCTTTCCCACTTTGTCTCCCCTTCCCTCTTTGTTTCTTTCTGTCCTCTCTGCTCTCTCTTCTCTCTCCTCCCATCCATCTACCCCCTTACCCACTTTGCTTTCTTTCCCCTTCTCTTCCCCCTCCCTCTGTGTTGCTCTCTTCCTTACCATCATCGTCTCTCTATTTCTTCCTCTTCCTTCACTCCCACTCCTCTTCCACTTCCCTATCCCCCCTTCTTTCTTCACTCTCTCCTCTTCTCTCTTCCTTCGCCTCTTCCTCTTTGTCTTTCTCTTCCCTCTCTGTTCTCACTTTCCTCTCCTCCTCGTCTCCCTTCCACCCCCCCCCTGCACCCCCGTTACTTTGCTCCCTCTCCCTTTCTCTCCCTCTCCCACCTCCCCATTCCTCTCCTCTCTATCTCCACTCTTTTTCCCTCTTTCCTTCCTTGTAGGATGAACTATAGTTTAGCATTGCCAAATCAGGTGAAGAATTACTATGGTTTTCATGGGGTGGTGGCAGCATTGTATAGAGATGGGGTATTATCAGATATAAGTAATCCTATTATAAAGGGCTAAATATAAGTCCATGGGCATCCCATAGGAAATGTATAAGCTCGTGACGTGATATTTCATGTTCCTATCCCTTCTCTCCTTCTATATGTACAATGCATTATACTATATTTTTATGGCGTATGATTCCTGTCAAACCTGTATTTATATATATATATATATATATATATATATATATATTTTTTCCCCTGCTCCCATTCCTCCAGCCATAATGTCAGGGAGCTCCTAGGTAGGTGTAAGGAGAACGTTTTTTGAGCATGAAGGATTGTCTGCGGTCTGTACGAGGGAGCCGGCTGCTTTATTCTCCCACATACATTTATATCAATTTCTCTTTGCCTCTATTGGCACCGCTGGGTATGAACACGACTGATCAAGTGGCGATCCAAGGCAACTGAATTGAGGCAACAAATCAAGCATGTAACCAACAGATGTTTTATTGTCTGGAAGCCACTGGGAATAGTCCGCCCAGATTTCTCTCTCCCCGGCACAGTTAGGGTCCATAAGCTCGCAATTTAAGGAAGGCTCGCCGTTTAACCTTTGCGCAGCTACCAGCCTCTGTGCGCGGTCTCAATGCACAGGCATGCACGGTGTTAAACAAAAAGCGGTCACAGCAGAGCTGACAGCTTGTAATCTCTTTGGGTTTATTTCGTGTTACCTGCCTTCTATCAGAAATGACAGCTTCCTCACTACAAAGTGGTCAAGCCTTAAGGAAAAGAAAAAGCTTCCTTCCCTTTAATTTTATGATAATCTAGGAATTCCCACTGCAGGTTCTTTTATAAAAGGGAGTCTATCATCCTTTTAAAGTTATTTTTTTGAGACCTTCTGCATGTAATGGGATCAGCCTAATGAGAATCTGTCTTTTGGAAAAGAGCTCTCGTAAGTGCAGCAGTTTAATAGTTAATGTAACATTTGGTCTACTGCGATGTTTCTTACCCTTTGAAAGTATGCAAAATCTCAAGGCACCCCAGTCTAAAATAGGGTCCCTTTTCACATCAGAAGCCCAACATTTCAGAGTCGTTACTCTCTTCCCTCAGCTCCCTTTTTTCACATCGGTGTCCTCAGCCCCCTTACTCTCACTTCCCTCAGCCCCCTTCTTTCATATAGGAGTCCTCAGCCCCCTTACTCTCACTTCCCTCAGCCCCCTTCTTTCTCATCAGAGTCCTCAGCCCCCTTCTTTCATATCAGAGTCCTTAGCCCCCTTACTCTCACTTCTCTCAGCCCCCTTTTTTCACATCAGAGTCCTCAGCCCCCTTACTCTCACTTTCCTCAGCCCCCTTCTTTCATATAGGAGTACTCAGCCCCCTTACACTCACTTCCCTCAGCCCCCTTCTTTCACATCGGAGTCTTCAGCCCCCTTACACTCACTTCCCTCAGCCCCCTTCTTTCACATCGGTGTCCTCAGCCCATTTGCTCTCACTTCCCTCAGCCCCCTTCTTTCACATCAGAGTCCTCAGCCCCCTTACTCTCACTTCCCTCAGCCCCCTTCTTTCACATCGGAGTCCTCAGCCCCCTTACTCTCACTTCCCTCAGCCCCCTTCTTTCACATCGGAGTCCTCAGCCCCCTTACTCTCTCTTCCCTCAGCCCCCTTCTTTCACATCAGAGTCCTCAGTCCCCTTACTCTCACTTTCCTCAGCCCCCTTCTTTCATATCGGATTCCTCAGACCCCTTACACTCACTTCCCTCAGCCCCCTTCTTTCACATAGGAGTCCTCAGCCCCCTTACTCTCACTTCCCTCAGCCCCCTTCTTTCTCATCAGAGTCCTCAGCCCCCTTCTTTCACATCAGAGTCCTCAGCCCCCTTCTTTCACATCAGAGTCCTCAGCCCCCTTACTCTCACTTTGCTCAGCCCCCTTCTTTCACATCAGAGTCCTCAGCCCCCTTACTCTCCCTTTCCTCAGCCCCCTTCTTTCACATCGGAGTCCTCAGCCCCCTTACACTCACTTCCCTCAGCCCCCTTCTTTCACATCGGAGTCCTCAGCCCCTTTGCTCTCACTTCCCTCAGCCCCCTTCTTTCACATCAGAGTCCTCAGCCCCCTTACACTCACTTCCCTCAGCCCCCTTCTTTCACATCGGAGTCCTCAGCCCCTTTGCTCTCACTTCCCTCAGCCCCCTTCTTTCACATTGGAGTCCTCAGTCCCTTTGCTCTCACTTCCCTCAGCCCCCTTCTTTCACATAGGAGTCCTCAGCCCGCTTACTTTCCTCAGCCCCCTTCTTTTTATATCGGAGTCCTCAGACCTTTTACACTCACTTCCCTCAGCCCCCTTCTTTCATATTGGAGTCCTCAGCCCCCTCACTCTCACTTCCCTCAGCACCCTTCTTTCACATCTGAGTCCTCAGCCCCTTTGCTCTCACTTCCCTCAACCCCTCTCTTTCACATCGGAGTCCTCAGCCCCCTTACTCTCACTTCCCTCAGCCCCCTTCTTTCACATCAGAGTCCTTGGCCCCCTTACACTCACTTTCCTCAGCCCCTCCCTTCACATCAGAGTCCTTACTCTTCTCTCCTTCCACAAAAGAGCCCTTACCCCCCTTTCCACATCAGAATCCTCACCCCTCTTCTTTTTCATATGAGACTCCTTACTCCATAGGGTTACCACCCTTTCTTCAAGCCAAACCTGAAGATTTAAGCAGCCTTTTTTTTTTTTTGAGTATATACTATTATTATTATTATAACAAGCGCCTCAAGGCAGTGGCGTCACTAGGGTTGGTGTCACCCGGTGCGAAAAAAAATGGTGTCACCCCCCCCCCCAACTATAGTCCCCCCTCAGTACAGACCCCCTCCACTAACTACAGACCCCCCTCCCGCAGTATATATCCCCACCCTCAGTACAGACCCCCACACTAAGTACAGACCCCCACACTAAGTACAGACCACCCTCCATCAATATAAACCTCCTCCCTCAGTACAGACACCCCTTCAGTGCAGACCCCTCCATCAGTACAGACACCCCCCCTTAGTGCAGTCACCCCCCAGCAGTACAGATACCCCTCCCAGTGCAGACCCCCCCCAGCATTACAGACACCCCCCTCAGTGCAGACCCCACCAGCAGTACAGATACCCCTCTCAGTGCAGACCCCCCCCAGCATTACAGAAACCCCCCTCAGTGCAGACCCCCCCTCAGTGCAGACATTCCCCTCAGTGCAGACCTCCCAGTGCAGACCCCCCCCCCCAGCAGTACAGACACCCCTCCCTTAGTGTAGACCCCCCTCAGTACAGACACCCCCCAGGACAGGCCCCCCCAGCAGTACAGATATCCCCCCTCAGTGCAGACCCCCCCCCCCCCCCCAGTGCAGATCCCCCCCCAGGGCAGGCCCCCCCAGCAGTACAGATATCCCCCCTCAGTGCAGACCCCCCCCCAGTGCAGATCCCCCCAGGGCAGGCCCCCCCAGCAGTACAGATATCCCCCCCAGTGCAGATCCCCCCCCAGGGCAGCCCCCCCCCCAGCAGTACAGATATCCCCCCTCAGTGCAGACCCCCCAGTGCAGACACCCCCCAGTGCAGACACCCCAAAAGACAGACAGTACAGACCCCCCCAGTGCAGATATCCCCCCTCAGTGCAGACCCCCCAAAGTACAGACACCCCCCAGTGCAGACCCATCCCTCAATACAGACACCCCCATCACAGACCTCAGATACAGACAGCGGTGTGTGTCCCTCGAGCTCCTCCTCCTTTGTGGATGTAAACAAAGGAGGGGAGGCGGCTTCGTTCCGCTCTGCTCCGCTGAGGGACACCGCGGCGACGGTGAGACACGGCGACACGGCGGCTGGCGGTGTTAGCGGTGCCGCTACCCACGGGTGTCACCCCTTTGGCGGGTGTCACCCGGGTGCGGCGCGCACCCCCCGCACCTGGCTAACAACGCCACTGCCTCAAGGCGATTCAGTTTGCAGTTGCAGCGCTATACAAATCATTCATTCATTCATTCAATACGCTATTTATATAGCGGCAACAGTTTACGCAGCACTTTACAATGTAGAGGGGGGACAGCACTATAAGTTTGTAAAAGACCTGGGGCACATTTGGTGCCCCAAGGGGAGTAGTAATGCAGAGCGCATAGCGTGCCATGGCGAACAATGCCTGTGGCCAAATTGTGTTATGCACGGAACGCAGGGGTCAGGAATATTTAATGCACAGAATGCAGGGGACAGGAGTGTGTAATGCATAGTAGGAGTCATGAGTACAAAAAAAAAAACAAAAGCACAATTTCCCCTGCTAATACTCTTCCCCTACCAGCACAAACCCTCCTTCCCCTCAATACCCATCTCAGAATAAATCCTCTTCCACACACTAAATCCTCCTTGTGCACAACGGGAAATTTTGTTTAGTTTCGGTTCGTTGTCATTCGTAAAATACATAATTTCGTTCTGTTATAATTCGTTATTATCCGTAGAGTGTCAATTTTCGTTATACTGAATCTCGAATCATGTCGAATTCATTCGTTATATGCGCTATAATTTATTTTGTATTCGCTGAAATTCGATATTTATGTATGTATATGTATTCATGTTAATGATTTGTAGTTTGGAAAGTCGTTTGTTTATTGAATCTAGTATTAACACACACAATGACAATATCTCTTCTCCTCGGCTCAAATACAATACAACACCCTTCTCACTCAGTTCTCAGGAATGCACTTTGCCAGTAATCCAACCTCCAGCACAAAATGAATCAGCTGATTGGACTGTAAGATTTACTTTGAGTTGACCTTTTGTTTCTTTAGATCTTTAATAGACATGTGCAATTCGTTTAGTTTTTTTTCGTTTTTCGTTAAAATTCATTATATTCGTTCATTCATTATCGTACGAATGAACAAACGATTCGCTAAAAATTTTAACGAATGTTCGAATCGAACGAATCCGAAAAACAACGA
Source organism: Lithobates sylvaticus (assembly GCA_028564925.1). Taxonomy (NCBI): domain Eukaryota; kingdom Metazoa; phylum Chordata; class Amphibia; order Anura; family Ranidae; genus Lithobates; species Lithobates sylvaticus. The sequence continues at coordinate 48,837,986 of CM053038.1, read as the reverse complement.
AAATCCGAAATAACCAAATTAGAAACAACGAAACTACGAAAGAAGAAAATCCGAAAAACGAAAACAGGAACAACGAAAATCAAAATGAACAAAAAAATTGGTACATTCGTAACTTTTTTTTTTGTTGAATTGGTAATTTTCCGTGTTCCTTACAATGGCGCTGCTTAACGTGCTTCGAATGGATTGAACGAAAAAATTCGTACATTCGTAACTTTTTTTTTCGATTCGTAATTTTCCATGTCTCTTACAATGTAATAATAGCATACACATTACATAACATTATGAATTATGCTCCGATTACAAATCTACGAAAACAATGTTACGAAAGTACGAATAAATCAATCTAACGAAAGTACGAATGTAACTAAATCTACGAAAATACGAATCGGTACAAATACGAACACCGACGACTTACGAATTTACGAATCGTTACGAATCAACGGAAACGAAAGAAACGAAACGAAACGAAAATAAACAAATTTTTTCTATTGTGCACATGTCTAATCTTTAACGAATTACCGAATCATGACGAATTCATTCGTTATATCCGCTATAATTTCTTTCGTATTAGTTTCGTTATTTTTTTTATTTGGACATTCGGATGCATCCGAATGTCTGAAAGATGCAAAATTCGGCCAAATTTCGATTCGTTACGAAACAAATTGCACATGTCTAGTTGTTACACGCTACACTTGAGGGACACCTACTAAGTCTTTCCTGCTCCCTTTCATGCCTGTCCTGCAAGCAGCAGTGGCGGTGCGTCCATAGAGGGCGCAGGAGCGCTGCCCCCACTCTCCTGCACCGCTCTATCACCAATATGTCGCCGCTGCAGCCCCCTATTCATTTGTCCGGCCCCTTGTCGGGGGCGCCGGGCATCTGAATTACAGCGGCGGGGTTTCTATTAGAGCTGTCGGCTCTAATAGGCGCCCTGAATAGAGCGGTGGGCTCTAATAGGCTTCCAAAAGTGTAAACAGCGGGCGCAATGCTGTGCGTTCGCTGTTTACACAGTGTTGTGTTAGAGAAGCGAATACATCGCTTCCCTAACACTGACCCGCCTTTCAGCCAATCAGGTTGCCGGGTCTGTTACCTGTCACCTGATTGTCTGAAATCACAGGCGCTGTGATTGGACGCCTAGGCGTCCAATCATTGCAGAAGACAAGAGGAGGAGCGCGGGAGAAGACATCGGGTCGCAATGAGGACACAGGACACTGCTCGCCGCCTGCTGCCGTCACCTGCTGCACACTAAGACAAGATAAGTGCCGGGCAGATGGCGGGCGGGGGGCACATTGGCAGGCAGCACTTGGGGCACATTGGCAGCAAGTTGGCAGCACTTGGGGCACAGTGGCAGCATTTAATGGGCACAGTGACAGCACTTGGGGCACAGTGGCAGCACTTAAGGGGCACAGTGGCAGCACTTAATGGGCACAGTGGCAGCACTTGGGGCACAGTGGCAGCACTTAATGGGCACAGTGGCAGCATTTGGGGCACAGTGGCAGCGTTCGATGGGAACAGTGGCAGCATTCGATGGGAACAGTGGCAGCATTTGGGGCACAGTGGCAGCATTTGGGCACAGTGGCAGCGTTCGATGGGAACAGTGGCAGCGTTCGATGGGAACAGTGGCAGCATTTGGGGCACAGTGGCAGCGTTTGATGGCACAGTGAGGCTGCAATTGATGTTTTTTTTTTCAGTTTGTTTGTGCCCCCCCAAAAATGTTGAGCACCAGCCGCCACTGGCAGGCAGGTTAACGCTTTTAAGACCACAGTCCCCAAATTCAGGGTTGGAAGCTCTTACCCACCCAGAGTTTCTCTGAGGTCCCAAATGGGGTCTCATCAATCCTGAGAGAGCTGTAAATCAGTTCCGTCTTCTCCACCCGGACCAGAAACCCCTCACCCTGGGTGAGAACCCCTGAGTACTCAAAAAACGATCGTCTCCCTTAAAAGGGACCTCAACCCAAATAACGGGGACACATATCTTCCATCCAGGACCCATCCCTGGCGTCCTGTACTATGCAGATCATTAAAGTCAAGTTAAAGTAAGAAACCACTAATCATTTTATACCTTTAAGCCAGTGACATAATAAGTACTGGACAAGCATGACAGCCAGGAAATCAATATTTTCAAGAGGCGTCACACTTACCCAGTAGGCTTCCTTTAACCCCCTACATGGTCCAATTTCTGCAGTTTTCCCTCATTCCTCCTCTTACAGCATCCGCAGCTGTATTGTCTCTTGTGTTGAAGTAGTTTTTTTTTTACTTCACGCCCAAATTAAGTGACTTATTTGGAAGTCAATTAATCAATCGCTTCTTAGTGAGAAATCAATTTGTTATTGACGAATAAATTCAGAGTTGGCGGTATGTATGCATGGAGAGTACATGATTAATTAAAACAACCATTGATTAACCGTTCTCTTTCATTCTGCTGAAAATTACATTGCGGGCAGAGGATACAGATAGCCCTTTGTTACATGCTAATTGCTCCGAGGCCTTCGCAAACATTATTTTACAACATGTTCTTTAAAATTCGAACAAACTGGATTCGTGTAAAGCTGAATTTTAACCTGCTTATATTTTTCCTTCAATGGTTTCAGCCGGCTAATGTCATATTAACCGCTTCAGCCCCGGAAGATTTGGCTGCTGAATGACCGGGCCATTTTTTTGCGATTCGGCACTGCGTCGCTTTAACTGACAATTGCGCGGTCGTGCGACGTGGCTCCCAAACAAAATTGACGACCTTTTCTTCCCTCAAATGGAGCTTTCTTTTGGTGGTATTTGATCGCCTCTGCGGTTTTTATTTTTTGCGCTATAAACAAAAAAAGAGCGACAATTTTGAAAAAAAAACAATATTTTGTACTTTTTGCTATTATAAATATCCCATTTTTTTTTTAAATACAAATTTTTTCCTCAGTTTAGGCCGATACCTATTCTTCTACATATTTTTGGTAAAAAAAATCGCAATAAGCGATTATTGATTGGTTTGCGCAAATATAATAAAAATAAATAAAAAATAAGTTATAGCGTCTACAAAATAGGGGATAGATTTAGTGCATTTTTTTAAATTTATCTTTTTACTAGTAATGGCGGCGATCTGCGATTTTTATCGGGACTGCGACATTAACCACTTCAGCCCCGGACCAATTGGCAGCCAAAGGACCAGGCCCCTTTTTGCGATTCGGCACTGCGTTGCTTTAACTGACAATTGCGCGGTCGTGCGACATGGCACCCAAACACAATTGACGTCCTTTTCTTCCCACAAATAGAGCTTTCTTTTGGTGGTATTTGATCGCCTCTGCGGTTTTTATTTTTTGCGCTATAAACAAAAAAAGAGCGACAATTTTGAAAAAAAACACACTATTTTGTACTTTTTGCATAAATATCCCCATTTTTTTTTTTTAAACAAATTTTTTGTCAGTTTAGGCCGATACGTATTCTTCTACATATTTTTGGTAAAGAGAATCGCAATAAGCGTATATTGATTGGTTTGCGCAAAAGTTATAGCGTTTCCAAAACAGGGGATAGTTTTATGTAGACATGTGCACAATAGAAAAAAAAATTATTTTCGTTTCGTTTCTTTCGTTTCCGTTGATTCGTAACGATTCGTATTTTCGTAAGAGTTATTTTTTCGTTGATTCGTTTTTCCGTTAGTTTAGTTTTCGTTTATTCGAAATTCGGACGCATTCGTATTTTCGTAGATTTAGTTACATTCGTACTTTCGTTAGATTGATTTATTCGTACTTTCGTAACATTGTTTTCGTAGATTCGTAATCGGAGCATAATTCATAATTTTATGTAATGTGTATGCTATTATTACATTTTAAGAGACACGGAAAATTACGAATCGAAAAAAAAAGTTACGAATGTACGAATTTTTTCGTTCAATCCATTCGAAGCACGTTAAGCAGCGCCATTGTAAGGGACACGGAAAATTACGAATCGAAAAAAAAAAAAAAAGTTACGAATGTACGAATTTTTTCGTTCAATCCATTCGAAGCACGTTAAGCAGCGCCATTGTAAGGGACACGGAAAATTACGAATCAAAAAAAAAAAAAAAGTTACGAATGTACGAATTTTTTCGTTCAATCCATTTGAAGCACGTTAAGCAGCGCCATTGTAAGAGACACGGAAAATTACGAATCGAAAAAAAAAAAGTTACGAATGTACGAATTTTTTCGTTCAATCCATTCGAAGCACGTTAAGCAGCGCCATTGTAAGAGACACGGAAAATTACGAATCGAAAAAAAAAAAAAAAGTTACGAATGTACGAATTTTTTTCGTTCATTTTGATTTTCGTTGTTCCTGTTTTAGTTTTTCGGATTTTCTTCTTTTGTAGTTTCGTTGTTTCTAATTTGGTTATTTCGGATTTTCGTTGTTTTTCGTATTCGTTCGATTCAAACGATTCGTTATTCGTTAACATTTTTAGCGAATCGTTCGTTCATTCGTACGATAACGAATGAACGAATATAACGAAAAAAAAACGCAAAACGAAAAAAAACTAAACGAATTGCACATGTCTAATAAATATCCCTATTTTTTTTTTTTTAAACAAATTTTTTCTCAGTTTAGGATACGTATTCTTCTACATATTTTTGGTAAAAAAAAATCGCAATAAGCGATTATTGATTGGTTTGCGCAAAAGTTATAGCGTCTACAAAATAGGGGTTAGTTTTATGGCATTTTTATTATTATTTTTTTTTTACTAGTAATGGCGGTGATCAGCGATTTTTTATTGGGACTGCGACATAATGGCGGACGCATCGGACACTTTTGACACATTTTTGGGACCATTGGCATTTATACAGCGATCAGTGCTATAAAAATGCATTGATTACTGTAAAAATGTCACTGGCAGGGACGGATTTAACACTAAGCCCTCGCGCACACGGTCGGAAATTCCGACGGAAAATGTCCGATCGGACCATGTTGTTGGAAAATCCGACCGTGTGTGGGCTCCATCGGACTTTTTCCGTCGGAATCTCCGACGGAAAAAATTTGAGATCCTGCTCTCAAATTTTCCGACAACAAAATCTGATCGGACTTTTTCCGATCGTGTGTAGAGAATTCCGAGAAGCTCAGATCAAATTACGAGACCAAACCTATTGGCTACTAGACTCTACGTAGTTCCGTCGTACGCAACGAACGTCACCACGTTCAGAATGATCGGATTTTCCGACAACTCTGTCCGACCGTGTGTATGCAACACCAGTGTCGGACAAAATCCGTTGGAAAAAGTCAGACGGATTTTGTGGTCGGAATTTCCGACCGTGTGTACGGGGCATTAGGGGGCGATCAAGGGGTTAACTGTGTTCCCTAGTGTGTGTTTCTAACTGTAGGGGGAGGGGACTGACCTAGAGGAAGTGACAGATCTTGGTTCCTAGCTATTAGGAACTCACAATCTGTCACTCCTCACAGAACAGGGATTTGTGTTTACACACACACGCCCCTGTTCTACCTCTGGTGCCCACGATCGCTCGTGGCTGGTGGTCATTGCGACCGTCGGCCACGAGCATCAGCACCCCCCGCAGTGCAGCGGGCGCGTGCCTCCAGCGGCGTGCCTGCGCCTGCTATCCCGATCCCCCGAGCCGACATACAGCTACGACAGCTCACGGGATCGTGCCGACCTGCCGCAGTATAATTTCCCTTTTCATTACATACCTTATTTTAGACCCAATGTCACCACTGGGTCTCTCTGCTTCTCTGTGCCATGCAGGCCAATCATGGTTGGTGGGAGGAGCTGGCAGGGATGCTGTACATAACTTGCTGAAAACATAGGATCTAGCCCTGAAACAAGCAGTGGGAGGAGTTATGCAAATATAAAAATGCCTTAATGGGTAGATATTGGTCTGGAGGTTTGGGCAGGCAGCAACGGGCAGAATTTGCATGTAGACCACCATAGGTAAGAGCCACATGTGACGCTGGGCCTCCATGAATAAAGGAACCTAAATCCAATGAATGAAAGGAGTGGGCCTGGGACAGGCAAGCAGGACTAGATGAATGTAACACCCTCCTAGTATAGAGTAGGCTGCTGTTCCGTTATTTCCCCCTGTCTTCTAGAGAATTCTAGAAGTATAGTGGGAGGGAGAACAGAGGAGGCAGCCTGTATATATATATAGGGTTCTAATCCCTGGGGAGGTGTGCCCAGAAGGTGCAGGGAAAGTCCATAAATAGTCTGAGGCCTGAGCAGCAGGGTGCAGTGTTCCTGGGTCCAGTCCTGCAGGAGCAGACCCCTGTAAAGGAAATCCGGAAATCTGGAAATCTGAAAATTCTAAATTCAGAAATTTGGAAATCCGAAAATTCTAAATTCGGAAATCCGAAAAATCGAAAGTTCGGAAATCCGAAAATTGGAAATTCAGAAATTAAAAAAATCGTAAATTCGGGAAAACCTAAAATTCGAAATTCCGGAAATTTACGAGAACAGAGGAGGCAGCCTGAATATATAGGGTACTAATCCTTGGGGAGGTGTGCCCAGAAGGTGCAGGGAAAGTCCATAAATAGTCTGAGGCCTGAGCAGCAGGGTGCAGTGTTCCTGGGTTCAGTCCTGCAGGAGGAGACCCCTGTAAAGGAAATCCGGAAATCTGGAAATCCGAAAATTCTAAATTCAGAAATCCGAAAATTCTAAATTCAGAAATCCGAAAATTCTAAATTCAGAAATCCGAAAATTCTAAATTCGGAAATCCGAAAAATCGAAAGTTCGGAAATGCGAAAATAGGAAATTCAGAAATTTAAAAATTTGGAAATACGAAAATTGTAAATTCGGAAATAAAAAGATTCGGGAATTCGGGAAATCCGAAAATTCAAAATTCCTGAAATTTCCGAGAACAGAGGAGGCAGCCTGAATATATAGGGTACTAATCCTTGGGGAGGTGTGCCCAGAAGGTGCAGGGAAAGTCCATAAATAGTCTGAGGCCTGAGCAGCAGGGTGCAGTGTTCCTGGGTTCAGTCCTGCAGGAGGAGACCCCTGTAAAGGAAATCCGGAAATCTGGAAATCCGAAAATTCTAAATTCAGAAATTCAGAAATCCGAAAATTCTAAATTCAGAAATTCGGAAATCCGAAAATTCTAAATTCGGAAATTCGAAAAATTGAAAGTTCGGAAATGCGAAAATAGGAAATTCGGAAATTAAAAAATTTGGAAATTCAGGAAATCCAAAATTTTCATATTTCCGAATTTCCAAAAAAAGCAAAAAAAAAACTATTGAAACGAAAACGAAATTTTTTTTGTCAGTGCACATGTCTAGTACTCGTGCAAATGCTCCGATACCCGAAGCAGATACTTTCAGACTTGGTTCTTTCAGCTGACAGTGGGATTCCCCAACTGACAGCTGAAATGTAAAAAAAGAAAGACGGCAACTATTGGTTGTTAAGGAGCGGGGCCGCCGCGTTCTTAACAACCAATGACTCATACAGCTGTCAGTCAGGTTCCCCTGTTGACAGCTGAATTATAAACTTAATCGGCAAGTATTAAAAAAATAAAATAAAAAGTATCGGCAAGTATTAAAAAAAAAAAAATAGTATCAGCCAGTACTAAAAAAATTAAAAATAAAAAAAAGAATAGTATCAGCCAGTACTAAAAAAAAAAATTAAATGGATCGGTATTCGTACTCGTAAAAATAATGGTATCGGTGCATCCCTGTCCCTCATGCACACATAGGCGTCCCTACATTTGTACATCTGTATATTTGTACATAACAGTATACAATTAACACATAATACAAAAACACGTAATAGGTATAAGTTGTGCACACTGGAGTGAGGAGTTTTAGCACCATTATTTATGATTAATTCTAAAATGATGAGCTGAAAAGTTTCTTAAAGCGATGTGAGTTTGAGTATCGTAATTTTCTGCCATTTCTTGGATACGCGCAATTAAAGTCTTGACAAATTAAGTATCTTTTTACTTGACAGTTTTGTCTTTTAAATTCAGCAGAAAATGGGAATTAAAATGTGTTTGCATCTTGTGTTTGTGCACTAAAATAGAGTTTAGCTATTTTTTTTTTTTTCCAGAAAAAATGGGTTTAAAAAAGTTGCATGCAACACAAAGAATTGCAGCTACCATGGTGTATAGTCTGCAGGTTCTCTGCTTTCAGAGACTACAATATATTGCCAAAAGTATTGGGACACTTGTCTTTACACACACATGAACTTTAATGGCATCCCAGTCTTGGTCCGTAGGTTTCAATATTGAGTTGGCCCACCCTTTGCAGCTATAACAGCTTCAACTCTTCTGGAAAGGATGTCCACAAGGTTTAGGAGTGTGTCTATGGGGAGGTTTGACTATTCTTCCAGAAGCGCATTTGTGAGGTCAGGCACTGATGTGGACAAGAAGGCCTGGCTGGCAATCTCTGCTATAATTCATCCCAAAGGTGTTCTATCGGGTTGAGGTCAGGACTCTGTGCAGGCCAGTCAAGTTCCTCCACCCCAAACTCGTTCATCCATGTCTTTATGGACCTTGCTTTGTACACTGGTTGGCAGTCATGTTGGAACAGGAAGGGGCCGTCCCCAAACTGTTTCCACAAAGTTGGGAGCATAAAATTGTCCAAAATGTCTTGGTATGCTGACGCCTTAAGAGTTCCCTTCACTGGAACTAAGGGGTCAAGCCCAACCCCTGAAAAACAACCTCCCCATACTCATAACCCATAATCCCCCCTCCACCAAATGATTTGGACCAGTGCACAAAGCAAGGTCCATAAAGACATGGATGAGCGAGTTTGGGGTGGAGGAACTTGACTGGCCTTCAGAGAGACCTCAACCAGATAGAACTCCTTTGGGATCAATTAGAGTGGAGACTACAATCCAGATCTTCTTATTCAACATCAGCGCCTGACCCCACAAATGCGCTTCTGGAAGAATGGTCAAACATTCCCATAGACACAATCCTAAACCTTGTGGACGGCCTTCCCAGAAGAGTTGAAGCTGTTATAACAGCAAAGGATGGGCCAACTCAGTATTGAACCCTACAGACTAATGCCGCGTACACACGATCGGACATTTCGACAACAAAATCCATGTTTTTTTTTCCCGACGGATGTTGGCTCAAACTTGTCTTGCATACACACGGTCGCACAAATCTTGTCGGAAATTCCGAACGTCAAGAACGCGGTGACGTACAACACGTACGACGAGCCGAGAAAAAGTTCAATAGCCAGTGCGGCTCTTCTGCTTGATTCCGAGCATGCGTGGCACTTTGTGCGTCGGAATTGTGGACACGCGAACGGAATTTCCGACAACGGATTTTGTTGTTGGAAAATTTGAGATTTTGTGTGACGGAAATTCCAATGGAAAATGTCCAATGCTCCAATGTCTGACAACAAGCTCCCATCGAACATTTTCCGTCGGAAAAAAACAACCGTGTGTACGGGGAATAAGACTGGGATGCCATTAACCGGTTCCCGACGGGCGCATGACGATGTACGTCGGCAGAATGGCACGGACAGGCATAAGGGCGTATATATAAGTCCCTTTTTAAATGCCTCCGTGCCATCGGGAGCGCGCCGGGAGCGGCGTGCTCCCGCGCCGGTCGGGACCCCCGTGAGGCCGGTCGGGGGTCCCGCGGCCTCGATCGCCGCGGGGATACCCGTGATCGTCTCACGGGAAGGCTGAACGGGGAGATGCGGAAATAAACAGCATCTCCCCGTTCTTCCTAGCAACTAGTGACACTGATCTCTGCTCCCTGTGATTGAAGCAGAGATCAGCATTCACTAGCTGACAGCCACGCCCCCCCCACAGTAAGAAACACACCCCTAGGCATACTTAACCCCTTCACTGCCAGTGTCATTTATACAGGAATTAATGCATTTAAATAGCACTGATTGCTGTATAAATGACAATGGTCCCAAAAATGTCCGATGGGTCCGCCATAATGTCGCAGTCACAATAAAAATCGCTGATCGCCGCCATTACTAGTAAAAAAAAAAAAAAAAAAAAAATTCTATAAAACTATCCCCTATCTTGTAAACGCTATAACTTCTGCGCAAACCGATCAATAATCGCTTATTGCGATTTTTTTTACCAAAAATATGTAGAAGAATACGTATCGGCCTAAACTGAGGGAAAAAACGTTTTTTTATATATTTTTTGGGGATATTTATTATAGCAAAAAATAAAAAAGAATGCGTTTTTTTTCAAAATTGTCGCTCTATTTTTGTTTATAGCGCAAAAAATAAAAACCGCAGGGGCGATCAAATACCACCAAAAGAAAGCTCTATTTGTGAAAAAAAAAGGACGTCAATTTTGTTTGGGAGCCACGTCGCACGACCGCGCAATTGTCAGTTAAAGCGACGCAGTGCCGAATCGCAAAAAGGGGCCTGGTCCTTTGGCTGCCAATTGGTCAGGTCTGAAAGTGGTTAAAGTTCATGTGCGTGTAAAGGCAGGCGTCCCAATACTTTTGGTAATAACGTGTTTTAGGGCTTTAAGTCATTTTCACACCTAAAATGAGCATGTTACCATGTACAGTATGTTTTTTTTTGGGGGGGGGACGCAACACTAGGGGGTTAAAGGGAGAGATGATAATGCTGGGGCCTAGCGACCATTCACCAGATCAGTGACAGATCGGTGCACAGATCAGTGTGTTCACGTGGCTGGGTAGGTGACAGTGCCTCATCAAGCCTGTTATAGCTGTCTTCTTACATACCATATATTATTGTCCATATAAAGCTGTAGTGTATTGCACAGCCTGTGCAGCACAGGTGCTTCCTGAATGACCCCACTGGTTCTGGGCAGCGAATGCTAATAACAAATCCTCGCTGTGCACCAGCGGCTGCTTTCCCACAGCAGCCCCCAGAGTGAGAATTTATCTGCTGCAATGTGAGAAAAATAAATGTATTTTAATGCAGAGTAAAACAAAAGCAACGGCACAGGACAAGTCACTACCGTATAATATTCAGAAATCCAGGTGTGTTCTGCTTCTGTCAGGATGTATCAGCCGCACCTCAGGCGATATATTACTGTTTAACCACCTCAATACCAACATGTTTCACCCCCTTCCTGGCCAGTCCATTTTTTTCAGTTTTCAGTGTTGTGATAGTTTGACTGACATTTACTCCTGCAGAAGGCTATCCAAATCAATTGTATATCATTATTTTGAGACAGGTAGGTTCCTTTCACATGAGCTTTATTCGCGTTGTTCCAGTGGCGTCACTAGGGTTGGTGTCACCCGGTGCCTAAAAAAATGGTGTCACCCCCCCCCCCACCAACTATAGTCCCCCCTCAGTACAGACTCCCCTCAGTGCAGACCCCCAAGCAGTGCAGACCCTCCCTCAGTACAGACACCCCCCTTAGTGCAGACCCCCCCTCAGTACAGATACCCCCCTGGGTGCAGACACCCTCCAGTGCAGACCCCCCATTTTACAGACACCCCCCAGTGAACCCGGTGCAAAAAAAAATGGTGTCACCCCCCCCCCACCAACTATAGTCCCCCCTCAGTACAGACCCCCCTCAGTGCAGACCTCCAAGCAGTGCAGACCCCTCGCAGTACAGACACCCCCCGCAGTACAGACACCCCCCTCAGTACAGACACCCCCCTCAGTACAGACACCCCCTTACAGACCTCAGAACAGCAGATACACACAGCAGTGTGTGTCCCTCGAGCTCCTCCTCCTCTGTGGATGTAAACAGAGAGGAGGGGGAGGCAGCTTCGTTGCGCTCCGCTGAGGGACACAGCCACGGCGATGGTGGGCAGCGGGCGGTGTTAGCGGTGCCGCTACCGACGGGTGTCACCCCTTTGGCGGGTGTCACCCGGGTGCGTCCGGCACCCCCCGCACCCGGCTAGCAACGCCACTGTGTTGTTCAGCTTGCAGGTCTCCAAACAGATTTTCTGCTGAATCAGAGCTGAACAGGACACATTTTGTGACATTTGTGGCTGTTCAGTTTTTGTCCACATTTTTAAGGGGACCCGTGTTGGACATATGGGTCAGGTGAAAATGGACATGCAGGTCTGCTTACATCAGGTTACTTTCGATCCTTGCTAAAGGGGGGCTTCCAAATTCCAATAAGCCCTCTGTCCACTGACCCCCCCCCCCCCACAACCACTGGACCAGGTTTTTTTTGAGGAAGAGGCTTTTGTCCTCATCAACATTTTGAGAGCATATGGCCTGTTATGATTCAGGAGGGGGTTGCATGGTTACTTTCCCCCTTTCCTGGCCCCCCAGGCTGCATTCTTGGATAAGGGTCTGGTAAAGATTTTTTGGGGGGTCCTCAAGCTTTTTTTTCCCTTTAAATCCACACTGGAACCGAAGGATCAGGTATAGCATTTGGGGGGAATTCACACAACTTTTTTACATTTCTTTTTGCATGGAATTCATAACAAACATAAAGAGCATCTTATGAACTAGAGAGGGAACCCCATGCTGTGGGGAGACTGTTAACATTGATAGCATATTGGGCTGTTTATTTTTTACCCTGTTGTTTCTGGCTAGGGTTCTGCATTAACTTCTCTGTCTGGCTTTTATTTCTGCCTGTGACCCAAGTAGGGAGATTTTCCTTCATTTCTTATCCCAGGAGCAGCGTGGTCATCACTGGGAGAGAAAATGGAAAATTGTATCATATACTTACAATAATTTTCCTTTCCTGACACCAATACATGGCAGCATACATATATGATGATATAGCTCCGCCCCTATATCCACCCACAGGACCTGTTTAGCTCTATAAAAGTCTGACTGAGAGCTACCTCCCCCATTCTCTATATAAAGCGCAAAGATCAGAGGGAGGGTTTGTTTGCTGCCATGTATTGGCGTCAGGAAAGGAAAATGATGGTAAGTATTTGATACAATTTTCCATTTTCCTGACGCCAAACATGACAGCCTACATATGATACATAATGAGCTTTTGAGAGGGAGGGTTTAACGCTACAAACTTAGTCTTTATTTGACAATAGACACAAAAGCTTGGATGCTTTTACTCCCAAACTCTACCGTAGTAAGAGCTGCTGGATCCACCCTGTAGTGTTTTAATAACCTATGATGGGATGACCAGCTAGCCTCTTTGAAGATTGTCTCCAAAGACAATCCTGCCCATGCCGCCCAAGAAGAAGGCATCGCCCTGGTTGAGTGAGCTCTAACCGCCTCTGGAGGATCCTTCCCAGCCGCTCTATATGCCGGTGAATAGTTTTTACTATCCGGTCCGAGATGGTTCTAGTCGAGGCCTCTTTCCCTTCAAATTTTCATGATGATGAAAAAGTCTGTCAGAATGTCTGAATGTAGAAGTAGCCTGGATGGTTGATGAGGCAAAAATATCTTGCGGACACCCCCACTGGTGGATGATCTGTTTGAACACTTTAGGGTGAAGGGACTATTCGTTGGGGTCCATGAATTGTCTGGATAGACGATCTGCTTCCAAGTTCTGACAGCCTGGAAAATATTTGGCCCTCAAATCTGCCAATGTCACGATTGGTTCCACCTCTCCCAAGAGGCATTGGCTGTGCGTCCCGCCTTGTCGCTGTATGTAGGACACTGCTGCCGTGTTGTCAAGATGGAGCAGGACTGGGCGACCCTGTATGTTAGGCAGCAAGGTGGCCAACGCCATGAATGCTGCTTGAAGTTCCAGAATATTAGAAACTAGGACCTGAGTGAGAAATTCCCCTCTGCCCTGGATCTTGAGTTGTTCGCAGGTGGTGCCCCACCCTGCTGCGCTGGCATCTGTGGTAACAATAATCCATTTTAGCGTTTGTTTCGTCTAACACCAGAGACTCTGGCGCCTCCGGCTGGTGATCCTGATCGGCTGGGCTAGACAAACTCTTCCACTGCATCAGGAAGCCTTGTTGGAAAACTCTGAGTTCAGGTATGTGTAAACAAACCTCTCCCTGTGCTTCCTAGTGACGCTGTCACTGATCGGCTGTTCAGTGAAAGCCGATCAGTGACGTCAGACGCAAAGCCCCCCCCCCTACAGTAAAAAAAAAACACACACACACTTAACCCCTCCCTGCCCTCTAGTGGTTAACTCCTTCACTGCCAGTGTCATTTACACAGGAATCAGTGCATTTAAATAGCACTGATTGCTGTATAAATGACAATGGTCCCAAAAATGTGTCAAAAATGTCCGATGTGTCCGCCATAATGTCGCATTCACAATAAAAATCACTGATTACTAGTAAAAAAAAAAATATTAATAAAAATGCTATAAAACTATCCCCAATTTTGTAAACACTATAACTTTTGCGCAAACCAATCAATAATCACTAATTGCAATTTTATTTACCAAAAATATGTAGAAGAATACGTATCGGCCTAAACTGAGGGAAAATAAATGTTTTTTTATATTTTTTTTGGGGATATTTATTATAGCAAAAAGTAAAAAAATATAGCATTTTTTTCAAAATTGTCGCTCTATTTTTGTTTATAGCGCAAAAAATAAAAACCGCAGGGGCGATCAAATACCACCAAAAGAAAGCTCTATTTGTGGGAAAAAAAAAGGACGCCAATTTTGTTTGGGAGCCACGTCGCACGGTCGCACAATTGTCAGTTAAAGCGACGCAGTGCCGAATCGCAAAAAGGGGCCTGGTCCTTTGGCTGCAAATTGGTCCGGGGCTGAAGTGGTTAAAACTGTAATTTTGGAACTTTTGGAAATGCCAGTAAAAATATGGCTGTGCCAGTAAATTTTGGTTGTCGTGTCAGTAAATTTCAATGTGTTAGGTTGGCAACACTGGTATTGCGTCATATCAGGAATGTGTTCATACAGATTTGTAAAGTTCCACATTTAAAGGCACTCACACATCTTACAGACCTGTGTACACAACGCAAATATACACTCAGGGTTTACACTCCCCGAGTGGGGAACATTGGAAGGGCAATTATTTTATATCATTTTCTATTTCCCATGGACACCAAAAAAAGATGACAAAGAACCATGAGGTCCACCTAGGAGACATGACCCCCCCGCGGCGGTGCTTTCCTCCCTCGCCAGCCATTAGTACACTCCACTATCGCCACTCATTCAAGCAGCTGCCACGGGAGCAGATCTTAAGCCACTGCAAGATGGCACTGCGCACTATCCTTTCATAGACGTAGACAGTAACAGATTATTTCACCGGCGCTTAAGGCCTCGTAAAAATTCCTCTTATTGCTCATCTGCTCACATAAATAAGTCCCTTTGATAGTTAGCTGAAGATGTTATGACACTCTAGGGTACGAGAAGGGACACGGGCACTGGGGCACCGTCTTTTTTTTTTTTTTCCAATGCCAGCCTTGGCACCCTGGTGCCTGCGATCTTTCTGAAGATTCAGGGCACGCGTGCTTCATTACGGTTTGGGCACTGGGGACCTGTTTTTTTTTTTTTTTTTTGCAAGATTAATGAGCGCCACAGAAATTCTCCCGCGCATTTCGATAATTAAGTCTTTGTTTATCAAAAAACAAGTTATATTAGGAGCAGAAAATTCGCAGTAATTATTCATAATCCTAACAATTCAAGTGTAGCTACCTCATTTGCCTGTGTAATTCTGCTTTTTAATTTCTTGCATATATTTGCATATTAATTTTGCCCGTCGGCTGCGGCAGGCTTTGACAGTTACTGTGTGATGCTTTTTCGCAAGGGTGAGGCGCAGTTGGGTGGCATTTCGACTGGGTGCAATGATAAATTATGAATTTTTTAATTTGCTGCATAACAGATTAACTCTTTGCAAGCCAATTAGGACCAGAGGGAAAAAAAATATCTTTTTTTTTTTTTTAATTCCCTTTCCTCATCAGGCACCGCATCTGTCCAGGATGTGAAACTCCAACCTTATACCCCAGAGGATAAAATACTATACAGATCAGTCTATGTTAGCCTAAGACTTTTAGCATTACAAAAAAAATATATGTATAAAAGCAAGAAGATGATGATAACAAATATATATACAGTGGGGACGGAAAGTATTCAGACCCCCTTAAATTTTTCACTCTTTGTTATATTGCAGCCATTTGCTAAAATCATTTAAATTCATTTTTTTTCCCTCATTAACCACTTTCAGACCCCGACCAATTTGCAGCCAAAGGACCAGGCCCCTTTTTGCGATCGGCACTGCGTCGCTTTAACTTACAATTGCGCGGTCGTGCGACGTGGCTCCCAAACAAAATTGACGTCTTTTTTTCCCCACAAATAGAGCTTTCTTTTGGTGGTATTTGATCGCCTCTGCGGTTTTTATTTTTTGCGCTATAAACAAAAAAAGAGCGTCAATTTTGAAAAAACGCATTCTTTTTTACTTTTTGCTATAATAAATATCCCCCAAAAATATATAAAAAAACTTTTTTTTCCTCAGTTTAGGCCGATACGTATTCTTCTACATATTTTTGGTAAAAAAAAAATCGCAATAAGCGATTATTGATTGGTTTGCGCAAAAGTTATAGCGTTTACAAAATAGGGGATAGTTTTATAGCATTTTTATTAATAATTTTTTTTTACTAGTAATGGCGGCGATCAGCGATTTTTATTGTGACTGCGACATTATGGCGGACGCATCGGACATTTTTGACACATTTTTGGGACCATTGTCATTTATACAGCAATCAGTGCTATTTAAATGCACTGATTCCTGTGTAAATGACACTGGCAGTGAAGGGGTTAACCACTAGGTGGCAGTGTAGGGGTTACATGTTCCTAGAGGCGTGTTTCTAACTGTGGGGGGGGGCGTGGCTGTCAGCTAGTAAATGCTGATCTCTGCTCCAATCACAGGGAGCAGAGATCAGCGTCACTAGTTGCTAGGCAGAACGGGGAGATGCTGTTTATTTCCGCATCTCCCCGTTCAGCCTTCCCATGAGACAATCGCGGGTATCCCTGAGGCAATCGAGTCCACGGGACCCGCGACTGGACCGGCAGCGCGCTCGATGGCGTGTCGGCGTCTTAAAGGGGACATACCTGTACGCCCTTATGCCTGTCTGTGCCATTCTGTCGACGTACATCGTCGTGCGCCGGTCGGGAAGCGGTTAATGTACACACAGCACCCCATATTGACAGAAAAACACAGAATTGTTGACATTTTTGCAGATTTATTAAAAAAAGAAAAACTGAAATATCACACGGTCCTAAGTATTCAGACCCTTTGCTGTGACACTCATATATTTAACTCAGGTCCTGTCCATTTCTTCTGCTCATCCTTGAGTTGGTTCTACACTTTCATTTGAGTCCAGCTGCGTTTGATTATACTGATTGGACTTGATTAGGAAAGCCACACACCTGTCTATATAAGACCTTACAGCTCACAGTGCATGTCAGAGCAAATGAGAATCATGAGGTCAAAGGAACTGCCTGAAGAGCTCAGAGACAGAATTGTGGCAAGGCACAGATCTGGCCAAGGTTACAAAAAAAATTCTGCTGCACTTAAGGTTCCTAAGAGCCCAGTGGCCTCCATAATCCTTAAATTGAAGACGTTTGGGATGACCAGAACCCTTCCTAGAGCTGGCCGTCCGGCCAAACTGAGCGGTGGGAGAAGAGCCTTGGTGAGAGAGGTAAAAAAGAACCCAAAGATCACTGTGGCTGAGCTCCAGAGATGCAGTTGGGAGATGGGAGAAAGTTGTAGAAAGTCAACCATCACTGCAGCCCTCCACCAGTCGGGGCTTTATGGCAGAGTGGCCCGACGGAAGCCTCTCCTCAGTGCAAGACACATGAAAGCCTGAAGGACTCCAAGATGGTGAGAAATAAGATTCTTTGGTCTGATGAGACCAAGATAGAACTTTTTGGCCTTAATTCTAAGCGGTATGTGTGGAGAAAACCAGGCACTGCTCATCACCTGTCCAATACAGTCACAGTGAAGCATGGTGGTGGCAGCATCATACTGTGGGGGTGTTTTTCAGCTGCAGAGACAGGACGACTGGTGACAATCGAGGGAAAGATGAATGCAGCCAAGTACAGGGATATCCTGGATGAAAACCTTCTCCAGAGTGCTCAGGACCTCAGGGTTTGAAGGTTTACCTTCCAACAAGACAATGACCCTAAGCACACAGCTTAAAAAAATGAAGAAGAGGCTTCACAACAACTCAGTGACTGTTCTTGAATGGTCCAGCCAGAGCCCTGATTTAAACCCAATTGAGCATCTCTGGAGAGACCTAAAAATGGCCGTCCACCAACATTTACCATCCAACCTGACAGAACTGGAGAGGATCTGCAAGGAGGAATGGCCAAGGATCCCCAAATCCAGGTGTGAAAAACTTGTTGCATCTTTCCCAAAAAGACTCTACGCTGTATTAGATCAAAAGGGGCTTCTACTAAATACTGAGCAAAGGGTCTGAATACTTAGGACCATGTGATATTTCAGTTTTATCTTTTTTAATAAATCTGCAAAAATGTCAACAATTCTGTGTTTTTCTATCAATGTGTGTACATTAATTTTCTGTGCTGTGTGTACATTAATAAGGAAAAAAATCAACTTAAATGATTTTAGCAAATGGCTGCAATATATAATACTTTCCGTCCCCACTGTATATATATATTATAATATATCTATATATATATTTACACACATACACATATATATATATATATATATATAAATATTTATATATATATATATATATATATATATTATATATATATATATATATATATATATATATATATATATATATATATATATATATATATATATATATTTATATATATATATATATATATATATATATATAAATATTTATATATTATATATATATATATATATATATATATATATATATATATATATATATATAAATAATATATACATACTGTATACAGATACATACACATATACTGTATATATTTTTTAACTTATTATTACTATTATTTATTTGAATGACAAATGTCTTAGATGGATATAGACTGTTTTCGACTGATATAGAAATGTATTGGTAAAATAAATAAATAAAAAAATATATTTTTAAAAATTGATATGCACAAGTTGAATATATAAATATCTCACTTTTATATTTTTTTATAATTTTTATGTGCTATTTTCTTTGATTCTCATGTGATGTTGGTGAGGACTAAAAAAAAAAAGAACAGCTTTTCGTATTCTCCCTCATACATTGCCTCTCTTTGGAGGTTGCTATGGGCTCCAGTGTGCCTGACTAGTAGTAACAGTGTACTAGTAGTAAAAGTGGTACTATTAGCCACCTTGTTCTATAATAGCAGCCTTGCTCTCAATCCCCCTTGGAGAAGACAGCCTGAAATGTTGCTTATTAAATATATATTTTTTTTACGTGTTGTAGACTTAAATTGCTTTATTCGTTTATTAATAACTAGGTAGGTATAGTGAGATCATTTTGATTGATTTATGTTAGCATTAAATATTAAAATGTATTCTATATTATTATGTAAATGTATTTTATTTTTGTATGTTTTTGTCAATGATATATGTTTATCACTGAATATTGTGGTAATTGTTTATTTTATACTGCATAAAAGCTCCTGCAAGCTTATGATCACCCATGGTGTTCTTTACAAAAGTGGTTGGCACCAGAAAGGCCAAATACCAAGTCCATTTGTTAGGATGAATGGACTGCATGCTGTTAGCATAGCTCTTAACTGTCCCGGATTTCGAGGGACTGTCCCTGATTCGGAACAAAGTCCCTCTGTCCCTGATTCGAAACAAAGTCCCTCTGTCCCTCATTTTGGTCTGATCTGTATAGCTGTATAGAAAATGCATTTTTTTTTATCTTTCAGTGTTTCCCAGTGCTAAACCTTTCATTCAATTTGAAAAATTTCTGTATTTGTAAATTTCGAAAACCAGTATAGAGGAATAGTTGTGGTAAAAAAAAAAATCACTTGTGGGCTTAAAGCGTAAAGCGGAGTTCCACCCATTAAATAAACTTTTGATTATTCAGCAGCATTTACCGTATATATTCGAGTATAAGCCGACCCGAATATAAGCCGAGGCACCTAATTTTACCACAAAATTTTACCACAAAAAAATGGGAAAACTTATTGACTTGAGTATAAGCCTAGGGTGAGAAATGCGCAGCTGCTGTAAGTGGAAAAGAGGGTCAACAATGCCCATTTGCAGCCTCACTGTGCCCATTTGCAGCCATAGGTCCCCCAAACTTCAAACTTGGTAGTTAAGGGTTCCTAGATGCCCCCTATCTGCAGCCAAAATTTGGGGTCTCTGGTGACATTGCTGCAGATGGACACAGTTGACCGAATTTGGGGCCCCGTATATTGGGGCCGCTTGGTGCTAGGAACCCCCACCTTGCCCCGAACATATCAAATACAATTTTTGCTAAAATGTCACGGCCACAATGCTATGCTTTGCAATTATCCCCCATTGAACAAGACCCATTCAAGTGAATAACACTGCTCTGAAAGTGTCCCATCAGTCCCTTTCTCTGCAGCGTCAGCTGCACTGGAGATGAATAAATCAGAAACAATCTGAGGCTTCCTGTTCATTGTCAGGTCACCTGAGACCAGGTGACAGGTGCACTCCATAGGAGTCGGAAGTGCACCGCTAGGTAGTGGACCTTAGGACTGACTGCTGCGGATTGTACCCAGGGAGATTCAGGACACTGAATCACTAACACAGATCCCAGTGGGAGCTAGAGCATAGATTCCCCAGGGCGCGGAGTCTAAGAGCCATCAGCTGTTCGCCAGAGCCTCCAGTTGTGAGGATGGACTTCGCTGCAGTCTGGCTCCAGGTCGCGGCCCCCAGGGTCTCACAGCTCACACTCACAGTAGACTACAGGAGAAGGAAGCAGCAGGCTGGAACGACAAGGATAGTAAGGGGATAAGGCAAAGGTCAGGGCAACTAGCAGACAGGAACAACAGAGTACACGCCAAAGGTTCTGGGTCACAGGCAGACAGGGATGGTTGGGGATATGCCAAAGGGTCAAGGTCACAAGCAAACAGGAATCGTTGAGAACACGTCAAGGTCGGTAACAGAGACAAACGTAGAGCACACGGCAAACAGGAAGCCGAAAACACAATGTATACACAATGGTTGATCAGCACCACTGGCTTGCAGTGCACAGGTTAATATAGGGTTCCCTGATAGGGCCTGAGGGTGGAGCCATGCTTAGAGGAGTGGTTATAAAAACCACCAGGTGGAAGTGGCTGGCCTCTTAGTCTGAACACATGAGGAGAGGTAAGCAAACAGAGGAAGATTACTGCATAACCATGACATTCATTCACAAACTGAAGCATAGTAAACACAGTGGTGATCAGTACTGATTGCTCACTGTGTTCATTCAGGAAAGGAAAGGGCCAGTAAATATGGCATATTTACCACCCCCAGCTCTCCATCCTGAAACGATCATCCTGTGTGCCTTCAGCAGCTGCCGGTGGAAGAATCAAGGAGGGAAGCCAGCAGTTCTGCTTTGAAAGGGGGGCACCCAGGGAGGCTGGGGCAGCAGGTGAAAGGGGACACAGATTCTAGAACCAATCCCCCTGCAGTGCAGCCAGTGGGAGAAAGCTGACAACACTGCAGGGGGATCCACAAGAGTCACAAGACAGAACAGCTGGCCCTCCTGCTCGGCAGATACTTGGGCCCCTCTTTTGAACTGATGGGTCCTGGGCCCGGTACAGAAGGGCTTTTGGTACTTCTTTATCAGCAGCTCTGCTTTGGGAACACCAGTTCATTACAGTCCATGTAAATGTGATGCCCCAAGCTCAGCTCCTGGTATGTGTGCCAAAAGTCACAGGTAGTGGCATTGTCCCCTTCAAGAGTCCTGAATGGCTGTGGGATGGCCCAGCATTCCCATGCAGCCCTGTTGTACAGGTCCTGGCATTCCACCTCAACAGAATGGAACAGGTTCTCTGAGACATAAAGGAATTCATACCCATATCCATAGGCGTGTGCGCACAGGGTGTGCCCAGGTACACCCTAATTACCCTATACAGCACAGATAACCCTTCTGCCCTGGCTCCCCGCTCCTTTCCCCCTGCAGCGCTGCCGGCTTCCCTTCACTTCTCTCCCACCGGCTTTTGCTGTGATATGTTTTAGGATGAGTAAGGGAAGGGGCCGGTAAATATGAAATTTACTGGCCCCTTTCCCTTCTGAATGAACATTGTGAGTGATTGGTGGTGTGTGTTTGAGCTTTGGGGTGCATACCCTAATTTACTAGGCTGACACACACCTTTGCCCATATCTGTCCCTGACAATTCTAATAGGATACTGCTGCAGACGGGCAAGGTAAGTGAGTCTCTTTCCCCGAGCCTCATATCCGGTGGGTATGAGTCCAGTGCTCTACGAAAGACTCCCACTCTGACAAAACGGGATTCCTATGCCAACACGAAACAATGTACTGTAATGCCCCGTACACACGGTCGGAAATTCCGACGGATTTTGTCCGACACTGGTGTTGCATACACACGGTCGGACAAAGTTGACGGAAAATCCGATCATCTTGAACGCGACGTTCGTTGCGTACGACGGGACTACGTAGAGGCTAGTAGACAATAGCTTTGGTTTTCTAATGTGATCTGAGCATGCGTGGCATTTTTCCGTCGGAATTCGCTACACACGATCGGAAAAAGTCTGATAGGACGTTGTTGTCGGAAAATTTGAGAGCAGGATCTCAAACTTTTTCCGTCGGAGATTTCCGACGGAAAAAGTCCGATGGAGCCCACACACGGTCGGAATTTCCGACAACATGGCCCGATAGGACATTTTCTGTCGGAAAATCCGACCGTGTGTACGGGGCATAAGTCCACTTTTCCAGCCGCATAGTTGGTCGCAAAATTGCGCTACTTGCCAATGGGTACATTCCGAGGAGAATCCTCCATCAAGTTCATAGCCTCCTCACTACTGTCCCCAGGTGATAGTTGATCACCCCAGCACCCAGGAGTACATGCAATGAAGCTGACAAAACAGCCAGGGGACCTGATTCCACATCCTGGGTAGAAGCCACATCCTGCACAGAGGAAATAGCAGTGGAGGCTGCCATAATCTCTCATGCCCCCAAAAATGATTGCTTGAAAGAAAACTGCATTGGTGCAGATGTGGGTTCAAACTAGATCAAGTTGAATTGGGAACTCTCGGTGGGCTCCGACAAGCGACTCTTTCCTTTGGATCCCCCACGCTCTGACTCAACCCTTGGACGCTTTGGGAATTGGTGCAATCTGTCAATTAAGGATGAGCCCGGTGTTCGATTCGAACCCATGTTCGAATCGAGCACCGGGTGTTCGCTCGCTCGGCGAGCCCAGAACTATTGGGACCGCTCGCATCAAATTCGTGTGATGCGAGCGGCCCCGCAATGCATTGCGGCCCGCGCAGTGCAATGCTGGCTGATGATTGGCCAAGCATGCACTGTGACCCCGCATGCTTGGCCAATCACAGCGCCGGCAGCGAGGAGAGCCATAATTGGCTACAGGCAGGATGCCTGTAGCCAATTATAGCTCAGGGGCTTTAATACACGCCCCACGGTATAAGAGGCCGCCGCGGCGGCGGCCTCGCATATTATGTTTCACTCACAGTGTCAGCGTGTCAGTGTGCTGCTGACTGCTGACAACAATATGTTCTTTATTTCTGGGGATTTGTGTGTGCATGCTGTTAGAACAGCATTGCAGTATCACATCTGGGGGGTGTCTATAGGTAGCCTGTGAAGGAGGGCAGGTTTCCTGTGCTTAGAACTTTCCCTGCAAAAAAGTGTCATTTTTGCAGGAAGAAAGCTATTTAAATCACTCGCGGCTAATGAATTGATGGCTCCTGTAACACAGAGAGCTGTCATTCATTAATAAAAAACAAAAAAAAAAGCGTAGGGGTCCCCCCAAATTCAATAACCAGGCCCTTCAGGTCTGGGATGGATATTAAGGGGATCCCAGCCAAAAAAAAAAAAAAAAATGGCGTAGGGTCCCCCTCAAAATCCATACCAGACCCTTGAGGTCTGGTATGGATTTTAAGGGGAACCCTAGCCAAAAAAAATGGCGTGGGGTCCCCCTCAAAATCCATACCAGACCCTTATCCGAGCACGCAACCTGGCAGGCCGCAGGAAAAGAGGGGGGGACGAGAGCGGCCCCCCCTCTCGCCTGAACCGTACCAGGCCACATGCCCTCAACATTGGGAGGATGCTTTGGGGGGTCTAAGACCCCAAAAGCACCTTGTCCCCATGTTGATTAGGACAAGGGCCTCTTCCCCACAACCCTGGCCGGTGGTTGTGGGGGTCTGCGGGCGGGGGGCTTATCGGAATCTGGAAGCCCCCTTTAACAAGGGGACCCCCAGATCCCGGCCCCCCCCCTGTGTGAAATGGTAAGGGGGTACAAAAGTACCCCTACCATTTCACCAAAAAAGTGGCAAAAATGGTAAAAAGGACAGGAGACAGTCTTTGACAATTCCTTTATTAAAATCTTCTTTCTTCTTTCTTCATCCTTCGGTTTCTTCATCTTCTCCTTCCTTCATCTTCTTCCATCTTCTTCTTCCATTTTCTTCTTCCTCCGATCCGCTTCTTCTTGCGCTGGTCTTCTCGTCCTTCTCGTCCGGCATCTTCTTCCGTCGGCGTCGGCGTCGGTGTCTCTGTCTCTTCTTGGGCCGCTCCGCGCAATGGGAGGCTCCCGCTGTGTGAGGCTCCGCTCCGTCTGACAGGTCTTTTATAATGGAGGGCACCTGGTGACCCCGCCCCCTCTGACGCACAGGGACGTCATGGGGAATTCCATGATGGCTTTCCCCATGATGTCAGAGGGGGGCGGGGTCACCAGGTGCCCTCCGTTTTAAAAGACCTGTCAGATGGAGCGGAGCCTCACACAGCGGGAGCCTCCCATTGCGCGGAGCGGCCCAAGAAGACACCGACACCGACGCCGACGCCGACGGAAGAAGATGCCGGACGAGAAGGACGAGAAGACCAGCGCAAGAAGAAGCGGATCGGAGGAAGAAGAAAATGGAAGAAGAAGATGGAAGAAGATGAAGGAAGGAGAAGATGAAGAATCCGAAGGATGAAGAAAGAAGAAAGAAGATTTTAATAAAGGAATTGTCAAAGACTGTCTCCTGTCCTTTTTACCATTTTTGCCACTTTTTTGGTGAAATGGTAGGGGTACTTTTGTACCCCCTTACCATTTCACACAGGGGGGGGGGCCGGGATCTGGGGGTCCCCTTGTTAAAGGGGGCTTCCAGATTCCGATAAGCCCCCCGCCCGCAGACCCCCACAACCACCGGCCAGGGTTGTGGGGAAGAGGCCCTTGTCCTAATCAACATGGGGACAAGGTGCTTTTGGGGTCTTAGACCCCCAAAGCATCCTCCCAATGTTGAGGGCATGTGGCCTGGTACGGTTCAGGCGAGAGGGGGGCCGCTCTCGTCCCCCCCTCTTTTCCTGCGGCCTGCCAGGTTGCGTGCTCGGATAAGGGTCTGGTATGGATTTTGAGGGGGACCCCACGCCATTTTTTTTGGCTAGGGTTCCCCTTAAAATCCATACCAGACCTCAAGGGTCTGGTATGGATTTTGAGGGGGACCCTACGCCATTTTTTTTTTTTTTTTTTTTGGCTGGGATCCCCCTTAATATCCATCCCAGACCTGAAGGGCCTGGTTATTGAATTTGGGGGGACCCCTACGCTTTTTTTTTTTTTCATTTTTTTTTTTTTTTTATCAATGACTTTTTTTTATGAATGAGTTTCAATGAATCACTGTTCTCTGTGTTACGGGAGCCGTGAATTAACATTAGCCGCGAGTGATTTTAAATAGCTTTTTTACTTTCAAAAATGACACTTTGCGCAGAGACAGTTCTAAACACGGGAAACATGCGCCCCTTTACAGGCATACTATAGACACCCCCCAGGTACGAAATTTAAAGGAATATTACACTTTTATTGTTTCAATTTAAGCATTATTAAAATCACTGCTCCTGAAAAAACGGCCCGTTTTAAAAAAAAAATTTTGCATTGATACATGTCCCCTGGGGCAGGACCCAGGTCCCCAAACACTTTTTATGACATTAACATGCATATTAGCCTTTAAAATGAGCACTTTTAATTTCGAACGTTCGCATCCATTATAACTAATAGGGTTCTAAAGCTCGCACGGACTTTAGGTCCGTTCGCGGGTTCTGGTGCGAGCCGAACGGGGGGTGTTCGGCTCATCCTTACTGTCAATTAGAGCAAGGAGGATCAGAAGCAGATTCCTCCGATTGCTGTACTAAAGCATCCTCCAGGCTGCTTGGTTGGGTGAACTCCCGAAAACTCTTTCAATCTCCGTCCTCACTGAGATCTCGGGGTTTATCAACCATCTCCAGATCCTTAAAGAGGAAAGTCCAATATCCGGTACATCACTCCCAAGCAGTTACTTGTTTGCAGACCCACCGACACATAGAACACAAAGGGCAAAGCCCTTCCTGGTCCCCAAGGAGGCATAGAGCAAAGCCTTTCTGAGCTCGTAAGCAAAGTCTTATGTTGAGGATTTCAGGTGCTGATTCTGGCTTTGGTCTCAGCAATTCCACCACAGCTGCTGATGTAACATAGTGATGTAGCCTCCGGCTTAGCTCCGACCACTTGGCGTTAAAACACTTCAGCACCACAGACCTTTTGTATGGTCCCTATGTTACATCAACCAATCATGTAAAGTTACATCATCAGTCCACAAGAATGATCCGTCCAACACAGTGAATCATGCCGGCTACGCCAAATGTTAGCATGGTGGAACTGCATGCTGTTAGTATTGTTACTGTTATTTATGTGGGTTCCTTGTCCCCTCATTGCTGGAGGCCATCTCACTTCACGGAATCCCACACATGGAAGGATCATGTCTTTTCACCTATGGGTGACTCCTCTCTTGGCACTGACTACAAAGACATTTTGAGAGCTACAGCTTTAAATGTTGATTCTCTCCACCAGCTCATCACACACTTTACACCTTGCCATGTTCATCATCCCTAAGGCTAGAAGAGGCACCACTGCACAAACATCTTGAGGCCTCTCACTCTGTGGTTCCAGGCCAGGTCCCTAGGATGGTTCTGTTCTGCTGCAAACCCTAAAATAAGGATTCAACCGCTTGGGCATGGTTACAATGTGCTAGAACACCCTACCTATGGGACTTCTGTCATTCGGCCACCACCTCTTCATCGTCCGAGCTGGATGCTCCTCCTTCCCTGTACTTTGCCACCCAGAGGGCTAACTTGAAGGTTTTGTACCTGGTTGAGGCCTATTTGATGTGAGGGCTTCCCTTACACCTCTTGTCCTGTTTCCCCTGGGGATGATGACAGGGTATAACAGGGCACAGAGTGCCCGTAGAAGATCAGGTCCAGAAGATCTGGTAGCAGATGTGAAGCTGAAGACAGTGCAGCAAGCAAGGTGGCAGCTTGGCAGATGCAGGTTCTCAGATGCATAGTCAGATAGACAGGAGTTGACAACGACCAGGCAGCAGTAGTGCAGAAACAGGAACTAAGAGCAGAGTCAAAGCCAGGCCAAGGTCAGTATCAAGCAGGAAGAGGAGGTATCGGAATAGTAGGCAACAACAAAAGGCAAGGTCAGGCCACAACCCGGAGTCAGCAACATGGGTTCAGAAACAAGCAGAGTTAACAAGTCGGGTCCTGATACGAAAATACACAGATTCAGGTCACAGGCAGAAGTAGCTGACGACCACTCAGCAATGTCCAGAGCCCTTTATGACTTTAAATAGGCCACTGGGCACCAAAGTACATTGAACATGCACACACGCGCTCATTAGCATGCCTAGCACGCTGATGCTCATGTGCTTATGTAGATGTATGCATGGTCCTAATTCTGTGCCCAGCTCTATGGGCCGTTCTGCGTGCATGCGCATTGCTTTGGGCACGGGCATGATCATGGTTTTCCTGATAGGTTTATACTTTGTACAGATTGATAAAATCCTCTAGAAGGTGGGATTTTTAAGGCAACATTAGAAAGAAAAATATTTTTTATAAAAAGTTGAATTTATTGTACAACATATTTTACATAATAATATGAATCATGAAAAACACAATAGAACACAATCTACAAATAATCTAAAAACAGGGTTAGTGAGAGAATGATACTGTTAGCTTGTGGGTCCCAAGACCTCCAGAAGACTGGTGGTGGTGGACTATGCAGGTCATCCAACACGTTTCGATATTAGAACAGTATAATCTTCTTCAGGGATGATTTATAACTTTCTTACCTAACACTGGTTCACTTCAGCACATGCATTTCCCCGTGGCCACAGGAGAGGGGGGTGTTCACCTCACTTATGCAGGTCCACATAAGGCCCTTCTAATATCTCTTACAGGGAGACTGGATGAAAATAATCCGTAAAATGGCTTTTGAAAGGGTATAAATAACCAGGAGCGCCTATAGGAAGTAAAAGACTTCAAAAATGGGGCTTCAGTTTCTGTTGTCCTGCTTTGTTGTGCTCTCCAGGAGCACCTGTAAAGAAGAAGGAGACTGAGTGGTGGGATTTCAATTGGATGTCCTGCTCTGTGGTCCTCTCCTGTAAACTCTCCATAAGAGGAAAGTGAATGATGCCTTAAAAATCCCACCTTCCAAAGGTTTTCTCAATCTGTACATACCAGAAGGGATGATGGAAACTACATGCCAATTGATATGAGCTACAATTTTTTCAGGTTTATACTTTGTTTCCCAGAACGTATTCACTGTAGGAACACTTTCTCTCTTCACAAGAATCAGACCAGGCATTGATCTTTAAACAGAACTTATTTTACTTGAATAAAAGCCCTGTGCATACAGTTCTCAGTTGCTTCCATCAGAACACAGAATAGTACAAATTCCATAAATAATATTATCCATTCTCCCCTTGCTCAAGTGCTGTGGATGTGGTGCTCATACCTTTTTGTTCTTGCGCTCCATAGGTGACTAATAAAGATTAAATCCTTTATTCTGTATCAGGTTTCTGCTACGGGGCATGGTGTAGTGACTACCTTTCCATGTGTATGGTCACTCTCCCATATTTCCAGAGGCCCCTTCTTCTCCTACATATATCCCCCTTCTTAAAACCAGAAGTGACATGTGCTGGGGAAGACACGCCGCAGCACACCTTTAATGCCCCATACACACGGTCGGAAATTCCGACGGAAAATGTCCGATCGGACCATGTTGTCGGAAAATCTGACTTTTTCCGTCGGAATATCCTGACGGAAAAAATTTGAGATCCTGCTCTCAAATTTTCAGACAACAAAATCCGATCTGACTTTTTCCGATCGTGTGTAGAGAATTCCGACGGAAAAAAGTGCCACGCATGCTCAGATCAAATTACGAGACCAAAGCTATTGGCTAATAGCCTCTACGTAGTTACGTCGTACGCAACGAACGTCACCACGGTCAGAATGATCGGATTTTCCGACAACTTTGTCTGACCATGTGTATGCAACACCAGTGTCGGACAAAATCCGTCGGAAAAAATCTGACGGATTTTGTGGTCGGAATTTCCGACCGTGTGTACGGGGCATAAGTCCTAAAACACCAAACAATTACCCTTTGCAGTACAAAGCATGATTATTTGCTTATATTTAGGGCAGATATAGCTTTTCTTTTCCCCAGCCCAAGTGTAGCATGCAACATTTTGATTGTGTCTGGCGATAGAAGTATATTGGAAAAGTGTTTGGAGCATTGATCAACGTTGCCCTAGTTCAGTGATGGCGAACCTTGGCACCCCAGATGTTTTGGAACTACATTTCCCATGATGCTCATGCACTCTGCGGTGTATTTGAGCATCATGGGATATGTAGTTCCAAAACATCTGGGGTGCCAAGGTTCGCCATCACTGCCCTAGTTAAAATGGACCCTTCCAGCACTTAAAGGGAATCTGTAATAAGGAAAATACACTATATTTTAAAAAGTATTGGGACGCCTGTTTTTACACGCACATGAACTTTAATGGCATCCCAGTCTTAGGTCGTAGAATTCAATATTGAGTTGGCAACTTTAACAGCTTCAACTCTTCTGGGAAGGCTGTCCACAAGGTTTAGGATTGTGTCTACGGGAATGTTTGACCATTCTTCCAGAAGTGCATTTGTGAGGTCAGGCACTGATTTTGTACGAGAAGGCCTGGCTCGCAGTCTCCGCTCTAATTCATCCCAAAGGTCTTCTATCAGGCTGAGGCCAGGACTCAAGCCAAGTTCCTTCACCCCAAACTCACTCATCCATGTCTTTATGGACCTTGCTTTGTGCACTGGTCCAAATCATATTGTGGAGGGGGGATTCTGGTGTGGGGTTGTTTTTCAGGGGTTGGACTTGGTCCCTTAGTTCTAGTGAAGGGAACCCCTAAGGCGTCAGCATACCAAGACATTTTGGACAATTTCTTGCTCCCAACTTCCTTGGAACAGTTTGGAGATGGCCCCTTCCGGTTCCAACACGACTGAGCACCGGTGCTTATATCAAGGTCCTTAATGAAATGGATGCGTTTGGGGTGGAGGAACTTGACTGACCTGAGTCCTGACCTCAACCCGATAGAACACCTTTGGGATGAATTAGAGCGGAGACTGCGAGCCAGGCCTTCTCGTCCACCATCAGTGCCTGACCTCATAAATGCGCTTTTGGAAGACTGGTCAAACATTCCCATTGATACACGCCTAAGCCTTGTAGAAAGCCTTCCCAGAGGAGTTGAAGCTGTTATAGTTGCTAAGGGTGGGCCAACTCAATATTGAACCCTACAGACTAAGACTGGGATGCCATTAAAGTGTATGTGCGTGTAAAGGCAAGCTTCCCAAGACTTTTGACAATATAGTGTATGTTGGCTGTCATTGTTGACCCCCTTTTGAAAATGCTAGTTGCCTCGCCGTCTCTGACTTCAGTGTTGGAAGAAAACTGAAAAGTCCGAACTTCTTCTAGGTCAAGGGATTCAAGGGATTGAAGCCAACTGGACCAGCTTGATGACCATCCAAGTAGCATTTTCAAAGGAAGACGTAAGCCATGGTAGCCTCCCGTACAAGTTCCCGAGTGTTTTTGAATTGCAGCCAGAAACCCACGAAAACTCAGGGGGGATGTACACACTTCACGCCCCTGTCCCTGGGGGTGATTGAACTCAGCACCCTTGTGCTGTAAAGCAGAAACTTTATTTTTCTGATTTTCTTCATTTTTTGATTCCCGTAGGTGAACCTTCACTTTAAAGGTATTTAAAATGTTATCCCTGAAAGCTTGCAGCTTTCATGAGAAGAGCTGACTCGGAGGGGGTAAGGGGGGGGTGATGAGCTTAGCAATCAGATGAGAAATGATGGCACGGGGGCTTCTCACACAAGGACCGAGGTGCGGCCGTCTTCCTAGGCCCAGGCGGCCGTGCTTGAGTTGCATTTCCCTGGAGGGCAGCCGAGACGATGTAACTCTGACACTTCCAGCAATGAAGCAATCAGCGATAAGAATCTAAAAGAGCCAGCCAGCATCAAGCAGCAGCCGAAATTGTAGCTGCTTTTCTAAACTTTATGTAAATTCCTCTGTTGCTTTGATCAGATAGAATATTTTCCCTCTAGCTCAGTGAACTGATATGGTTTTGTATCGTCGTATTGTGAAAATAAATAAATAAATACAAAAGCCGGCCTGGAGCTTACAAAAGATGCATTTCTGAGCCTCCTGCTTAAAGTGCAAGTCCACATTTAGAAGTTTGTCTACCTGTAATACGTTTGCTACCCATACTTTACAGTAGGGATGGGTGGATGGGTTTGTCTGAATCAGGAATGGCATGGGATCAGCATGGGCAAAACTATCTATATATATCACATGGCCCTATGAAAAATATTTTATTAGGGACCCACAGCATGGGCGTCCGCAGAACTTTTTTCAGAGGGGGGGGGGGGGGGGGCATCAGAGACTGCGGACATGGCACAAGAGACTTTGAGAGATGGCATACATGGCTCAAGAGACTGTAATGCCGCATACACACGGTCTAAATTCTCGTCGGAAAAAGCTCTGATGGTTTTCCCGTCGGAATTCGCTCAAACTGTCTTGCCTACACACGGTCACACCAAATTCCGACAGTCTGTAACACAGCGGCATAAAACACGTTCGACAGCACTATAAAAGGGAAGTTTAATGCTTCCGAGCATGCGTCAAATTGTTTCTGAGCATGCGTCGGA
Source organism: Lithobates sylvaticus (assembly GCA_028564925.1). Lineage (NCBI taxonomy): Eukaryota > Metazoa > Chordata > Amphibia > Anura > Ranidae > Lithobates > Lithobates sylvaticus. The sequence goes on along the minus strand of CM053038.1, from coordinate 48,806,127 downwards.
ATTTTGCGTGTCGGAATTGCATACACACGATCGGAAAATCCAATAGAAAGGTTTTCCGTCAGAAAAATTGAGAACAGGTTCTCAATCCAAAGTCCGTCGGAAATTCCGACAGAAAAAGACCTCCCATCGAACTGTTTCCATCGGAAATTCCGACTGTGTGTACGCCGCATTAGAGACTGCGGACATGGCACAAGAGATGACCAGAGACTGCATACATGGCCCAAGAGACTGTCAGAAACTGCATACATGGCTCAAGAGACTGCGGACATGGCACAAGAGACTGTCAGAAACTGCATACACATGGGAGGGTGACAGAGACAGACAGGGGGGTGACAGAAAAAGACAGAGGGGGTGACAGAGAGAGACAGGGGGGTGACAGAGAGGAGTGTGAGAGAGAGAGACAGATTGGGTGACAGAGAGAGAGAGAGGGTGACAGAGAGGGGTGATGGGGGTCATCACTCCTGATCCGATCCCTGATTCCAAGGGGGGCACTTGCCCCCCCTTACCCCTACCTGCGGACGCCCATGACCCTCAGGTTACCTGGCCATGACTATGGTAAGACAGATACAGACTGCTTATACCTATGTAGCGCCGACACTTTTCTAAAGTGTGCGCTGTAGTGCAAATTAATTTTTTTCCAGAACTGTAACAGAGTTCTGGGGGTTAATTGTTTAGGTCATTTACCTTGGCGTCAGTCTGGCTGGGCTGTACTGGAGTTCCGCCTGGTCATAGGTGCAGTGAGGCCCCCATGACAGGCTGAGAACAAAGCCTGGTTGGATGTGTTGGGTACCAATCTTTCTTGGAGCCAATCAGTAGGCGCATCTGGCCCCACTGCGTATTCCGGGAAGGGGTATTTAAGATGCTGAAGTCACGTGTTCAGGGTTCGGCTTGCTGTTTGATTCCTGGTTCCGGTTTGGACCAACCCCGTGAGGGGTCCCGGGCCCAGGAGTGTCCGCTGCCCCCGTAAGCATGGTCACGCTGACCAGCCCCAGAGGCCCTCATGGTCTGGGGTGGGGATCTGTCCGTTCCCGAGCCTCAGAACTGGCTAGTTTGAGGCCCAGTAACTGAAGGAGGATTCTGAGGTGTCCCGGTGTGCTCTCAGGATTGGAGAGGCACGGCAACTCGTACAAGTGACCAGGGGAGGACTCTTCGGAGGAGGGCCAAGAAGCTGGGTAAGAGCCTGGGAGCTGAAGTTGTATGGAGACTAGTGAATCCGCAATTTCTTACGGTATCGCCGAAGCAGCTGAAAGATCCAGGTACCGTGGGAAAAGTTCCTAATTTATCTTCAGTTACAACCTAGTCTGTGGCAGAGACTTTGCAAATCTTTGAAATCACTTGTTGGCTGCTAAATCTACAGACAGGGGTTTATCCAACAGTGAAGCGCCCAGTTGTGAGTGGCTACTCTCTGGGCTATCTAAAGAGACTTTCAATTGATGTCAGCAGTTCAGAAGTGCCTGAGCTTTGTCATCCGTACCCTCTATTCCCAACTGAGACTGTGTTATATTTGAACATTACTCTTTGCAAATAAAAATCCTCAAAAGGACATTTGAGTGTCAGCTTCTGAAATTACTGGGTACTGATCCTGGGAACCCCAAGACAACGAACCAGAGCTACAAGAAGGAGGTAATTGGTAAGCCCAGAAAATACATAGCCACCCCCAGGGGTTATGGCGCTACACCTATTATACCATAACCCTACTTTACTATCAATAACCATACAACACCCAATTCGGAGTAAATTGGCCGCACCGGCCATTTTTTTAACATTTAACCATAACATTTATTTACAAATAATCTTTTCACAGATACGTTGTAATCGTGTTGAGGATCATTGAAGGCACTGACCAAATTGTCTTCGTATCAGCGTCACTGCACGCCGACTCGAGGACCATACCACTCTGCACCTTCCCACGCTGATACCCATCCTCCCAATGCCAGTTAAACCTAGGTTCACAGATCGCAGTGTGGGGTCGATCCCGACCCCTTACCACATGATGTCGACACAGCCGGTAATCGGCTATTTTTTCTCCTCGTGCTGACAGCGCGAGGAGAAAAAAAAAAAGCCGATCACCGGCGGCAGTGAGAGGGACATTAGTCCCGATCACTGCGATGTGCCCCAGCTCTTCAGTGTCCACCTGTGCCGCCTACCAGTGCCCACCAGCGCCACCTGTCAGTGCCCACCAGCGCCACCTGTCAGTGCCCACAGTGCCACCTGTCTGTGCCCACAGTGCCACCTATCAGTGCCGACAATCAGTGCCTGAACAGTGCTGCACATCAGTGACACCTATCAGTGCCCATCAGTGTCACCTACCAGTGCCCATCAGTGCCACCTATCAGTGCCCATCAGTGCCACCTATCAGTGCCACCTATCAGTGCCCATCAGTGCCAGCTATCAGTGGTACCTATCAGTGCCCATCCGTGCCACCCATCCGTGCCACCTATCCGTGCCATCCATCAGGGCCACCTATCAGGGCCCATCAGTGCCATCTTATCAGTGGCCATCAGTGCCGCCTTATCAGTGGCCATCAGTACCGACTTATCTGTCCCCATCAGTACCGCCTTAACTATGCCTATTAGTGCCAGCCTATCAGTGCCCACCAGTGCCGCCTCATCAGCGCATATCAATGAAGCAGAAAAAACTACCTGTTTGCAAAATTTTATAACAAACTATTAAACGTGCTTTTTTTTTTTTCAAAATTTTCCATCTTTTTTTGTTTGTTTAGCAAAAAATAAAAACCCCAGCTGTGATTAAATACCACCAAAAGAAAGCTCTATTTGTGGGAAAAAAAGATATAAATTGTATTTGGGTACAGTGCTGTATGACCGCGCAATTGTCATTTAAAGTGCGTCAGCGCCGAAAGCTGAAAATTGGTCTGGGCAGAGGGGGGGGGGGGGGGGGGGGGGGTTTAAGTGCCCAGTAAGCAAGTGGTTAATAATGCTTTAAATTTGATATCGAGGTGCTGATGGTATTTGGTTAGGTGGATCTATTTGGGTTTTGGATTCCATCTATGTCTTGTATGTGCTGAATGGGTTCTATTGCACAAGGACCCCCTATCGCCCCCTCCTGTACATCCTTCTATTGCAGCTCATAAAATAAAAAGGCGACGTTGACTTGTTGCTACCGGAAACCCCCGGAAAACACCTTCCAGATACTTTCACGAATTATAAGGAGACCGCCGGTCCCCTTTTTTTGCACCCCGCCTGTTGATGCAATTTAAATAAGTCGCTGTCACCTTTTCTGCTCCGTTTTATTGAATGTATTAAAGCGTCTCACGTGGGAAGAGATGAGATCGGGTACTCTGACATGTGAGTGGCAGATTACAAATTGATTTGTTAAGTTTCATTATACAATGATGCACTGAACTCTCTCTCTCCGTCTACATGCAGCCTGTGCGTTATGTTCACTAATACAGTTTTTTAGGGCAGTGAGGTGCCGCACCAGTGTGCAATGCAGGCAGGGAGTTCAGTACTTGTGCCTACAGACAGCAGGGACCAGAGCTTTGCCACACATATTGCAATCTGGTTGTAACAATCTCTGTACATTCAGCTTAAAATCTGGCCAAACAGGTTATAATTTTATTGTACAATCTCTGTATGACCAAGATGGTCATATGTGTTACAATCTAATGCCCCGTACACACGAGCGGATTTTCCATCGGAAAAATCTTGGATGGTTTTTCCGACGGAATTGCGCTCAAGCTTGTCTTGCATACACACGGTCACACAAAAGTTCTCTGAACTTTCGACCCTCAATAACGCGGTGACGTACAACACTACGACGAGCCGAGGAAATTAAGTTCAATGCTTCCGAGCATGCGTCAAATTGTTTCCGAGCATGCGTAGGAATTTTGCGCGTTGGAATTGCTACAGACGATCGGAATTTCCGATCAGAACTTTTTCCGACCGAAAAATTGAGAACCTGCTCTCAATCTTTTGTTGGCTGGAATTCCGCCAGCAAAAGTCCAATGGAGATTACACACGGTCGGAATTTCTGACCAAAAGCTCTCATCGGTCTTTTTGCTGGCCGAATTTCCGATCGTGCGTACGGGGCATAATTGTACAATCTTTGTGCAGTCTTCTTAAAGCTGACCACACATGATCTGATTGCTCAATCTTTAGGACCTCCATGAAGCTGGCCACACAATCTGATTGTACAATATTCTCTAGATTTATAGCCAGTTATAGACATGATACAGAACAGAAACATTTGTAGAGAGATTCATTATGTTCATTATGTAACTAATTTTGTTTTGTTGATTCATTTCGGAATTCATTTTGTTTTGTTTATACATTTTTTAAAGAATTCAAATTTTTCGAGACGATTCAAATTAGAATTGGTCGAAAAATTATCCCCCCACCCCAAAGCACCTTGTTCCCATAACCCTAGGCGGTGGTTATGGGGGTTTGCGGGTGGTGGTCTTTAACAAGGGGGCCCCCAGATCCCGACCCCTCCCCCTTTACATAGTACCCCTTTTCATTCATCAAATTTGATTTTGACTCAGTTTTGTCCTGTGTTGCGGTTGACCAAAAGCATGGGCATGTGTGAGGGATTGGGGCTGTGCCCTTGGGCCCCTGGGGGGCTCATTGTGCCCTGTGGTTCTCTGGGATTGTTTCCCCTCCATCTTTGGCCCTTGACTCCATCTGGGTGCAACCTTTGGGAGCTTTGTTATGTTATCCGCACTTAAATACTTCCTGAATAAGCCATTTTGGCGAAACATGTATAAAGCCCCATACACACGGTCGGATTTTCCGATGGATTCTGTCCTATCGGACAATGTTGTCGGAAATTCCGACCGTGTGTAGGCACCATCGGACATTTTCCATCGGATTGTCCGACGGACAAAGTTCTATCTCCTGCTCTAAAACATTTCCGACAACAAAGTCCGATCACACCAATTCCGATCGTGTGTAGCGAATTCCGACGGACAAAGTGCCACGCATGCTCAGATCACATTACAAGACCAAAGCTATTGGCTACTAGCCTCTACGTAGTCCCGTCGTAGGCAACAAACGTCACCACGTTCAGAATGATCGGATTTTCCGACAACTTTGTCCGACCGTGTGTATGCAACACCAGTGTCGGACTAAATCCGTCGGACCAAATCCGAAGGATTTGGTGGTCGGATTTTCCGACCGTGTGTATGGGGCTTTAGATGTATATATATATATATATATATATATATATATATATATATATATAGTGACAGTAGGAGATGCTGTCTAGGTAAAATTGAGAATTTGGAGGACACAGGGTATGCACATTTGCTTGGTGCAAGGCTACAGAGCATAAATGTGGACTGGAGAAAACTGCTTTTGCAGCTTTCTCCAGGTCTTGGTATTTGGTCATGGGGCTCTGTAGTTTGGAGATTCCATAGTGTCTTGGGTGGAACGGGATCTCCAACCCTGTGTCCAGACTTTGTAAATTACCAGCAGGTGTGTGCTCAGGTGAGCACAGCACTTATAATGAGTGTATGGGAAGACTTGAGGGCTCCCAGTTGGAGACTGCTCCACACCCAGAGAGACAGCAGGTCTCCAGGAGTCAGAGAGGTTGCAGGAGGCAGCCAGAACGTGCGACTGCAAGAAGCAGTGCAACAGCCTGAGGACTATGGCCAGAGCGAAGCTGTGGGCGCTAAAGAGAAGCCATCCACAGTGAGGAAATCCTGTGGTCTGTGTGTATATATATATATATAAATATATACATAAATTATTTTTATATGTATTTGATTTTTAACCTTTTGTATAAATAAAATATTATCGTTTTATATTACCTTGGTTTGTGGACTCAAAGAGCACCTCTAATATCCCATCCTACCTATTCTCTCTCTTCGAAATAAAATACATGTATCCAAATCTGCTACCTTACCCTTCCTTCTACCCTATATGGCCTGAAAAAAAAAACATATAACAGGCAGGGTAGGCTACAAAGGTATATTGTGCAAAACTGAGATCGCTAAAAAAAATAAAAAAAATAAAAGTTCGTAGACTAAAGGAAACTTGGAAAAAAAAAAGGCTTCAAATGGTTAAAACAAATTCCCTTAAACACCTTCAGGATCGCAATCTGTGGATAAACGTTATTGGCACAGCGGCACAGTGCCCCATGCTGAGAAATAGTTAACAAATATGCAAACCATCAAACAATAAAAGGATATGTTCTAGTATACCTTTCAATTACTTTGTTTCCCTTGTTTACAGTGCCTTGAAAAAGTATTCATACCCCTTGAAATTTTTTCACATTTTGTCATGTTACAACCAAAAACGTAAATGTATTTTATTGGGTTTTATGTGATAGACCAACACAAAGTGGCGCATAACTCTGAAGTTGAAAGAAAATGATAAATGGTTTTCATTTTTTTTTTCCATAAAGATTTTATTCAGTAAAAGAAGGATGAACTTACAAGTCAAAACAATTGTCATATGACAGCATAACACTAGAATGAGATAATGGTACCAGTTAGAGGATACAACATGTTAGAACAGCCTGGAATAAAATGACCAGGACCAAAGTGTGTGGTTGGGACTTAGCTTAAGAGGGGGGAGGGCCTCTTTTTCATTTTTCCCCTCCCCCACCTCCCCCCCACGATAAATTTGTGAAAAGTGTGGCGTGCATTTGTATTGAGCCCCCTTTACTCTGATACCCCTAACTAAAATCTAGTGGAACCAATTGCCTTCAGAAGTCACCTAATTAGTAAATAGAGTCCACCTGTGTGTAATTTATTCTCAATATAAATACAGCTGTTCTGTGAAGCCCTCAGAGGTTTGTTATAGAACCTTAGTGAACAAACAGCATCATGAAGGCCAAGGAACACACCAGACAGGTCAGGGATAAAGTTGTGGAGAAGTTTAAAGCAGGGTTATATTATAAAAAAAATCTCCCAAGCTTTGAACATCTCACGGAGCTCTGTTCAATCCATCATCGGAAAATGGAAAGAGTATGGCACAACTGCAAATCTACCAAGACATGGCCGTCCACCTAAACTGACCGGCCGGGCTAGGAGAGCATTCATCAGAGAAGCAGCCAAGAGGCCCATGGTAACTCTGGAGGAGCTGCAGAGATCCACAGCTCAGGTGGGAGAATCTGTCCACAGGACAGCTATTAGTCGTGTTCTCCACAAATCTGCCCTTTATGGAAGAGTGACAAGAAGAAAGCCATAAGAAGTCCTGTTTGCAGTTTGTGAGAAGCCATGTGGGGGACACAGCAAACATGTGGAAGAAGGTGCTCTGGTCAGATGAGACCAAAATTTAACTTTTTGGCCTAAAAGCAAAACGCTATGTGTGGCGGAAAACTAACACTGTACAGCACCCTGAACACACCATCCCCACCGTGAAACATGGTGGTGGCAGTATCATGTTGTGGGGATGCTTTTCTTCAGCAGGGACAGGGAAGTTGGTCAGAGTTGATGGGAAGATGGATGGAGCCAAATACAGGGCAATCTTAGAAGAAAATCAAATTTGCAAAAGCAGAGGCGGCTCTCTAATTAGGCAAACTAAGTGGCCGCTTAAGGCCTCGCACTCACAGTGGCCTCGCGGCCGCCTAGTTTGCCTGTGATCCATAGTAATGGCGCCAGCGGCTCCCCCTCCCCCCCCCCCGCCGCCGCCGCCGGGACTCCATGGCCCAGGGGTGGACTGGCCAATCAGGCACTGCCTGAGGGCCCCCTTGGCCAATCATGATGGAGCAGTCTGGTGGCAGCACGTGCGGGGAGCGGGACAGCAAGGTCAGCACCAGACTCCAGGTGCGATCTCAGCAAGGCGTGCGGGACGAACACAGCAGTGTGTGAAGGGGAAGGAGCAGAGCTTAAATGGATCCGATCTGATACCGCCTGGAGAGAAAGTTAAGTGCCTGAGGCTGAGTCTGACCATGCAGCCCTCCTGTGCTCCTGGATAGGAGGAGCGGCGGAGCCGCTGCATATAGAATTGATCTTTCCATATTGCTCCTGCAGCCGCTAAATGTTTGCAGGGGAGAGCTGGAACAAGCATTCACCGGCTGCAGGAGGAATATGGAAAGATCAATTCTTCTATATGCAGTGGCTCCGCCGCTCCTCCTATCCAGGAGCACAGGAGGGCTGCATGCTCCTCCTATCCAGCTTTTTTTTGTTGCCTCCTGACTCTGCCCCCCTTATGATCTCCTCCGGCCCAACCCTCCACCCCACGATCTCGCCCCCCCCCATCCAATGCTCTCTGTCCCCCTATGTGCTCCCTTGCTCAGCCCCATGGTCTTCCACTGTGCTCCCCACCATGCTCTCAGTCCCCCACATCTGCTCCCCACCCCACCATGCTCTCTGCCCCCCCCCATCTGCTCCCCACCATGCTCTCAGTCCCCCCCATCTGCTCCCCACCCCACCATGCTCTCAGTACCCCCAATCTGCTCCCCACCCCACCATGCTCTCAGTCCCCCCCCATCTGCTCCCCACCTCACCATGCTCTCAGTCCCCCTATCTGCTCCCCACCCCACCCCACCATGCTTTAAGTCCCCCCATCTGCTCCCCACCCCACCATGCTCTCAGTCCCACCCCCCCAACTGATCCCCACCCCACCATGCTCTCAGTACCCCCATCTGCTCCCCACCCACCCCATCATGCTCTCAGTCCCCCCCATCTGCTCCCCATGCCACCCCACCATGCTCTCAGTCCCCCCATCTGCTCCCCACCCCACCATATTCTCAGTCCCCCCATCTGCTCCCAACCCCACCATGCTCTCAGTCCCCCCATCTGCTCCCCACCCACCCCACCATGCTCTCAGTCCCCCCCATCTGCTCCCCACGCCACCCCACCATGCTCTCAGTCCCCCCCATCTGCTCCCCACCCCACCATGCTCTCAGTCCCCCCCATCTGCTCCCCACCCCACCATGTTCTCAGTCCCCCCCATCTGCTCCCAACCCCACCATGCTCTCAGTCCCCCCATCTGCTCCCCACCTCACCATGCTCTCAGTCCCCCCCATCTTCTCAACATGCTCTCAGTCCCCCCCATCTGCTCCCCACCCCACCATGCTCTCAGTCCCCCCCATCTGCGCTCTCCACCCCCCCATCTGCACCCCACCATGCTCTCAGTCCCCCCATCTGCTCCCACCCCACCATGCTCTTAGTCTCTTAGCTCTTAGATAGTTTTATGGCCTTTTTATTAATACATTTTTTTTTTTACTAGTAATGGCGGCGATCAGCGATTTTTATTGTGACTGTGACATTACGGCGGACACATCGGACATTTTTGACACATTTTTGGGACCATTGGCATTTATTTATTTATTTAAAAATGCATTGATTACTGTAAAAATGTCACTGGCAGTGAAGGGGTTAACCACTAGGGGGCAGTGTAGGGGTTAAGTGTGACCTATGTGTTTTTTTTACTGTAGGGGGCGTGGCTTGGCGTGTGACATCACTGATCATCTTTCCCTATGACAGGGAACAGACGATCAGTGACAGCCTCACTAGGAAGCACGGGGAGAGGTTTGTTTACACAGACCTCTCCCCGTTCTTCAGCTCTGTGACCCGATCCTGGGACACCAGCAGCGATCGGGTACGCGGGTCCCGGTCACGGAGCTCAGGACCGGGTCACGAGTGGTCGCGCGCGACTCATGGCTGGGCTCTTAAAGGGCAACTTACCTGTACGTACTTGTGCCCAGCTGTGCCATTCTGCCAACGTACATCGGCGTGAGGCGGTCCTTAAGTGGTTAAAATCTTATTTTTCAGAAGGGGTGTACTTATTTATGCTGAGCACTGTATATACAGTATATAAGTGGAAAGGGGGAATTCTAGGATGGCATCTTCTTCTCCATTGAGAAATGACAAGGTGACAATGCAAGACCACCACTGGGAGACCGCAACAGAAACAGACCCTATAACAGACATTGTCTGAACAAGGACATTCATGGCAGGATCGCCAGGTTTTGTTTATAAAAGCGGCAGATTGTAAAAGATTAAATTGACATTTGAAATGACATTAACAGATTAATAAATAAAGATTATATGAGATTAGTTTTTTGCTCCCCTCACGGCTTAACAGGATGTATGGTTATGTAGACCTTGACTTAGTCAATGGATGCTTATTATTTTATGTTTCCTTCGGGTCCCCCCTCTCTCCCCCACAACAAACTGTTTACTGATTTCTCGCTTTAGAACTTTTTTATTTTTTTTTATTTTATTGTTTCTGTTTTCTAACAAATTTTAAAACCCAACATTTTCATATCTGACCTGGTATACTAATGCTTTTTATGATTATTACTGTAACCTTGTTATTCTGTAACTTGTTATATTCGGCTTCTTTTGCACGGATGGCAGGCTCTGAAAAGCGACCCCTGTTTGCTTTTCAGTTTGCGGCTTAAAGTGTTATGCCCATTTAAAAAAAAATAAAAATTAAAAGTCAGCAGCTACAGTATTTGTAGCTGCTGACTTTAATATTTTTTTTTAATAATTACCTGTCCCAGGGTCCAGCGATGCGGGAGAATCGAAGCCCAGCTCGTCCCCCCTCCATTCGGCGGCGCCGGCATTGTCACTGTGGGCGCCCGGCTGTGGCTTCACAGCTGGGCACCCACTGCGCATGCAAAGAAAAGAACACAGTACCTACAGTGAAATATGGTGGAAGTTCATAGACATGTGCACAACAAAAAAAATTGTTTATTTTCGTTTCGTTTTTTTCGTTTCCGAAAAAAATTTGTTTATTTTCGTTTCGTTTTTTTCGTTTCCGTTGATTCGTAACGATTCGTAAATTCGTAAGTCGTCGGTGTTCGTATTCGTAACGATTCGTACATTCGTAAGAGTTATTTTTTCGTTGATTCGTTTTTTCGTTAGTTTCATTTTCGTTTATTCGTTTATTCGAAATTCGGACGCATTCGTATTTATTCGTACATTTGTAACATTCGTAGATTCGTAATCGGAGCATAATTCATAATTTTATGTAATGTGTATGCTATTATTACATTTTAATAATTTACGAATCGAAAAAAAAAGTTACCAATCGAAAAAAAAAGTTACCAATCGAAAAAAAAAGTTACCAATCGAAAAAAAAAGTTACAAATGTACGAATTTTTTTGTTCAATCCATTCGAAGCACATTAAGCAACGCCATTGTAAGAGACACGGAAAATTACGAATCGAAAAAAAAAAAAAAAAAGTTACGAATTGAAAAAAAAAGTTACGAATCGAAAAAAAAAGTTACGAATGTACAAATTTTTTTGTTCAATCCATTCGAAGCACGTTAAGCAGCGCCATTGTAAGGGACACGGAAAATTACCAATTCAACAAAAAAAAAGTTACGAATGTACGAATTTTTTCGTTCATTTTCGTTGTTCCTGTTTTCGTTTTTCGGATTTTCTTCATTCGTACATTCATTGTTTCTAATTCGTTTTTTTCGGATTTTTGTTTTTTTTTTCGGATTCGTTCGATTCGAATGATTCGTTAATCGGATTCGTACGATTCGAACGATTCGTTATTCGGATTCGTACGATTCGAACGATTCGTTCATTCGTACGAAAACAAACGAACGAAAAAAACGAAAAGAAAAACGAAAAAAAAAAAAAAAAAACAAACAAACGAATTGCACATGTCTAAGGTTCAATGATGTTTTGAGGTTGTTTTGCTGCCTCTGGCACTGGGTGCCTTGAATGTGTGCCAAGGCATCATGAAATCTGAGGATTACCAAAGGATTTTGGGTCGCACTGTAGAGCCCAGTGTCAGAAAGCTGGGTTTGCGTCCGAGATCTTGGGTCTTCCAGCAGGACAATGACCCCAAACATACGTCAACAAGCAGAGGCGGCTCTAGGCTTTGTGAGGCCTTAGGCAAAGCTTAGACATGAGGCCCCACTCACTCCCATTACGGAAAAAATGATTCAAGCGATAGAAATTACTGCAGAAAAGAATGCAGACGTGATACAGGGGACGGTCAGAGACAGCAGACATGATACAAGAGATTGGCTAGCTGAATTTTATTGACAGCAGCGTGAGCCAATGGCATCACTGCTGTGTCTCAGCCAATAAGGAAGGAGAATCAGGAGAGCTAAGACACTCATGGACATTGCTGGACAGAGAGGGACCTCAGGTAAATATTAGGGAGGCTGAGGGGGGGCTGCTGCACACAGAAGGCTTTTTATCTTAATGCATGAAATGCATTAAGATAAAAAAAAAAACCTTCTGCCTTTACAACCCCTTTAAAGGCTCTGAGGGCACCGACCAGGGGACATTCACTCCAACACACAGTAGGCAAATTAGGTGGCCACGAGGCCCCTAGGAGTGCGAGGCCTTAGGCGACCGCCTAATTTGCCTAATTAGAGAGCCGCCTCTGTCAAAAAGCACCCAGAAATGGATGGCAACAAAGCGTTGGAGAGTTCTAAAGTGGCCAGCAACGAGTTCAGATCTTAATCCCATTGAACACCTGTGGCAAGATCTTAAAATTTCTGTGGGGAAAAGGCGCCCTTCCAATAAGAGAGACCTGGAGCAGTTTACAAAGGAAAGAGTGGTCCAAAATTCCGGGTGAGAGGTGTAAGAAGCTTATTGCTGGTTATAGGAAGCGACGGATTTCAGTTATTTTTTCCAAAGGGCGTGCAACCAAATATTAAGTTAAGGGTGCCAAGAATTTTGACCAGCCAATTTTTGGAGTTTTGTGTGTAATTATGTCCAATTCGCTTTTTTTCCTCCCTGTTTTTGTTTTGTTCCAATACACACAAAGGGAATAAACATGTGTATAGCAAAACATGCGTTACTGCAATACTTTTCTGTGAGAAATACTTGATTTTCTGGAAAAAATTCGGACATGACTGTATCCTTATGCTCAATAAAAGTTTTTCCTTAACAAAAAAAAAAAAAGATGTGAGTGTAGCGGTGACACCTTTTCAAGGTGTCCGCTATGTGTAAATTGAGTTATTTTTGTCTCTCAGAACAGTAAAGGGGTTCTGAGAGTTAATTGGATAGGGAAGCTTTGGCATCAGTTTGGCTGGGCTGTGTTGGGGTTCTGCCTGATCATGTGTGCAGTTAGGTGCACATGACAGGCTCAGAACCAGGCCTAGTTGGAGGTTTGGGTACTGGCATTCCTCTGAGCCAATCAGTGGGTGCGTTTGGCCCCGCTGAGGAGTCTGGGGATGGATACTTAAGATGCTGGAGTCTTGTGTTAATGGTTCGTTCGGCCAGAGCTGCCTGTTTCTGGATCTGGGCCGGGGTAGCCCCGCGAGAAGTCCCGGTCAGGGGAGTGTGTGCCGCCCCGCAACATGTTTGGTTTGACAAGCCCCACAGACCCGCTTGGTCTGGGGCAAGGATCCATCTGTTCCCGAGTCTCGGAACCGGCTAGTCCGAGGCGCAGTAACTGAGGGAGGATTCAAGGTGTCCGGGTGCACTTTCAACTTGGAGGGGCACCGCAGCTCGTGTAAGCGACCGGGGGAGGACTCTTCGGAGGAGGGTCAACAAGCTGGCACCCTGAGAAGTGCCTGGTTGCTGGGTTGTCAAGGACACTAGAGAATCCACGCTTCCCCAATACTTTTTAAGGAGACGGATAACTTTCCAGGTGCTGAGGAAAGGTTCCTCTTTTGTTTCCTGAGTGCCACTTTGATTCAAGGTCAGAGACTTTGCAAATTTCAAATTCAAGTGCTGACTGCCATAATCTCTGGCTAGAGATTTGTTCAGCTTGGAAGCGCCCAGCTGCGAGTGGCTACTCTCTGGGTTGGCGAATAGAGACTTTCACATACTTAGCAGTTCGGGGTGCCTGAGTTTTCTTCACCTTTGCCTATGTTCCCACATGAGACTGTGTCTGTTGGATGTTACCCCTGCAAATAAAAACCTTTCTAAAGGACTTTTATGGTGTCAGCGTCCAAAGTCGTTGGGTACTAACCCTGGGAACCCTTATGCCCCCGTACACACGGTTGGAAATTCCGACCACAATATCCGTCGGTTTTTTTCTGACGGATTTTGTCCGACACTGGTGTTGCATACACACGATCGGACAAAGTTGTCGGAAAATTCGATCATCCTGAACGTGGTGACGTTCGTTGCGTACGACGGGACTACGTAGAGGCTAGTAGCCAATAGCTTTGGTCTTGTAATGTGATCTGAGCATGCGTGGCACTTTGTCCGTCGGAATTCGCTACACACGATCGTAAAAAAGTCCGATAGGACTTTGTTGTCGGAAAATTTGAGAGCAGGAGATAAAACTTTGTCCGTCGGAAAATCCGACGGAAAAAGTCAGATGGAGCCTACACACGGTCGGAATTTCTGACAACATTGTCCGATAGGACATTTTCCGTCGGAAAATCCGACCGTGTGTACGGGGCATTAGACCTGGAGGAACAAGCCACGCGGAGGTAACCAGTAAGCCCAAAAGTCAAGGCCGCCCCATCGAGGGTTATGGCCGCTACATGAGATTTTCGTAGTTGAGTTTAGCTCTACTTAAAATACCAAGGGTTAAAAAAAGAGACGCAGCTCTTCAAAATGAATAAATAAATGGATTTTCTCTATCGTCAGATTTGGTGGTCAAATAACAGTGATACCTCCTGCTTTCAGAACATCTTCTTCCCCTCTCGCTACCCAACCAGCGAGGTTTGTTTTCTCAGCGTGGCGCTTGGCAGAAGGAGAGTTAAGCTTCTCCAAGACAATGTGGTTAGGTGGTTGTAGAATCGAGAGTACCATCTGACATGATAAATAATGCAGAATAATTCACACCTCAACAATCTAATGTTCCTTCTGTTATGAGACCTGGAAAACATTGCTACGTTCACAGGTAATTACAGGTGTTAATCCCCAGTGAGCGAATGGTTAAAATGTAACTCCTTGAAGGATCGGGAACAACGTCCTGCCATCGGTGACAACTTGTCGTCACCTCTCACTTGTGGCTCCGAAGTTCTAAACTTTGAGAGTCAGTGACCTACATTATAAAGTACAATTCGAGGTGGTCGGGTGTTTATTGAACTGGACTAATTTATGGATGGGGATTTGCAGCTATGTCTTTGTTATGGACAAGAGTCCTTTAAATCGTTAAAGGTGTTATATCCACGGCTGTCATCTTTTTTTGCCTTGCCCTACGGATGCAAACGCCCCGGGGCAGCTCAGTTTATGGGACAGCAGATGTTGTTTTTTTTTCCCTTCCCGCTAATTCCTTTTCTTTGTTCTTTGCTGGCATATCTATGTGTGTCCCTTGTTTATCCCGAGCACAATGGTATGGTGAGCGCAGTTTTCCAACTAAACACAAGCCATTGTGTATATTGTCCGGAAAAAGTAATTAAAATCATATATAGCTAAAAGTTAAAGTGGACAAAGAAGGACTGGTAATTAACTGCTTCAGCCCCGGAAGATTTTACCCCCCTTCCTCACCAGAGCACTTTTGCGATTCGGCACTGCGTCGCTTTAACTGACAATTGCGCGGGTCGTGCGACTTTGCACCAAAACAAAATAGACATGTGCACAATAGAAAAATTTGTTTATTTTCGTTTCGTTTCTTTCGTTTCCGTTAATTCGTAACGATTCGTAAATTCGTAAGTCGTCGGTGTTCGTATTCGTAACGATTCGTAAATTCGTAAGTCGTCGGTGTTCGTATTCGTAACGATTCTTAAATTCGTAAGTCGTCGGTGTTCGTATTCGTAACGATTCGTAAATTCGTAAGTCGTCGGTGTTCGTATTCGTAACGATTCGTAAATTCGTAAGTCGTCGGTGTTCGTATTCGTAACGATTCGTATTTTCGTAAGAGTTATTTTTTCGTTGATTCGTTTTCCCGTTAGTTGAATTTTCGTTTATTCGAAATTCGGACGCATTCGTAGATTTAGTTACATTCGTACTTTCGTTAGATTGATTTATTCGTACTTTCGTAACATTGTTTTCGTAGATTCGTAATCGGAGCATAATTCATAATTTTATGTAATGTGTATGCTATTATTACATTTTAAGAGACACGGAAAATTACGAATCGAAAAAAAAAGTTACGAGTGTACGAATTTTTTCGTTCAATCCATTCGAAGCACGTTAATCAGCGCCATTGTAAGGGACACGGAAAATTACGAATCAAAAAAAAAAGTTACGAATTTTTTCGTTCAATCCATTCGAAGCACGTTAAGCAGCGCCATTGTAAGGGACACGGAAAATTAGCAATTCAACAAAAAAAAAATGTACGAATTTTTTCGTTCATTTTGATTTTCGTTGTTCCTGTTTTCGTTTTTCGGATTTTATTCTTTCGTAGTTTCGTTGTTTCTAATTTGGTCAATTCGGATTTTCGTTGTTTTTTGGATTCGTTCGATTCGAACATTCGTTATTCGTTAAAATTTTTAGCGAATCGTTCGTTCATTCGTACGATAACGAATGAACGAATTTTAACGAAAAACGAAAAAAAGAGAAACGAATTTCACATGTCTAAAAATGAATGTCCTTTTTTTCTCACAAATAGAGCTTTCTTTTGGTGGTATTTGATCACCTCTGCAGTTTTTATCTTTTGCGTTTTAAACAAAAAAAGTGCAACAATTTTGAAAAAAACACAATTTTTTACTTTTTGCTATAATAAATATCCCCAAAACTATATAAAAAAAACTATTTTTTTTCCTCAGTTTAGGCCGATACGTATTCTTCTACACATAAGTCTTCTTGTTCAGATACACTTTTTTTTTTTTTTCAGGGCTTTTTTTCTCAAACAATAGGTGCTGGAAATCAACCACGACCCCCCAAAACCCTCCCCCCACACACACTCTCCAAATAACATCAAATAGTGGGTGTGGTCATATTTCACAAACAGTAGAAGGGTCTTAAAGGGGCATTAAATATCAGGATTGCATTACATACAGAGTGCAGAGTTCAGGGGGGGTTACACACAGAGTGCAGAGTTCAGGGGGGTTACACACAGAGTGCAGAGTTCAGGGGGGTTACATACAGAGTGCAGAGTTCAGGGGGGTTACACACAGAGTGCAGAGTTCAGGGGGGTTACACACAGAGTGCAGAGTTCAGGGGGGTTACACACAGAGTGCAGAGTTCAGGGGGGTTACACACAGAGTGCAGAGTTCAGGGGGGTTACACACAGAGTGCAGAGTTCAGGGGGGTTACATACAGAGTGCAGAGTTCAGGGGGGTTACACACAGAGTGCAGAGTTCAGGGGGGTTACACACAGAGTGCAGAGTTCAGGGGGGTTACATACAGAGTGCAGAGCTGTCACTTGTAAACACAGAAACCGGACTTCTGTGTTTACAAGTGATTGTGGTGAGCAGGCACCAAAGGGTCTGAGCCAGAGGTGGTGGAACTGAGTTCTACCAATTTCCCCCTGAAAAAAAGCCCTGCCGATACATACAGGAATTTTCTAATGCCGCGTACACACGATCTTAAATGCCGCCAGCAAAACTCCAATGAGAGCTTTTAGTCGGAAAATGCGACCGTGTGTGTGCTCCATCGGTCTTTTGCTGGCGGAATTCCAGCCAGCAAAAGATTGAGAGCAGGTTCTCTATTTTTCGGTCGGGAAAAGTTCCTATCCGAAAATGTGATCGTCTGTATGCAATTCGGACGCGCAAAAAAATCACGCATGCTCGGAAACAATTTGACGTATTGCTCAGAAGCATTGAACTTAATTTTCTCGGCTCGCCGTAGTGTTGTACGTCACCGCGTTCTTGACGGTCGAAAGTTCAGAGAACTTTTGTGTGACCGTGTGTATGCAAGACACGCTTGAGCGGAATTCCGTCTGAAAAACCATCCAAGATTTTTCTGACGGAAAATCCGCTCGTGTGTACGCGGCTTTACAGTCACTGTTAAAATAATAGCAGGACAGCCTTGATTCTATGGGCTTTTATTGTTATATGGTTTAGTAATGTGTCTGTTTGTTTATGCTAATTAAATTCTGTCTTTATCTTGTTGGGAATTGTCTCCCTATATCTGAAATGTCTGGGCTCAATGCAATTATGTTATAAGAAGGTCGTTGCATATAGGACAATAGGGAGGCTCCAGTGTTGGAAGTTATGGGTAGACATGTGCAATTCGTTTCGTTTAAATTTGTTTTCCGTTAAAATTTGTTATATTCGTTCATTCGTTATCGTAGGAATGAACGAATGATTCGCTAAAATTTTTAACGAATAACGAATTATCGAATCGAACGAATATCGAAAACAACGAAAATCCGAAATAACCAAATTAGAAACAACGAAACTACGAAAGAAGAAAATCCGAAAAACTAAAACAGGAACAACGAAAATCAAAATGAACGAAAAAATTTGTACATTCGTAACTTTTTTTTTTTTTTGTTGAATTGGTAATTTTCCGTGTCTCTTACAATGGCGCTGCTTAACGTGCTTCGAATGGATTGAACGAAAAAATTCGTACATTCGTAACTTTTTTTTTTTTTCGATTCGTAATTTTCCGTGTCCCTTACAATGGCGCTGCTTAACGTGCTTCGAATGGATTGAACGAAAAAATTTGTGCATTCGTAACTTTTTTTTTTTTCGATTCGTAATTTTCCGTGTCCCTTACAATGGCGCTGCTTAACGTGCTTCGAATGGATTGAACGAAAAAATTTGTACATTCGTAACTTTTTTTTTTCGATTCGTAATTTTCCGTGTCTCTTACAATGTAATAATAGCATACACATTACATAAAATTATGAATTATGCTCCGATTACGAATCTACGAAAACAATGTTACGAATGTACGAATAAATCAATCTAACGAAAGTACGAATGTAACTAAATCTACGAAAATACGAATGTGTCCGAATTTCGAATAAACGAAAATTAAACTAACGGAAAAACGAATCAACGAAAAAAGAACTCTTACGAAAATACGAATCGTTACGAATACGAACACCAACGACTTACGAATTTACGAATCATTACGAATCAACGGAAACGAACAGAAACGAAAATAAACAAATTTTTCTATTGTGCACGTGTCTAGTGAGCAGGGCCAAACATTTATTAATCTATTTTAACTTTTACAGCAAAGTTGGTATTTTCATACAACTTCACCTACCTCTACATATACCAATCATTTTGACATATGGTTTTCACTGAAGGTGAGCTTTGCTTATGTATTTTTTTTTTTTAACATAACACAACATATGCTGTGTTTGAATTACCCAGATTTGTTACTTTAAAGTATAGAGTTGCGAGAGAAGTGAATGTGATTATTGCAGCAAAGTATACTTTGTTTACCTGGAAAGATAGAGATGCTTTAACTATGTCAACTCTTACTTGCATGCCCTTTCCGGATCAGAGCAATATTTATATCCCTACTATGGGCCTGTTTATGCAGTGACAACTTTGCCATTACCTAAGGTACAAAGATTATACATACCATATATACTCGAGTATAAGCCGAGTTTTTCAGCACATTTTTTTGTGTGCTGAAAATGCCCCCTTGGCTTATACTCGAGTCAAGCATTTTTCTGCTGCAGAAAATGACATTTTCCGAACCGACTTTGGGGCCCCGTATCTCAGGGCCACTTGGTGCTAGGAACCCCAGTGGAACTAGCACGACAACATATCCAAAACCTGGGGTTCCTAGCACCAAGTGGCCCCGAGATACGGGGCCCCAAAATCATTTCGGAAAATGTCATTCTCTGCTGCAGAAAAGTGCTTGACATTTACAGAAACCGACTTTGGGGCCCCTTTTGGATGTGTTGTAGTGCTATTTCCACTGGGTTTGCACACCAAATTTGGGGTTCCTAGCACTAAGTGGCCCTGAGATACGGGGCCCCAAAGTCGGTCAACTGTGTCCATCTGCAGCAATGTCATTTCGGGACCCTTTGGGTCCAGAGACCCCAAATGTTGGCTGCAGCTAGGGGGCATCTAGGAACCCTTAAAGGGGAGGGCCAGCTGGGAAAAAAAAAATAAAAGTCAGCAGCTACAAACACTGTAGCTGCTGACTTTTAATAAGCAGACTTACCTGTCCTGGGTGCCCGCGACGTCGGCCGCCCGAGACCGACCGTCCCTCGGGTCTCGGTTCCCGGCGCCGCCATTCCAACTAAGGGAAACAGGCAGCGTAGCCTTGCTGGCTTCACTGCCCGTTTTCCTACTTTGTGAATGGGGAATGCGCTGTGTTGTGACACACACAGTTCCCATAACACACCGCGCCCCATTCACTAGAAGACGGCGCTAGGAGCAGAAGACCGAACAACTCCGCAGAACAGGAAGAGGCAGGTTAAGACGATCTGCCTAGCAACAGCCATTTCTGGTAAGTAAAAAAATAAATTTTTTTTTTTTTTTTTCCTTTTACATTTTTATTAACATTTTTATGAAGTTTTTTTTTCAGGGTGGCCCTCCACTTTAACTACCGATTTTGAAGTTCGAGTGACCTATGGCTGCAAATGGGCACAATGAGGCTGCAAATGGACACAGTGAGGCTGCAAATGGACACAGTGAGGCTGCCAATGGACACAGTGAGGCTGCAGATGGGCATTGTTGACCCTCTTTTCCACTTACAGTAGCTGTGCATTTCTCACCCTAGGCTTATACTCGAGTCAATACGTTTTCCCAGTTTTTTGTGGTAAAATTAGGTGCCTCGGCTTATATTCAGGTCGGCTTATACTCAAGTATATACGGTACATTGTTTTTTTAAGGGAACAAGCTAGACTTTCTTTTTGGCAGTATTGTCTTGAAAATCTTATGTAATCTGTAGACAAAAAAAGTAGTAAAAAATTAAAAATAATTTTTTTCTCTATTTTGACCAATGTTGGTAAAACATTTTTTTATTGTAAATACAAAGTACATTTTATTCTATAATTTGTCCAATTTAAAGCTAAACACCAGGTATACATATTTTTGCATGGTGCCATTATTCCTGCTTGAACCAATGTAACTATTGAATGTGCCATACCTGTAGAATCCCGGTGGAAGCCGGAACTGCTCTAAAATTAAAATAAAATGTTTCTGGTACCAAGCATGGCACATTTATTTGAAAATGGTTTTCAATTGTCAATTTGACACTGAAAAGTTAAAAACAAATGGAAGGAAACAAAAAAATAAATAAATAAATAAGTAAATAAAGTAGAACTGAAGGCAAAATTTTTTTTAGCTTTTAGAGTGGAGAGGGATTATAATACCTCTCAAGTTTTATTGCTCCAAAAATAGAAATTGAAGCGCCACACCACTGCTAAGAGGTTCAAATACAAACTTATTCACAAAACAGTCAGGGGATCAATTTAAAGAGTAGCCAATGTAATCAGGGGGTCTAAAAATCAATCTATTTATTATTATATTATTATTATAATATAATATAATATAATATAATATAATATTTTATTATATATATATATATTATTATATTATATATATATATATATATATATATATATATATATTATATATATATATATATTAGGGCTTTGGAAATTAAAGATTAATTCCTTGATTAATCGATAAATTTTTTTGATCGATCAAAATTCTTTTGATCGGTACTCACTTCTCCGCCGGCTTCCGGTTCTTCAGGGAGTTCCGTCGAAGATCCGGTGACGTCATAGACATCAACGTCACCGGACTCCTCCCCCTTCCCCAAGTGCCTCCGTCTGCTAACGAAGGGAAGGGGGGGGAGGAGTCCGGTGAGGAGCTAAGCATGACATCACCCGCTGCTGCCCTACGGAACCAACACGATTGTCGGCTTTACATGCTGTGTTTTTATCATCTTTATGTGAGTAGTTTGTGTTTGAACACAAAAATTAAATCTTAAACTTAAGCGGTGAGCACTTAGATCTTTTCTTTCTACCCATGACCTGGAGTCCTTGCTGAGATCTAAGGAGACGTCAGAGAAGTTTATGGTCCGTGTTATACCCTTTTGATACCCGCTTGCATGACCACCTGTTTGCACAGGGGTCCATGCCATAAGGTGAGAGTGATTAGTTAGACCGGAGGTGGAGGGATCGTCATGCTACTGTGGGAAAAAAAATGACTTACGTCAGTGCTATAGTTTGAATTTAAAACGTATTTGTGTGAACTGTGAAGTTAAGTCATGGATTGTGGAAACTAACTAGTGTCGGGTGATTGTATATAGTGTATACCACATTTACCACGGACTAATGCAGAGTTGCAATGCAAGGAGATCCGCTAAAAGTAGTTGGCTCTGTATGTGCGTTATAATTAATCAAAATTAGTCGATTAAAAAAGAATTAATGGAACACGAAAATTTTAATCAGTAACAGCCCTAATATATATATATATATATATATATTATTTTTATATATATATAATATAATATATTATATATATTATATATAAAATATTATATATATATTATTAATTATTATTATTATCTAGTTAGATTCTCACATTTGTCTGTGGTCCTTGTATAATAATTATCTATTCAATATTACCTGATGCTAATTTTTATAAATCCAATAATGTTAGCTATTAGTTATTTGGTTTTAACTATGACTCTGAGGAGGGGATATGGTACTGATATGGAGATGTCCTTATATATTTTTTTCTAGTTCTGATAAAGGGGGAATTTTTCGACCCCTAAAACATGTTGGCCAAAAATTCGGGCTGAATTTGGACCTGAAGCACTCAATAGAGACGCACCGGACTTCTCCTGTGAGCAGCTCCGTGCTGTAGTGTGAATCTAGCTCTAGGCTTCATTATTCACACTATAGTGTTTTTTATGAACAATCGCACAATGTTAACCACTTCAATACAGGGGGGCTCTTACGCCCCTTCCTGCCCAGGACAATTTTCAGCTTTCAGCGCTGTCACACTTGGAAAGACAATTGCGCGGTCATGCTACTCTGTACCCAAACTAAAGTTTTATCATTTTCTTCCCACAAATAGAGCTTTCTTTTGGTGGTATTTGATCAGCTCTGCAGTTCTTATTTTTTGCTAAACAAACTTAAAAAGACCAAAGTTTTTGAAAAAATGTTTTTTTTTAGTTTCTTTCATAAAATTTTGTTTTCCCCTTCACTGATGGGCACTGATGAGGCGCCACTGCTGGGCACCGATGAGTTGGCACTGATAAAGTGTCACTGATGGGCACTGATGAGTTGGCACTGATAAAGTGTCACTGATGGGCACTAATGAGTAGGCACTGATATGTAGAATTGATGGGCACTAATAGGCGGCACTGAGTGGTCAATTGTAAAGTACCCTCTAGTCCTCAATTAGGTCCTCTTGGCCATGCAAATGAGGACTTGAAACAGGGCCAGCAGGGATTGGTCCGATAGCTTGAATAGGAGGACTGGTATGTGTAATGACACAGAGAAGCCCCAGGGGGTAATTAAAGTACATAAACAAACGGTCAAACACAGAACAATGCATTCCTTTCAGACCACGGAGCCGTCTGGGGGGGGGGTTAGCCTTAAGACAGGGCGGAAGACCCACCACTGTGTAATATAATCAAAGGAGAAATACTTCAGTATTCCAAGGTTCATTACAGTGTTCTATCCGGCTGAGGCCAGGACTCTGTGCAGGCCAGTCAAGTTCCTCCACCCCAAACTCGCTCATCCATGTCTTAATGGACCTTGCGGCGGTTCTGGAGTGCCATTATATGACGTCGTCCTAGAAAAAAAAGGGGATTCCGAATGCCGTCATTTTACAATACGGCGGGCGGCAAGTGGTTACCTGATGTCATATGCAGATCAAAGATGGCAGCAATGGTACAGTACAATGAAACAATACATTGTTTGTTACATTAGACGTTCTGCAAGTGTCATTTTACACAAAAGCAGATGTATTTCACCAGCTACTCCTGCAGGGTAATACAAAGCAATTCCTGGCTGTTATTTTGACAGCCGGTAATTGCAGGTAATAATGGAGGGGGAAGCAATGGCAGGGGTAGAAAAGGATGTAAGAGATACGTCTTGAAGCTTTGTTGTAATTTTTTAAGACACATCTCTTACATTTAAAATCCTCAAGTGGTTAATAAAATAGGGAATTATTATTATTTGCGATAGGGCCAAACCCCAATTAGAGCATGTCTTAATGAGCTTTAGAAGCTGCTTAAGTTTTTCCTTTTTAAATTGCCTCACTTAAAATAGTATTGCAAGTTAATTAAAATAAAGTAAAGCAATCTGTTCCTGATAATTTATTAAGAGTTTAAAAGATGTTTGACACTCACAATGAAATTAATTTGCAGGTGTGTGGTTCCATATATTCATTTCACACAGTGGTTAATTCATCCCACAGTAATATTTTTATAGACAAATATAGAAATGAACTGCTGATATCAGAGATTCCTGTCTCTTGTATTTTTGTATTAACCGGTTCCCGACCGGCTCCTGCACATATACATAGGCAGAATAGCATGGCTGGGCAAAGTAACACACCCGTACGTTACTTTGAATTTCCCGCCGCGCGCGCCTGCCGAGAGCTCCGTGACCGTGGTGGCTGGTCCCGTGGACTCGATTGCCGCGGGGATACCCATGATCGTGTCACAGAGCTCAAGAACTCAAGATGTAAACAGCATCTCCCCGTTCTGACTAGTGACAGCACACTGATCGTCTGCTCCCTGGGCACACACACAGCTACGCCCCCAGACAGTTAGAAACATGCCCCTAGGAAAACTTAACCCCTACACTGCCACCTAGTGGTTAACCCCTTCACTGCTGTACGGCGGGGTACCCGATGCGCGTGGCTGGCGGCCGCGATGTACGTTGGCCACCCGCGATCGCGGGCACGAGAGCCTGAACAGGGATGTGTGTATGTAAACACATAGATACCCGTTCTGATGCAGCGTGCACACGATCGGAAATTCTGCCAGCAAAAGACCGATGAGAGCTTTTCTCGTTCTCGGCAGCTTTCGGCCATTCTCGCCCGCCTTCGGCCTTTCTCTGCCGCTTTCAGCCGCCTTCGGCAGTTCTCGGCAGCTTTCAGCCGCCTTCGGCCGTTCTCGGCAGCTCTCGGTCATTCTCGCGCGCCTTTGGCCTTTCTCGGCAGCTTTCGCCCATTCTCGGCAGCTTTCGCCTGTTCTCGGCAGCTTTCGCTCGTTCTCGGCAGCTTTCGCGGTTCTCGCCCGCCGAGTGCGGCCAAAAGCTGCAGAGAATGGCCGAAAGCTGCCGAGAACGGCCGAAGGCAGCCGAGAATGGCCGAAAGCTGCCGAGAAAGGCCGAAGGCGGCCGAAAGCTGCCGAGAACGGCCGAAGGCAGCCGAAAATGGCCGAAAGCTGCCGAGAAAGGCCGAAGGCGGCCGAAAGCTGCCGAGAACGGCCAATGGCGCCAATTTTCAAACCTGGGCAAGGCAGCAAATGACACTGAGGAGGCTGCAGATGGATGCTGCCAGGCTGCAAATGACACTAAGTAGGCTGCAAGGCTGCAAATGACACTGACAAGGATGCAAGGCTGCAAATGACACTGACAAGCATGCAGATGGACGCTGTGCATGGCTGCAGATGGACACTGATAAGGCTGCATTGATGGGCATTTAAATGTAATTTTTTTTCCTTAAAATTTCCTCCTAAACTTGGGTGCGTGTTATACACCGGCGCATGTTATACGCCAATAAATACGGTACACCCAGGAATGGTGATTATTATGGTCCTACATAATATTGCTTGGTGGAATAGACTCCGTTGTTGGGAGTTGTGTTACCAATCAAAATCTAGATGTATAAAAGCTCACCTATGGCCACATCTTTTAGATTTTTAACTATCTCTTAAAATCAAAAGTAAATATATTTTTCTTTTAAAATGATTTCCTGATCTATTAGATACTTATCAGTTCTAAAACATTCACTCCTTAGCCTAAAATGATTGCATCGCCCCCCCCCCCCCCCCCCTTCCTCAAATCTAACTCTAAATAACTTGTTCTGTTATGCGTTTCAGCTCCTTCATCTGCAAAAATAATTATTTTCGAAATCTTGCCAATGTGTGAATGTTAATGGAGCTCAATGGACGCTAACGTCAAGGAATTAGATATTCTGATGAAGATACGAGGGCACGGAACAAAGTTCTGCTTCCTGGACACATTCCAGCTCCTCTCTCCTCTTTACTTCTAAACAGCTGCCCTCCTAATTGTGTTTTGGTGCTTGTCGCAGCAGTGGGGAGTGCACAGCTGACTATATATTTATATATGTTCGAAGAAAATAAGATGGAAATGGTAACTACGGACATGCCAAACCTCCTGCGGGGCTTACTGCTAAATGTGGATATCACATTAATAGAAAATAAATTGTATTTATTATCTATAGTTTTCTAATTTCATGTAATTTTTTTAAATTCCACTTTATCTATTTGCATTCACTTTAGCAATTTTAGATTTAACTATTATTTTTCTGGGTCAATATATCTATCTATCTATCTATCTATCTATCTATCTATCTATCTATCTATCTATCTATCTATCTATCTATCTATATATGTATATATATATATATATATATATATATATATATATATATATATATATGCAATATCTCACAAAAGTAAGTACATCCCTCACATTTTTGTAAATATTTTATTCTATCTTTTCATGTGACAACACTGAAGAAATGAAACTTGTCTACAATGTAAAGTAGTGAGTGTACAGCTTGTATAACAGTGTAAATTTGCTGTTCCCCTCAAAATAACTCAACACACAGCCATTAATGTCTAAAGCGCTGGCAAAGAAAGTGAGTACACCCCAAAGTGAAGATGTGCCCAAAGTCTCAATATTTTGTGTGGCCCCCTTTATTTTCCAGCACTGCCTTAACCCTCTTGGGCATGGAGTTCACCAGAGCTTCACAGGTTGCCACTGGAGTCCTCTTCCACTCCTCCATGACGACATCACGGAGCTGGTGGATGTTAGAGACCTTGCGCTCCTCCACCTTCCGTTGTGAGGATGCCCCACAGATGCTGAATAGGGTTTAGGTCTGGAGACATGCTTGGCCAGTCCATCACCTTTACCCTCAGCTTATTTAGCAAGGCAGTGGTCATCTTGGAGGTGTGTTTGGGGTGGTTATCATGTTGGAATACTGCCCTGCGGCCCAGTCTCTGAAGGGAGGGGATCATGCTCTGCTTCAGTATGTCACAGTACATGTTGGCATTCATGGTTCCCTCAATGAACTGTAGCTTCCCAAATGTATTCAATGTTTCAAATATAACTCATGATAAAGTTAAAGTGGATGTAAACCCAAAATTGTTTTGATGTCATAATGTAGAGAATAAGATTTCCTTTCATTTGAGCCCAGTCTTGCCACACAGATTTACTCAAGGCCTGAGCAATCCTCTTTTATTGTTCAGTTAGAGAAATCTTGACAAAGTCTTGAAAACTTTGTCAAAAACGCCCCCTTGCTGTGAGTGACGGGTGATTTACATACAGTGGTGTGAAAAAGTGTTTGCCCCCTTCCTCATTTCCTGTTCCTTTGCATGTTTGTCACACTTAAGTGTTTCGGAACATCAAACCAATTTAAACAATAGTCAAGGACAACACAAGTAAACACAAAATGCAATTTGTAAATGAAGGTGTTTATTATTAAAGGTGAAAAAAAATCCAAACCATCATGGCCCTGTGTGAAAAAGTGATTGCCCCCCTTGTTAAAACATACTATAACTGTGGTTGTCCACACCTGAGTTGAATTTCTCTAGCCACACCCAGACCTGATTATTGCCACACCTGTTCACAATCAAGGCATCACTTAAATAGGAGCTGCTTGACACAGTAAGGTCCACCAGAAGATCCTTAAAAGCTACACATCATGCCGAGACCCAAAGAAATTCATGAACAATTGAGAAAGAAAGTAATTGAGATCTATCAGTCTGGAAAGGGTTATAAAGCCATTTCCAAAGCTTTGGGAATCCAGCGAACCACAGTGAGAGCCATTATCCACAAATGGCGAAGACATGGAACAGTGGTGAACCTTCCCAGGAGTGGCCGGCCGCCCAAAATTACCCCAAGAGCGCAGCGACGACTCATCCAAGAGGTCACAAAAGACCCCACAACAACGTCCAAGGAACTGCAGGCCTCACTTGCCTCAGTTAAGGTCAGCGTTCATGCCTCCACCATCAGGAAAAGACTGGGCAAAAATGGCCTGCATGGCAGAGTTCCAAGGAGAAAACCACTGCTGAGCAAAAAGAACATCAAAGCTCGTCTCAATTTCTCCACAACACATCTTGATGATCCCCAAGACTTTTGGGACAACATTCTGTGGACCGATGAGACAAAAGTGGAACTCTTTGGAAGGTGTGTGTCCAAGTATATCTGGCGTAGAAGGAACACTGCATTTCAGAAAAAGAACATTATACCAACAGTAAAATATGGTGGTGGTAGTGTGATGGTCTGGGGCTGTTTTGCTGCTTCAGGACCTGGAAGACTTGCCGTGATAAAAGGAACTATGAATTCTGCTGTCTACCAAGAGATCCTGAAGGAGAATGTCCGACCATCTGTTCGTGTACTCAAGCTGAAACGAACTTGGGTTCTGCAGCAGGACAATGATCCTAAACACACCAGCAAGTCCACCACCGAATGGCTGAAGAAAAACAAAATGAAGACTTTGGAGTGGCCTAGCCAAAGTCCAGACCTGAATCCTATTGAGATGTTGTGGTATGACCTTAAAAAGGCCGTTCATGCTCGAAAACCCTCTAATGTAACTGAATTAGGACAATTCTGCAAAGATGAGTGGGCCAAAATTCCTCCAGGACGCTGTAAAAGCCTCATTGCACGTTATCGCAAACGCTTGGTTGCAGTTGTTGCTGCTAAGGGTGGCCCAACCAGTTATTAGGTTTAGGGGGCAATCACTTTTTCACACAGGGCCATGATGGTTTGGATTTTTTTTTTCACCTTTAATAATAAACACCTTCATTTACAAATTGCATTTTGTGTTTACTTGTGTTGTCCTTGACTATTGTTTAAATTGGTTTGATGTTCCGAAACACTTAAGTGTGACAAACATGCAAAGGAACAGGAAATGAGGAAGGGGGCAAACACTTTTTCACACCACTGTATCTCATGCACTAGCCTGAGACGGTTATCATCAGATCACTGGATGTTCTACTCTGCCCAGCTCTGACTACATACATGTCCCCTAAATCACTTGTCTGTCTATAGTCTGCTGACTGTTCACTGCATCCCATGATGAGAAACATCCAGTCAAAACACAGCAAAGCTGGGAGAGCTGGAGGGGAGGGGAGGGGGATGTGAATTGTGAACTTTTTACACAGGATGTGCCTGTCTCAGGCTAGTGCATGAGATATGTAAATCACCTGTCACTCACAGCAAGGGGGCGTTTTTGACAAAGTTTTCAAGACTTTGTCAAGATTTCTCTAACTGAACAATAAAAGAGGATTGCTCAGGCCTCGAGTAAATCTGTGTGGCAAGACTGGGCTCAAATGAAAGGAAATCTTATTCTCTACATTATGACATCAGAAAATTACTGTTTAACTGTGTTGCCTGATGCTTCCTTCAGAGGCTTCTTACACTGGTATTTTGGTTTGTGGTAACTTCTCCGCAGTAGATTAATCAACCCTCAGTTAATATTTTAATTATGAGACAATGCTGGTTGTGTAAACCCCTTGAATCTTGGTCTTGGTGTTGGTCTTGGTGTTGGTCTTGGTGACTCCAAAAGCATGGTATGTAAAACAATCCTAGTTTTGCCTCACATGCGCCCTACATCATCTAAAATAAGTGAGGCACCCAACAGCCAGACTGAGACATACTTGTCTACTGGAGGTGGGTGGCCTAGAAAGCACATTATGTGGTCACTAGACTCTCCACTGAGATACAAACAACAACTAAGTAATTCAGCTAAAATATTACTTTTGGGTGGACTTATCCTTTAATTACCAGATTCCGAAGCTTTGACTGTTTTTGTTTTATTGTCTGACGTAGGAAACAGATTGGGCTCAAGCCACCATGCCAAAAAGGGAAGTGCATTTCTGTATTGTGGATAAATACTGTGTTTCCATAATGTATTCGGAGCACACAAAGAACACTCTGGATGTGAAATTAAAATGATGTACATTTACATGGTCACAATGAGAGTTTCTTTAATCAGCTCAGCTGATAATTTTAAAATAAATTAGAAACTCATCGGGTTACGCAGGTTTTAAATGAAGAATGTGTTTTCACTAAAGCTTACATTTCTATGTCTAATCCGAAATAGGCTAGAGATCACACCGCAACAGCGCGCGACTTAAAAATTAATAGTGACGCCAGCTACACATTCTGCCATGGGTGTCTGAATGTTTTCTTGGTCACTTAAAGTGAAACTGTTCTGCCAAATTAGTGCAAAGTAACAAGTCCTCCTGATGAGCCCACCCCCTCCGCTGCCGACACCTACCTTACCCATGCTCTCCTATTATGCCCCGTACACACGGTCGGATTTTCCGACGGAAAATGTCCTATCGGACAATGTTGTCGGAAATTCCGACCGTGTGTAGGCTCCATCGGACTTTTTCCGTCGGATTTTCCGACGGACAAAGTTTTATCTCCTGCTCTCAAATTTTCAGACAACAAAGTCCTATCGGACTTTTTCCGATCGTGTGTAGCGAATTCCGACGAAAAAAGTGCCACGCATGCTCAGATCACATTATAAGACCAAAGCTATTGGCTACTAGCCTCTACGTAGTCCCGTCGTAGGCAACAAACGTCACCACGTTCAGAATGATCGGATTTTCCGACAACTTTGTCCGACCGTGTGTATGCAACACCAGTGTCGGACAAAATCCGTCAGAAAAAATCCGATGGATTTTGTGGTCGGATTTTCCGACCGTGTGTACGGGGCATTAGACTTAAGTGTAAGAAGTCACAAAAGGAGGACACGTTGGACTTTTCAGGTACTTAAGGGACATTTAAAATCTTTCTTGATTCTTTATTTGCATGTACCGTATATACTCGAGTACAAGCCGAGTTTTTCAGCACATTTTTTTGTGCTGAAAAAAATGCCCCCCTCGGCTTATACTCTAGTCAAGCATTTTTCTGTTGCAGAAAATGCCATTTTCCGAGCCGACTTTGGGGCCCCGTATCTCAGGGCCACTTGGTGCTAGGTACCCCCAAATTTGGTATGCAAACCCAGTGGAACCAGCACTACAACATATCCAAAAGCTGGGGTTCCTAGCACGGAAAATGTCATTCTCTGCTGCAGAAAAGTGCTTGACATTTACCGAACCGACTTTGGATATGTTGTACTAGTTCCACTGGGTTTGCACACCAAATTTGGGGTTCCTAGCACTAAGTGGCCCTGAGATACGGGGCCCCAAAGTCGGTCAACTGGGTCCATCTGCAGCAATATCATTTCGGCACCCTTTGGGTCCAGAACACCCAAATTTTGGCTGCAGCTAGGGGGCATCTAGGAACCCTTAACTACCGAGTTTGAAGTTTGGGGGAGCTATGGCTGCAAATGGACACAGTGAGGCTGCAAATGTGCATTGTTGAACGTCTTTTCCACTTACAGTAACTGCGCATTTCTCACCCTATGCTTATACTCGAGTCAATAAGTTTTCCCATTTTTTTGTGGTAAAATTAGGTGCCTCGGCTTATATTCGGGTCGGCTTATACTCGAGTATATACAGTAAATAAAAAAGAAGTGGATATAAATAATGGACTCCCATATGTTTAGTCCATGTCACATATAATGTGTGACACATATGATCTAGAAACCACCTTGTTAATGCCTCAATGCATTTTGTGGGGTAAACCCTATTTTATTATACCTAACAAAGATATTTATATGTAATTGTTGTTCTAGACTTTTCCCTTGGATCCCTCCTGAGTAAGCGGGTTTTCCCCCTGCGAAACATGTTGCGGCATTAACAAGGGTTCTATAGGACTCTCTATATGTATCACACATTATATGTGACGTGGATTAAACATATAGGAGTCCATTACGTATGGAATTTGGATCCTATTTTGTTTTTTAGCTAATGATAGGTACATCCACTTCTTTTTTAATTGCATGCTAATAAAGGATCAAAAAAGATTTTTATTGATTATAAACTTAATTTTTTTTTTTTAAATAGTAAAAGATGTTAAAACACCAAAACGTAAAACTGCTAAAATTTCTCCAGCTGACATCATCCAATCCTGCAGCGGTATGTGGAATGTCAGCGCAGTGTGAGGGGAACACCGGCGGCAGTGGGAAGCAGGCCCAGGCATTTTAGACTGCGCAGCCCTTTTACAAATAATGACAACTACCAGTTTCTCTATGTCTTTTAGTCATATTTAGCCTTCTTCACTCCATTGGTGTCAGTAGTTTATTTTTGCTATTTTATTTTTTTTATAATTTCTTTACATTTTTTTTTATTCTTTTACAATTATATTTTTTGTTTGTTTTTTTAGAACCCCCCATTTTCTATACCTCAGCCTCAAAAAAAGCACTGATCACTGACTCTGTCATTTCAGACAAGGAAGGGGCCAGTAAATTACACATTTACCAGCCCCTTCCCCACTCTCCATCCTGACAGATCCCTCGCAGCAGGCAAAGGGACATTAGGGAAGCGGACAGAGCTGGGGGGGTCAAAGCGGGGACAGGAGAGAGGACAGCAGGGCCAGAAGAGAGGAAACAGTGGGGCCAGAAGAAAGGAAGCAGAGGGGCCAGAAGAGAGGAAACAGAGGGGCCAGAAGAGAGGAGACAGGGGGGCCAGAAGAGAGGAAACAGGGGGCCAAAAGAGAGGAAACAGCGGGGTCAGAAGAGAGGAAACAGAGGGGCCAGAAGAGAGGAGACAGGGGGGCCAGAAGAGAGGAAACAGGGGGCCAAAAGAGAGGAAACAGCGGGGACAGAAGAGAGGAAACAGCGGGGCCAGAAGAGAGGAAACAGCGGGGCCAGAAGAGAGGAAACAGTGGGCACGGGAGATCACAGCGGGGATGGGAGAGAGGACAGTAGGGCCAGAAGAGAGGAAACAACGGGGCCAGAAGAGAGGAAACAGGGGGACCAAATGAGAGGAAACAGCGGGGCCGGGAGATCACAGCGGGGTCGGGAGAAAGGACAGCAGGGCCAGAAGAGAGGAAACAATGGGGCCAGAAGAGAGGAAACAGGGGGCCAGAAGAGAGGAAACAGCGGGGCCAGAAGAGAGGAAACAGCGGGGCCAGAAGAGAGGAAACAGCGGGGCCAGAGGAGAGGAAACAGCGGGGCCGGGAGATCACAGCGGGGTCGGGAGAGAGGACAGCAGGGCCAGAAGAGAGGAAACAATGGGGCC
Source organism: Lithobates sylvaticus (assembly GCA_028564925.1). Lineage (NCBI taxonomy): Eukaryota > Metazoa > Chordata > Amphibia > Anura > Ranidae > Lithobates > Lithobates sylvaticus. The sequence continues at coordinate 48,773,179 of CM053038.1, read as the reverse complement.
AGAAGAGAGGAAACAGGGGGGCCAAAAGAGAGGAAACAGCGGGGCCAGAAGAGAGGAAACAGCGGGGCCAGAAGAGAGGAAACAGCGGGGCCAGAAGAGAGGAAACAGCGGGGCCAGAAGAGAGGAAACAGCGAGGCCAGAAGAGAGGAAACAGCGGGGCCGAGAGATAGCATCGGGGTCGGGAGAGAGGACAGCAGGGCCAGAAGAGAGGAAACAGCGGGGCCGAGAGATCACAGCGGGGTCGGGAGAGAGGACAGCAGGGTCAGAAGAGAGGAAACAGTGGGGCCATTTCCTTAATGGACGTTATTCTTGCACTTACGACACAAGCAATAGCTAAAGCCTGGAGATGCTCTACCCTTAGTAAAATGGAGACCAAATCTATAATTACTCAAGTATTGTTCCATGAAAAGATGAAGGCCAGACTTTCCAATACCATGACCACATATTTGACGATCTAACAACCTTGTGCTGAACAGCTCCTGCCCTCTGGGTTTGAGGTGCAAGTACTCCACCTGTGTTGAGATCATTGCCACTCAGGCAGTGCTGCTGTTTGCTGTGCCTCTTGTGCTAATTTATCCAGAGTGGTGTCTAATACAGGAGGTGTGTTACTGGCCAGATCACCAGGTAAAAACAGAGGGCAAAAAAGCCCAAGAAAAAAAAACTGATGCAGCCACCACATCTAACGATTGGTAAGCTGCAATATATAACATTTTTGATTTTGGGTTTATTATCACTTTAACACTTGGTTAAGAGTATTATTATAAATGCAAGCAGACAAACTGATCGCTGTTGGCGTTGCGGCCTACACTCAGGCACCCTATTACATATTTTCTGGGACTGCCCTGTGCTCCAAACTTTTTGGCAACTGGTGCTTAAGCTCGTACAGCAACTCACCGACATCTCCCTTCAGGATAACCCAGCTGCGGTTCTCCTTAACCTTACTCCCCTATCAAGGAAACCTTACCACAAATCCCTCTTCAAGCATTTCCTTAATGCTGCTCATGCCAGCATCCCTCCTCTTTGGAAGCAACAGTCTGCGCCAACGGTAGCCCAATGGTTCGCAAGAGTGAAAGACATTGAGCAAATGGAAGATCTGACCTCTGCTTTACCAGATAAGTCAGAGGAACATAAGTCTAGATGGTTTCATTGGAATCTCTTTCGCTTCTCTGACGAATTCCACCAATACATGGCAGGATCCACCATCTAGGATCCCCATCGGCAGTTCAGCGTTACCGATCTTGGCTCCCTGGGGGCAACTTTGAGGGTTTTTTTTTTCTTTTTCTTACTCTCTCTCTTTTTCTCTCCCTTTCTCTTTCTCTCTTTCCCTCGTCTTCTCTTTCTTTCCCTTTCCTATTTCTCCCTTTCAATAAAACAGACCCAAAAAGATGGGCACAGATGTTTATGTTTACCCTATATTAGACTTCCCGGGTAGTATAAGTCTGACTGAATAGCGACCTTCACTCACATGCAACTGTTTTGTATGGTTGTTATACTTGATGTGTTCATTACAGTCTATATGCAATGTGAAGTTGCCTTTATGTTTGTATCTGTGTCATATCTTTAAATAAAAAATAAAAAAAATAAAAAATAAATGCAAGCAGTTGAACTGGATTTGACTTTGTATCAGCCTCTTGCAGTCCCTGTGCACCGGAGCTTAGATTGAGTTTAGATTGGGAGAAGGAGCAATAGCACAAGGAGGCAATTAGGTCATGCACCAATAAAGAGCATAATGATTGGAGCAGAGTAAAAGATAGATGAGCTCCTCGATGTACTGCTTCCCCTTTAATATCATGTTAAAGATAGGGGGTGGGTCCATGACAGCCTGGGTTGAATGATACTGATTATCATTCAACCCCCAAAGACTGAGGACATCTAGTGGTAGATAAGAATTGTGGAAAAAAAAAAACATTGAGCGCCTCCAGATTGAAGGCGATTATTGCAGCAAAAGTTGCATTTTGTTTTATCTTTAAATGGTCTAGTATTTTCTTATGTTTTTGAAGGAGTTTTGTTTATTTATTTATTTTTTTTAATTTTTTTTAGGAGTTTTGCTTTATTGGTTTTTAATAGGGCTGTGGAAATTAAAGATGAATTCCTCGATTAATCCTTAATTTTTTTGATCAATCAAAATTCTTTTGATCGGTACTCACCTCTCCGCTGGCTTCCGGGTCTTCAGGGAGTTCTGTCGGAGATCCGGTGACGTCACGGACATCACGTCACCGGACTCCTCCCCCCTTCCCCAGTGCCTCTGTCTGCTAACAAAGGGAAGGGGGGGAGAAGTCCGGTGACGTTGAAGTTCTGATTGAACGTAACGCGTATGGGGGAGGAGCTACGCATGACGTCACCCGCTGCTGCCCTATGGAACTAACACGATTGTCGGCTTTACATGCTGTGTTTTTATCATCTTTATGTTAGAAGTTTGTGTTTGAACACAAAAATGAAATCTTATACTTAAGCGGTGAGAACTTAGATCTTTTCTTTCTACCCATGACCTGCGTCCTTGCTGAGATCTAAGGAGACGTGAGAGAAGTTTATGGTCCGTGTTAACCCTTTTAATACCCGCTTGCATGACTACCTGTTTGCACAGGGGTCCATGCCATAAGGTGAGAGTGATTAGTTAGACCGGAGGTGGAGGGATTGTCACGCTACTGTAGAAAAAAATGACTTACGTCAGTGCTACAGTTTTAATTTAAAACGTATTTGTGTGAACTGTGAAGTTAAGTCATGGATTGTGGAAACTAACTAGTGTCGGGTGATTGTATACAGTGTATACCACATTTACCACTGACTAATGCAGAGCTGCAATGCAAGGAGATCAGCTAAAAGTAGTTGGATCTGTATGTGCGTTATAATTAATCGAAATTAGTCAATTAATCGATTAAAAAAAAAATATCGATTAATCGAACACGAAAATTTTAAATCAGTAACAGCCCTAGTTTTTAATAACCAGATTCCTAAACTGGTGTTTTTATATCTTACAGGAGTTCAGCTTTAATATAATTTTGAGGAACAAGCATGTAAAATGGTGAAAATGTATCTATAATGAATAGTTGCCGACTTCAAAGCATCATTTGCTTTTTGAATTCTAAAGTAACTGAACAAAAGAGCTCCTAAACAGCTCTGAGATGTTAAAGTTCCTGTGACGGCACAAAGATAGGATTTCTTCTTTTCATTCTACAATGGACACTTGTGATCACGTGATCAGTGGCCGGTAGTGTCTGTGTACCGGATTCGGTGACTAAAGCTAACTCACCCAGTTAACTATTGTCCATTCACCAGCGGCACTGTCCACCCTCACCCATAGCAGCTCTCTGTCGCTGAAGCTTTATCGACACTTGATCATTTACATGAAGTTGACATTCTCCAAGTTTACTCAGGGGTCTGTAATTGTATTCTTTCTCCAGTTCTGCATTACCAACCGTGAAAATGGAATCCTATCATCCCTGACCAATTTTTAATGTACAAAATGATTTGGCCGAGGTTCAAAGCAAAGCACAATTGAAATCAGGTGAATGATACATGTATTTTTTTTTTGTCTGGGCTGAAATTTGATTGTTTTTTTTTTTTTTTCTTGTATGAATTTCAGACTAAGGCAGAGAGGTTTAAGCTCTGAGAATATAGAACGATAGACTGAACCTTTGTGTTTATTATTGGAGAATGTAAAATTCTAATTTATTAAAAATAATCACTGTATTTGTCTTAGAATTTCTAATAGAACAGAAAGTTTCATGTGAAGGTATGTTCCAGTCAAGCATGACAATTGTACATTTAAACAGATTTAGGGGGCCAAGTTCTTCTGATTGACTCTTGGGGTGCATTTAGAAAACAGCTGTGTGGACTTACCATGGCCATACTGCTGACTTACAAAAGCCACAAATTGTAATGTGTGCGGTCCACAGGAGGACTATTGGGAACCCGCCTCCGAGGTTCATGCCCCACGGCTTGTACGTCTTTTTCATACTCATAATCCTGACAGACCTACTCCCTTGGCCCCCAGAGGTCCCTCACCGGGGGGGGGGGGGGGTCCTGTAATGTCTGATTCATCCACTGGGGGCTCAGTCATCTCCACTATCCCCTCAGCACATTGATGAGGTCTCAGCCACATTACCTGATACCTCCTCTTGTTACTATTTAAACAGTTGCTGCCAATGACTCATCATTCGTGCTAGGAATCTGTTACCAGGCCTAGTGCACCAGCCGTATGTTGCTGCTTACTTCTCCAAGTTTGGGCCGGACAGAGCCCCACTTCATCCTCTCCGTTTGGGCTGGATAGAGCCCCACTTCCTCCTCTTCGTTTGGGCCGGACAGAGCCCCACTTCATCCTCTTCGTTTGGGCCGGACAGAGCCCCATTTCCTTCTCTTTGTTTGGGCCGGACAGAGCCCCACTTGATCCTCTTTGTTTTGGGCCGGACAGAGCCCCACATCATCCTCTTCATTTGGGCTGGATAGAGCCACACTTCCTCCTCTTCGTTTGGGCCGGACAGAGCCCCACCTCATCCTCTTCGTTTGGGCCAGACAGAGCCCCATTTCATCCTCTATGTTTGGGCCGGACAGAGCCCCACTTCATCCTCTTCGTTTGGGCCGGACAGAGCCCCACTTCATCCTCTTCGTTTGGGCCAGACAGAGCCCAATTTCATTCTCTTCGTTTGGGCCGGACAGAGCCCCACTTCATCCTCTTCGTTTGGGCCGGACAGAGCCCCACTTCATCCTCTTCGTTTGGGCCAGACAGAGCCCCACTTCATCCTCTTCGTTTGGGCCAGACAGAGCCCCACTTCATCCTCTTCATTTTGGGCCGGACAGAGCCCCACTTCATCCTCTTTGTTTTGGGCCGGACAGAGCCCCACTTCATCCTCTTCGTTTGGGCTGGATAGAGCCCCACTTCCTCCTCTTCGTTTGGGCCGGACAGAGCCCCACTTCATTCTCTTTGTTTGGGCCGGACAGAGCCCCACTTCATCCTCTTCGTTTGGGCCGGACAGAGCCCTACTTAATTCTCTTTGTTTGGGCTGGATAGAGCCCAACTTCCTCCTCTTCGTTTGGGCCCGACAGAGCCCCACTTCATTCTCTTCGGTTTGGGCCGGACAGAGCCCCATTTCATCCTCTTTGTTTGTGCCAGATAGAGCCCCACTTCCTCCTCTTCGTTTGGGCCGGACAGAGCCCCACTTCATCCTCTTTGTTTGGGCCGAACAGAGACCCACTTCATCCTCTTCGTTTGGGCCGGACAGAGCCCTACTTCATCCTCTTCGTTTGGGCTGGATAGAGCCCCACTTCTTTCTCTTTGTTTGGGTCAGATAGAGCCCCACTTCCTCCTCTTTGTTTGGGCCAAACAGAGACCCACTTCATCCTTTTCGTTTGGGCCGGACAGAGCCCTACTTCATCCTCTTCGTTTGGGCTGGATAGAGCCCCACTTCCTCCTCTTCGTTTGGGCCAGACAGAGCCCCACTTCATCCTCTTCGTTTGGGCCGGACAGAGCCCCACTTCATCCTCTTCGTTTGGGCCGGACAGAGCCACCACTTACTAATCTTCATTTTGGGCCAATGAACACTTCACCACCATCTCTTCAGACCTACGGAGTGTCCCCATCAGCATAACGCAACTCACTGCAAGTATACCTGAACTGCATAAACTTAGTACTTCTGAACTGCTAATGCCTTGCTGACCCTCCTGATACCTAGGTTATGGCTGTATATAAACTCTCTAAATAAACCCCAACTAACCCTTCAACATACCTTTATTCCTTTATCTGTAATTTGCCATAAGGTGTAACCACTTAACTACATAGTATGTATATTAGTCCGAAGCTGTGATCCTCTACAAAAACGCTACTAGCTAACTGCCTGAGACATTACACAAATGTAGGAGGGTTCATCTTCACAGAACAACCATGTAAGAGAGTTCTTTTCCACTCACCTCTAATGTAGGAGGGTACTTTTGCTCTGACCTCCAATGTAAGAGGGTTCTTTTCTACTGACTACCAACATGAGAAGCTTCTTCTCCACTGACCACCAGTGTAAGAGGTTTATTCCCCAATGACCACCAGTGTAATATGGATCTTCTCCACTGACCACCAATGTAGGAGGATTCTTCTCCATTGACCACCAATATAAGTGGGATCTTTTCCACTGACCACCAATGTAAGAAGGTTTTCCTATACTGACCACCGATGTAAGATGGTTCCTCTAGACCAGGGTCAAACACAATTTCATCGTGGGCCACATCAGACTTATGATTCTCCTCAAAAGGGCCGGTTATATCTGTAAGATTAGATGTCTCCCCTTACATTAGATGTCAAGAGCCACCCCACCATCAGAAGTTGAGTCCCCTACTCTCCCTAACATCACAGTGCACCCCCTTTCCTTATGCTGCTGCTGGAAAGAAGCTGGATGCATTGCTTGAAAGCATAAAGTAGGGGTCTGGAGAAGGACCAGAGGAGGGCTGGAGCTCTCCTGCAGCTGCAGGAGAGGTGTGGGGGCCACATGAAATGGCCTGGAGGGACTTTTGTTTGACACCTGTGCTCTAGACCAATGGTCTCCAAACTGCAGCCCAGGGGCCGAATGAAGCCCTATACTTGCCTTTGTCCGGCCCTTGGGGCACTATTCCTTCCACTGTGAAAAACAATGAGTCAATCATTTCTGCACTGCTCCCACTGTCCATGGTCCGGGCCCCCTAAAGTTTGAAGCACAGTAAACTGGCCCTTTGTTTAGAAAGTTTGGAGACCCCTGCTCTAGACTGACAAAAGCCACCAATGTAGAAGGATTCTTCTCAAATGATCACAATCATAATCGTTTTTTTTTCCACAGCCACCAATGTAAGAGGGTTCTTTACGCTAGACCACCATCGTAAGAAAGTTCTCCTCCACAGCCACCAATGTAACAGGGTTCTTCATTGACCACCAATATAAGTTTGCACTATTTTACAACATAGAAGGGTCTACTGGCAACTTTTTTAAAAGTGTTCTTCTCCACTGACCCCAGTGTAAGTGGGCACTTATTCACCGACCACCATTTTAAGGAGCATATCTTCCACTTGTGGGCGGAGCCTACTTGCCCTGCATACTTTCACATGTACGCACTCATCAATGCCCAGCACCAGGTGCGGCCGTGTTCATGTGAAAGTCAACATTATGTCTGTACCCGTCTTAGCAATAAGCCATACACTGTGTGCAGTAGCTAGAAATACAGAGTCCCTCTGTAAAGCATTCTGTCCAATGTGACTACACACCTTCCTTGTTGTATGTTGCATTTAGGAGGAACACTGCTGAGCTTGTGCCATCTCCACACGTCCAACGTACCTCTGTAACCTCACTCCCAGTGAGAGAATGGGGTCCTGCCGAGCACCTAGCGGGGACCTCAAGTGTGCTCTCACTTAACTCCTTTACTCTCCTGTACCATGTGGCTAGGTGTTTGGGACCTCCGTAAAAGATGGGTTTGGTCCCAGTTACTTTGGGGAAATGCCTGCTAGGAAGGTAGCCAGATAAATGACCCCCTTACTACCTTAGGACCTGTCACCTTCGCCAGGCACCACGCTTTATGACCAGCTACTATACACTTCCCACCAGTTCATGGTTTCCCCATGACAACTGCATTCCAAATTCAACTTTCCTGCCAATTTAACCTTTCGTAGTGGTCTTGCTTTGTATCCCATGTGGGCTTTATAGCTCCTGTTCTTCTGCTATGCCATGTACCACCATGCTCCACTTGAATAACTTCAGACCGGGCTTGGAACAGTTGATGCAACTTTACTGAGCATTCAGCAACACAGTTTAACAGCACAGCACACTGAAACAGTGTCCAGTCTTTACTAACTGAGGAGTACAAAAAAGGGGGAAGGAATACTAAACCTATTAAACCTAGGTTGGTCTTTAAAGGCATAGGAAACAACAACGAAGAATGAAAAAGTAACAAAATGTATTGCTAATACATAGCATAGAATGAAGCATTCAAAGAATTAAAAATCATGCATACTAATACACAATAAACAGTAAGCCCTTGTGCATCAACGCGTTTCACCGTTAGGCTTCTTCAGGACACAATCAAGGTTCTATAGATAGCAAATAGAGAGAACGGATCTCACTGTCTGAAATGGAGCATATTGGTTTTAAAATTATGATAATCATAAAACATATACATTTAAAAACACGTGTCTGTGCAATGGGAGAAATCAGGTATAAATCCATTTTCTGTGCAGCTGCAGCACCCCCTCATTTCCGCCTCCCCTGATCTCAGCATTCAACAGAGTCCATGAGCTGACTCCAGCCTTACTCTGGTCCTCCTCCAGACCTTGCACTTCCTGCTACCTAGCTCCGCCCTCAGCTTCTTCCCGGTAACAGCACAAGGTAAGGGGGGTGCCTTGTGATGTAGGGGAGGGTAGGGGACTTTTGATGGTGGGGGGCTCTTGACATCTGATGTTAAGGTGGGGTGCTATGGACATCTGCTTATAATTATTATGGGAATAATACAATTCTATGCCAGTTGAAAAGGAGGGTCACACACTGCTGGTGTCATCCACAATAAAATGTATTGGAAACTCCTCAAATCAGAACACCATGGCAGAACCATGTTCTGTCTGAGCAGCATCCACTAAAATTCATTAAGGTGTGTTTTTTCCACAAAAAATTTGCATTTGAAAAATTGCTGTGCAAATGTTGTGGGACATAAAAAATTGCAACAACAGACATTTTTCCTCCCGACCTTTACTTTCAAAAAATATATAAATATTAATAATAATAATAATAATAAAAAATAACGTTTTTTCGTTCTTTCGGATTTTTGTATTTTTCTTTATGGTTTTTGTTTTTTCTGACAATTCGTTTTCATATGCATTCGTCAAAAGAATCTTTCGTTCATTCAGATGTTTCCGAATGAACAAATATGCAGATTTTCGTCCGAAAACTAATTTGTAACTAAATTAATTGTACATGTCTATCAAGGACAATATGACTGGTGTGGAGATGATGAGGGACAATATGAGTGGTGTGGAGGGGATCAGGGACAATATGACTGGTGTGGAGGTGATCAGGGACAATATGACTGGTCTGGAGGTGATCAGGGACAATATGACTGGTGTGGAGGTGATCAGGGACAATATGACTGGTCTGGAGGTGATCAGGGACAATATGAGTGATGTGGCAGTGATCAGGGACAATATGACTGGTGTGGAGGTGATCAGGGACAATATGACTGGTCTGGAGGTGATCAGGGACAATATGAGTGATGTGGCAGTGATCAGGGACAGTGGGACTGGTGTGGAGGTGATCAGGGACAATATGACTGGTGTGGAGGTGATCAGGGACAATATGACTGGTGTGGCAGTGATCACAGACATTGTGAGTGGTGCGGGGGTGATTAGCAACTCTGTGAGTGGGTGACAGTGATTAGGGACAATGAGTGGTGTGACAGTGATCAGGGACACTAGGACCAGTGTGGTGGTGATCACGAACACCGTAACAGCTGTGTCAGTGATCACGGACACCATAAGTGATGTGACGGTGATCAGGGACACTGTAACCGGTGTGGCAGTGATTAGGATCACTTTGAGTGAGTGGCAATGATTAGGGACACTGATTGGTGACAGTGAGTTAAAAAGAAAAAGTATAATTTATTTTTTATTTACATTATTTATTCTAATATTATTATTATGATTGTTATTATTTTTTTAAACACTGTCACCCTAGCAGTAGTGTCAGCTAAGTGCTTTTACAACCATGATAGCTGTAGAAGCAATAATTTCTCACTCTCTCACAGCCATTACAGAGAAATACACAGAAATCTCAGGCTCCCACCATGCTCTCTGCCCCCCCCCCCCCGGGGTGATCACCAACTCCCCCAGTGCTTTCCAGCCCCTGTACACTCCAGCTCCCCCAGAGCTCTCCAGCCACTCCCAGTGCTCATCGCCCCCCAGTGCTCTCTAGCCCCCCCAGTGCTCATCGCCCCCCATAATCTCCAGCCCCCGTGCTCTCCAGCTCCCCCCGTGCTCATCGCCCCAGTGCTCTCCACCCCCCCCCATGGTCTCCAGCCCCCCCCAGTGCTCATCACCCCCCCTAGTGCTCATCCCCCCATGCTCTCCAGCCCCACCCCCCCATGCTCTCCACCCCCTCCCAGTGCTCTCAGGTCCCCCTGTGCTCTTCAGTCTCCTATGCATTCCAGTCCCTCTGTGCTCTCCGCCCCCCTGTGCTGTTCGCCTCCCGTGTTCTCTGCCCCTGCTTATGTTCTCCAGACCCTCAGTGCTCTCCGGCCCACCCAGTGCTCTCCCCCCCCAGTGCTCTTCAGCCTCCTATGCATTCCAGTCCCTCTGTGCTCTCCGCCCCCCTGTGCTGTTCGCCTCCCGTGTTCTCTGCCCCTGCTTATGTTCTCCAGCCCCTCAGTGCTCTCCGGCCCACCCAGTGCTCTCCCCCCCCCAGTGCTCTTCAGCCTCCTATGCATTCCAGCCCCTCTGTGCTCTCCGCCCCCCCTGTGCTGTTCGCCTCCCGTGTTCTCTGCCCCTGCTTGTGCTCTCCAGCCCCCCGTGGTCCCCATCGCCCTCAGTGCTCTCCAGCTTCCCCTAGTGCTCTCCGCCCCTGTGCTCTCTGGCCTGGCCCCCTAGTGCTCTCCACCCCCGTGCTCTCTGGCCTGGCCCCCCTAGTGCTCTCCACCCTGTGCTCTCTGGCCTGGCCCCCCTAGTGCTCTCCACCCCCGTGCTCTCTGGCCTGGCCCCCCTAGTGTTCTCCACCCCCGTGCTCTCTGGCCTGGCCCCCCTAGTGCTCTCCACCCTGTGCTCTCTGGCCTGGCCCCCCTAGTGCTCTCCACCCCCGTGCTCTCTGGCCTGGCCCCCCTAGTGCTCTCCACCCCGTGCTCTCTGGCCTGGCCCCCCTAGTGCTCTCCACCCCTAGTACTCTCTGGCCCCCCTAGTGCTCTCCACCCCGTGCTCTCTGGCCTGGCCCCCTAGTGCTCTCCACCCCGTGCTCTCTGGCCTGGCCCCCCTAGTGCTCTCCACCCCTAGTACTCTCTGGCCCCCCTAGTGCTCTCTGGCCCCCCTAGTGCTCTCTGGCCCTCCGTGCTCTTCACCCCCTGTGCTCTCTGCCCACCCCCTAGTTCTCTCCACACTAACCTGTGTTTTCCACCCCCCCCCCCATGCTCTCCGTGCCTCCCAGTAAATATGCCATGGGCTGCTCAGTCTAAAATGCCCGGGCCTATTTTTTTGTCCCAATCCGGGCCTGTATATGGTATATATTATTTTTGCTTTTCAGTTAGGATACACTTTAGTTACCAGGTGCCTACATAGCAGACAGTGTACAGGCATGTGTCAGGAGCCAGGGGTGAGACTTCTGGAATTAATTTGAGGCTCTTAGAAGAGAATGTGCTATATCATGGGAAAAGCAAGGACTAGCCACTCAAAAAAAAAAAAAAAAGAAATGAGTTTCCTGGCAGAAAGCAGCAATTATTAGCAATACCGAATAAGGTTTTTTTTTTTTTTTTTTTTTTTTCTTTCTTCGACTGGAGTTGCTCTTTAAAGTGAGCAGCTTTCCCCTCGAACGGTACATGAAAGAAGCTCCTCATGTCAAGCGCTCTGCCCAGCCAAAACGTCTTGGTGTGCGGCTGGAGAAAAGACATGTCAAATTAGTGCTGACACGGGAGGCAGGCTGCATCTAACATAACAGATTAGAAAGCAATTGAAAATGCAAAGGGAGGAAGTTTCACTTTCAAGCCCCACTGGAGGTGCTGGCCCTGTCAGAAATTGCCCTTCAGCACTTCTCCGCCAACAAAGAGCCCTGTCGTCTTTAAACCTGGACACGAGACGGTGATGGCTTTATACATCACTGGATTCCGAGTTTAGAAGAAAGTTTTTGTGTCTCCTGTCCTCGGGCGTTGTGCAAGCTGTCTGCTGGGCTGCTACGCACTCAGGAGGGCGAGCTCTCTGTTTATGTGATTCCGATAAATACTATGATATCTTCTCAGCGGGTCTGCAGCTACCTTTAAGGCAAACTAATCGCAAATCGCGTGCCGTGAGAATTTCCCGCTACTTCACTGCCATATTCCCCATTACTGGTCCTTTGTACAAAGATGCCGCCTTCACAAGCTGTAATGCCCCGTACAAACGGTCCGTCAGATTTGACTGTGTGTATGCAACACCAGTGTCGGACAAAATCCGTCAGAAAAAATCCGGATTTTGTGGTTGGAATTTCCGACCGTGTGTACGGGGGCTAAGTCCGTAGGGTTCAATATTGAGTTGGCCCACCCTTTGTAGCTATAACAGCTTCAACTCTTCTGGGAAGGCCGTCCACAAGGTTTAGGAGTGTGTCTATGGGAATGTTTGACCATTCTTCCAGAAGCGCGTTTGTGAGGTCAGAAACTGATGTGGGACGAGAAGGCCTGGCTCACAGTCTACGCTGCTGCTGCTCTCCAAAAAAAAACATTGCTGCGTGCCTGAAGTTTGCCAAAAGAGCACCTTGGCAAACCACAATGCTACTGGGAAAATGTTTTGTGGACTGATGAAACAAAAGTTGAATTGTTTGGGAAGAATACTCAGCACTATGTATGGCGCAAAAAGGGCACAGCTCACCAGCATCATAACATCACCCCAACGGTGAAGTGTGGTGGAGGGAACATCATGATCTGAGTTTGTTTTGTTGCCTCAGGCCATGGACCACGTGTCATCATTGAGTGGTAAATGAATTCCCAAGTTTACCAATATACCCTGCAGGATGTCAGGATGGCTGTCCATCAGCTGAAGCTTAGTAGAAGTTGGGTGATGTAGCAGGACACAATAACCCTAAGCTTTAAAGTCCCTCGTAGTCTACCTCCTTCAGTGCCCGGGCACTGACATCACTTCCCCTCGTCACCACACAGTCATCTGGGACCTGTCACGTGTCCCAGATGACTGCGCGGCGTATCACGACACGCAGCGCCGATCGCGCATGCGCAGTAGGTGGCCGGCTGTGAAGCCACAGCTGGGTGCCCACAGTAAGAATGCCGGAGCGGGGAACGAGGGGGGGGGGGGCTTTGTTTCCCCGCATCGCTGGACCCTGGGACAGGTAAGTGTCCGATTTATTAAAAGTCAGCAGCTGCAGTATTTGTAGCTACTGACTTTCACATTTTCTTTTAGGGGGCACCCCACTTTAACTACTGAGTTTGAAGTTCGGGGGACCTATGGCTGCAAATGGGCACAGTGAGGCATGCAAATGGGCACAGTGAGGCTGGAAATTGGCACAGTGAGGCTGCAAATGGGCACAGTGAGGCATGCAAATGGGCACAGTGAGGCATGCAAATGGGCACAGTGAGGCATGCAAATGGGCACAGTGAGGCATGGGCACAGTTAGGCTGCAAATGGGCACAGTGAGGCATGCAAATGGGCACAGTGAGGCATGCAAATGGGCACAGTGAGGCATGCAAATGGGCACAGTGAGGCTGCAAATGGGCACAGTGAGGCATGCAAATGGGCACAGTGAGGCATGCAAATGGGCACAGTTAGGCTGCAAATGGGCACAGTGAGGCATGCAAATGGGCACAGTGAGGCATGCAAATGGGCACAGTGTGGCATGCAAATGGGCACAGTTAGGCTGCAAATGGGCACAGTGAGGCATGCAAATGGGCACAGTGAGGCTGCAAATGGGCACAGTGAGGTATGCAAATGGGCACAGTGAGGCATGCAAATGGGCACAGTGAGGCTGCAAATGGGCACAGTGAGGCATGCAAATGGGCACAGTGAGGCTGCAAATGGGCACAGTGAGGCTGCAAATGGGCATTGTTGACCCTTTTTTCCACTTACAGTAGCTGTGCATTTCTCACCCTAGGCTTATACTCGAGTCAATACGTTTTCCCAGTTTTTTGTGATAAAATTAGGTGCCTCGGCTTATATTCGGGTCGGCTTATACTCGAGTATATACGGTAAGTACATTGTGCTTGTGTATTGTTGCGGCTTAAATGGGGATCAGATCACATTTTATGGCAAATTACTACAGAAAACCAGTCAATTCCAAGGAGTTTACATACTTTTTCTTGCCACTGTATATATATATATATATATTTTATATACATATAAGTAATAGGTCTGTCTTGTTTTGTTCCTTGTATCCTTGAGAAAAAAAAAAAAAAAAAGGTTGAAAAATCACATTGCGGATTTCATTATGATTATGACACTATAAGTAAAATGTATACTTAGACTAAACGTAGGAATGTGAATACACATGCAGCACTTCAGTATGATACATTAGGTTAAAGCAATTTATTATAATAAACCATGTACAGGAAACTAATGAAATGACATTAAAACATTTAGTGGAGTGAAGCCATTAGTAGCTGCTTGTTTTTATACAGAGGAAACAGGGACCGAGCGGTAATTGTAGCTAATATATGATAAAACGAAGTGCAGAATTGACACACTTAGCTGATTGTTCCACACACTCTTAACTGGTTATGTGCAGCTTCGCAATGGAAGAAAATGGAAGCAAGTAGTAAGTCAGGGTTATTTACCAATATTGCAATTATAGACAAGCGTGCATAAAACGAACAAATCTGCAATTAGGTTTTATTGTTTAATGTACAATAGAGAAGTAAGAGCTAATTGTATATTGGATGCCATGTTGTTCCCGGGAACACCCCTTGTGGGAGGACTTTTCCAAGGGGTGCATCTCACCCTGCCTTGGGGAATACGGAGACTGCCTTTAATTCTGTTTTACACCTAGGGATCTATTTATAAAAAAATAAAATTACAGAGGCATTTACGCAGTCACCTCAAATAATCCCTGTAAAGTGAAATACTGCATTCAGGAATATACTGCAAGCGGCTTGCTATGAGGCCACATAAAGAAGAGGAGGAGCCAAGATGGCAGGCAGGAAACCCCAGAGTGCTTTCCTTTTTTTTTTCTTTTTTAAATTCTTTATTTCTTTACAGGAAAACAGAGATATTCAACTTAACCGCTTCCCGACCGCCTCCTGTAGATATACGTCAACAGAATGGCACGGGCAGGCAAAAGGACGTGGTCATAATGCTGATTTTACCTGAAATACTGCATTCAGGAATATACTGCAAGCGGCTTGCTATGAGGCCACATAAAGAAGAGGAGGAGCCAAGATCGCAGGCAGGAAACCCCAGAGTGCTTTCCTTTTTTTTTCTTTTTAAATTCTTTTTTTTTATCTCTTTTTTTGTTTTTACCACCAAAAGAAAGGAAAAAAAGGACGCCAATTTTGTTTTATTGCGACTTGCAAAAAGGGGCCTGGTCAAAAAAAAAAAAATGTAAAAGCTAAAAAAAAAGTAGCTGCTGACTTTTAATAAGTACACTTACCCTCCCAGGGCGCCCGCGATGTCGGTCGTGGAGGCCGAGATGTCCCTCGGCACTCCGGTCCCAGCGCCACCATCCTCAGTAAGGGAAACGGGCAGTGTTCGCTGCCCGTTTCCTACTGCGCATGCGCGATTCGTCGTGCGGCCTATTGCGCATGTGCGACTCGTCGCGCGGCCTACTGCACATGCGCGAGTCGTCGCACGGTGCTTTGTGAATGGGGAACGCGATGTGTTGTGGGACACATAACACACCGCGCCCCATTCACTAAAAGACGGCGCTAGGAGCAGAAGACAGAACAGCTCCGCGGAACAGGAAGAGGCAGATTAGGACAATCTGCCTAGCAACAGCCATTTCTGGTAAGTAAAAAAAAAAATGTTTTTTTTTTTTTTCATTTTAAATTTTTATTAACATTTTTATCAAGTTTTTTTTTTCAGGGTAGCCCTCCACTTTAAGCATAAAAGAAAGATACAGCGTAGCGTTTACATATTATGCCACATTATCTTCATATTACATACATGCTTCTACCTTTCTGTATTCTAAATCTGAAGACCTGTTATTTTTTTTACATTTCCCTCTTAATTACCCCCTACTTTTCTTACTATACTAAGACCCCCCCCCCCCCCCAAAAAAAGGGGAAAGGTGTATCTCTCCCTCCCCCCCCCCCCTCCCTCATGGTAACCAGAGTGCTTTTCAATCTTCCACATTGCCCCTACAAAATCCCTAGCTTCCTGGAGAGGCCCCCAGCCCTCTTTAGAGACCCTATCCCAGTGGCGTCGCTAGGGGGTGGTTTTTGAGGCTATAGCCCCGAATCTGGGGCCCATAGCCCCGAGTCTCTGCCAGTCCTCACTGGCATTGCACAGAGCAGGTAAGTAAAACATGTATGTTATTTTAATAAAAAAAATATTTTTACCTTTAGTAAAACTTTAAACCTCAACCTTTACCCAAGAGGAACCCTTGAAAATTGTTCAGGTCTCGGAGAACCTCCGCTAAATATTACTGTATCTACAGCTTGTATTACATTAGTGAGTTGTGGAACGGTTGTGGAATAAAAGAATAAAGACTGAGGCGTACTGTGTCTAGAGCAGTACTTCTCAACCTTATTAAGGATAGGGCCCAGTAAATTATTCCAAACCCTTTTGTGACCCAACAGTAGAAAAAGTATATACTCACAAAAATAGGAATACAAAAAATTGTATGGACATTCTGGAAGGCTCTGGATGGGGCTGGATGTCTCTGTGGGAGGATGAAGGTTCTGGAGGGGGTTAGGGGATTATGGAGCAGACTTGGTATGTTTTTGGAGGAACCTTTGGGGATAGGGCAGGGGCGTTGCTAGGTCTACAAAAGATCTGGGGCTAGAGCCCATAGCAGCGTAGTAAAGAAAGTCATACGCTTGGGCGGGCATACACATGTATATACAGTAATATATGTGTGTCTGTGTGTATATATCCCCAGAGAGCCCCCCCCTTACATCAGGGTCCCCAGAGAGCCCCCCTTACATCAGGGTCCCCAGAGAGCCCCCCTTACATCAGGGTCCCCAGAGAGCCCCCCTTACATTAGGGTCCCCAGAGAGCCCCCTTACATCAAGGTCCCCAGAGAGCTCCCCTTACATCAGGGTCCCCAGAAAGTCAGCCCTTACAATAGGGTCCCCAGAGAGCCCCCCCTTACATCAAGGTCCCGAGGGACCCCTGCAGAGACTCGGGGCTATGGGCCCCAGATTCGGGGCTATAGCCTCAAAAGCCCCCCCTAGCGACGCCACTGGGATAGGGTCTCTAGAGGGGGCTGGGGGCCTCTTCAGGAAGCTAGGGATTTTGTAGGGGCAATGTGGGAGATTGGAAAGCACTGTGGGGTTGGGGGGCTCTGTGGGACACTGTTATGGGTACTATAGGGAATGATGGCTTTGCAGCAAACTAGGGGGCAATGCTGGGGCCTGGGTGCACCATGGGAGGTTGGTGAGCTCTGAGGACTCTTGGGGGACCTGGGAGCATTGTGAAAGGTTGATGGTCACTGTGGGCCACTGTGGGAGGTTGGGTGGCACTGTGGAGGCTGGGAGGCTCTGTGGAAGGTTATGAGATCCCCAGCTAGCTGAAAGGGAGGAAGGAGGTGGCAGCCCGGCTGTGTACCACGGCTTGGGAGTTGAGAACCACTGATTTAGAGTGCACCCAGGGCAATTTTAGAGAAATGCCCCCTTACATTGGTAGTTGTTGAGAAGTGCACCTTACATTGATGGTTAGTGGAAAATTGACCAATTAAATTTGTGGTCATTGTTTGTGAGAGATTAATACACCACAATCCACCAGGGAGTCTCAATTCTGTCTCCTGACACATATCTGAATTCTGGCTGAGATTTTTTGTACAGGCTCATCACTTGACCCACCCAACACAAGGGCAGTTAGACCAAACCTATGCACTTACCCATCCTTCTAAATCTATAGCCACCTATAGTCAAAGACTAGCCAGCTTTATCAATTTCATTTTGGAATTTATCTACAAAGCTACAACTAGCTGTCTCATTAGCTAAATTCTAATGCCGCATACACACGGTCGGAATTCTCGTTGGAAAAAGCTCTGATGGTTTTCCCGTCGGAATTCCAACGGAATTTCGCTCAAACTGTCTTGCCTACACACAGTCACACCAAATTCCGACGGTCAATAACACCGCAGCATACAACACGTTCAACGGCACTATAAAAGGGAAGTTTAATGCTTCCGAGCATGCGTCAGAGAACTCGCTGTGGCAAGAGAAAGGCTATCAGAGGTTTTTCCCGCTCGCCCCCCCTTTCTCCTGTCAGGGAGAAGAGACAGCGGCTCTCACTAGGTTCCCTGCCCAACTTCCTGCCCGCTCTGTTCCTTCCCCATTGGCCATAACTGAGGGCCAATCAAAGGAGACTAGGAGAGGAGAGCATCATGGGACATGTAGTCCCAAAGAGGGAGGAGGCTACAGCTCGATCAAGAGGGAGATTGAGAGACTGCAGCCTGGAAAAAAGCTGAGAGGAAAGAGTGCTACAGGACAAAGAATGAGGAGTGTGCTGGGCCGAAGCCAGAGAGAGAGCAACGCTGCCCAGCGCCACCAGAGAGCCACGCTGCCCAGTGCCACCAGAGAGCCATGCTGCCCAGCGCCACCAGAGAGAGAGCTACGCTGTGCAGTGCCACCAGAGAGAGAGCCACGCTACCCAGCGCCACCAGAGTGCCACGCTGCCCAGCACCACCAGAGAGAGAGCCACGCTGCTCAGTGCCACCAGGGAGAGAGCCACACTGCCCAGCGCCACCAGAGAGAGAGCCACACTGCCCAGCGCCACCAGGAAAATGCTGTCCAGCGCCACCAGAGAGAGCCATGCTGCCCAGCGCCAACAGAAAGACATGCTGTCCAGCGCCACCAGAGAGCCACCAGAGAGACACGCTGCCCAGTGCCACCATAGAGACATGCTGTCCAGCACCACCAGAGAGACATGCTGTCCAGTGCCACCAGAGAGAGCCATGCTGTCCAGTGCCACCAGAGAGAGAGAGAGCCATGCTGCCCAGCTCCACCAGAGAGAGAAAGACTGAGCCACTGTCAGGGTACAGACATGCTACACTACTGACCAGAGCCACCCCCAGGGAACCCAGAGTGAGTGATCATCCAGCCGGAGGGATCACTGCTGTAGTTTCGCTGGGTCTGGTAAGAGGGCCTATTGGCCATTATCCATTACTTACGCTAGGGACTGTACTACGTCTGCAGTCTCTGACCATGATAATGTGATAATGACATTGTCAAAAAGGGGCAGTGCATGGGTGACCCTAAAATGATGCCCCTCCCTGAAAAAAGTTATGCAGATGCCCATGATTAAGTGTGATGACCTGTGCCAACCAACCAAATTTCAGTTTGCTTACCTTAGATCAGTGAATGATACATTGTGATTGGCTGCTGTGGGCTACTACACTAGGCACATTGCTCTGCCTTTTTGAATAAATCCAACAGAGTCCAACATGCAGCATAGGGCGATCCATTTTACTGACATCTGAAAATCAAAATGCATCGCAGAGATCAGTATATCTTTCTTGACATTCATTTAGATTTGAAGCTGCGAGCTTCTCTACAATGATTAGCTGTGTAGATAATAAACAAGGTTTTTGTTACTTTTTAGCTCACAGTGAACAGAAACTTGTGTATAGGTAAAGCCCCTCATGGGCAGCCACTGTTGCTTGGTTACATGTGCAGGTCGTTATGAAATCCTGTAAACATTAACCGTGGCATTTTCCCAGATGAAAACGGGCCATTCCGCCTCTGCAAGAACCATTGATCATGCCAAGTGATCTGGCTGGGAGCCATGAATAAACATACACGTGTATAAGGAAAAACAAGGACGCACACTGTAGAGAAGTCTGTACAATAAGGTGAGTGAATGGCTCTGGTGTGACAAAATACCTACACAGGGGTCAAGTCCTGGGGAAAAAAGTGTGGGAACTCCCACCCAAGATCCACTCCCCCACCAAAAAAAAAACATACGCTCATATGCACGAACGCTTCAAAAGTGGTATTTTTCATCCAATTTTCGTATTGTGTGTATGAAGCTTAACTGTTAGTACATAAAATAAAAAAAACAATCCTCAATAAACATAAATACGGTAATTCTCTGAATAATCAGCATTCATTCACTTGTGCTTCCATGCAAATGTGAACATCATGTTCTGATCTTTATTGGGGAATTTCATTTTGTATATAGAGTGTTTATGTGGTGAGTTTACACTTTTCATTGAACAGAGTTTGGATAACACAGGGTTAAACGGAAAGGTGATAAATGAACTGCACATTATCTGGACAGAATGCTTGGGAGATAGTGATGTGTTCCTGCTTAGGTGCTTGGGGGGCTGCAAACTCTGCAGGGCTCCAACACACACTCGCTGCAATTCCAACCCTTCACATATTTCCACATAAACATCCCTCCTGGCATTAAACTTTGCCAGGTATTGTGCTCAGCTTACCACCCCAAACTGATGTTCCTCCCTCAGCTCACCTCTCTCCCTGCATGTCCTGTGAGCAGAATAGCTGTGCTCCTCCTCTGGGTTCTCTCATCATATGGCACTGAAGATAGAGGAGGGGGGATTCAGCGGGACACACAGAGCAAGTATGCAGCAGACTGGGGGGGGGGGGGGGGGGGGGGACATGAGGAGACAGAAAATCAGGAGGGGCTGGTGGGGAGGAGTGCATCACGAGAGGTCTGACTAAATACAATCTCTTAGCAGCAGGGACCTGATCTACCTGTCAGCTAGCTGTGATTGACAGGTAGATCGAAGCGGAAGCTGTCATGGGGCCCCCTACTGGCAATGCCTGAATGGTCAGGTGTGCGGCACTTAATATTGCGAGCTGTGTCGGCGGCTGTTGGTGTTGCACCTGCCACACAGCTCACATACTTCAAAGTCTTGCAGGACACAGCTGCTAATGGGAACTGAGTTCCTGTTGTGGGAAAAGTACAGGAACTCCGTTCCCATGCGTTCCCACAGGACTTGAGCCCTGTACCTACAGCTTAGGGCAGTCTGTGATAGTAGGCTCTGTGTACAGTGTCCTTGGGAAACAGCACAAATGGGGAGAACTATTTGTTGTTAATTTTGGCCACATGTAGGTATATTCATCCATATAGATAGGGCAACCTTAGACGAACAACTAAAGAGCAACTTTAGGCTCCACCCAATTACCCCACCCCTCCCCACCAGCTGGAGACCACCCAGGTTGTATTGTTTGCTTTTTTATATATTAATCTTTCACAAGCAGATCCTCTTCAGATCTTTTCTTGTGGTTCTCAATGGTTCAGAGAGTGGGATGATATCAGTGCAACTCTCTGCATCGTTATTCTATGCGAGTGCAGGGCACTGTGGTGCTAATTCCTCGGGGGCAAGTCCATGATGTCCTGCGCTCACTGGATGTCCTCTGCCCAGCATCATTCAACCCAGAAGAGTATTATGTACCTGGTCCTGGAGGCCAATGAAGAGGGGGGTTCCCTTGCTAACTTCCAGACTACCCCGAAGGTGGAACAGGAGGAGTCAGGCCCAAAAGAGCACGAGTCGCCTGCTGGGATGCTTTCAGGGGAACCCCGGTGTACAGCCGATGCACTGGAGTGGTGTCTGCAGACAGGTGGCGCCAGTGAGGCGTAGCTGGTCTTTGGTAGCACAGAGACTGGAGAAAAGTCAATTTGAGGTCAAGGTCGGGTGCCAGGTGGATTTCAGAGCAAATGTGGTCAGGTGGATAGCCAGAGTCATACACAGGAGAGCAGGAATCAAGCCATGGTCAGGTCAGGAGGCAAACAGGAGACAGGTTCAGTACAAGCCAAGTTGGTAACAGGAAATTACAGGAACAAGGGAATCACAGGAACAACGCACACTGGTGGAGTCGAAGGTCCACCAGTAACTGCAGATACAGACCGGCTTCCTTATAAACTAAGCTGGGGGCGTGCATAATTAATTGAATAATTGTTAACCTCCCCCAACCCAATCTCAGTATAAATTTAGTTCAACTCTTATGATGACTTGCGAAGGTCAAACTGGCCACTTCTCAGGTAAAGTGCCACTGCGGCATTAAGTGCCTGGCACTTTCAAAACGGCAAGTACAAACATTAATTATCCACGCCAAGTTCTCTGAAAAATCCCTTTCATCTTTTCTCTTTCCCTCTGCCTTCTTTTCCCCGCTGTCTCCACCCTCCAAGATATTAATTCTAATCTTCTTCTTTTATGTAACGTCCTCTCTCCTCAAATTCTCATTTCTTTACCCCCCCTCTCTACCCCGCAGTGTCGGCCTCCTGGCGGGATCGGGCAAGTGGGATTTCAAACACACCCGAGCCCATCTCTAATGGTTGTAGAGTAGACAGT
The DNA here is from genome assembly GCA_028564925.1 of Lithobates sylvaticus. Lineage (NCBI taxonomy): Eukaryota > Metazoa > Chordata > Amphibia > Anura > Ranidae > Lithobates > Lithobates sylvaticus. Next base: position 48,751,092 of record CM053038.1, on the reverse strand, counting down.
TGACCCCCCCCCCCCGCAGGTTGCTTAGCAGCAGTGCAGCCTTCTCTGACATGCTGATCTTGATGCAATCCAGGTGATGCTCCTAGTCAAATCCTAGTGTTAAATATCATAGTGATTTTATTGATCAAAGCCCACACCTTACAGGCATAGAACCCACATGGCTGCTGAACATACGGTGGATGTGGTTGTACTCTTGATGCTAATAAATACTGTGTTTATTAGATCTGACTGGGAGCATCACATCCCGATCAGCATGTCAACAGAGAAGGTTATACAGCATTACTGCTTCTAGGTGATGAGCTGGGGGCTCGGCTCTCTACAACCAATAGTGCCAGCCTTTCCCTGCATGCACCCATTATGTCACCAGCACTAGGGCCTAATAGACTGCTGCCACTGCCAAGGAGACAGATGCCAGACCAGCACTGTCAATAGTAGGGGCAGGACAGCAAGAGGAGACTGGGGTACACCACAGTGGCAGAACACCAATGCCCAGTGGCAAGACAACCTTTGTGACCCTGATAGTTCTCGCACTGCTTTGGACCCTTATATTTTCTTGGTATGCTGGTGACATATATCTCGTGTTTTCTGCCAGCCTGGGGATCGTAGTAAATTAGCATTTTATAGTTGCCCCCCTACTTTTGTCCCTGCCCCCCCCCCCCCCCATGTGCCCTCTTAAATATGAAAGCTGGAGACCCCACTGGCTAGGAACCCCAAATTTGGTGTGCAAACCCAGTGGAACCAACACTACAACAAATTTGGGGTTTCTAGCACCAAGTGGCCCCGAGATACATTGCCCCAAAGTCGGTCAACTGTGTCTATCTGCAGCAATGTCATTTCGGGACCCTTTGGGTCCAGAGACCCCAAATTGGTTGCAGCTAGGGGGCATCTAGGAACCCTTAAAGTGGAAGTAAACCCCCCTATCGTTTTCAGCCAAGGAAGCTGCCATCTTTGTCTCTGTTTAATCTTCAACTGTCATGGTGCTGCACATGTGATCCGTTATGACACCAGCTATTGGATGGTTTGACTGTTTGGTTGAGAGCACAGCCAATGTGCAGTTAGAATTCCCGGCATGTCTTTTTTTTTAAACTGTTAAATCGATGGGTTTACTTCCGCTTTAACTACAAAGTTTGAAGTTCAGGGGACCTATGGCTGCAAATGGGCACAGTGAGGCTGCAAATGGGCATTGTTGACCCTCTTTTCCACTTACAGTAGCTGCGCATTTCTCACCCTAGGCTTATACTCGAGTCAATACGTTTTCCCAGTTTTTTGTGGTAAAATTAGGTGCCTCGGCTTATATTCGGGTCAGCTTATACTTGAGTATATAGGGTAATAAAATCAAAGCATGTATGGCCACCATTACATGGTGCTCATCTTATGAGAAATGCAGTGCATGTCTAGAAATTCTTTGTTACTTTGATACATTTTGTTCATACATACCTTGGAATTGAGGAAGTTGCAGATACAGTAACATATAACTCATTACGATCTGACGCCATTTTTAAGTATACAATAATGACATATTGTGTATTAGATTTAGGAAAAAAAAATGGTAAATTATTCTTTTTTTTATTGGGGTATAAAGTTGAATTGTCATTTTGACAATTAGATGTTATCAGCCTCTCATGCTCCTGTACATGAAACTGACTGGCGTTCAGCGAGTTAAGTCCTTGCGCACTTTCCTCGCTTTCTGCTAAGACACTCGCAATGATTCCACCCCCTGCTGGGCGAGAAGCACAAGGGTGTGTTTGATTACGCTATTGTTCTGAGAGACCCTATTACCGGCACTTAGAATTTATACTATTACCATTTAGAATCAATAGCATTATCACCTGAACAATAGCGTCCCTTGACGCTGTTCTCCGAGCCGGTGCCTTATAATTTTGGTATATCCATATATTACAATAAAATAATAGCACTTGGATGTCATGCTGCTATCATTTCAAACCAGTACCACTAGAGTGTTTATACGCTTTATTACTGTATTTTTATGTGTCTATAAATTTGCAAAAAAAAAAGAGAGAAAACCGGAATACTGTAACTCCATCAGATAAATGTTCTTAAATAAAAAAAGTAATATCCAAAACAGTCATGTGGATTAAGCTTTGTTCTATCTATCTATCTATCTATCTATCTATCTATCTATCTATCTATCTATCTATCTATCTATCTATCTATCTATCTATCTATCTATCTATCTATCTATCCAAATTGCATCTCCCTATCCATCCATTACTTTTTTTTCCTTTTCTTTCACTGTCCATTCTTCTCTCTTTTTTCCCTTTCCTTTCTATTCTCCTTTCTTCTTTCTTTCCCTGATTTCTCTCCATCTTTTTTTCTAATCATCTATCATTTATCTATCTATTAATTTATCTATGTATGCAAAATCCATCTCCATATCCATCCATTATTCTTGAACTCTCCATATCTATTCCTTTCTGCTTTCCTTTTTTTCTTCCTCTTTTCCTTCCTCTCTGCTTCCCTTTTCCACCTCTGTCTACAGCTTCCCTCCTTTCTTACCCTCTGCTTCTTCCTTCCTTCCTTTTCTTTTCTCCATCCTTCCTCTTTTCTCCTTGCCTACATCCTCTTTTTTTTTATTATTCTCTGCCTCTTCCTTCATTCCACCCTTTCCACCTTCCTTTCCTTCTTCTTTCTTTTTTTTCACCCCCCACACTTCTCTCCTTTTTCCCTTCCTTCCTATTCTTCTATTCTCCTTTCTTCTATATGGCTTCCTTTCCTTTTCTTTCCCTTTCCCCTTTCCCCTTCCCTTCTCTAGGTAATATGCTAACCTTTTTAATCCCTTAGAGCCGGTGTTCTGCAGAGAAAGGTCCCCCCCGGCGGATAATGACCCCCCCTGTACTGCGCAGGCGCAGCGTTTGCGCAGTACGAACCACAACAGAGCCGCCGAAAAATAGCCGAAGCTGAACACCTGTGAGTCAGCTGTACACGGCGCCTATGTTCCAACACTGTTGTAAGAAACCACTTTGTAACAGGGCCTCGCTTCACTCGCCACGCTTCGGGGCACGGCCTCGCTTCGCCCTTTATATTTATATTCTGACTCTATGTCCATTTGGATGGTGGGGAATGAACCTGGACTCAGGGCAGAATGTCAGAATGTAATGTGCAGGCGCCGTGTAGAGCTGACAATCAGCTGTTCATCTTAGGAGACTTTCGGCGGCTCCGTAGTCGTTGGTACTGCGCAAGCGTTGCACCTTCGCAGTACAGGGGGGGGCATTATCCGCCGGGGGACCTTTTTCGGCAAGACACCGGCGCCTGCCGGACCTTTAAGGGGTTTTGAGTACCAGGAGGCGGGGCGGGGCTTATGGTCATGTGGCCACCATGATTGGCTGTCACAGTGGTCACATGATCGGAAAGCTCCCGTTCGCATGCTGCGAATGGGAGCTTTCCGTTAGCCACTGGTAACTGTTGCAGGAGCGCATTCTCAGCACAGCTCTATCAGCGCTATTGCACGCAAATATGCGTCCGCTCGCTGCCAAGGCCCGGCCACTGAGAGGCCGTATATTTGCGTGCACTTGGCACAATGAGGTTAATCTAAAGCGTGACCATTGTACAATATTGACCAGCAAATATAATCTTTCATTTATGCCTTTCTTCTTTCCTTTTTTTTTTTCACTTCCTTCCTCCCTCTATTCATTTTTAATTCCATTACTTCATTCCTCCCTTATTTCCTTTCTTTTCTTTTTTTTTTTTTCTTTCTTCCCTCCCTTCCTTTCTTCTTCCTTTCCTGCCTTCCTTCCCTCTGTTCTTCCCCTCTTTCTTCCTACCCTCTTTCCTCTCTTACTATTTTGCTTCTACCTTCCCGCCTTCCTTCTGTTCTTCCTTCCTTCCTTTTTTAATGTGAAGAGTGACCATTTTCCACTTTCAGGCTGGAAAGCATTCTATTACATTCTTAGCTACCCTCAACCCTCACCAGTTCTGCCCCTAAGCAAACCCATCTGTAGCTTTCCCAATGCAATAGTAATGGGAAAATCATGAATGTAGTTAAAAAAAGGTCTGGGTGATTGTTGGCGAAAAGTTGATTGTTCAGTATGGATTCTTCCAACCATTTACTTCTTTATTTCTTTGTAATGTGCATGTTCTAGGTGCAAAAGAAACCCAGCTACTACATCTGAGATCCTGATCAAGTCGCAGGTCTGGGCAACATTTTAAGGGCTTTCCAATGAAATTAGTTGACTGACTGATGGAAGGATGGAATCAGGGCTGGTACAAGAGGGGGGGGGGGGGGGCAGAAGGGGCAGCTGCCCTGGGCACTGTTGTATCATGTGAGGTGGGAGGGTGCCACAAAGAGATTTGGGGGGATGAGATTTGTGTTGCTGTATGTTCTTTTCTTCCCTCGTTACTCTTTTTTCCTATCTATTTATTTATCCAAATTCCATCTCCCTATCCATCCATTACTTTTTTTTTTTTCTTTTCTTTCACTGTCCATTCTTCTCTCATTTTTCCCTTTCCTTTCTATTCTCCTTTCTTCTTTCTTTCCCTGATTTCTCTCCACCTTTTTTTTTCTTTCCTTCCTTTCCGTTCTTCCTTCCTTCCCTTATTTTCTTTCTTTCCTTCCTCCCTCTGTTCGTTCCTTCCTTCCCTCCTTTCTCTGTTGAGTCCTTCCTTTCTTCTTCCCCTCTTTTTTCCTATCTATCTATCTATCTATCTATCCAAATTCCATCTCCCTATCCATCCATTACTTTTTTTTCCTTTTCTTTCACTGTCCATTCTTCTCTCCTTTATTCCCTTTCCCACCTATTCTTCATTCTTTCCCTGATTTCTCTCCACCTTTTTTTCTTTCCTTCCTTTCCGTTCTTCCTTCCTTCCCTTATTTTCTTTCTTTCTTTCCTCCCTCTGTTCGTTCTTTCCATCCCTTCTTCCTCTGTTGAGTCCTTCCTTTCTTCTTCCCCTTTTTTTTCCTATCTATCTATCTATCTATCTATCTATCTATCTATCTATCTATCTATCTATCTATCTATCTATCTATCTATCTATCTATCTATCTATCTATCTATCTATCTCCCTATCCATCCATTATTGTTTTTCTTTCTTTTCTTTCACTGTCCATTCTTTTCTCCTTTTTTCACTTTCCTTCCTATTCTTATTACTTTCCCTGATTTCTCTCCTGCTTTTTTCTTTCCTTTCTTCTTTCCTTTCCTTCCTTCCTCCCTCCCTCTGTTCGTTCTTTCCTTCCCTCGTTCCTCTGTTGGGTCCTTCCTTTCTTCTTTCCCTTTTTTTTCCCTATCTATCTATCTATCTATCTATCCAAATTCCATCTCCCTATCCATCCATTACTTTTTTTTTTTCCTTTCTTTCACTGTCCATTCTTCTCTCCTTTATTCCCTTTCCCTCCTATTTTTCTTTCTTTCCCCGATTTCTCTCCTCTTTCTTTTTTTCTTTCCTTCCTTTCCATTATTCCTTCCTTCCCTTATTTTCTTTCTTTCCTTCCTTCCCTCCTTCCTCCGTTGAGTCCTTACTTTCTTCTTCCCCTCTTTTTTCCTATCTATCTATCTATCTATCTATCTATCTATCTATCTATCTATCTATCTATCTATCTATCTATCTATCTATCTATCTATCTATCTATCTATCTATCTATCCAAATTCCATCTCCCTATCCATCCATCCCCTCTATCTATCTATCTATCTATCTATCTATCTATCTATCTATATCTATCTATCTATCTATCTATCTATCTATCTATCTATCTATCTATCTATCTATCTATCTAATCTATCTATCTATATATAATCTATCTATCTGTCTGTCTATCTATCTAATTATCTAACTAACATGTATGTAAGTATGTATACACTGAACTTTGGGTTTCTCAAATACTAGTAATAAAAAATGGGACTGTATTAAGAGATGAAATGCCAGGAGTTTGTCACAATAAACAGATGGCCTTCCTATCTACTGCAGTCATGCTTGCTACAAATAAAATCAATGGAATCGTATTGAACAGAGGGTAATTTGTTTTGCAGTAAAAAAGAAAAAAAAAAGAAAAAAAAAAAAGCAGGAATCTATGTTTTAGCCTCCATTAAACCACCAATTCCAAGTAAAAACAACCCCATCGCTGATGCTTATGTTGCCCATTTGCCTTTTTTGTAAACACATACGCCGGAGCAAGGTTTTGGGAAATGGTAAATATTTGCCTTAAAATTAAGTATTTCAATTGGCATCCGCTGTGCGCGATCGCATTGCAACAGTAAGATTCTAATTTGATGCTACGCAAGAAACAGATAGTGACTTTATCCCCTCCCAGTAGTAACGCTCGCCTGCCAATGATGACCTATTTTGTGTTTTTTTTCTGCTCTCTGGGGTAAACACCAAATTAATATTCTTCATAAGGGGAAAAAAAAAGAGGCAGACATTTATCTAAAGGTTTTCCCAGTGACAGATTAGAATCCCACTATTCTTTTTTTCCAATTTTTTATTTTTTTTCCTGGAACAATGAAAATATGTGAATAAGACGATAAGAAGGAGCGTTAGGAAATGTTTTACACAAATACTACTAGTCTACAGTGTATATATATATATATATATATATATATATATATATATATATATATATATATGAATTTTTTTTAATCTAGATTTTTCAATGTGCAATAAAGTGTAGCTAGTTTAACCACTTCAGCCCCGGACCAATTGGCAGCCAAAGGACCAGGCCCCTTTTTGCGATTCGGCACTGCGTCGCTTTAACTGACAATTGCACGCTCGTGCGACGTGGCTTCCAAAACAAAATTGGCGTCCTTTTTTTCCCCACAAATAGAGCTTTCTTTTGGTGGTATTTGATCGCCCCTGCGATTTTTATTTTTTGCGCTATAAACAAAAATAGAGCGTCAATTTTGAAAAAAATGCAATATTTTTTGCTTTTTGCTATAATAAATATCCCCAAAAAATATATAAAAAAACAAATTTTTTCCTCAGTTTCGGCCGATACGTATTCTTCTACATATTTTTGGTAAAAAAAAATCGCAATTAGCGATTATTGATTGGTTTGCGCAAAAGTTATAGCGTTTACAAAATTGGGGATAGTTTTATAGCCTTTTTATTAATATTTTTTTTTTTACTAGTAATGGCGGCGATCAGCGATTTTTATTGTGACTGCGACATTATTGCGGACACATCGGACATTTTTGACACATTTTTGGGACCATTGTCATTTATACAGCAATCAATGCTATTTAAATGCCTTGATTCCTGTATAAATGACAGTTGTAATGAAAGATTTATGGAGGGGTTATGGGCTGTGACGTGTGTGTGTTTTTTTGCATTAGGGGGCGGGGCTGACGTCTGACGTCATTGATCGGCTTTCCCGATGACCGGGAACAGCCAATCAATGACAGGCAGAGTAGGAAGCGCGGGGAGAGGTTTGTTTACACAGACCTCTCCCCGTTCTTCAGCTCCGTAACCCGATCGCGGGACACCAGCGGCGATCGGGTCTGCTGGTCCCGCGGCCGGGGTCACGGAGCTCCCGAACGGGTCGCTAGCGCGCCGCTGGCGGCGCGCATGCGACCCACGGGCAGGCAACTTAAAGGGGACGTACGGGTACGTGGTTTTGCCTGCCCGTGCCATTCTGTAGACGTATATCTACATGAGGCGGTCGGGAAGCGGTTAAAATACAAGCTACTCATATTCTGCACCTCCCCAAGACCCCTTTCACATTGTGCCGCCCCGGGCGTCAGTGGTAAAGCGGGGCTATTTTTAGCGCCGCTTTACCATTGTTTTAGGTGCACTATTCGGCCGCTAGCGGGGCGGTTTTAACCCCCCGCTAGCGGCCGAAAAGGGGTTAAACCCGCCCGCAAAACGTTTTGCCAGCAATATGACCTCGCTGCCCCATTGATTTCAATGGGAAGGAGCGGTGGAGGAACAGTGAGTTCCCCGCACCTTCACCGCTCCAAAGAAGCTGCTGGCAGGACTTTTTCTGATGCCCTGCCAGCGCAACACTCTAGCGTGAAAGCCCTTGGGCTATCACACTGGAGTGAATGGAGCAGCTGTTTGACCCCCTTTCACACTGAGGGCGTATTGCAGGCGCTATAGCGTTAAAAATAGCGCCTGAAAACCGCCCTAAAACAGCTGCTCCATTCACCTCGGGCTATCACACTGGAGCGGTGCGGTGGCAGGGCGTCAAAAAAAAGTCCCTCCAGCAGCTTCTTTGGAAAGGTGAAAGAGCGGTGAACTCACTGCTCCTCCACCACTGCTCCCCGTTGAAATCAATGGGGCATCGATGCGATATCGCCGGGAAAACGCTGCTCCGGCTGCATTTTGCGGGCGGATTTAACCCCTTTTCAGCCGCTAGCGGGGGGTTAAAACTAGACATGTGCAATTCGTTTTTTTTAGTTTTTCGGTTTTTTTTCGTTATTTTCGTTCATTCGTTATCGTACGAATGAACGAACGATTCGCAAATTTTTTTAACAAATAACAAATCGTTCGAATCAAACGAGTCCGAAAACCAACGAAAATCCGAAAAAACTAATTAGAAACGACGAATGTACGAAAGAAGAAAATCCGAAAAACGAAAACAGGAACAACAAAAATCAAAATGAACGAAAAAATTTGTACATTCGTAATTTTTTTTTTTTGTTGAATTGGTAATTTTTCGTGTCCCTTACAATGGCGCTGCTTAACGTGCCTCGAATGGATTGAACGAAAAAATTTGTACATTCGTAACTTTTTTTTTTCTTTCGATTCGTAATTTTCCGTGTCTTTTACAATGGCGCTGCTTATCGTGCTTCGAATGGATTGAACGAAAAAATTCGTACATTCGTAACTTTTTTTTTTCGATTCGTAATTTTCTGTGTCTCTTATAATGTAATAATAGCATTCACATTACATAAAATTATGAATTATGCTCCGATTACGAATCTACGAATGTTACGAATGTACGAATAAATACGAATGCGTCCGAATTTCGAATAAACGAAAATCAAACTAACGGAAAAACGAATCAACGAAAAAATAACTCTTTCGAAAATACGAATCGTTACGAATACGAACACCGACGACGTACGAATTTACGAATCGTTACGAATACGAACACCGGCGACTTACGAATTTACGAATCGTTACGAATACGAACACCGACGACTTACGAATTTACGAATCGTTATGAAGCAACGGAAACTAAAAAAACTAAACGAAAATAAACAAATTTGTTTGTTGTGCACATGTCTAGTTAAAACCACCCCACTAGCGGCCGAATAGCGCGGCTAAAACAACGGTAAAGTGGCGCTAAAAATAGCAACGCTTTACCGTTGACGCTTAACGCTATAGCACCTGCCATATCCCCCAGTTTGAAAGGGGTCTTACACCTGACTTCCAGCTGCTTCCATTGTTGAATTTATTGGGCTCTATTGTAGGATCCTTGGAAAGCTGTGGCTTCCTGATGACGCAATTTTACTTGCGAAATGCTAGTAAAAAAAGAAGTGCAATAGCCAGTAGCCAATAGCTTCCGTCTCGTACTTGCTTCAGAGCATGCGTCGTTTTTGGTCTGTCGGGAACAGCATACAGACAAGCGTTTTTCCGGATAGGAATTGGTTCCGTCTGAAAAATTTAGAACATGTTCTCTTTCTAGGTCCGTCAGAATTTTCGACGTATAAAGTCCGAGGAGGCATACACACGATCGGAATATACGATGAAAAGCTCCCCTCTGACTTTTTCTGTGGGAAATTCCGCTTGTGTGTACGCGACATAACAGGTTTTCTTCTAAGATTGTCCTGTATTTGGCTCCATCCATCTTCCCATCAACTCTGACCAGCTTTCCTGTCCCTGCTGAAGAAAAGCATCCCCACAACATGATACTGCCACCACCATGTTTCACAATGGGGATGGTGTGTTCAGGGTGATGTGCAGTGTTAGTTTTCCGCCACACATTGCGTTTTACTTTTAAGCCAAAAAGTTAAATTTTGGTCTCATCTGACCAGAGCACCTTCTTCCATATGTTTGCTTTTTTTTCGTTTTTTTTCGTTTTTTCCGTTCGTTCGTTTTCGTACGAATGAACGAATCGTTCGAATCGAACGAATCCGAATAACGAATCTTTCGAATCGCACGAATCCGATTAACGAATCGTTTGAATCGAACGAATCCGAAAAACAACGAAAATCCGAAAAAAAATAATTAGAAACAACGAAACTACGAATGAAGAAAATCCGAAAAACGAAAAAAGGAACAACGAAAATGAACGAAAAAATGTGTACATTCGTAACTTTTTTTTTTTGTTGTTGAATTGGTAATTTTCCGTGTCCCTTACAATGGTGCTGCTTAACGTGCTTCGAATAGATTGAACGGAAAAATTCGTACATTCGTAACTTTTTTTTTCTATTCGTAACTTTTTTTTTCTATTCGTAACTTTTTTTTTTCTATTCGTAAATTATTAAAATGTAATAATAGCATACACATTACATAAAATTATGAATTATGCTCCGATTACGAATCTACGAATGTTACGAATGTACGAATAAATACGAATGCGTCCGAATTCCGAATAAATGAATAAACGAAAATTAAACTAACGAAAAAAACGAATCAACGAAAAATAACTCTTACGAATGTACGAATCGTTTCGAACACCGACGACTTACGAATGTACGAATCTTTACGAATCAACGGAAACGAAAAAAAAACGAAAATAAACAAATTTTTTTCGGAAACGAAAAAAAACAAAACGAAAATAAACAATTTTTTTTGTTGTGCACATGACTACAAACTACAAACGGGACTTCTTATGGCTATGAATACTTTTTCAAGGCACAGTACAGACTGATTTTACTGTTGAGGGTTTAGTAACACTCTAACCACTTGCCGACCGCCATATAGCAATACGACATCAGCAAAGTGGTTCGGTTATCCTGACCAGACGTCATATGACGTGATCAGGATAACAAGCCGGGGCGTCGGCGATCGGAAGTGCGGTGTGTCAGTTTGACACACCGCATCTCTGATCGTGGTATGGAGCCTCTGACGGAGGCTTTTTACCACGTGATCAACTGTGACCAATGACAGTTGATCATCACATGAACTGGGAAGTCCCGATTGGCGGCTCTCCCTGACAAAGGGGGGGGTCTGCGCTGATAATCAGCTCATTGATTATCAGTACAGCCCCCCATCAGAGGTGCCCATCAGCTGCCAATCGCTGCCTATCAGCTGCCAATCAGCTGCCAGCTTGTGGCCCATAAAGAATGCCTGTCAGTGCCCTTCAGATGCCACTCAGTAATGCCTGTTAGAAGCTCCTCATCAGTGTTGCCTATCCAGTGCCCATCAGTGTTACATAGTTAGTAAGGTTGAATAAAGACACCAGTCCATCCTGAGTGAGTGTGGGTGCGTGTCTACAATAGACATGTGCACTGCCAAAAAAATCGTTCATTTTCGTATCATTCGTTTTTTTTTTTTTTTTTTGGGTCATTCGTTATGATCGCAATTAGTAAATTTGTTCATTCATACATTCGTAAATTCGTACATTCACACATTCGTACAATCGTAAATGGGTACATTCGTAATTTTGTTCATTCGTAAATTGGAAAATTTGTATATTCGCAAATTCACACATTCGTAAATTAGAAAATTCGGAAATTCGAAAATCCAAAAACCCAAAAATTAGAAAATCTGAAACAATAACGAACTTTTAAATTGTAGGTATTGTAATTTCCTTTCAAATTTGTCTGTTAGTGAACACAAATTCATCTGAAGTTACGAATTATCCGAAATAACAAATGCTGCATCTAAACCGCATGGAACCGAACAAATTAATAATAAATAATAATAATAATAACATTTTTTATTATTATTATTATTATTGTTATTTATTATTATATAATAATAAATTTATAATAATAATAATAAAATGTTTTATTATTATTATTGTTATTTATTATTATTAACTCATTACGTTACATTTGTTTGGATGCGGCATTCATTATTTCGGATAATTTGTAACTTAAGATAAATTTGTATTTGTTATGTTCACTAACAGCCAAATTTAAAAAAGAAAATTACAATACCTATAATTTAATAGTTAGTAATAATTAAGTTATTATTAGTTAATTATAAATTCAGATTTCTGAATTTCCGAATTTATGAATGTATGAATTTACAAATGTGCGAATATACGAATATACAAATTTACGAATGTGCAAATGTACGAATTCACAAATTTTCGAATATTCGAATTTACGAATATTCAGCAAAATTTATTTAATGGATTTTCATCAATTCATTCATTTGTCGAAAATTCGTTAAAAAACGAATTCGGAATGAAACTAATTGCACATGTCTAGTCTACAAGTCTCCCTATCCCTGTACATTGCGTCTCACTAAGATGCTCTTCTATTATATTATTATTTATTTAAGATACCCATATAGCGCCGTCAATTTGCGCACATACATCGCACACTCACATCGGTCCCTACCCTCAAGGAGCCCACAATCCAAGGTCCCCAACTCACATTCATATACTAGGGGGCCAACTTTGTAACAGAAGCCAATTAACCTACCAGCATGTCTTTGGAGTGTGGGAAGAAAGCGGAGGAAACCCACGCAGGCACAGGGAGAACATGCAAACTCCAGGCAAGTATCGTGTTTGGGATCTGAACCAGCGGCCCTTTTTACTGCTAGGAGAGAGTGCTAACCACTACACCACTGTGCCGCTCTGCTACCTTTTAGTGCCCATCAGTTTTTTTTTTCCAAAAATGTTGGCCTTTTTTAGTTTGCTTAGCAAAAAATAAAAACCCCAGTGGTGATCAAATACCACCAAAAGAAAGCTCTATTTGTGGGAAGAAAAGGATAAAAATGTTGTTTGGGTACAGTGTTGTATGACCGCGCAATTGTCATTCAAAGTGCGACAGCGCTGAAAGCTGAAAATTGTCCTGGGCAGGAAGGGGGCGAAAGTGCCCGGTATTGAAGTGGTTAACCACTTGCCGACCGGCGCACGACGATGTACGTCGACAGAATGGCACGGACAGGCATAAGGGCGTAAAGGTACGTCCCCTTTAAGATGCCGCCGTGCCATCAGGCGCGCGATCGCGCCAGTCGGGACCCTCATGAGGCCGGTCGCGGGTCCCGCGGACTCGATCGCCGCGGGGATACCCGCGATCGTCTCACGGGAAGGCTGAACGGGGAGATGCAGAAATAAACAGCATCTCCCCGTTCTGCCTAGCAACTAGTGACGCTGATCTCTGCTCCCTGTGATTGGAGCAGAGATCAGCATTCACTAGCTGACAGCCACGCCTCCCCCACAGTTAGAAACACGCCTCTAGGAACATGTAACCCCTACACTGCCACCTAGTGGTTAACCCCTTCACTGCCAGTGTCATTTACACAGGAATCAGTGCATTTAAATGGCACTGATTGCTGTATAAATGACAATGGTCCCAAAAATGTGTCAAAAATGTGCGATGTGTCCGCCATAATGTCGCAGTCACAATAAAAATCGCTGATCGCCGCCATTACTAGTAAAAAAAAAAAAAAATTATTAATAAAAATGCTATAAAACTATCCCCTATTTTGTAAACGCTATAACTTCTGCGCAAACCAATCAGTAGTCGCTTATTGCGATTTTTTTAACCAAAAATATGTGGAAGAATACGTATCGGCCTAAACTGAGGAAAAAAAATGTTTTTTTTATATATCTTTGGGGGATATTGATTATAGCAAAAAGTAAAAAAGAATGCGTTTTTTTCAAAATTGTCGCTCTTTTTTGTTTATAGCGCAAAAAATAAAAACCGCAGGGGCGATCAAATACCACCAAAAGTAAGCTCTATTTGTGGGGATAAAAAGGACGTCAATTTTGTTTGGGAGCCACGTCGCACGACCGCGCAATTGTCAGTTAAAGCGACGCAGTGCCAATCGCAAAAAGGGGCCTGGTCCTTTGGCTGCCAATTGGTCCGGGGCTGAAAGCGGGTTAAGATACACATTGTTTTAGCAAAGTACTAAAGTAGCATGTACTCTCATTTAAATGTGCGTTGAACAGTTTTACTTGCGTGGCCATTGTAACGGTGATGCCGGCTGGTTGAGAGGCTTTGAGTGAGCGGTAATCATTTTCATTGGCAAACGCTTTGTGCCCACTTCTTAACAATGGACGGGCGCAGAATGTACTCTTAATACAAGAAATGAATGCCGCATGGGGCTCTTTCATCACCTTCCCTCTGAATATCGCGCAGCCTTAGAATTACAGTAGAGTATGCTAATTTTACACTATAGTCCTGCTTTAAGTTAAGTGGCCCTTTAATTAATGCCTTTTTAGTTATTGTCTCCAGCCTGCCATTAATTGTATAACATTCTATTACATTCTTTAAAGTGAGGGAAGAGAAATCTTGGCGTTTTCTTAAGTGAGGGGTATATTAATCCCATTTCCAGCTCTCAGCCCTCTGATTACTACAATAGAGGGGTCAAGGTAACATATGCATAAAATAATAGGCTCCTTATTCTAATGTGATTGCGAACCTTCCTTGAACATACAAGCGATTTACTATGCGATCAAGCCTGTAGAGGTCATCTGGTTTGAACGATAATTAAGCGGTTGGCGCTGGCAAGTTACACCGAAGAATTTAATGTTAATTCCGCTATTGTTATTCATTTTCATACTGTGTTTTAAGTGGGTTCGGGATCATACAAGCCGCAAAGGCTAATGTAATTTGTAATGAAGAGTTGTCATAATGATTTAAAGGGTCATTCCGTAGCAAGCCCGATATTTCTGTTTTTGGCAGCTAGCAGCAAAATTGAACCACCTATGCCCTTGGGTGCCCATTCTGTGCCCTTCAGGGACTCTGGTGGTGACATCACTATGATCGTGTTCCCAGGTCCAGCTATCTACTGGGAGTTTGGGGAAAGGAGAGCCCCTAAAGAGCCCCTAAAGAGACCCTGTCAGGGCCATACAGATTAAAAATAGGGTGACCCGATGTCGCCTTATGCCACCCTTAATGTAAAACTTTTACTAAGATAAAAGCCTGTTAGCCAGGAGCGTTGTTAGGTCTACAAAAGATCTGGGGCTAGAGCCTATAGCAGCGTAGTAAAGAAAGTCATACACTTGGGCAGGCATACACATGTATATAATATACGTGTGTGTGTATATATATATATATATATATATATATATATATATATATATATATATATATCCCCATAGAGCTTCCCCCTTAAATCAGGGTCCCCAGAGAGCCTCCCCCTTAATTCAGGGTGCCCAGAGAGCCTCCCCCTTAAATCAGGGGCCCCAGAGAGCCTCCCCCTTAAATCAGGGTCCCCAGAAAGCCTCCTTCTTAAATCAGGGTCCCCAGAGATCCTCCCCCTCAAACCTGGGTCCCCAGAGAGCCTCCCCTTAAATCAGGGTCCCCAGAGAGTCTCCCCCTTAAATCAGGGTTCCCAGAGAGCCTCCCCTTAAACAGGGTCCCCAGAGAGCCTCCCCTTAAACCAGGGTTCCCCTAAAACGTCCGCCTTAAACCAAGGTCCCCAGAGAGCCTCCCCTTAAACCAGGGTCCCAAGAGAGACTCCCCTTAAATCAGGGTCCCAGAGAGCCTCCCCCATAAATCAGGGTCCCCAGAGAGCCTCCCCCTTAAACCAGGGTCCCCAGAAAGTCTCCCCCTTAAATCAGGGTCCCAAGAGAGCCTCCCCCTTAAACCAGGGTCCCCAGAGAGCCTCCCCCTTAAATCAGGATCTCCAGAGAGCATCCCCCTTAAATCAGGGTCCCCAGAAAGCCTCCCCCTTAATCAGGGTCCTCAGAGAGCCTTCCCCTTAAATCAGTGTCCTCAGAGAGCCTTCCCCTTAAATCAGTGTCCCCAGAGAGCTCCCCCTTAAATCAGGGTCCCCAGAGAGCCTCCCCCTTAAATCAGGGTCCCCAGAGAGCCTCCCCCTTAAATCAGGGTCCCCAGAAAGCCTCCCCTCCCCTTGGGGACCCCTGCAGAGACTCGGGGCTATGGGCCCCACATTCGGGGCTATAGCCCCAAAAGCCCCACCCTAGCGACGCCACTGCTGCTGGCTCACCTTTTCAGTGTCCCGTTTCTCCTACCTCTCCTTGATTCTAGCTCTGCAGCCCCAGGAAAGCCTCTTGGCATTTCCGGGAGAGTCAAATGCCTGCAAACCCCGTCCACATGTTCTCTGATCTCCCTTGTTGGTGCTATATAGGAGCAAAGGATTTGTCTATCCAGTTCTGAGATTTACACAGCTCTGGCACACAGCACAGCCCTATCTGTCAGAACAGAGGACCTGATTATTCTCAGCTGTAGTAAAAGAATATGTAAACCCAACGTTTCATATTCTTGATATGTGTCTGCTATACCATATGTACTTGCATGAAAAAGTATCCTGTCCTCTTTGTATTGCTTCCTTCGTGTAAAATCCCTGCTGTTCCTGCCAGCCCCTCCACTTCTTCATTAAAAAGTGAACACACTAGGCATGAGAGCACAGCTTTTCTGGTTTCTGGCTGTGCTGAGGATTCAGCCTGCTCTCCTCCAATGATCAGACTTGTTCTGATACGCCCCCTCCCCCTGCACAGCATATCACTGGGAAGACCCAGTGCCATCTGTCAGTGCCAGCCATCAGTGCTATCTGTCAGTGCCAGCCATCAGTGCTATCTGTCAGTGCCCGCCATCTGTTAGTGCCCGTCATCAGTCAGTGCTCATCAGTGCCACCTAATCCTATCAGTGCTCATCAGTGCTGCATGTCAGTGCCACCTAATCTGTATTGTGCTTTGAAAACTGTCACATGACATAAAAAAAAAAGTATCGGTAATCAGAATCGGCGAGTACTTGAAAAAAAGGATCGGTACTTGTACTCGGTCTTAAAAAAGTGGTATCGGGCAGGAGCGGACTGACCATTCGGCCACTCGGGCACTTCCCGAGGGCCCCGGGCCACTAGGGGGCCCCATCAGGGTTGCCAGCCTCATACTCCCAGGGACAGTATGTAAAAATCATTTTTTTTTACATCTGTTTCTGAAATGTCCCTTACCGACATCCTTTTGGTCTAAAAATGCAGAGATTGTAGCCGTCCCACCTCTCCAGTACCTTCTCAGCCAATAGAAACATATCTGTGTATACTGTGTGTACATGTATATGTATACTGTGTGATTGTATACTGTGTGTGGCCCCATAATCTCCGATTGCCCGGGGGCCCCATAATCTCCTATTGCCCAGGGGCCCCATAATCTCCTATTGCCCGGGGGCCCCATAATTTCCTATTGCCCGGGGGCCCCATGAGTTGTCAGTCCGCCCCTGGTATCGGGACAACCCTAATAGATATACGATACATTGTTAAAAGTATTGGGACACCATCCTCCACATCAGGGATATGCAATTGGCGGACCTCCAGCTGTTGCAAAACTACAAGTCCCATCATGCATCTGCCTCTGGGCGTCATGCTTGTGGCTGTCTCTTGCTATGCCTCATGGGACTTGTAGTTTTGCAACAGCTGGAGGTCCGCTAATTGCATATCCCTGCTCTACATGCACATGGCATCCCAATCTTAGTCCATAGGGTTCAATATTGAGTTGGCCCACCCTTTCAGCTATAACAGCTTAAACTCTTCTGGAAAGGCCGTCCACAAGGTTTAGGAGTGTGTCTATTGGGATGTTTGACCATTTTGTTCTCATTTGTGAGGTCAGGCACTGATGTTGGACGAGAAGGCCTGGCTCACAGTCTCCTGTCTAATTCATCCCCAAAGGGTTAAGGTCAGGACTCCCCAGGCCAGTCAAGCTCCTCCACCCCAAACTCGCTCATCCATGTCTTTTTTGGACCTTGCTTTGTGCACTGGTGGGCAGTCATGTTGGAACAGGAAGGGGCCGTCCCCAAATTGTTCCCACAAAGTTGGGAACGTGACATTGTCCAAACAGGAACTAAACTCTGAAAACTCTGAAAAACAACCCCACAAGTATGTAAACTTATGAGCACAACTGTATGTATTCTTAACTCAAAAAGTACCTTCTATTACTCTCAGCCTCCTCCAAATCTCCAAACTCTTTTTTTTTTGCTACTGCACTTCCTGTTAGAGGGTGACTACATTGTTGTTTCCCGATTGGCCAAAGCATCAGGCGATCGGATGCCTAGCGCTTTGGCGGAAGAGGAGACACATGGCGGAGGAAACTGGAGGAGCGGACACCATAGCTGCCGTGGCCGCTGCCCGCACTCCAGGAGAGGAGGAGAGGACACCACAGCCCCGCCACACGAGCGGGTAAGTGCTGGACCACCCGCGCAAGGGGGGGTTCTGTGTTTATTGCTGCTGCGCCACTGGGGGGGGTTGTTGTTTGTTTGCCACCCCCCCCATAAGAAGAACCCACCAGCCGCCACTGGTAACTATTATCCCCCGTACACACGATCGGACTATCCGGCGGGTTTTCTTCCCAAAAGTTCGGCGGACTTAGAAAGAAGTTTTGACTCAAAATGACCCATCTGTGTGCTAGTCCCCACCCAAAGTGAATGGGTAGGGGTACATCGTACCCCCATACTCATTCACATAGGGAGGGGGCGGAATCTGGGGGACTCCTTATTAAAGGGGGCTCCCGGATTCCGATAAGCCCCCCTCCCGCAGACCCCGACAACCAAGGGTTGTCGGGAAGAGGCCCTTGTCCTCATCAACATGGGGACAAGGTGCTTTGGGGTGGGGGGGGCCACAGGGCCCCCCTTTCCCCAAGGCACCCCCCCCCATGTTGAGGGCACGCGGCCTGTTACGGCTCAGGAGGGGGGGGGGGGCGCTCGCTCGTCCCCACCCCCTTTCCTGACCGGCCGGGCTGCGTGCTCGGATAAGGGTCTGATATGGATTCGGGGGGACCCTTGTGCCGTTTTTTCGGTGTAGGGATTCCCCTTTAAATCCATACCAGGTGACGGGGCTAGCGAGGTGTCAATCTCGCCGATCGGGGCAGTGGCATTGACTTCCTTCGCTAGTCCCGTCTACCTGGAGTCACGTTCTAAATGAACAGACTTTACTCCGTGTGAAAGTCCGGGCGCGTGTGGGCAAGTCCGCACGTTCGGAAAGTCTGGCGGACCTCCGCTGGAAAGTCCGCAGGATAGTCGGGCCGAAAAGTCAGATCGCATGTACGTGGCATTGTAGTGCGTTGTGTATTGTAGTTTCGTTCTAGCAATTCTAATGGCACAATATGGGTCTTTGCACCTAAAATGCAGTACGTAAGACTTTTTACCAACACATTCTAACTCAATGCCATGCTGTGAACAGATCCAGCTGAAAATAATGTATTTCCTCCTGTCCATTTAATGCCAGGTCAGGATACATGGCGGCGATGTGAACTGTGCCGTATTGATGTGAAGAGTACAAGGTGTGACTATCACGAAGACAAGTTTTCTGAAGTTAATCTTGCATAGGTGAAAATTGTAACACGTTATTCATGTACGGAACATTTCTCTCTCTTTGAGAAATTAGGTAATAAACACATTTTGATAACTGATAATACACAATATTGCATGTGTTACTACTTTTCTCGGCTGGCCTATACTGTGAAATCAAGCACCATACTTTTAAAAGTCATTGAGAACTGAGATCGAGTCTGCTCAGGCAGAGCCACTTACCGTCCAGCTCAGCGTAAAGGTTGTACCCGCAGGAACCTTTGGCAGAGACAATGTGAGCACAAAACTGGTCATGTGACCAGGCACACTGGTCATGTGACCCGGGGGGGGGGGGGTCTGCGCTGATTGTTTATCAGTGGAGCCCCCCCCTCGGATGCCCACACTAGACCAACAGGGAAGCTGCCAGGACCACCAGGAAAGGGGGCAACATGTGGATGGCCAGGTATGTACCCGATGGCCATCCACATGTGCAAATTATGCCCCATCTGTGCCAATCAGTGCCCACAAATGGGCACTGACTGGCACCATTATATAACATGTGACATCAGTGATGCCCAGCAATGCCACCCACCAGTGTCATCAGTGCCACCAATCAGTGTCCATCAGTGCCACTCATCAGTGTCCATCAGTGCCACCTATAAGTGCCCATCAGTGCTCATCTGTGCCACCCATAAGTACCCATCAGTGCCACCCATAAGTACCCATCAGTGCCTCCTATGAATACCCATCAGCGCTACCTATGAGTGCCCATCAGTGCTGCATACTAGTGCCCATCATCAGTGCCCGTCAGTGCCACCTCATCGGTACCACCTCACGCCGCTCCCCCCTCCCCGCAGTGTTCACGGTTCTGTTTGGTCATGAGTCCAGACACTCCATATTATAATAAAATAATACTGTTTCTCTCTTTTCTTTTCATATGTAAAAATGTGCTAGTTATTATATGTTGTTAAATTTGTAAAAACTTATTGTGATATGTATTACCATAGAATCAATCGCTCCTGAGGAAGCGCTAACTTTAAAAGCAAGGAACATGTCGAGCTAAATCATTTGACAAGAAAAAACGGACCTCTGCATCAGCATCACCCCAGATCTACAGGACCTAGTTCTATTTTCTATATACACTATTTATGCCAGTGATCAGTATAGAATATCTGGTTTTGTATACGTCTTATATGTGTCTACTTATGATATTATCAAGATTAATACATCTTACTGTTTGGGTGTTGTCTTGCTGATAAGAAGGTCTAATGTTGTTTACTACTTTACTAAATATATTTTGAGCATATGTAATCGCTGACTTCGATATATATATATATATATAAATTTTTTTAATAAAATACCCTTTTTTTTATATTTCGTAGTATATGTACTTTTGTGCCTATAAAGTCCACTTTCTTTAGTTAGTCTCCACTTACAACCACCTCATTGGTGCCCATCAGTGCCGCCTTATCAGTGCCTGTCAGTGCAGCCAAATCAGTGCCCATCATTGAAGAAGGCAACGTACTTATTTACAAACAATTTTAACAGAAACAAAGAAAAACTTTTTTTTTTTTTTCAAAATTTTCGTCTTTTTTTTTTGTTGCGCAAAAAATAAAAACCGCACAGGTGATCAAATACCACCAAAAGAAAGCTCTATTTGTGGGAACAAAATGATAAAAACATTTGTTTGGGTACAGTGTAGTATGACCGCGCAATTGTCATTCAAATTGCGACAGTGCTGAAAGCTGAAAATTGGTCTTGGCGGGAAGTTGTCTAAGTGCCCCCCGGTATTAAAGTGGTTAAGGTTTTTTTTTTTTTTTTAATTCATTGAAGTGTATTTGTTTTCCAAGAAAATTACATTTGAAAGACAGCTGCGCAAATACCGTGTGACAAAAAATATTGTAACGACTGCCATTTTATTCTCTAGGGTCTCTGCTATAAAATGTATATAATGTTTGGGGGGTTCTAAATAGTTTTCTAGCAAAAAATACTGATTTTAACTTTAAAGAGGAGTGCCCACAAAAAAAAAAAATTAAAAGTCAGCAGCTACAAATACTGCAGCTGCTGACTTTTAATAATCGGACACTTACCTGTTCCAGGGTCCAGCGATGCCGGGGAACGAGACCCCCCCTCGTTCCCTGCTCCGCGGCGCCGGCATTCTTACTGTGGGCACCCGGCTGTGGCTTCACAGTCGGGCACCCACTGCGCGAGCGGCGCCGTGATTCGACGCTCACTCATCTGGGACACATGACAGGTCCCAGATGACTTTGCGGCGCCTAGGGGAAGTGACGTCATTGCCCGGGCAATGAAGGTGGCAGACTACGAGGGACCCCCTAGCAACAGGCATTTAGAGGTAAGTAAAATTTTTTTTTTTCCAATTCTTTTTTTTTTCTTTTTTTTATGATTTTTAAGCCATATTTTTTTTTTTTGGTGGCAACACCACTTTAACTACTTCCCACCCGGCCACTGTACATATATGGCCGGGTGGGAGCCGTCTACTTCTGATAGGACGTTCCGGAACGTCCTTCAGAAGTAGAGGGATCGCGCGCGCGCATGCCTGCGCAGCGGCGCGATCCCGATGCGGCCGTGTCACCCGGACACGGCGCATCTCGGATCGGCAGGAGGGCTCGGTGATTGGCCCTCCTGATCACATGACGGCCGTGTCGAATCACAGCCGTCATGTGATGTAAACAAACAGCCGGTTGCTAGGCAATCGGCTCTCCTCTCCTCACACGGAAGTCGTCGGTGAGGAGAGGAGAGCGGATCGCTGCAGCCGGCTGGTGATCAGTGAGTATTGGCTGTTTTTTTACAGCTTTTTACTCACTGATCACCAGTAGTGTCCCCACAGTGTAAACACACATGTCCCCACACATGTCCCCAAAACACACATGTCCCCAAATAATAAAAACACATGTCCCCAAATAAAAACACATGTCCCCAAATAATAAAAACACATGTCCCCAAATAAAAACACATGTCCCCAAATAATAAAAACACATGTCCCCACATATGTCCCAGTAAAATAACATGTGCCAATGATTATCTGCACACATATGTCCGTGATCACCTGCACACATCTGCACATGATCATTTGCGTACATATGCTCGTGATCACGCGAACCAATTATTATACACTTAACGGAATTTTTTTTACTAAAAACATGTAGCAGAATACATTTTGGCTTAAATTTATGACAAAATTTGATTTTATTGGATTTCTTTTAAAAAAGAAAGGAGAAAATATAGTTTTTTTTCAAAATTTCCGCTATGTTTTCGCTTATATTGCAAAAAATAAAAAACGGAGTCGCGAATAAATACCACCAAACTAAAGCTCTATTTGTGCGAACAAAATGAAAAAAAAATTAATTTGGTTACAGCATTGCATGACCGCGCAATTGTCACTGAAAGTGCGAGAGCGCTGAAAGCTGAAAATTGGTCTGGGAAGGAAGGGGGCGAAAGTGCCCGGTATTGTAGTGGTTAAACAACAAATGTCAGAAATAGGCTTGGTCTTGAGGTGGTTAAATGAGGCAACATGCAAAGTGCCACGCAGTTGGTTGCTACAAGTGCCCACAGTTTGGATATTGCCATTGGTCTTTACTGTATATAAAGCAAATAATAAACATGTACACTATGTACACGTAAAGGACGGACCACAGGCTCTGCCTAGCCCAGAATCAAAGCGGAAAAAAAAACCCTCCCAGCCTCCCGTACGTCGCTGAGACTGTACTCCAGCGCGAGGCGAAAGCGTACATATGTTAAACTCACATCAGTAATAAAGATTAAGTAGAAGTTAATGGCGTCCCAGTCATGCTTGTGAAGGTAATCTCTCCTCTGAAAATTCAAAATTAGATTTGGAGGATCGAATCAAACAGGGGGCGAGACTTTGGCGTCATATTTTAATCAAATTGTCATGAATGAGTGGATACAATTAAGAATTCTGTCAGTCACAAGGCTGAGCCCCTTTTGGTAGTCAGATGTTGTGAAGGATGCAGTGGGGCATCGTGGGTACAGATTAAATATGACCTTTCCCGGGACCTCGCTTTTTTTTTGACCCTCTGGCGAGGCTCAGTCTGTCAGATGGCTACTTTGTGTGACGAGGGCGAACAAAGACACGCTTTTTTTTTTTTATGCCAGGCGTACCAGGAGATGTCAGTTTAGCGGTCCTTTAGGATGATCAAATCAGAATATGACTCCAGCAACCCTGAAATCTATGTGAATGGATTTTTTTTTATGTTTTTATCAAATAATTCTCTAAAAAGTTTCCTTGGAAAAGTAATCAGCATATGTTTTAAAAATTCCTCTAGTAAAATTTCCCTATAAAACTGAATAATACCTGTAAAATAAACTATAAAAAAGATAAAATATAATTCCTATAGCAAGAATAAAATTTGACATAATAACAATATAAATAAAGGACTTGGAACAATTGGAAACTTTCAATACATGTTGACCTCTTGCTGCCCACTTAAGACCCCTTTCACACTGGGGCGTTTTTCGGGCGTTTTTCAGGCGCTTTAGCGTTAAAAAAAGCACCTGTAAAGCGCTTGAAAGAAGCCGCAACTGCAATCCCAATGTGAAAGCCCGAGTGCTTTCACCCTGAGATCCCTTTCACACTGGGGTGTTTTTCAGGCGCTTTAGCGTTAAAAAAAGCGCCTGTAAAGCGCCTGAAAGAAGGCGCAACTGCAATCCCAATGTGAAAGCCTGAGTGCTTTCACACTAAGGTGCTGCGCTGGCAGGGCGTCCAAAAAAAGTCCTGCAGGCAGCTTCTTTGCAGCGCTGAATACACGGCTCCTAAAGCACCCCTTCCTATTGAAATCAATGGGAAGCACCTGCAAAATGCCTGAAAAGCGCCTGCAAAGCGCTTTTGGCAGCGGCGCATTGTGGGTGCTTTTAACCCTTTATTTGGCCACTAGCAGGGGTTAAAAGCGCCCCACTAGCGCTCGAAAAACGCTGGTAAAGCGCCGCTAGTTTAAGCGGCGCTTTACGAGTGTTTTTCGGGCGCTGGCAGTGTGAAAGGGCTCTTAGGCCCCTTTCACACTGGGGCGTTTTTTTCAGGCGCTACAGCGCTAAAAATAGCACCTGTACAGCACCTGATAAAAATCCGGCCCCATTCACCGGAGGGCTTTCACACTGGAGCGGTGCGCTAGCAGGGCGGTCAAAAAAGTCCTGCTAGCAGCATCTTTCACCGCTCCTATACCGCTCCTACCCATTGAAATAAATTGGAAACCGCGGTAATACCACGGCAATACCGCCGGCGCTTTGCGGGGGGTTTTAACCCTTTTTCGGCCGCTAGCGGGGGGTTAAAACCGCCCCGCTAGCGGCCGAATACAGCGGCAAAAACTACGGTAAAGCAGCGCTAAATATAGTGCTGCTTTACCGCCGACGCTGCTCCCGCCCCAGTGTGAAAGGGGCCTTAAAGCACTTGGGCTTTCACATTGGGATTGCAGATGAGACTTCTTTCAAGCGATTTACAGGCGCCTTTTTTAACGCTAAAACACCTGAAAAATGCCCCAGTGGGAAAGGGGTCTAACACATATGGCAGCAGCAAAAAAAGGGTATGGGCAGCCGAGGTTTCTGTGTTAAGTGTGCGCTCAATGCATGTTCCCAACACAGTGACCAAGCTGTCAAGACAGCTTCCCGATTCTGGTAATGATTGGGAGCTGGCGGGTCCAGCTCCTGATCATGTAATCATTATGACAGTCAATCACAGTGGTCATGTGATCGGGCAGGTATTTTTAGCCTAGTCTTTCTCAACCTCAACCTTTTTACCCTAGAGCATGGTTTCTCAACCAAGTGTAGCACCCTGAAGTTTAGGCAGGGTTGCTATCAAATTTAGTTGCCAGGCGATAGTTGCCTTGACCAGTTGTTAGGAGATCAATTAATGTCCCCCTAATTCTGGACTTGCTGCACTTCTGGTGGCAAGTTAGCTGGTGACATTGGATAAGACAAGGGCATAGCAAGGACTGAGTATGAAGGAATAGGGTGTCTCAGCCAATTGGCAGGGGTTTCTTTAAAGCGGAAGTAAACCCATCGATTTAACAGTTTAAAAAAAAAGGCATGCCGGGAATGCTAACTGCACATTGGCTGTGCTCTCAACCAAACAGTCAAACCATCCAATGGCTGGTGTCATAACGGATCACATGTGCAGCACTGTGGCAGTTGAAGATTAAACAGAGGCAAAGATGGCAGCTTCCTTGGCTGAAAACGATAGGGGGGTTTACTTCCACTTTAAAGTGGAGTTCCACCCACTTTTACAACTCTTCAGCATCCCTCACTAAACTGTGCACTGTAAACAAATTGGATATTTTTTTTATTTTTTTTTCAGCACAGACTGTATATTTGCTGTATTCATTTTTCACTTCCTCCTCCCTGGCTGCGGCCCATCGCATCATTTCCTGTTTGCAATGCCTCCTGGGAAGGGGCAGCAACTTCCTCTCAAACTGCCGTTGCTATGGAAACCTGACCTGAAACCTATTACACTGCTTAAAGCGGTGTTCCGGACAAAATTTTACTTTTTAAATAAAAATACCCCTATAATACACAAGCTTAATGTATTCTAGTAAAGTTAGTCTGTAAACTAAGGTCTGTTTTGTTAGTTTTTAGCAGTAGTTTGTTATTTTATAAACTTGCAGCAGGCCGTGGCCATCTTAAGTGTGGGCATCTGAAGCCAGACTGTATTTCTTCCTGGATCTCATCCTTGCAGATCTCACACATGCTCAGTGCAGCATAAGCAGTGTAATAGGTTTCAGGTCAGGTTTCCATAGCAACGGCAGTTTGAGAGGAAGTTGCTGCCCCTTCCCAGGAGGCATTGCAAACAGGAAATGATGCGATGGGCCGCGGACAGGGAGGAGGAAGTGAAAAATGAATACAGCAGATATACAGTCTGTGATGAAAAAAAAATAAAAAAAATATCCAATTTGTTTACAGTGCACAGTTTAGTGAGGGATGCTGAAGAGTTGTAAAAGTGGGTGGAACTCCACTTTAAGCTTTACTGAGCATGTACGAGATCTGCAAGGATGAGATCCAGGAAGAAATACAGTCTGGCTTCAGATGCCCACACTTAAGATGGCCACGGCCTGCTGCAAGTTTATAAAATAACAAACTACTGCTAAAAAATAACAAAACAGACCTTAGTTTACAGACTAACTTTACTAGAATACATTAAGCTTGTGTATTATAGGGGTATTTTTATTTAAAAAGTATAATTTCGGCCGGAACACCGCTTTAGGTCCCTTGGTCTGCTGGGAGAGCCTATTTATTTGGGTGGAGTGAGGTGATCTGAGTTTTGTGCCACCCGGGCAGCTGTCTGGGTGGACGTGTGTTTGCTGCTCCGGGCTGCTAGGCCAGAAGCTGAAAATAATGTTATTTTATACAGCAGGAGAGTTAAAAAAAGTATCTGCCTTGGGTATCGAATACTCAAGGTACGTCACATTCTTTACGTTTTTTAAAGCTTTCCATAACTTACTGATCATTTTAATGTACTGCAAGCTTTAGGTCTAATCATTTTTAACTGGGGTTCTCAGAGACCTAAACATTATTTCAAGGGTTCCTCATGGGTAAAAAGGTTAACAAAGGCTGCCCTGGGGTAAGAAAAACCCAGCTAATTAAGCTCATGTGTTTCTGTCATTACGTGGTTTATTATCAATTCTCTTTACAGTGTCATTTCAACTAGACATTTTTCTTTTCATTTGCTTGAGACTTTTTGGATAGTAATTATGTAAAAAAAAAAAAAAAAAAAAAAGCTTTACCTCTAAACTACACAGATCAACCATAACATCACTGGCATCACTAATGGGCAGAACAAGAGCCGCACCGCCCCGCTGTCATTTGACCTATAACACAATACACCATATAATAAGAAACCCTGCTACTCTGCCTAGGCCCTGATGTAGGAAGATTTTTTTTGGCCTCCGAAATGTGTTGGATACCTTTTATCATACTGTTGTCACATTATTATTGGCAATAAAGAATTTTGGACTCTTGAGATGATCGTTTGGCACTCTGTTGATTTCACATCTTGATACAAATATGCCATTCTTTTATTCAATCCTTATCCAAGAAATCCTGGATTCCTATTTTGCATATAGTCAAGTTGCCACTTTGCCCACCCACTACAGTTAGTGCTGCCTCATTGAATAAGCCGAATATCATGTAGAGAGATAATATATAGATGAAGATGAAAGGACCTTTCCTGCCCTGGCAGTTCTGCCACCGGTGTCAGTGTTTTTTATTTTTGTTATTTTATCTAGGGGCAGAGGATCCTAGGTCAGTCATAGTGGGTGGTTGGGTGTAATTAATACTTTGTTGACCCTCGTGGGCTCCTCTTCCCCTCCCCCCTTCTTCAGGGACTTGTAGTTCGGCCGGTGCACAGGGGAGCTGCATGGGGCCAGGTCACAATTGAGACCCCTGAGACCCCTATAGCTACGCCCCTGTCTCTAACCATCTCTTTTTTCATGTCATCAGTGTCTGAACATCCCTTGTATCATAGAAACATAGAAAGGTGACGGCAGAAAAAGACCAAGTAGTCCATCGAGTCTGCCAGATTTTTTTGTTGTTTTTTTTGTTTGGTTTTGTTTTTATTTAATTTTTTGTTTTGTTTGTTTTTTTTCCACTAACTGTTGTCTGACTTGTATCAAGTTCAAAATCTCTGACCATCTCTTGCACCATGTCTACTGTCTATGACCATCTCTTGTATCACGTCTGCAGGATCTGACCATCTCTTGTATCATGTCTGCAGGATCTGACCATCTCTTGTATCATGTCTGTAGGATCTGACCATCTCTTGTATCATGTTTGCAGGATCTGACCATCTCATGTCTGCAGGATCTGACCATCTCTTGTATCATATCTGCAGGATCTGACCATCTCTTGTATCATGTCTGCAGGATCTGACCATCTCTTGTATCATGTCTGCAGGATCTGACCATCTCTTATATCATGTCCGCAGGATCTGACCATCTCTTGTATCATGTCTGCAGGATCTGACCATCTCTTGTATCATGTCTGCAGCCTCTGACCATCTCTTGTATCATGCCTGCAGGATCTGACCATCTCTTGTATCATGTCTGCAGGATCTGACCATCTCTTGTATCATGTCTGCAGGATCTGACCATCTCTTGTATCATGTCTGCAGGATCTGACCATCTCTTGTATCATGTCTGCAGGATCTGACCATCTCTTGTATTATGTCCACAGTCTCAGACCATATCATGTGGTGTCTCCTTGTTCTGAAACGTAATATTTACTTAATATTTCGTGCTGCCCTTTGGGGATGTTGGAGGCCACACTTGAGGCCTCCTATAAAGTTGAGAAAACTCCAGAAAATCTATGCAACACATAAGTAAAGCTGGCCATAGACGGATTGAAATTCAGCTGGTTGAGTAGGGACCAGCCAAATTTCAATCCATATTTGGCTGTTCCCATTTGAGAGAAGTCAATCTAATGATCGACTCCTCTTGAATGTGGCTGCTGGCAAATTATCGTTCGTTCAATGCATGCAGCTGCAATGCTGATCCGTTTTATTCTGACAGTGGTGGAATTCTGCAGTCAAAATACAATAGCTCCATCGGGAGGATTCTTGCTACCACCTTGATTGTGTAGATGGGGGAATCTGTTCATTTTTATTTATTTTTTTTATCAGCCCACTGACATAAAATAAAAAAATAAAAAAGATCCATCTATGGCTAGGTTAACCGCTTCCCGACCGGCTCATGCAGATATACTGTGGCAGAAGGGCACGTACAGGCAGATTTACGCAACCTGTACGTTGCCCTTTAAGAGGCGGCTTGCGGGCACGCGCACGGCCGCCGGGAGCTCCATGAGTGGGATCGCGGGTCTCGATGTCCGCGGGGATACCCACGATCATCTCACGGTGAGGAAGAATGGGGAGATGCTAATGTAAACAAGCATCTCCCCATTCTGCCTAGTGACACTGTCACTGATCATAGCTCCCTGTGATCAGGAGCAGTGATCAGTGATGCATCACACAGCCCCTCCCCCCACAGTTAGAATCACTCCCTAGGACACACTTAAGCCCTACAGCGCCACCTAGTGGTTAACCCCTTCACTGCCAGTGACATTATAACAGTAATCAATGCAATTTTTTAACATCCCAAAAATGTGTCAAAATTGTCCGATGCGTCCGCCATAATGTCGCAGTCACGATAAAAATCACTGATCGCCGCCATTACTAGTCAAAAAAAAAACTATTAATAAAAATGCCATAAAACAAACCCCTTTTTTCTAGACACTATAACTTTTGTGGAAGCCAATCAATAAACGCTTATTGCGATTTTTTTTTTACCAAAAATATGTAGAAGAATACGTATCGGTCTAAACTGAGGGAAACATTTTTTTTTATATATTTTTGGGGGACATTTATTATAGCAAAAAGTAAAAAAAATAATGCGTTTTTTTTTTTTTCAAAATTGTCGCCCTTTTTTGTTTATAGCGCAAAAAATGAAAATTGTGGGGGGATCAAATACAACCAAAAGAAAGCGCTATTTCTGGGTAAAAAAGGACGCCAATTTTGTTTGGGAGCCACGTCGCACGACCGCGCTATTGTCAGTTAAAGCGACGCAGTGCCGAATTGCAAAAAGTGCTCTGGTCTTTGGCCAGCCAAATGGTCCGGGGCTTAAGTGGTTAACACGGGGGGCCAGGCTGGTGGTCCGAAAATTCAGGACATACTTGTAAATTCCTACAGTCGAGACAAATCTTGTTTGAGACATAGCTAGAAAAAAACAGCACAAACGCATATTGCAATGGACGCTTTTTTTTTTTTTTTTTGCTCTTGTGCGTTTTGATGGCGAAACAACAAAATCTCCAATCCGAGCCACTTGACTTTATCGTAATACAGAACAGCTTGTGACGGCAGCAGAATTTTCGTGTTCGATTAATCGATTATTTTTTTAAGCGATTAAACGACTAATTTCGATTAATTATAACGCACATACAGATCCAACTACTTTTAGCTGATCTCCTTGCATTGCAACTCTGCATTAGTCAGTGGTAAATGTGGTATACACTATATACAATCACCCGACACTAGTTAGTTTCCAACAATCCATGACTTAACTTCACAGTTCACACAAATACATTTTAAATTCAAACTGTAGCACTGACGGAAGTCATTTTGTTTTCCACAGTAGCGTGACAATCCCTCCACCTCCGGTCTAACTAATCACTCTCACCTTATGGCATGGACCCCTGTGCCAACAGGTGGTCATGCAAGCGGGTATCAAAAGGGTTAACACGGACCATAAACTTCTCTCACGTCTCCTTAGATCTCAGCAAGGACGCAGGTCATGGGTAGAAAGAAAAGATCTAAGTGCTCACCGCTTAAGTCTAATGCCCCGTACACACGGTCGGATTTTCCGACAGACAATGTTGTCGGAGATTCCGACCGTGTATGGGCTTCATCGGACTTTTTCCGTCGAATTTTCCAACGGACAAAGTTTTATCTCCTGCTCTCAAATTTTCCGACAACAAAGTCCTATCGGACTTTTTCCGATCGTGTGTAGCGAATTCCGACGGACAAAGTGCCACGCATGCTCAGATCACATTACAAGACCAAAGCTATTGGCTACTAGCCTCTAACGTAGTCCCGTCGTACGCAACGAACGTCACCACGTTCAGAATGATCGGATTTTCCGACAACTTTGTCCGACCGTGTGTATGCAACACCAGTGTCGGACAAAATCCGCCGGAAAAAATCCGATGGATTTTGTGGTCGGATTTTCCGACCGTGTGTACGGGGCTTTAGATTCAATTTTCGTGTTCAAACACAAACTACTCGCATACAGATGATAAAAACACAGCATGTAAAGCCGACAATCGTGTTAGTTCCGTAGGGCAGCAGCGGGTGACGTCATGCGTAGCTCCTCCCCGTACGCGTTACGTTCAATCAGAACTTCGCGTTACGTTTAATCAGAACTTCGACGTCCCCGGACTCCTCCCCCCTTCCCTTCGTTAGCAGACGGAGGCACTTGGTGAAGGGGGAGGAGTCCGGTGATGTCGATGTCCGTGACGTCACCGGATCTCTGACGGAACTCCCTGAAGACCCGGAAGCAGGAGAGGTGAGTACCGATCAAAAGAATTTTAATCAATCAAAAAAATTTACGATTAATCAGGGAATTAATCTTTAATTTCCACAGCCCTAATATTTTTGGAAATTTCTTTGCTAGCAGAAAATATATGAAGATTTATAATCTGAGCATTAGAAAGACGTATTGTTTGGCGTTTCTTTACAACACGATATCTTTTTTTTTCCTTTTAGACTTTTTCTTTTTTAGATTTTTTTTTCTACAAATTTTAAAGGCCCTTCTCCGTGACGGCGATGCCTTGTTTTAATATTTTTTTTTTTTTAATACGATGAAAGTGCAGGCAAGTTATACAAATGTAGCACTCCACACTAGTGCACTGTGGGTGCCCTTTACAGTAAAGAAAGACCTAATTATATTTTAACACCGCATTTATCCCCTTGCCTGGGGAATTGCTTCAAATACACTGGCAGAGCTTTTTTTTTGTGTGCGGTGACATCACCGCGACTCCATTTTGACAAAGAAAATAAGCCTTCTGTTAATTTTACTGCGCAAGAAAAAAAAAAATAAAATACGTTAACAACATTGAACCAAAGTGTTAAACACGTACGAGAAAAAAAAAAAAAAAAAACGCCACCGCACTCCAGGGGTTGAAACGAATATGCATCAAAATGCTTGGCATTTAATTTTTTTTTTTTTTTTTTTTTTTTTGGGAATTTAGCCAGTGAAATATAGCTGCCAGTGTCTCAGGCCTGCGTGTGTTCTTCTGCAATATGCTCACGATCAATCAGATTTGCATAACTAAACTGTCGGCAAGTCTGCCTGGCTGCCCAGGTGCAGGGACATTTGCATATAGAACAGCGTAGAGGTCCCCTGAGTCCCCTCAGACTCCAGTGACTGCTGAGCCCGCAGTCCACACCGCCCCACAAATGAAATTGGAATGACAAAAAAAAAAAAAAAACGGTTTCGCCAGTCTGAGAGGGGGGAAAAAATATGTGCATCGCGATTCTAGATGTAGATGCCACAGGACAACACATGGAGAGAAAAAAAAACTCCCTAATAATCCTTTATATACTGTACATGTCGTCATATACTGAGTTTTTTTCCATTTTGGCTGGAAATATTCTTAGGTATTTAAAGCAGATATAAACGCAATCACTAGAATCTCATATGAGCTTTGTTATTTCAAAAGTCATTTTCATTATTTTTAAATCTGCAGTTTTCAATAAAATAATTCCTGGCGATCCTGCCATGGAGGTCCTTGTTCAGGCACTTCCTGTTATAGGGTGACAACACTACAAACAGCCATTTTAATACCGATTTAGTATTAATGGTCCCCTTTTGTCACCGTCGGGAAATCCACCCTGAGGAATGGAATGGAGTGCATTTACATAGAAATTACCTGCAAAAAGGCCGAAGGTTGATCAGTATCACTAAGGCCCCTTTCACACCGGGGCGGTGAGCCGCGGTGACGGTAAAGCAGCGCTATATTTAGCGCTGCTTTACTGTCGTTTTCACTGCGGTTTTCGGCCGCTCGCAGTGCGATTTTACCCCCCGCGAGCGGCCGAAAAAAGGGTTAAACACCCCCCGCAGAGCGCCGCCGTAGCCGCGGTATTGCCGCGGTAACCGCGGTATTGCCGCGGTTTTACCGCGGTCTCCCATTGTAATCAATGGGAAGGAGCGGTATAGGAGCGGTGAACACACCGCTCCTATCCCGCTCCAAAGATGCTGCTAGCAGGACTTTTTTTGTCATCCTGCTAGCGCACCGCTCCAGTGTGAAAGCCCGCCGGCTTTCACACTGGAGTTAAAGGGGCCGGATTTTTTCATGCGGTGAACAGGCGCTATTTTTAGCGCTGCACCGCATGAAAAACGCCCCGGTGTGAAAGGGGCCTAAGATGCAACAAACTATTTAAAAAAAAGTGGCAGTTGTTTATGATTCACAGTGCTGTAGCAAATGTAATTAGGATTTAAATCTACTTTAGTAAAAAAAAAAAATTATATATATAATAAAAAATATATATATATATATATATACACACACAGTATCTCACAAAAGTGAGTACACCCCTCACATTTTTGTAAATATTTTCTTCTATCTTTTCATGTGACAACACTGAAGAAATGACACTTGTCTACAATGTAAAGTAGTGAGTGTACAGCTTGTATAACAGTGTAAATTTGCCGTCCCCTGAAAATAATTCAACACACAGCCATTAATGTCTAAACCGCTGGCAACAAAAGTCAGTACACCCCTAAGTGAAAATGTCCAAATTGGGGCCCAAAGTGTCAATATTTTGTGTGGCCGCCATTATTTTCCAGCACTGCCTTAACCCTCTTGGGCATGGAGTTCACCAGAGCTTCACAGGTTGTCACTGGAGTCCTCTTCCCCTCCTCCATGATGACATCACAGAGCTGGTGGATGATAGAGACCTTGCGCTCCTCCACCTTCTGTTTGAGGAGGCCCCACAGACCTAGGGTTTAGGTCTGGAGACATGCTTGGTCAGTCCATCACCTTTACCCTCAGCTTCTTTAGCAAGGCAGTGGTGGTCTTGGAGGTGTGTTTGGGGTGGTTATCCTGTTGGAATACTGCCCTGCGGCCCAGTCTCTGAAGGGAGGGGATCATGCTCTGCTTCAGTATGTCACAGTACATGTTGGCATTCATGGTTCCCTCAATGATCTGTAGCTCCCCAGTGACGGCAGCACTCATGAAGCCCCAGACCATGACACTCCCACCACCATGCTTGACTGTAGGCAAGACACACTTGTCTTTGTCCTCCTCACCACTCCTTTTTATTTTTTTGACAGGTTCGTTTTAAAAAAGGGGAGTTCCAGGCAAAAACACAACTCGTTTTGTACCTTTTTTGTCTCCTGATCTCGAGAAAAAGCAGACAGATCTGTTAGTGAAAGCAGCACACATTACATATATTACACTTGTTAGGCACACAGTTACCCCCTTGATTGCCCCTTGATGTTAACCCCTTCCCAGTTAGTGCCATTAGTATAGTATTATCACTGATCACTGTATTAGTATCACTAGCGATGCCAGTGTCAGTCAGTTAGCATCCCTCCCAGCCAGTGTCAGTTGGCGCTAGATTGGCCGCCACACTATCAAAGTGACACTATAAATCGCTGATCACCACCATTACCAGTACAGTGGAACCTTGGTTTGCGAGTAACGAGTGTTTTGCAAAACGAGCACTGTATTTCTAAAAAACCTAACTCGGTTTGCGAGTGTTGTCTCGCAAAACGAGCATGATTCAGGCCAAAAGCTATGTGCAGTACCGCTTTTGGCCTGAGGTGGGGGGCGCCGGAGCCGAACATCGCTTATCGTCGGCGTTCGGGAACGCACAGAAAGGCCCGAGGTCAGTTCGGCTGACCTCGGCAAACCTCGGAAAGGCTCGTGAACGGAGTCTTTCCGAGGTTTCCCGAGGTGAGCCGAAGTTTCCTCGGGCCTTTTTGGCCGTTTCCGAGGCTCTCCGGCGCGCCCCCGCCTCTGGCCGCATGCGGTATTGTATTCCATTGAATTCCATTGAATTCAATTGCATTCAATTCAATAATTCCATTGAAGTCAATGCGGAACAAATTATTTTCAAATCCATTGACTTCAATGGGAAAACTCGCTTTGATATGCGAGTTCTTTGGATAACGAGCATACTCCTGGAAGGTGGGGGGCGCCGGGGCCGAACAGCGCCGATCGTCTGCGTTCGGAAATGCACGAGGACCGTTTGGCTGACCTCGGCAAACCTTGGAAAGGCTCGTGAACGGAGTCTTTCCGAGGTTCCCCGAGGTCAGCTGAAGTGTCCTCGGCCTTTTTGGCGGCTCTCTGGCACCCCCCGCCTCTGGTCCCATGCGGTATTGTATTCCATTGAATTCCATTGAATTCAATTAAATTCAATTCAATAATTCCATTGAAGTCAATGCGGAACAAATTATTTTCAAATCCATTGACTTCAATGGGAAAACTCGCTTTGATATGCGAGTACTTTGGATAACGAGCATTCTCCTGGAACGGATTATGCTCGTAATCCGAGGTTCCACTGTATAGTATCTGTACAGATCAGTATCTTTTTTTTTTTTATAAATCTTTTTATTGGTGTTAAAGCACATACAAACAAATAACATAGAACACAGTATAGAGGTCTAGAGGTGACTGTGACCTGGAAGCATAGGTGTATAACATCATAAACTCATCATTACAAATAAGCAGCGGTCACCAGTATGTTCAGATGAGGTGTGGATCCCATGGGTGGGGGTTGGAGAGATGGCATAGACATTTACCCAATGCTCCCACTTATGTGTGGTAAGTGTAGAGCCCTAAGGAAGGTCTTGCTCACAACCATTAACTCTCGTGTTAGTGTAGTGTCATATTAGTGTTCAGGCTAGGGGGGCTATTCTTAGTTCAGACCCATTTAGATTCCTTTAGGCCTTAGATGGTTCTTCCAACCATTTGGACCAACTTTCTGGTAATTCAGAGGGCAGCCTCTGTTGAAGTATGTGCCCTTATATAGGGGTAATCTCTCATTCACCAACTTCCTCCAAGAAGCAACCGTAGGTGGGGCCGACTTTCTCCAGTGGAGTGCTATGCTCTTTCTGGCGTAAAACATTAACAGGCTCGCCAATGTACGCAGGGGCGGACTGACCATTCGGCCACTCGGGCACTGCCCGAGGGCCCCCGGGCCACTAGGGGGCCCCGTCAGGGTTGCCATCCGCAGTAAAACCAGGTACAGTATTTAAAAATCTGTGTTTTTTTTACATCTGTCTCTGAAATGTCCTTTACCAACATCCTTTTGGTCTAAAAATCCAGAGATTATAGCTGCCCCACCTCTCCAGTACCTTCTCAGCCAATAGAAACATGTCTGTGTATACTGTGTGTACATGTATGTGTATACTGTGTGATTGTATACTGTGTGTGTGTGTATACTGTGTGGCCCCATAATCTCTGATTGCCTGGGGGCCCCATAATCTTTGATTGCCTGGGGGCCCCATAATCTTTGATTGCCTGGGGGCCCCATAATCTCCTATTGCCCGGGGGCCCCATGAGTTGTCAGTCCGCCCCTGAATGTACGTCCCGCCACAGTATGGATCAGTATCTTGATCACGATCAGAATTACACTAGTGTCCCCAATAGTATAGTGTCACCAAAAACACAGTTTGGTTTTTACCAAAGACATGTAGCATAATACATTTTGGGATACATTTTTGAAAGAAATGTGATTTTATTGGATATGTTTTATAACAGAAAGTAGAAAATATGGTTATTATTTCAAAATTTTAGGTATTTTTTTGTTTATATAATAAAAAAAAACCCAATGGTGATCAAATACCACCAAAAGAAAGCTCTATTTTTGCGGAAAAACAAATGATAGAAATTACATTTGCATACAGTGTTGCATGACTGCGCAATTGCCAGTTAAAGTAGCACAGTAGTAGTAGTAGTACTTGGTCATGAAAGGTCAAGCGGTTAATCTGGGACATTATGATTTTTTTTTCTTCTGAAAACCTTATTTAGTATTCAATAAAATAGTGTAAGTGTGGAGTGTTCTTAGAAATCGAAAGTATACTTTCATGAAAGCCTAAGGTAATTTTGACGTAATATGGTATAATATATAAGGCATGTGGCCTGGTATAGTTCAGGAGGGAGGGGGGGCCGCTCTCGTCCCCCCTCTTTTCCTGCGGCCTGCCAGGTTGCGTGCTCGGATAAGGGTCTGGTATGGATTTTGAGGGGGACCCCACGCCATTTTTTTTTTTTGGCTGGGGTTCCCCTTAATATCCATAGCAGACCTGAAGGGCCGGTTATTGAATTTGGGAATTTGGGGGGACCCCCACGCTTTTATTTTTTTATTTTTTATCAATGACTTTTTTTTTATCAATGACTTTCAATGAATGACTGTTCTCTGTGTTATGGGAGCCGCGAGTGATTTAAAATAGCTTTTTTTCCTGCAAAAATTACACTTTGTGCAGGGACAGTTCTAAGCACAGGAAACATGCGCCCCTTCACAGGCATACTATAGACACCCCCCAGATGTGATACTGCAATGCTGTACTAACAGCACGCACACACTAATCCCCAGAATCACAGCACATAATGTCAGCTCAGCAGTCAGCAGCACATAACACTGACACGCTGGAACACAATATACGTGGCCGCCGGCGCGGCGGCCTTTTATACTGTGGGGCGTGTACTAAACCCCCTGAGCTATAATTGGCCACAAGCATCTTGCCTGTGGCCAATTATTGCTCTCCTCGCCGCTGGCTCTTTGATTGGCCAAGCATGCGGGTCACAGTGCATGCTTGGCCAATCATCAGCCAGCAATGCACTGCGACTGGCGCAGTGCATTGCGGGCCGCTCGCATCACACGAATTTGATGCGAGCGGCCCAAATAGTTCTGGGCTCGCCGAGCAGGCGAACGCCCGATGTTCGATTCGAACATGGGTTCGAATCGAACACCTGGCCCATCCCTATTCTGAACGTGGTGACGTTCGTTGCATACGACGGAATTACGTAGAGGCTAGCAGCCAATAGCTTTAGTCTCGTAATTTGATCTGAGCATGCGTGGCACTTTGTCCGTCGGAATTCTCGACACACGATTGGAAAAAGTCCGATCGGATTTTGTTGTCGGAAAATTTGAGAGCAGGATCTCAAATTTTTTCCGTCTGAAATTCTGATGGAAAAAGTCAGATGGAGCGGATTTTCCGACAACATGGTCCGATCGGACATTTTGGGCTTAGAAATCTAAAGTATATTTTCATGAAAACCTAAGGTAATTTTGACGTAATATGGTATAAGTGCTATGGTACAAGGTACAGCACAGATGCCAACAGCGATAATCAAAAAATGTTTTATTTAGTTTTAATAAATATGTATCCTGGGTTGGTAGCTAAGGATTATTGCACACCACTCACGTATGTAACAAGGCAGCGCATGTACAGTACACAGCGGTAAGTGGGAAATTATTACTGGCTAAGAGACCTTGAGGTTTCCCAAAGATTAACTGAAGAGGCCATGCTGTGTGTGCAATGAAATCCAGTTCTGTTTTTTGAAATTGTGTGCAAAGGATTTTGTAAATGGGACAAAAACATGTTTTTACAAATGTGACACATAAAAAAAATCCAACAAATATTAGTGCATATAAAAAGGAAGTCTGCATACCACCAGCTTCAATTAATAAATACTGAACAAATGTGATTGTACTTAGGTACGAGCTATACAAACAAACAAGAAGCTCAGTGGAGTTAAAAGCTTTAATGCTAAAATCAAATATAAATTGGCCACTCACAAAAATAAAATAGAAAAGGCATGTACTCAACAACCCCAGCATGGGTGCCTCTCTGTATTCACACCTTGTAGTCCTAGATAGCAGTGCTGTCAGATTGAGGAATAGGGGCAGCTGAAGGACAGACCAGAGCTCTGTACACAGGCACAGTGTGTTGCAGGGATGACGACACAGTGGGCATAGCTACGCGTTTCAAAGGCCTTTCTTCTTTGTCAAGCCTTGGTCTGTCCCTCAGCTGCAGCTATTCCTCCATCTGACAGCACTGCTATCTAGGACTAATGCTGCGTACACACGACCGGACTTTTCCACAGAAAAGGTCCGACGGAACAAATCTGTCGGGCAATTCGATCGTGTGTGGGCTCCATCGTACCTTTGCTGTCCAAAAATCTGACGGACTTTAGAAAAAAGAACATGTTAAAAAAATTTCCACCGGACCCAGTTCCTATGGAGAAATCCGTTCGTGTGCATGCTAGTCCGACGGACAAAAACCGACGCTAGGGCAGCTATTGGCTACTGGCTACGAACTTCCTTATTCTAGTCCGGTCGTACGTCATCACGTTCGAATCCATCGGACTTTGGTGTGATTGTGTGTGGCCAAGTCCGTTCATTCGGAAAGTTCGTCGGAAACTCCGCCGAAAGTCCATCGGAACTCCGCCGAAAATCCGTCGGGAAGACCGTCGGACCTAGTCCGTCGAAAAGTCCGGTCGTGTGTACGCGGCATAAAAGTGTAAATACAGAGAGGAGCCCATGCTGGGGAGTTTTGAGTTTTCTTATTTAATTTTATGAGTGGCCAATTTAAAGCGGAAGTAAACCCATCGATTTAACAGTTTAAAAAAAAAAGGCATGCCGGGAATGCTAACTGCACATTGGCTGTGCTCTCAACCAAACAGTCAAACCATCCAATGGCTGGTGTCATAACGGATCACATGTGCAGCACCGTGGCAGTTGAAGATTAAACAGAGGCAAAGATGGCAGCTTCCTTGGCTGAAAACGATAGGGGGGTTTACTTCCACTTTAATTTAAACATTTGACTCTACTGAGCTTAGTATGCGCTCCTCTTGTTTGTTTGTTTGTTTGTATGTCACTTGTAGGTTTCTCCGAACTTGGGTGAAGATGCAACAAAGGCAGGAAGAGGTGCTTAACCCCTTGGCGCCAGCTGCCGCCAGCCCTTTAAGGAGTTTGCTATGCCGGGAGGTGGGGCGGGGTTTATGGCCACGTGACCGCCGTGATTATGAATGAATGGATGAATGACTTGTATAGCGCTACAATGCGAACTGAATCGCCTCAAGGCAACGTCAGCCGCAGGTCACTGTGCCGGTAGTGCGCGCTCTTGGTACAGCACTGTCGTCGCTACTGCATTCAAATATGCAGCCGCTCTTCTCCAAGGCCCAGCCGCTGATTTGCATGCGTTCGGCGCCAAGAGGTTACTTACTCTTGATGATTCTAATGCATGGATTAGGGATTTTTGGGTTTAATCCCATGGACAGATTTTCTTTGATGGATCTCGTCTTTGCTTACTTTCCACAAACGCTTGTATTTATATTTACGTTTTTCATAGTATAGTGGGTTTGGATCAGTTGTGTAATTTTCTTTATCACTGGGAGTGTTGTAGACTTCCATATTCTAGTGATCAACAGTCTCGCTGCCAGCAATACGTGAGTAGTGACCAATCTATGATATTTTTTTTGGGGGGGGGGGGGATGTTTGAAAATGGTTTAACCTATCTGCACATCAAAAATTCCACTTTGTTTTCGAAATACATTTAGTTTTACTTTTACCTTTTTGTGAGGGAAATACTGATTTTGTGGATTTAGTGGAACCTTTGGGCTCCTTCAGAGTTTGCTAGAGGTTCCATCACCACTGAGCAGTGGAGGATTTATTTGCACCCTAGCTGTGCCTGCTAAGTTTTGGCATTATAACTTGGCAGAGCCAGTGGTATGTGGGATCAGTGGAGCTTCTTCTCTTGTATCTTAGGTAGGTAACCACTGATACCATAGCTGTCCACCATGACCTCCATTGTAAGGAGCATTCTTCCCACTATTCCCTTACATAAGGGAGCATTATATGGACCACTAGTGTGTGGACTAGGGATGAGGTTCTGGGATTTGTGAAGTCTGCAAGCTACAAATATCTGGTTGAAGGTTTTACAAGTTCACCTCAAAAAAATAAGCGATGACCTTAAAGTGGATGTAAATGTCATCCTTTCTAAACTACTGCCATAGGGGTTATCTATAAGGATATACACGCCTCCTGCATGTATCTTTACCTGTCATATGTCTCCCCTCTGTCTGTTATGAGACCCGAAAAACTACAGATTCTGTGGGTGGGTCTGTTGTCCGGAGCTCGGTGGGTGGAGTCGTGATGTCAGCAGACTCCCCGCCCACCTCTACACTCCCCTTGTCAATATGCATTTTCTCCTGTGTATTTCTTACACTGAACTTCTACTATGATCTCTAACATCCAGTGAAAAGACAGGAAGGTAACCACATGACTTCAGCATGCCCAATTATGCTGAGGTGTGGAACATCCAATCCTGGCAGAGCAGCAGACGAAAGGAGTGGGAGGGTATTAAAAAACAATGCACGTCTCTTAGGCTAGTGCACGAGATATGTAAATCACCTGTCACTCACAGCAAGGGGGAGGATTTGACAAAGTTTTTATCAAAGTTTGTCAAGATTTATCTCACTGAAGATTTATCTCACTGAACAATAAAAGAGGATTTCTCAGAGCTGGATAAACTCTTTGTGGCAAAACTGGGCTCAAATGATAGGAAATATTATACTCTACATTATGACATAAAAAAAACAAAAAAATAATAATTTCGGATTTACATCCACCTTAACCACTTCCAGACCGGCGCACGACGATGTACGTCGGCAGAATGGCACGGACAGGCATAAGGGCGTACAGGTACGTCCCTTTAAGAATGCAGCCGTGCCTTCGTGTGCACCCGCGATCGTCTCACGAGAAGGCTGAACGGGGAGATGCAGAAGTAAACAGCTTTTCTCCGTTCTGCCTAGCAACTAGTGCTCCCTGTGATTGGAGCAGAGATCAGTGTTCACTAAAACACAGCCACGCCCCCCACAGTTAGTAACACGCCCCTAGGAACACTTAACCTCCTACACTGCCACCCCCTTGATAACCCCTTTACTGCCAGTGTCATTTACACAGGAATCAGTGCATTTAAATAGCACTAATTTCTGTATAAATGACAATGGTCCCAAAAATGTGTCAAAAGTGTCAGATGTGTCCGCCATAATGTCGCAGTCACAATAAAAATCGCTGATCGCTGCCATTACAAGTAAAAAAAAAAATATTAATAAAAATGCTATAAAAACTATCCCCTATTTTGTAAACGCTATAACTTTTGCGCAAACCAATCAATAATCGCTTATTGCGATTTTTTTTTACCAAAAATATGTAGAAGAATACGTATCGGCCTAAACTGAGGAAAAAAAACGTTTTTTTAAATATTTTTGGGGGATATTTATTATAGCAAAAAGTAAAAAATAATGCGTTTTTTTTTTCAAAATTGTCACTCTCTTTTTTTTGTTTATAGCGCAAAAAATAAAAACCGCAGGGGCGATGAAATACCACCAAAAGAAAGCTCTATTTGTGGGAAAAAAAGGACGTCAATTTTGTTTGTCAGTTAAAGCGACGCAGTGCCGAATCGCAAAAAGCGGTCTGGTCTTAAGCCAGCAAAATGGCCGGTCTGAAAGTGGTTAACATAACCTTTGCACAACTGAGTCACAACAGCCAATAAATTGAAAGAATGGATAACTCTGCTATATTAAGTGTGGTCTCATAGCAGCCATATTATTAGTGTGTGTTGGATCGTTTAGGGTGAGCTGAAGTTTAGGAATAGATTTTAAAAACTTAAAATGTATTTATTTTTTTGTAATTTTATAACTTGTATGACCCCCATGGCAGTCCCTAGATTCCCATACAGTATATTTTGTCTAACAATAGTTTGCTTCTTAGCCCTATAAATGACCAGAATTGAATAACAAAATTCTTCCCCCAAAGACTTCAATGGAGTTTGGCTCAAGTTTTGCGAACATCAAAACAACATTCTGAACTGTTTGCGAACCGAACCCAACGCACTTCTCTAATGTGGGCATTTATGATACATTTTTCTCATTGAGGACCAATTTAACAGGACATTTTATTCACTGACCACCTGTGTAAGGGGCCCATATCCCACTGACTACCATTGTGGTGTGTCTAGTGAACCATGAGTTGTAAATAAAATAATTTTTTCTGGGGGTTCCCTGAGACCCAAAAATTCAAAGGTTCCTCCATGGTACAAAGGTTGAGTTAAAAACCCATTCTGGGCATCAGAAAGAAGAAAACACTTTGCAGTGGGCATTAATCCCCCTCCCAAACACTTTGCAGTGGCCTTAACCCCTCACTGCACTGCAAAGATTAAATACCGTATTTATTGGTGTATAACACGCACTTTCCCCCCCTTAAAATCAGGGAAAAATCGTGGGTGCATGTTATACGCGCCCCCCCCGCTGTCTGGAGCCCCGCGGACATTTACGAGCCGAGCCGAGTGTACTCCGCTCCGCTCGCAGTCACGCCCAGTCCCGCCTCCCTAGCCTTTACGTCCCGCCATTGGCCCGGTGTTGTGTCTATCATATGAGCCAGGCCAAGGTGCGGGACGGGGGCGTTACTGCGAGCGGAGCCGAGTAGCCGAGTACACATTTGGCTCGGTCTATGTCGGCGGCTGCGGGAGGAGCCGAAGATCTCGGCGGCTGCGGCGGGAGGAGCCAAAGATCGCGGCGGCGGGAGAAGCCGAAGATCACGGCGGTGGGAAGAGCCAAAGATCGCAGCGGTGAGAGGAGCCGAAGATCGCTTCGGCGGGAGGAGCCGAAGATCTCAGCGGCGGTGGTAAATTTAAAAATAAACCATTTTGCAATTTTGGGGAAGGCTGCAGGGGGACAGTGCAAGGCTGCAGGTGGACAGTGCAAGGCTGCAGGTGGACAGTGTAAGGCTGCAGGTGGACAGTGTAAGGCTGCAGGTGGACAGTGGAAGGCTGCATTAATGGGCATTTAAATGTAAGTTTTTTTTCCTTAAACTTCCCTCCTAAAAGTTTTTTTCCTTAAACTTCCCTCCTAAACTTGG
This sequence comes from Lithobates sylvaticus, assembly GCA_028564925.1. NCBI lineage: Eukaryota > Metazoa > Chordata > Amphibia > Anura > Ranidae > Lithobates > Lithobates sylvaticus. The sequence goes on along the minus strand of CM053038.1, from coordinate 48,707,393 downwards.
GGTGCGTGTTATACGCCGGCGCATGTTATACGCCGATAAATACGGTACTTGTTAAATTTAGGGGAGGGTTATAAGGTATAGTACTTACCTTTTTCCTCGCTTCAGCAATAGTCCTGCATTGTACGTGAGGGCGCACAACTCGGAGCGTTGGAGGAAGAGGAGACCATCAGAAACCTGCTGGAGTGACAAATAATGAAAGTATTACATCTTAATCCTCTACTGCAATGGAACGGCAAAAATTATAATATAAACCATGTTTACTGTAAGTGCTACAAAACAGTATTAGTCATTTGAAAAGCGCTATACAGCTTTTAGGAACCCTCACCATTCACAGACAACAGAACATAAACATCTAATTTCTGTGCTTGTTTAATAATCCATAATACAACCTTCGAATAAAACAGAAGAGAGAAACCCGCACTGCATTTCTCAACAAAGATATTATATTCTCTCCATCAATCTTACTGGCCTTCATGATTCCTTCCAATGCTGCCGCAGGTATCATTAAAATCCATACATGTCATTGTGTTGTAAAAATTATTTAATACTTTTGCAGAAATCTCTTTTAGCCAAAGTCACAGATAGATTTTCTGTCCTCTGCTTGCAGGAATGCTCATCTGGGCTCGTCTAATGGAAAGTGTCAGTCTTACATCCACACTACGTTATTACTAATGCAATCGCGGTAGACAAATCTATATTTAAGTGGGTGATTTTCTCTGTAATTACACGTACAAGCACATTTTAAACCCCTTCTTTACAGGACAGATCAAAGCGAAAGTCCAGAATATTTTTATTACTCGCGCCTGGACCATATCCAATTTTGATGGACTTCGGCTTGTATTATTATGGAAAGAGAGCTGGGGTTCGTCTGTAATCTGGATGGATGTCTTTGTGGAAGGAATTGGACAGAAAAAGTCATTATTCTTTGAGAAGCGGTTATGCCCCATAGGCAAACGATAAGCACATTACAGGAGCCCCAATTCTAACTCTTACTGGGGGAAAACGATTAAAACATAAAAGATCAACTTCACAAAAAAAGATATTTTATTACTGAGTGGTTGCTGGCAGTGGCACATTGAATTAAGTGCCTGCTTCTTTCAGTTGACATTGACTCCAGTGGCAAAAATGTTTCCACCAGAACTCTTATGCCGCGTACACACGGTCGGAATTCTCGTCGGAAAAAGCTCTGATGGTTTTCCCGTCGGAATTCCGACGGAATTTCGCTCAAACTGTCTTGCCTACACACACACGGTCTTGCCTACACGGTCACACCAAATTCCGACGGTCTGTAACACAGTGGCATAAAACACATTTGACAGCACTATAGAAGGGAAGTTTAATGCTTCCGAGCATGCGTCGAATAGTTTCCGAGCATGCGTCCGAATTTTGCGTGTCGGAATTGCATACACACGATTGGAAAATGTGATAGAAAGGTTTTCCGTCGGAAAAATTAAGAACAGGTTCTCAATCCAAAGTCCGTCGGAAATTCCGACAGAAAAAGACCGATGGGCATACACACGGTTGGAAGATCCAATGAAAAGCTCCCATCGGACTGTTTCCATCGGAGATTCCGACCGTGTGTACGCGGCATAAGTTCCATTATACTGCTGAAAGCTGAATGAGGGAAGCATTCGATATTCTAATAATTGGGCGATCCTTCTGTAAAAGACTTCTACCATCATGACTTTATGGGAAGCCAGGGAGGCCCAAACCCTCATGGGAAGGTTGGGCCATTAGAGTCCCTAGGATAAAGATGCCAAGATGTGACGTAACCTAGCTGTGTCCACTCAAGAATGGAAAATTGGTTTTGTGGTTGAGTAGCATATTTGTTTTGCTTTGAAGACCATCAGCTGCAACCACTGTTCCCCCTACCAACAAAAGCAGGTCATTAAATAACACAAGTGCAAGTCAGTAGACATGTGCACACTGAAATATTTCTTTTCGGAATTGAGTTTTCGTCCGAAAAATAAATGTATTTAGTTACTCCCGAAATTCGTTTTTATATATTTTTTTTTGTTAAAAATTGAATTCGTCCGAAAATCCGAAATAATTAAGGTTGAATCTGTCATTGAAGGCTTATGGTGTCTGTCGAATGTTTTAAGAAGATTCGACGTAGCAGCTAAACTGTACAACGCCGCAATTGTACATTTTCGGTTGAATGTTCCGCTTACAAGCTATAGTAGAATTCTAATGTTGTATGACACTAGTAATCATTATATTTATTAATTATTATTACTAGTCAACCAACATTAGAATTCTTTGACCATAAATGTCCGCTCGTGGCGACTGCTTCGTAAAATCTTCATGTTGAATCTTTTCTCTCTATGTAGAATAATCTCGGACTAATAGAGTTAGGTTAGGCACATTCAACCTTTTTTGCTATTGTCTCTATAATGTCAAATCTTTTCTCTCTATGTCGAATATTTTCTCTCTTTGTAGAATCTTTTCTCTCTCTATGTCAAATCTTTTCGCTCTATGTCGAATCTTTTCTCTCTATGTTAAATCTTTTTTCTCTCTGTTGAATCTTTTCTCTCTATGTCAAATCTTTTCTCTCTATGTCGAATCTTTTCTCTCTATGTCAAATCTTTTCTCTCTATGTCGAATCTTTTCTCTCGATGTAGAATAATCTTGGACTAATAGAGCTAAGGTTAGGCACATTCAACCACAGGTTCGATGGACACAGATCGCTATTGTCAGCGTCATGTCGAATCTCCTATCTATATCGAACTAAAATAAAGCATTTGTTTATGTTGCATCTTTCGGTTTTCGGATTCTGCACGTTCGTTTTCGTTTGTTAAAACGATAACAAAAATATGTCTACAAGTCAGTACTCAATACACGTAGGTGGGAAGGTGGGTACACAAATATGTACTATTTTTGTTCACCAAGACACCATAGGAGTTAATTAGAAGTTTTACAATGATGATGGTACTCAAAGAGAAATAGATTTATTGATCTTTAATTTTCCCCACAGCATTGATTAACTGGCTGATGCCTCAGAGGGTTTTAGTTTTGCCTTCTTGATCAAAAAAATAACAATATTCTTAGAATCACAATGGTTAGAATTCAATTAACTTTGGTCTCCTTTTAACTTTTCTGCGCTATGTTTTAACCATCAATGGAAAGCTCTCAGCTTTAATCGTCTGTAGAGGATGCCAGCTCTACGTTTAACCTGCCACCTCTACTCCAAGGATCTCACAAAAAAAAAAGGGACCATCATGACCTAATGGGAAGCCAGGGAGGCCCAAACCCTCATGGGAAGGTTGAGCCATTAGAGTCCCTAGGATAAAGATACCAAGATGTGACGTAACCTAGCTGTGTCAACTCAAGAATGGAAAATTGGTTTTGTGGTTGATTAGAATATTTGTTTTGCTATAAAGACCATCAGCTGCAACCACTGTTCCCCCTACCACCAAAAGCAGGTCATTAAATAACACAAGTGCAAGTCAGTAGACATGTGCACACTGAAATATTTCTTTTCGGAATTTTTTTTTCGTCCGAAAAATAAATTGATTTAGTTACTCCCGAAATTAGTTTTTATGTATTTTGTTTTGTTAAAAATTTAATTTGTACGAAATATACTATCGAGATAGTCCACTTATTACCACAGGTGCTGCATGGCACTTTATCTGGAGTAATCCATGCCTATCCGACCTTTCTTTAATTTATTCAATAAGATGATGATACCCATCCCTACTCTTTTTCTATAGTTTTGAGGCCGCCCAAATGCTTTTTCATAATTACAATACATATAAAGTGCAAAAAACATCATTTAAAATGTAATCTCTTTATTTCCAATGTATAAGACAATTGTACAAACTAGAAACCACATATCTTTACCTGGTATATCCATTTCAATCTAGGCTTGTTTACAAAATGTTATAATTTTATAATTCCTCTTCATTTAACATTTTTACAGATTTAGCTAGACATTTTCTACAATCTATAGTTCACACATTGATTTATATAGTACAGTGATTCAGTCACTCCATAGACCCCAATATTTTATTTTTTTTTTATATTATTGTATATTATAGATTCATGTCCTAGGTTAATATTCTTCTGAAGAAGTTAACCTAAAACATGTTGAGGACAAGAATTCGGGTCAATGAAATGGTTGAATCTCTGTATAATATCAATGTGTGAAGTATAGATTGTAGAAAATGTCTAGCTAAATCCGTAGAAATGTAAAATGACGAGGAATTATAAATTATAAACCGTTGAACAAGTATGGATTAAAATGGAATTGCCAACCACATAATTTGTGGATTTAATTTGTTCAGTTGTTTTATACCATGCAAATAAGGCATTGTTTCTCAACCTTTTTTCAGTCAAGGCACCTTTTAAATTATAGGCAATTTCAAGGCTCACTTTAAAATTATGGACGGTGTCGAGGCCCCCCATTCTAAAATGTAAAAAAAAACTATTCTAATAGCCTTACAGTACATAATGCAGCAACGTCCACACACAGAACACCCAACGTTGGAGGTGATTTGTTCTTCCAAAGCAAATACACTTTTGCCCACTGGCACCGACTAGTATTCCAATGTTTCTCTTCTCCCTCAATTTCTCTCCATCAGTCTCCTAATATCACCCCAATGAAGAGGGAGAGGGGCACAGGAAGGTCAAACAAGGATTCTGTGCAGGCAACAGAAAGCCTCCTTATTCAGTGATGACTCATTGATTGTTAAGCCCCATACACACGCGCGGATTATCCGAGGACCAGGTCCGTCGGATCCTGTCCGTCGTACTTTGTCCGATGTTGGTTTTGCGTACACACGGTCGGACAAAGTTGTCGGAAAATCCGATCATTCTGAACGTGGTGACGTTTGTTGCGTACGACGGGACTACGTAGAGGCTAGTAGCCAATAGCTTTGGTCTTGTAATGTGATCTGAGCATGCGTGGCACTTTGTCCGTCAGGAATTCGATACACACGATCGGATTTGGTGTGATCGGACTTTGTTGTCGAAAAATCTATCCAGCAGGAGATAGGACAATCCGACGTACACTGTCCGATGGTGCCTACACACGGTCGGATTTTTCGTCAACATTGTCCGATAGGACAGAATCCATGGGAAAATCCTACCGTGTGTATGGGGCTTAAGGATGCCAGTGTCTAGAACAGTGATTCTTAACCAGGGTTCTGTGGAACCCTAGGGTTCCTCCAAAGGTTGCTAGGGGTTCCTTCAGCATTGGGCAATTTCTGCCTCTCAGATAAATTCCCACCGACACCATTGATCTTTTTAGCTATCTGTAAGGAGGTAATTCTTCCCAATGACCACAAGTGTAAGGACCATTCTTCCCACTGACCATCACACTATTGTATCATGAGTTTTTAGATTTCAATTTTTTAGACCGGAAAACAATTTCTAGGGTTCCTCTGTGTTGAAAAGGTTGAGAAAGGCCGTTAGAAGGTTGTAATAGCGCATAATTAAAAAAACGTGGCTTTATGTTACTAAAGGGCAGGCTTGATCCACCTGCTGGCTTGTATACAATTTTTGATACATTTTTAGGCATTTTGCCAAGGCAAGCCCCCGAAGAAACCTCAAGGCACCCTGCTTGAAAAAGGCTGAAAAAGGGTGATGAAATTTTAGATACATTTTTTTTACACTTTACATGGACTTTAATTAGAAAGTACATAGTTACATAGTTACATGGTTAGTTAGGTTGAAAAAAGACACAAGTCCATTCAGTTCAACCACAAATTAAAAAAAAATAAATAATATCATACAATCCTATATACCCCATTCTACACCCACAGTGGATCCAGAGGAAGGCAAAAAACTCCAGCAGCACATGCTCCAATTTGCTAAAGCACGAGAAAAAAATTCCTTCCTGATCCCCCGAGAGGCAGTCGGATTTTCCCCGGATCAACATTACCTATAAATGTTGGTACCCAGTTATATTATGTACATTTAGGAAAGTATTCAGGCCTTTACTGAGCTGGCCAGAACCACCTCTGCAGGGAGCCTATTCCACATTTTCACAGCTCTTACTGTGAAGAAACCTTTCCATATTTGGAGATGAAATCTCTTTTCCTCTAGATGTAAGGAGTGCCCCCGTGTCCTCTGTGTTGACCGTAAAGTGAATAACTCAACACCAAGTTCACTATATGGACCCCTTATATATTTATACATGTTGATCATATCCCCCCTTATTCTCCTCTTCTCAAGAGTGAATAAATTCAGTTCCTCTAATCTTTCCTCATAGCTGAGCTCCTCCATGCCTCTTATCAGTTTGGTTGCTCTTCTCTGCACTTTCTCCAGTTCCCTGATATCCTTTTTGAGAAGTGGTGCCCAAAACTGAACTGCATATTCCAGATGAGGTCTTACTAATGATTTGTACAGGGGGGCAAAATGATATCTCTCTCTCTGGAGTCCATACCTCTCCTAATACAAGAAAGGACTTTGGAAACCGCAGCTTGGCATTGCATGTTATTATTGAGTTTATGATCTACCAAAACCCCCAGATCCTTCTCCACTACGGATCCCCCCAGTTGTACTCCCCCTAGTATGTATGATGCATATTCTTAGCCCCCAAGTGCAGAACTTTACAATTATCAACGTTAAACCTCATCTGCCACATAGTCGCCCAATTAGACAGAGCATTGAGGTCGGCTTGTAAATTGGAGACATCCTGTAAAGGTCCCATTTTTGTTGTGTTTTTGCATATTTATTGAATACAGGATGATGGTACAGAAACAGAATGTTTGCTCATGTGGGTCCTTTAAAAGTAATTTAACAGAATTTTTTATTTTCTAGGTACCTTCCTAATGATATAGCACTTTTGTCTGTGATGTTACACAGGGAGCTTCTTATTTGGGTTGTTGCCGGTCAATTCCGTAATCAAAATATTGAACTGGTAAGTGTTCTTGAGACCATATTATACCAGCTCTCTTTCACATTGAACAAATCAAATAGTCTTCTGACAGAGAGAATAATGGGGTTCCATCTCCAATGAATGTAAAATGGCCCATTGGAAATCTGGAAAGCAGTGCACATTTGAAGTAAAACCCCAAAATTAGGGCTGTTACTGATTAAAATTTTCGTGTTCGATTATTAAATTTTTTTTTTTTAATCGATGAATCGACTAATTTTGATTAATTATAACGCACATACAGATCCAACTACTTTTAACTGATCCCCTTCCATTGCAACTCTGCATTAGTCAGTGGTAAATGTGATATACCGTATATACTCGACTATAGGCCGTCCCGAGTATAAGCCGAGACCCCTAATTAACCACAAAAAAATGGGAAACCTGCATTGACCCGTGTATAAGCCGAGGGTACAAAATGCAGCAGCTACTGTAAGTGGAAAAGAGGGTCAGCAATGCCCATCTGCAGCTGCCTGTCCCCTGTACAGACCCCCCCGTGTCCCCATTACAGCCTACCTGTGCCGATCTTCGGTCCCCGGTCCCCGCTCTCCGGTCTTCGGTCCCCTCTCTCCGGTCTCCGGTCTTCGGTCCTCGGTCCTCGGTCCCCGGTCCCTGCTCTCCGCTCTGTCCCCGCTCGCCGCTCTGTCCCCGCTCGCCGCTCTGTCCCCGTTCTCCGCACTGTCTCCGCTCTGTCAGCGTGTACGGTGCCATTGCAAAATTAAAAAGCCGCGCCTCCTCCTCATCCTCGTCCGTGATAGGAGGAACGCTGTTTTCCCAGCAGTCAGTGCGCAGTGTTCCGCCTATCACGGACGCCCTCTCATCCTCGTCCATGAGATGAGAATGACAGGACATCCGTGATAGGCGGAAACACTGTACTGCTGGGAAAATTAGTGTCCGCCTATCACGGACGGGCGGGAGGAGGCGGCGCGGCTTTTTAAAACTGCCGTCTGTCTGCATGACAAGCTGTTCATGTAGGCAGATGGCAGTGACTCGAATATAAGCCGAGGGGGGGACTTTCAGCCCTAAAAAATGGGCTGAAAATCTCGGCTTATATTCGAGTATATACGGTACATCATATACAATGACACTAGTTAGTTTCCACAATCAATGACTTAACTTCACAGTTCACACAAATACGTTTTAAATTCAAACTGTAGCACTGACGTAAGTAATTTTTTTCCCCACAGTAGCGTGACAATCCCTCCACCTCCGGTCTAACTAATCACTCTCACCTTATGGCATGGACCCCTGTGCGAACAAGGTGGTCATGCAAGCGGGTATCACAAGGGTTAACACGGACCATAAACTTCTCTCACGTCTCCTTAGATCTCAGCAAGGACGCAGGTCATGGGTAGAAAGAAAAGATCTAAGTGCTCACCGCTTAAAGAGGTGTGCCCATCAAAATTTTTTTTTTAAAAGTCAGCAGTTACAAATACTGCAGCTGCTGACTTTTAAGAATCGGACACTTACCTGTCCCAGGGTCCAGCGATGCGGATGAACGATGCCCCCCTTCGTTCCCTGCTCCGCTCGCGTGATACGTGATACGCCGCACAGTCATCTGGGACCCGTCACGTGTCCCAGATGACTGACTGCCGAGGGGAAGTGACATTTCTAGCCCGGGCTGAGCACCACCTAGCAACAGGGTAATAGGTAAGTGAATTTTTTTTTTTTATCCAATTTTTTTTTTTGTCAGATTTTATGCAAATACACATGATGTTGTAATTTTGGTGGAAACACCACTTTAAGTATAAGATTACATTTTTGTGTTCAAACACAAACTTCAAACACTAAGATGATAAAAACACAGCATGTAAAGCCGACAATCGTGTTAGTTCCGTAGGGCAGCAGTGCGTGACGTCATGCGTAGCTCCTCCCCCGTACACATTACGTTCAATCAGAACTTCAACGTCACCGGACTCCTCCCCCCTTCCCTTCGTTAGCAGACGGAGGCACTTGGGGATCGCCGGATCTCCGACAGAACTCCCTGAAGACCCGGAAGCCGGTGGAGAGGTGAGTACCAATCAAAAGAATTTTGATCGATCAAAAAAAATTAACGATTAATCAAGGAATTAATCTTTGATTTTCACAGCCCTACCAAAAAAATTTGGCTTTCTCTACCAGTCCTAGATATTGAAAACCTTCATAACTCGAAAAAAAAAAAAAGGCAGCACCCATCTTATCTACTCTTCTCACATGCACACATCCTATGAAAACCACAGGTGCACTTTAACCACTTCCCGACCGGCGCACACAGATATACGTCGGCAGAATGGCACGTACAGGCAGGAGGGCGTATATATAAGTCCCTCCTTAATGCCTGTCGTGCCCTCGGGAGCGCACCGGGAGCGGCGCGCTCCTGCGCCGGTCGGGACCCCCGTGAGTCCGGTCGCGGACCCCGCGATCGTCTCATGGGAAGGCAGAACGGGGTGATGCCGAGATAAACAGCATCTCCCCGTACTGCCTAGCAACTAGTGACGCCGATCTCTGCTCCCTCTGACAGCCACACCCCCCCACAGTAAGAAACACACTTCTAGGCATACTTAACCCCTACACTGCCCCCTTGTGGTTAACCCCTTCACTGCCAGTGTCATTTATACAGGAATCAATGCATTTAAATAGCATTGATTGCTGTATAAATGACAATGGTCCCAAAAATGTGTCAAAAATGTCCGATGTGTCTGCCATAATGTCGCAGTCACAATAAAAATCGCTGATCGCCGCCATTACTAATAAAAAAAAAATATTAATAAAAATGCTATAAAACTATCCCCTATCTTGTAAACGCTATAACTTCTGCGCAAACCAATCAATAATCGCTTATTGCGATTTTTTTTTTTTACCAAAAATATGTAGAAGAATACGTATCGGCCTAAACTGAGGAAAAAAAATGTTTTTTTATATATTTTTGGGGGATATTTATTATAGCAAAAAATAAAAAATAATGCGTTTTTTTTTCAAAATTGTCGCTCTTTTTTGTTTATAGCGCAAAAAATAAAAACCGCAGGGGCGATTTAAATACCACCAAAAGAAATCTCTATTTGTGGGGAAAAAAAGGACGTCAATTTTGTTTGGGAGCCACGTCGCACGACCGCGCAATTGTCAGTTAAAGGCGATGCAGTGCCGAATCGCAAAAAGGGGCCTGGTCCTTTGGCTGCAAATTGGTCCGGGGCTGAAAGTGGTTAAACCAGAGATGCCCGTCGAAGACTCTGCAAACCCGAAGGTTCGATAGAAGCTGCTGTATTTTGCATGTGGCAGCGACACAGCCAGCTTTTACGGAGACCTCATTATGTACAGCAGGTGTGCCTGTTCGCGGTGGGGTTAAGAAGCGCACACTGCATCCGCTATGTTTCATGTTGGAAGTTTCATGTTGCCGTTTTGAATGTTATTTTTTTGCATGTCTAATTAGGGGACAGAACAGATGGTGATTTGTTTGCAGTTCCTGTCCATTTATATGACCTGCTCTGCCAAAAGGATTGTTCACTATATCAAGGAAATTTTATAGCCGAGATTGTACACCGCTCGCATTTGTTCTAAATAATGAACCTCGGCAAAATGTGTTCCATGCTTTCCCGCACATTATCCCAGTGATAATAAATTCACCGAATCGGTAAAACTATGAAATAATAAGATGCCGGGGCTATTTATTGCTCATTTATTGCCGGCAATAAAACGGCAATACTGTGCAAGCTTGTTTGTTATAATACCAACGAGTCCTGCTATTTTTTAAATCAACAAAGTGGTTAATTGATGAAATTACCACCGCTAAATATGCCTAGCTGGCTTTATTTCTCTGGAGCGGCGGGTGTGTTTTTTGGGTCAGTAAACCCCCCCAATGTTCAGCCACTGGAAAGTTACATTTCTGACATTCAGCCTTCGTAGCGTCGGGTACTGACACGGGGAAGAGCGCGCCAATGAGAAGTGACCCAGCTGGGAAAATTCAATAAAGAGCAATAATGATCTACAAAACCCACATCGACCAATCATACTTTTTCACTAGGGCCACAACAGACAAAGACGTATTATTATTGGTTGCTGTAGGTTGCTACATTTTACTTTTTGCCTTTCCAAGATGGGAGATAAAACAAAGCTGGTCAGCTCAGAACTTTCCTGTTTCAGAAATACAAGTGCAAAAAAGAGAGAATTCTGTAGCCCGAATGGTTCTGCATAGCTAAGCTCAATACAGTTATCTCCAGATGTCTGTAGTTGGAGACCTGTCAGAGAAATATCGCGCTTCAGCGCCGGCTTCCTAGGGTGCTCATGCAGGATAGAGCGGCACAGCAGCGCACACAGGTACGCGGGATAGCGGGTGCGCATGCGCAGGTGCGCGGCTCTCGGGTATGTGCCCTTGTCCATTCAGCGCGGCGCACGTCCGTGCGCGGTCCTGACAGGAAGCGCGTGCGCATGCGCGCGCCCAGATACCCCACCTGACCACTTACCTGGCCTATAAAAGGCCTTCCCCTTCCCTTCTGAAATTGCTGGTTTGTTGTCTCTGTTTCCTGAGTACCTGGCTTCCTGTATCCTGTATCTTTTATCCTGTTCCTTGTGCCTGCCTGATTACCTGTGCTAGACCCAGACCTCTTCTGATCACCGCTGCCTCTCTCCAGTGTTTGACCCCCTTGGCTTGCCTCTTGGATATCCTTCTGCTTAATTACCTGTGTTTGACCCTCGGCCTGCCTCCTGGACATTCTTCTGCTACTTACCAGTGTTTGACCCCTTGGCTTGCCTCTTGGATATCCTTCTGCTTGATTACCTGTGTTTGACCCTCGGCCTGCCTCCTGGACATTCTTCTGCTACTTACCAGTGTTTGACCCCTTGGCTTGCCTCTTGGATATCCTTCTGCTTGATTACCTGTGTTTGACCCTCGGCCTGCCTCCTGGACATTCTTCTGCTACTTACCAGTGTTTGACCCCTTGGCTTGCCTCTTGGATATCCTTCTGCTTGATTACCTGTGTTTGACCCTCGGCCTGCCTCCTGGACATTCTTCTGCTACTTACCAGTGTTTGACCCCTTGGCTTGCCTCCTGGATATCCTCCTGTTTGATTACCTGTGCTTGACCCTCAGCCTGCTTCCTGGACTTTCTGTTGCCTTAACCGTGGTGTTGACACATATGCACCCCTGGACTGTCTCCCAGTTGATGACCTGGTTCCTCTACAGCTTCTGCCTTGTGTTGATCCTGCCAGGTGTCTACTTCCAGTGCAGCTTCATCTACACACAGTCTTCAGCCCTACTGCACACCACCTGCAACTCACCTGCTGGCAACCCGTGCATCTTTGTGCCCGGTGCCTTCTGTACCCACTCTAGGGGCATCGTGCACTCAGTGGCAAGGGGAGCAGCTCTCAGCATCTCGGCCCGGGTGAGTACTCGTGACAAGACCCCAGCATAAATATTGACTTTTTGGATCTCGTGAAAATGTATGTTTCTGATATGGACAGGGGAGACTGTAGGAAAGGGTGACAAAATTTTTTTAATTAAATCCGGGGACATTTTTCTTTCTACTAGTAATGGCGGCAATCAGCGACTCATAGCCGGACTGTGATATTGTGGTGGACAAATTGGACACTAAGTAACACTTTTTGGGAACCAGTGACACTAATACAGTGATCAGTGCTAAAAACATGCACTGTCACTGTACTAATGACACTGGCTGGGAAGGGGATAAAATCTACCCCCAGATGATGCCTGTATGAGGCGAAACGCGTCGGGACTCGGTTAGCTGTTACCACTGCGTTGCCAGTAGACCACTATATGCTTTTACATGTCGTTTTAAATGTGAGTACCCATTTTTATATGCTTTGTCAAAATAAATCCCCTATGGTATTACACTATGTGGCTCCATTTTTCTCTTTATCGGTCCCACTAATTTGAGTACTACCAGTTTTATAACATCCATCATCCCTCCCTCCTGAGAGTTCTTTGGATATATCCAGTGAAGCAGTGGCGGTGCGTGCATAGAGGGCGCAGGAGCGCCGCTCCCCCTCTCCTGCACCGCTCTATCACCAATAGATAGATTCATGCATTGCATGAATCTATCTATTGTCACCGCTGCCGCCCCCTATTCAGGTGTCCGGCCCCTTGTCGGGCGCCGGGCATCTGAATTACAGTGGGGGGGGGGGTTTCTGGAAGCGCTCTATTAGAGCTGTAAAGCTCTAATAGGGGACCTGATTAGAGCGGTGGGCTCTAATAGGCTTCCATAAGTGTAAACAGCGGGCGCAATAGATCGCTTCCCTAACACAGACCCGCCTCTCAGCCAATCAGGTTGCCGGTCTGTGTTACCGGTCCCCTGATTGGCTGAAGTCACAGGCGCTGTGATTGGACGCCTAGGCGTCCAATCACTGCAGAAGACAGGAGGAGCGCGGGAGAAGATGTCGATGAGGAGACACCGCTCGCCGCCTGACAAGGTAAGTGCCGGCACAGTGACAGCGTTACATGGGCACAGTGGCAGCGTTACATGGGCACAGTGGCAGCTTTACATGGGCACAGTGGCAGCGTTACACGGGCACAGTGGCAGCGTTACATGGGCACAGTGGCAGCGTTACATGGGCACAGTGGCAGCTTTACATGGGCACAGTGGCAGCTTTACATGGGGACAGTGGCAGCTTTACATGGGCACCGTGACAGCGTTACATGGGCACAGTGACAGCGTTACATGGGCACAGTGACAGCGTTACATGGGCACAGTGACAGCGTTACATGGGCACAGTGACAGCGTTACATGGGCACAGTGAGAGCGTTACATGGGCACAGTGGCAGCGTTACATGGGCACAGTGGCAGCGTTACATGGGCACAGTGACAGCATTACATGGGCACAGTGGCAGCTTTACATGGGCACAGTGGCAGCTTTACATGGGCACAGTGGCAGCGTTTGATGGCACAGTGAGGCTGTTTGTTTTGCGCCCCCCAAAAAAATTTGAGCACCAGCCGCCACTGCAGTGAAGGATCTTGTCGTTTGGCACCATCCCCAAGTAGATGCTCCCACGGGTGTAGTGACACCAACTGCCTTTTGTGACTCATACGGCGTAAGCCTGTCTGAGTTCACACTATCTGGTAAGCGCATTCCCAAGAGGTGGTGGACTACAACAGACAACTTGCACCAAGTCACCTGTTATATATTTATCAACACACCAATGTTGAATTTATGTCACTATTAGGTGGTGTTTTTTGCTAAGAATACTATTTTTAACACACATTGCTATATGGTTTTGTTTATATGGTGATATATATTCAAGATTTTTCTACTGTCATATTTATTGTATATGTGATCTATGCGATTATGTGATTAGTAGGTCTACCAACCCTTTTCATATATATGATCCTTTGATTCACAATCCATTTGATTTATCATATTCGTTTGTTCACTATTTTTAGTGACACACATTCATATTGTAATTTTTATTTTTGGATACTGTATCACTATTTAGTATCATCACTTTTAGACATCGATTGTTATTTTCGTGCTCTATGAGCGCCGCACTTTTCTATACTTAAATTTTATTCACTCATTACAGTTACCTGTTGTGCAGGCCGCTAGCATACATACATTTTTCAATATCTTTATAAGACAGCGCAGTTTTTCTTTCCTTTTGCACTATTCACGATAAAATCTAGGGCAATCAAAGGGTTAAATATGTGCCTAACAAGTGTTTTCTTACCGTGGGTGAGGTGCTTTTACTAAAGGGAAGGCATAGATCCCTGTACCTGCTTTCCAGGAACACAGGATCAATGTCTTCCATACCGACAGAACGCGGATCTGTCTATGTACATAACGATCAGTGGAGACCGGTGGACATCGAGTCCGCCATTGATTGGCTCCCAAACTGAAGAAATGGTCCCTCCGTTCTGACCAGTATATGATCATCAAATAGGGGCACAGATAATGGAAAAAATACACCCCCCTAAGCTAGTAGGTGCGATGGAGCGCGGGGGGGGGGTGTAATTCAGAATTTTTTTTTTTTAATTCTTCACTGACTGTCTTTGAATTTGCCCCAGCCCCTGTTCAAATCCGGGGACAAACTTGGTCCGGGGACAGCGTCCTCAATCCGGGGACTGTCCCCGGAAACCGGGGATGTCTGGTCACCCTACTGTAGGAGGATAGATAGAAAGAAAGAGATAATAGAGGTATAGTGCAAGGAATGCAAGACGATAGTAATAGAGGGAGAGATATATAGATAGATCGATAGATCGATAGACAAAGACAGAGATATAGATAGACCTTAATTGATCAATAGACTAATTGTATTGGTGTCACCTGGACAAAAACTGGTGGGAAATCATTTTTTATACAATTGATACTGGAACAGGCAGGGAAATCTTCCAATGTGGACACCTGTTCCAATAACAACATGTTCACTTCATAGACACCACTGACATCAGGACAGAAGGTGATGGCGAATCCAACATTTATGGCTGTCTCCGGGGTTAGTACTCATAATGAATTTAAACATTTAGGATTGTGGACAGTGTCCATGTCACCTGGGTTTCTTACCTACACATGGTTTATGGAGGAAAACAAATCTTTTGTTTCCCCAGAATAAGAATAAATTCAGTTTTTGGTCCTGGAGCCCAGAGACTTTTTAGAACTTTAGGTGGGATAAAGCCTCCTGGGAAACTTCCTTGGAAGTCTTCAATCGGGCGTTGGGAAAACTTCCCACCCTCCCTCCCTTCTGTAAGTTTATGTGGATGATTGCTGCATTCTGTGGGGGGCAGTTACAGGTTTGGGTTGGATATGTCATAGCAGCTGATGGGGTACAAGGTAAAGTTGGTCATAACGGTCAAATATAAATTGGTAGAGACCTGTCTTAGGTACGGCTCCCTTTATCTTGTATGGTTGTACAGTGAACTGGGGGTCGATCATGGTTGTATCCAGGGGCGGACTGACAACTCATGGGGCCCCCGGGCAATAGGAGATTATGGGGCCCCCAGGCAATCAGAGATTATGGGGCCACACAGTATACACACACACAGTATACAATCACACAGTATACACAGACATGTTTCTATTGGCTGAGAAGGTACTGGAGAGGTGGGGCAGCTATAATCTCGGGATTTTTAGACCAAAAGGATGTCGGTAAGGGACATTTCAGAGACAGATGTAAAAAAAACACAGATTTTTACATACTGTCCCTGGTTTTACTGAGGCTGGCAACCCTGATGGGGCCCCCTAGTGGCCCAGGGCCCCCGGGCAGTGCCCGAGTGGACGAATGGTCAGTCCGCCCCTGGTTGTATCTGTGGTTATTGGTGTAAAGGTGTTTGCATGGGTACTCAGTTAAATACAGAAGCCTACAAGGACTTTGGGACTGCACTCCTATTGCATTGAATGATATTATGTTATTACACATTTCATTAATAAAGGACATGTATGCCCACTAAGCTCCCACTTTGTTACTAGGATATTGATGAGTGGTGGCATGGTGGTCAAGCGTAGTATCGGAGACAAATCATCTTTAATACCCTAGTCATGGATGTCCCTGTAGAGCCGGTCTCTTTTAAAATGGATAAATGGATAGATCAGCCATTTTTATTCAGGGTGTCCAGGCACTCTGGGGTGCCTTCCATTTTCTTCAGGAGCGCCTTGGCAAAAATACCTAAAAATTGCCCAAAAATTGTATTCAAGCCAGCAGGTGGATCAAGCCTGTATTTTAGTTACAAGAAGCCACAGGTTTTCATCATGCACTATTACAATGACATCATCGGTTGATAAGGAGGACGTTGGGTGCCTGCCCAGCATCTTTGTTTGCCCCTCTCTGTTAGCATTGGGGTCACATTAGCTGAGTTATACTGCGTACACCCGAGCGGATTCCGCTCAAGCTTGTCTTGCATACACACGTTCACACAAAAGTTTGCTGAACTTTCGACCATTAAGAACGCGCTGACGTACAACACTACGACGAGCCGAGAAAATTAAGTTCAATGCTTCCGAGAATGCGTCGAATTGTTTCCGAGCATGTGTAGGAATTTTGCCCGTCGTAATTGGTACAGACGATCGGAATTTCCGATCGAAACCTTTTCCGACCGAAAAAATTATTTTGCTGGCTGGAATTCCGCCAGCAAAAGTCCAATGGAGCATACACACGGTCGCATTTTCCGACCAAAAGCTCTCATCGGACTTTTGCTGGCGGAATTTCCGATTGTGCGTACGCGGCATGAGGGAAATTGAGGGAGAAGAGAAACATTGGAATACTGGTCAGTACCACTGTGTAAAGGTGTATGCTTTGGAGGAAAATAGTACAATGATCCCCAGTTGGAATCCTGCTCAGGACACTATCTGCATGTAGTTTGCATGCTCTCCTTATGCCGCGTACACGCGACCGGACTTTTCGACGGACTTTCGGCGGAGTTCCGACTGACTTTTCCGAATGAACAGACTTGACCACACACAATCACACCAAAGTCCGACGGATTCGAACGTGATCACGTATGACTGGAGTAGAATAAGGAAGTTCATAGCCAGTAGCCAATACTTGCCCTAGCGTCAGTTTTTGTCCATCGGACCAGCATACAGACGAATGGATTTCTCGATAGGAACGATAGGAACGAAAAATTTGAATGTTCTATTTCTAACGTCCATCAGATTTTTGGACAGCAAAGGTCCGATGGAGCCCACACTTAATCAAATTGTCCGACCGTCAGACCTTTGCTGTCGAAAAAGTCCGGTCGTGTGTACGGGTTATGCCGCGTACACACGACCGGACTTTCCGCCAGAAAAGTAATCATTCCGTCGGATATTCCGTTCATGTGTGGGATAATCCGATCGTTTTTCTTCCAAAAATTCAGACGGACCTAGAAATAGAACATGCTTCAAATCTTTCCGACGGAATGAATTTCTTTTGGGAAAACCGTTCGTCTGTATGCTGGTCCGACGGACCAAATACGACGCAAGGGCAGCTATTGGCTACTGGCTATTGAACTTCCTTTTCTAGTCCCGTCGTATGTCATCGCATTCGAAACAAATGGACTTTGGTGTGATCGTGTGTGGGCAAGTCCATTCGGTTACAACTCCGTCGGAAACTCCATCTGGAACTCCGTCAGAGTTGATTCTGACGGAAAGTCCGGTCCTGTGTACGCGGCAATAGGGTTTTCCTCCCAAAGACATGTTAGTAGGTTAATCAGCTTCTTTCTAAGGCCCCATGCACACGAGACGTAGATGCAAACTCTGCTGAACGCATGTTTTAAAAAGCAGAAACCTGCGTTTTTTTTCATGCCGCGTTTAGCCACGTTTAGCCTTGTTTGCGTCTATAAGCGTTTGTAAAGATAACATCATATAGACCCTCCCCAAGCTCAGAAAACATGTATTATTAACTATTTCTGCCATTTTGATCAGAGTGAGCAGCAGAGAGAGCCGTTGTACACTTGCATTTGCCTCTCTTTCTGTGTTTTTTTGGAAATGGATCCCATATTGAATAGATGTCAGGAAATGCTCCTGATGTTGCTCTTGATGAGGCAGCAACGTCGTCGCAAATTGCGTGAGAGGTCCAGAGTCAGAGCCCGTCGATATTGGACCCGTCCATCGATGGCACAGCGAATGTCCGTTGGATATTTCAAAAACATGGTGGGGGGTTGGGGCTGACTAGACATTGGTATGCAGGTTTTTCTTTGTGAAAAAAAGACATTGCTATGCTTTGGTCAGACTAGGCGGAGTCACTGATTGGATTAGAAATTGGATGAAGGGTCGGGGCAAAGAAGTGGAGGCATTCCTCATTGTCTAAGCTACCTAAAAAACTTTTTTGAGTTTTTGATGGCATTGCATCAGTGAGTATATATGCTCTATGAACCATCTAAAGTAATTACGACATTTTAAACCAATTTTTCTAGTATTTTTTATGGTTTATTATATTTCTGAGTTTTCTGGTCCAAAAAATTGGGTTCCTTTAACCGCTTCCCGACCGCCTAGCGCAGATATACTGCGGCAGAATGGCACAGGCAGGCAAAATCATGTACCTGTACGTGGCCCTTTAATTGCCTGCCCGTGGGTCGCGCGCGACCCGCCAGCGGCGCGCTCGCGACCCGGTCGGGAGCTCCGTGACCCCGGCCGCGGGACCAGCGGACCCCGGCCGTGGGACCAGCGGACCCGATCGCCGCTGGTGTCCCGTGATCGGGTCACAGAGCTGAAGAACGGGGAGAGTTCTGTGTAAACAAACCTCTCCCCGCGCTTCCTACTCTGCCTGTCATCGATCGGCTGTTCCCGGTCATCGGGAAAGCCGATCAATGATGTCAGATGTCAGCCCCGCCCCCTAATGTAAAAAAACACACACGTCACAGCCCATAACCCCTCCCCTCCCCCTAGTGGTTAACTCTTTCACTACAACTGTCATTTATACAGGAATCAATGCATTTAAATAGCATTGATTGCTGTATAAATGACAATGGTCCCAAAAATGTGTCAAAAATGTCCGATGTGTCCGCCATAATGTCGCAGTCACAATAAAAAATCGCTGATCGCCGCCATTACTAGTAAAAAAAAAAAATATTAATAGAAATGCTATAAAAACTATCCCCTATTTTGTAAACGCTATAACTTTTGCGCAAACCAATCAATAATCGCTAATTGCGATTTTTTTTACCAAAAATGTGTAGAAGAATACGTATCGGCCTAAACTGAGGAAAAAAAATGTTTTTTTATATATTTTTTGGGGATATTTATTATAGCAAAAAGCAAAAAATATTGCATTGTTTTCAAAACTGTCGCTCTATTTTTGTTTATAGCGCAAAAAATAAAAACCGCAGGGGCGATCAAATACCCCCAAAAGAAAGCTCGATTTGTGGGAAAAAATGGACGCCAATTTTGTTTGGGAACCACGTCGCACGACCGCGCAATTGCCAGTTAAAGCGACGCAGTGCCGAATCGCAAAAAGGGGCCTGGTCCTTTGGCTGCCAATTGGTCCGGGGCTGAAGTGGTTAAAAAGGCTTATAAACGCAAACATGGCTAAACGGGAGTGCCGTGTTTAGCTGCATTTTGCGTCTGAAACGCGGAAAAGCAAAGTGTCTGAACGCATTTTTTTGCTTCTGGAAGAACGAGGTTAAACGCAACTGCATAAAAACGGGAAAAAACGAGATTCGTACATTCGTAATTTTCCGTGTCTCTTACAATGGCGCTGCTTAACGTGCTTCGAATGGATTGAACGAAAAAGTTCGTACATTCGTAACTTTATTTTTTTTTTTTTCGATTCGTAATTTTACGTGTCTCTTACAATGGCGCTGCTAAACATGCTTCGAATGGATTGAACGAAAAAAATTCGTACATTCGTAACTTTTTTTTTTTTTTTCGATTCGTAATTTTACGTGTCTCTTACAATGGCGCTGCTAAACATGCTTCGAATGGATTGAACGAAAAAATTTGTACATTCGTAACTTTTTTTTTCGATTCGTAATTTTCCGTGTCTCTTAAAATGTAATAATAGCATACACATTACATAAAATTATGAATTATGCTCCGATTACGAATCTACGAATGTTACGAATGTACGAATAAATACGAATGCGTCCGAATTTCGAATAAACGAATAAACGAAAATTAAACTAACGAAAAAAAAAAAAAAAATAACTCTTACGAAAATACGAATCGTTACGAATACGAACACCGACGACGTACGAATTTACGAATCGTTACGAATACGAACACCGACGACGTACGAATTTACGAATCGTTACGAATACGAACACCGACGACTTACGAATTTACGAATCGTTACGAATACGAACACCGACGACTTACGAATTTACGAATCGCTACGAATACGAACACCGACGACTTACGAATTTACGAATCGTTACGAATCAACGGAAACGCAAAAAAAAAACGAAACGAAAATAAACAAATTTTTTTCGGAAGCGAAAAAAAACGAAACGAAAATAAACAAATTTTTTTGTTGTGCACATGTCTAATAAATATGCACCCCCTTATTTTTTTTCATTATTTAAACCGATATTTAAAATGTCCCTGCAGTTTTTCGGAAGACGTATGTTTATTTTTAATGTTGTGCGTATTTTTATCTCGTTCAGCATTTCTTAGCTCATTACATCCTGCGCCCTCCCCCTGCTATGTATGTTGGCAATTGACAAACACCTTTCACCTTCTGTACCAGATCTTCCCCTAAAGCAAAGCCTAACAATATCAATGATTCCTTTTACACTTCAATACGCTGGTTCAAGAGCCCCCCTGCCGATTCCTCCCCTGCCATCCCTGCTCCCCCCCAGGGCAAACTTCTGCTGCTTGTCACACCTCCCTTGGCTCATTGGGCATTCCGAAATACACTTACTGCCACAGCACAACTCATGGAGGAAGTCATTAGACGCAGTGCCAACTTTTTTAAAAGTTTAGTTAAAGGCTCTCGAGCACGTTGCACGCTGATCTTCGACAACATCCTTCATGTCCTCGGCGTACCGAGACTCCGAGTTGCTTGCTGATAGAGTTTGATGAATGATTCCGTAATTTTGATGAAAAGTTTGTTTTCTCGAAAAAAGGGTTTTTTCGTAGAATCTGTCACACATAGGATTTGATAAGACAGATTCAGAATAGTTATGCAGAATTCTGTCTTTTTTTTTTTTTTTTTTATGGGTAAAGATGCTTTAACCACTTGCTGCCCTCCCCATGGCAGAAGGGCCGTCTTTAATAATGATTGGACCCTGGGCAAAACTTTTCTTGGGGCCCCTCCATGCAGTTTCACTCTCCACCTGCTCTGAGACATACAATAAATAATAGCTAGACTCAAAACCAGTCTACTGAATCAGATCAGGCAGCAATTGCGATTGGTTGCCAGAGGTTACAGTGTATCATTACCGCTCACTGACTGGTTGCTAAAGGTTACAGTGTATCATTACCGCTCACCGACTGGTTGCTAGAGGTTACAGTGTATCATTACCGCTCACTGACTGGTTGCTAGAGGTTACAGCACACATTACGGTTCACTGATTAGTTGCTAGAAGTTACAGCACGCGATTTCTGCCTGTTGATTGGTTGCTAGAGATTACTGTGAATATGACCTCAGGGGGTCATGATACACATATAAATGCTGCGGGCCGCCGATATTTACATATGAATGCCACCGCTATTTACATATGAATGCTGGTAATGTACATTTAAACACAGGGTCTGCAGGTGAGTCATCTGTACACAACAATAGGGCAGAGCTGGACAGCATTAGTAGCAGCACTTCACACTGAGATATTGGGACACAGCACAGGACTAAAACCTCAAGGGACGAGGGAATTTAAACCAGGATAGTTGGCAAGTATGAGGCAGCTGCTTTGGGCCCCACAACAATGACAGGGCCCAGGGCAGCTGCCCCTTTTGCCCTGCCTTAAAAACGGCCCTGCATAGCAGATTTCCTGCTACAGGGCGGCCGCGCCATGGAGAATCACGTATATATACATTTGCACCTCCGGGTTTTGGGTGCAATGCCCTGCGCCCCGAGCCCACACTTTTTTTCTTTTTCTAATCACGTGCTTCAAACCCCCCCCCCCCCATTGGAATCCATAGTCAGGCACCCTGTATGTAGATCAGGGGGCCGGACGCATGGATGGGGGGTGGCGCCTGTGCGCCCCTAATGGACGGGCCACCATTGGTCTGATCACGTATACATACATAATCCTGCACACAGCTGCCACCCTATCGCAGTAAAACTGCTGTAGGGTGTACTTAAAGCGATTAATATCCTCATTTGCAAAGGTATTTGTTGCACCCAAAGTAGATTTATATCCTTTGTGGCTATTGAAGAATATATTTAATTGAAAGCTTTTGTGTCCGGAATTTAGCTCTAAAGAGGAGAGCTAGGCATGACCCTGGAATAGAGGCAACATTTGAAAACAACAACATCATGTTTCTTAGGCTGAGAGCCCTCCTCCTCACAGACATATGGGCTCCACAATAGTTAAGGTACAGTGTACAAGTATCTGCCATATGACCATCTTTTGCTAACCCTCTTTTTTTTTTCTGGAGCATAGCATACTGCTAGAACCGTCTATTTTTATGCACTTAACATATATTAAACTATAAAATCACTAGTCTAGGCTTGGCTTATATCAAGGCTCCTAAATCTTGGCAGACTCCGTACAGTCTGTTGCAGTTTTTCACTGCCAGGGAAAGTTTTCTCTGAGTAAAAAAGTAAAACAGGATGGAGCGATTATTACTACTGGACTCGATGTGCTGCAGAGCTACACATCACCCCGAATGCTCCACGACTTCAGTACGCTCACTGGACTATAACATATCCATTAAAAATCTTCTTTTTAAAGCGGAGCTCCACTGGCTATTTTTTATTTTTTGGTACACAGTAAAACAATGACACATAAACAGTGGTGTATCTAGGGTATGGCAGATATGGCAAGTGCCATGGGCGCCATCTGAAGGGGGCGCTCGTGAGTGGATGGGCAGCAAGGAATTTACCAGGGCATACTTGCCAACAGTCACGATTTTGCTGTGACTTTCATGGGCTCTGGCTCCCCCGGGTAGTTTCCCGAAAAATCTCTTTTGGCCAAGGCAGGGATGGATTGGGCCGAGTTGTCAGAATTCCCCCCCCCCCCCGGATCTGGTAGAGTTGCCACTTAATCCCTTTAAACCCAAACACATATGAATTACACAGGTTCTGTGGATGATTAAGATGGTAATTATTTTAAAATACACACAAAATGTTAATATTTATGTGCAATGGGTGCGCTATCAATCAACCTTAAAAAGCGTGTAGATATGGTTAAAAATTGCTTGTGCAATGATACTGGTCAAGTGGTGTGTAAAACCTCCTTAAAATCCGTGCACTATGTATGTATAAATAAATACATAAAACCATATATAAATATATAAATATATAAATAAGTGGATACTCTTCCTAGTTGTGATACCAGTGATTTAGTGATATTTGTGAAATGGTGCTGTGAATAAAAAACAGTAAAAAAAGGGGGTGAAACCACGTTTAAATTCAAGCCCTTAAAAAATCCATGCGTTTAAAACTGAAAAAAACGCATTTGGTTGTGCGATTTATTCATGGAACAAAGCACACAATTGGTTATGCGATTATATTGGGAGAAACACCATAAGTGTTTTTTAGGATCCTTTAGGAGTCCATGCATCTGACAGGTGTCTCCTTAGGGGTTTTAATTGCGGTTGCTTAGACAGGTGTTGTTCCTGATTAGTTAGTGCTGAGGCGTTTTTCTAACTAATTGCCCTTTGGTATTGAGCATAGATTAAAACTTGAAGGATAAAAGATGTACACCATCAATAGGAAAGATAAGCACCATTTAGTAAATGTATATTTGAACAAGTGTATACATAATACTTTCACTTATCTTTAGTTGTGGTGTCCTCTTTGAAAAGGGAGATCTCCTGACTAGAAGTTAACCATATCTACACGCTTTTTAAGGTTGATTGATAGCGCACCCATTGCACATAAATATTAACATTTTGTGTGTATTTTAAAATCATTTCTTCCACGTGTGAGAACACTAATATATGGGTTGCAGCATCATCATTTGGCTATCTTAAAACATTGTTGCCGTTCTGTCTTTGAATACCCACTCTAGCGCTTAAGTACACATACCTAATAAGATGGTAATTAAACTCACTTTGTGCCCTGTCTGCATTAAAGTAGCCTCAGAACCTGTGTAATTCATATGTGTTTGGGTTTAAAGAGATGAGTTGGCAACCCTAGGATCTGGGCCTGCTGTCCTTCCATCCTTCCTTCTTTCTTTCCCTTCTCTTTCTTTCTTTCCCATCTCCTTCTTTCTTTCCCTCTTTCATCTTTAGGTTATCTGAAAGATGGGTTTCAAATGTTTTGACAGGGGCGCAGTTTTAGTGCTTGCTATAGGCAACATTTTTACTAGATACGCCTCTGTATAAAATATCTGGATGGCGGTATTCATCTTGCTTGTGGGCATGTGAGGCCCACAAGCATTTACTTATTCCCTAGATTCCAGCATGCCTTGCTCGTTCCCACGCATGCTCACTAGTACCTTCGTTGAGCGTCGTAGTTGCCATCACAACGGGCGGCAGCGCAGGAAGTTCCCGCCCCCTTGTGATGCAAATAAAGATATAGTAAGCAAATGCCATTAGGAGGAGAGCGCGGCAGAGGACAGAAATAGAACCTGTCTGTCTGCCTTGCCCTCGTTTGCAATGGAGAAATTCAAAACGCCCTCCCGAAGTGATGTCATGATCGCGTCACTTCATCGAAATCCCGCGAGAACTCGCGGCAGGCCTCCGCAATGACTCCTGGGAATGATGACAGGAGCTCCCAGGAGACATTGCAGCTAAAAAGGATATTGCGTAATAGCCGCAGTTGACCCGCCCATATCCGCAGATAACAGAGACAGGAAACAGAGAAGGACATTGAAAAAACACAGGTACCGAAGAAAATAAATATATAAAAAAATATTGTTTTTTAACTAAATACATTAACGGCATGTGATTGAGCTAAACATATAAAATAGGGTGGAGCTCCGCTTTAAAAAGTAAACCTTTCGGGCTTCTTTAGACTTGCCAGTAAAAACAAGCAGTTGGGCTACATGTAATATGGGAAGGTTCCCAGAGAGGACTTTAAAGCAGCAATACAGGCAAATTCAAAGAGAATTATATAAAAGTATTTTATTTGGGAACATGTGAAGGTCAATAGCATGTTGCCGTTAAAAAAATCTGACTCTGGTTAGGGGGTAAACAAAACATTCCAAAATTAACAAAATTACAACATCACATATCATTGGTTTGTTGTGATGATGCCCTGATGCGTTTCGTCCCATGTGGTCTTCTTCAGGGGAGTGGTTTGCTATAAAGAGATATATTTAGTATCTCAAATATCAAAAAGGTATATTACAACATGTATTCAATTTTATATATACAAGGTATAGTTACAGCTGAAAGGTGAAAAGGGAGATCTCCTGACTAGAAGTTATATATGAAAATGAATACATGTTGTAATATCCCTTTTTAGATATTTGAGATATTTGAGATCCTGCTCTCAAATTTTCCGACAACAAAATCCGATCAGACTTTTTCCGATTGTGTGTAGAGAATTCCGACGGACAAAGTGCCACGCGTTCTCAGATCAAATTACGAGACCAAAGCTATTGGCTAATAGCCTCTACGAAGTTCCGTCGTACGCAACGAACGTCACCACGTTCAGAATGATCGGATTTTCCGACAACTTTGTCCGACCGTGTGTATGCAACACCAGTGTCGGACAGAATCCGTCGGAAAAAATCCAACAGATTTTGTGGTCGGAATTTCCGACCGTGTGTACGGGGGCTAAGTCTTCAGTGACAGATTCGACCTTAAGGCCCCTTTCACACGAGGCGGACTCTGCTTCCACGGAGTCCGCCTCTGTCCTCCGGCTCAGCGGGAGATCTCTCCGTTTATCTCCGCTGAGCCGGCGGATGACAAGTCCCTCTCTGCTCAGTGAGCGGGGAGGGGCTTGCGAGTGCCGCTGGTCTCTATGGAGAGATTGGATGAAAACGGACAGCGTGTCCGTTTTCATCAGATCTCACCCGATCCGATCCGCCAGCGACGGATCTGGACGTAGAGCACTACGTCTGCTTTTGGCGGATCGGACCGGGTCGGATGTCAGCGGACATGTCTCCGTTGACATCCGACGCTCCATAGACTAACATGGAGCGCCTGTTCAGATCCGCCGTCAAAACTGACAGGCGGATCTGAACGGTCCGTCCATGTGAAAGGGGCCTAATTATTTCGGATTTTCGGACGGATGCTTTTTTTTTTTTATAAAGAAACAAAATAAATAAAAACGAATTTCGGGAGTAACTAAATAAATGTATTTTTCGGACGAAACTAAATATTTCAGTGTGCACATGTCTACCACCAAGTACTAAGTTATGTTTTGCTTGAGGATCAAATTCTTATTTTGATCACTGAACTGCAACTCAATTTTTAACATTTGTATTGTGTTTGGTTCATATTCTGTCTCTATCATTTAAAATACACCTATGATAACAATTATAGACCCTTCATTTCTTTGTAAGTGGGCAAACTTACAAAATCTGCAGGGGATCAGATAATTATTTCCCCCACCGTAGTGTATACTTGTGTAGATATTGTGACATGCTTCTATTTGTACACACTTGTGAAGTTACTAAAATGCCCACTGATGTATTGAAGTGTTTTCATGGGCACTTTACTTGGGAGTGCCTATCAAACACATGTAAAACAATACGATGATATGAGCAAAAAAAAAAAATGAGATGCAAAGCAGGTAAACACTTTAAAACAAGTTATTATTGCAACAAAGAATATATTAGAAACACATTAGCCATGTGACTGCTTTTTATGCTTTCCCTGTGCTTTTAATAACTGCAAACTAAATGCCAATTTGTACATACCCCAAAGCATCTATCATACTAAAATAGCTAATATTTTATATAATGCCATTTAATGCTGCAAATCTAATGGGGGGGGATTTCCATTTCCCAGTACAGACTGGAGATACAGATGATAGCAGTCACTGGACCATTAATTGGATAAGCATAGTCTCTGAATAGATAAGCATGGGCGTAATAAATCATTTCCATTAAATGGCCTTACCTTATTCTTGATTGCTAGGAGCATAGGGAGATCACATGACCTGACAGAGGTCAAGGGTCTCGTGGGCTGCCATTTTGTGCAGACGCAAGTTCCTTATTATAACCCTCTCATTAATTATACAGGCGATACTTAATGCAACGCCACCTGTATACTTCCACGCGGTGCAAAATGTCATACATCACACTGTCTTTCGGTGTTTTTATAAACTGTAATTGCTCGATTTTAGGATATGGATGTGTCTAATGTGGTGACTGAAGAAGGGCCAGTATACTTGTATTACTGCGTGTACTAGGTACAGGCTACATTGTAGTTGGACCCCATTAAAACAGCTAAATGCAGAGTTGAAATACATATTACCTTGGTCAGGCTTTTATTCAGGTAGCAAAGGTTGGTCCTGACCTCATGTATTCCGGAAGTGGACAAATCGTGATACTGGAAGTGACGTGAGAACAGCGAATGATCGCCATATTGTCATTTTTCTGAAGCGTTTTTTTAACTTTATTTCTGTAAGGGTCAACTTTTATGTTTATTTAATAAAACTCCACATTACTTTAACTTACTACACTATTGGAGGCATCCTTTCTTTATCTTCCATGTTAGCCCTTCCAACACTGAATGTTTTAGATGGTGAAACGGAGGTCCCACACAGTTTGATCTGGGTGCAGGGACGGAGGACGCCCTGGTGGTGAGCAGTGGAGAGGAGTTTGTCCAACATTTCCTTAAAGAGGAAGTAAACCCTGTGCATCGCATAGTAGTCCATTATGCGTCACTTACCTAACACAGGAGCCAGAAAAGTCACCGCTGTCCCGTTGTGTACGGAGCCTCCATCTTCTTGGTGTGTCTCACTGGCTCTGGCGCTGTCGTTCGGTGCCGCGATGACGTCACTCCCGCATGCGCACAGGAGCCGCCACTCGCGGCATATCGCCGTAGACAGCGGTGCCTGTCTTTTGGCAAATATCTCCTAAACCGTGTAGGTTTAGGAGATATTTCTTGGACCTACAGGTAAACCTTAATCAAGGCTTACCTGTAGGTCAAAGTGGTTTGTAAGGGTTTACAACCACTTTAAGCTGATGATACTTGGAATAGAGGTGAGAGTTCTGTGAGCTCATTTTTGGATTACTTATTATTTATTGATCATTCACCCACTCGCCACTCCAATATTGTTTATGAGAAGATTCAACAAAGTATATGGAGCCATCAACTTAAGAATTATATATTTCAGAGACTCTATAGACTTTTTTTTATCATTTATCATCAGTTTAAGAACCAACACATGGACTCTTTTATTCATTCATTTATTCCCGTTCACATTATGTGTTCTTAATAATGCCCCTTTCACATGGGTGGTCCGTTCAGGTCCGCCTGTCAGTTTTTTAGGCGGACCTGAACGGACACTCCATAGACCTCTATTGAGAGTCAGATGTCAGCGGTGACCCGCTCCGATCCGAAAAAGTGTGACGGAGGAAAAAGCTATTTTTCCATCCGTCTGCGGATCAGATCGGATGACGACGGATCGGATGACGAGGGGAGAGCGGCGCTCTGACAGGTCCGTCCCTGCGCAGTGTGTAGAGGCGGACCTGTCATCTTCCTGCTCAGCGGAGATCGCTCCGGCGATCCCCGCTGAGCAAGCGGATATCCACGGGGCGGATCAGCACTGATCCGCCCCATGTGAAAGAGGCCTTACTCTTCCCAGTTGTGTATGGATTAGTTATACACTTCATTCTTTATTCACTTTTTACTTTGTGGATATCACTTTATTATACCATATTTTTAGGTGTGTGCTTTTATACGGTTGCGCAGGATCACTCTTTACTTATTCCTTTATTCGTGTTGTGTGAACACTATCAGATTTTGCTGCTGGTACATTTCATAACACTTTTTTTGCACTGAAATTGAACTTTATTGTTTTATTAGATATTACACCTATTTTATTTATTTATTTATTTGTGTTAGATATATTCCATTATATATACATTTTTGACATATTCATCCATTATAGCACTTAGTAGCGCGAAGGGCACTTTTCACAGCACATTGATACGGTTGTCAATCGGCTATGTTTTTGTTCTCCTATGAACAAGTTAAAGTTCTTGAATAACAGCACCAGAAGTAGAGGCCTAAATGACAAACCCGCTCTTAGTTATCGAGTAAATTTGCCCAGGTTTGATTCACTAAGGCAGTGTTACTCAACCCTTTTTTCAGTCAATTTTTTAGGAGAATCTGAAAGGGTAGATTTTTCAGAGTATTATTTATGTGCAATTAAAACTTCTAAATATCCTAATAAAATAGAAAAACTGGACTTTGTGAGTTTAGGTCCACATTAAATGATTGTGTTATTTTGCGCAAAGAATTTAGTCCAGAGTATAGAAGATGATAACCCCATTTGTCAGGAAGGGCTAGCCAGTACCCAAGATGGCGGCAGAAGAAGACGACCTGTGACCTCAGCCCCTGTCAGAACACCCCTGGTGCATATGCGCGTACACGTGCTCATTGTCAGGAAGTGCATGCCAGTACTCAAGATGAGAATCCAAGACAGCCTGTTTCCTCAGTCAGATTGCCGCCAGTGCGTATTTGCACGCATCAGCGCGCACACGCGCCGGCACGCGCGCACCCTTTGACAGCTTTTGGCGCCCAACAAGCTATTTAAACTCTGCCAGTGCACAGACTCGGTGCTGTCTGCTCTATAGCGTTCCCGTGTGTTCCTGTTGCCTGTATCCGATACCTGTTCCTGTTACCCGACCTGGCTTGCCTCTGACGATTCCTGCTATGTGCCCGCACCTGACCCGGCTTGTTTGACCACCGCATCTGCCTGCTCCTTCTGCTACCTGGCTGCCACTCCATCACCGACCCGGCTTGTATCCTGATTACTCTTCTGCCTTCGCACCTGCTCCTGACGTGTCCGCCAGTGTTGACCCGGCCTACCTGTACCTTCCCTCTCTTCTGCCTAGAGAATCCTGCTGGACTGCCGTTCCTCCTGCAGCTGCTTCTGATTCCACGGTCTGCGAACCATCAGGAGCTTGTGCGACTCTGCACTCCTTTGCCTCCTGTCTGCTCTACCAGTTTTCCTCGAGTCAGAGGTGTAAGAGAGGCCGTCCGCTGCATATCAGGCTCTACCATCAGGT
This sequence comes from Lithobates sylvaticus, assembly GCA_028564925.1. Taxonomy (NCBI): domain Eukaryota; kingdom Metazoa; phylum Chordata; class Amphibia; order Anura; family Ranidae; genus Lithobates; species Lithobates sylvaticus. Next base: position 48,676,881 of record CM053038.1, on the reverse strand, counting down.
ACGTGACACCATTGCTGGTTTTAGACCTTGGAGGAACCTGGGCACTTCATGTTTGGAAAAAAAAAAAACAGAAATTTAATTATATGACAAATAAAAAGTTAACTGAAATGAATGATAAACCACAGTTGTTCTAAAAAAATATATATAAGTTAAGCTCCCGAAGAAGACACCTGTCTGATTTTTTTCTCAATTTTATTGGCTGTAAAAATACCCATTGCGCAGGTATCTGGAAATGCATCACACTACAATATTTACAAAAAGTCCTTCTTCCTGCACTAAGCATCTGCAAATTCTTTAACTAACTCATCAACTTGTATCCTCTTGAGGAATCTTCTCTCGACAGCCATTAGACACAGAGCACTTGGTCTTTCATGGGTCATCGTGGTTCTCACCTAATTCTTTATCAGTTGCAATTTGTGAATGACCTTTCTCCCAAGTAAAAAATATATATTAAGGTCTAAATTAACACCTGGAAAGGTATCAGCAAGCCCTTCATCATGTAATAAAACTACCTGTTGAGATGGAGTGAGATATGATCATAGCTTGGCAAGGGATACAAACTGGACAAATTCCTCAACGAACACACTACTAACGTCTCGAGGGAAAATATGTTTAATTTTTTTTATAAAGGAAATATGGGGTCTCCTCATGCGGAGGGGGCTAGGCAATTTCCCCTTTTGCCCCCTTATAAATCTGGCACTGGACAACCCTCATTGATACCTAAAAATGATGCCTTAAAGTGGTTGTAAACCCTTACAAACCACTGCACTTGTTCAGTCTTAGCAATATCTTTTTGTAAGTAAAGTCTTCAGAACTGGACACAATATTCAGGTCTGCTTTAAATGAATTTGTTATTTTGGGGAGAGAATTTAGTCCAGAATGTAGTAGATCAAGGGTCTCCAAACTTTCTGAACAAAGGGCCAATTTACAGTCCTTAAGGCTGTGGGGGACCAGACTGTGGCCAGTAGGATTGGAAGTGCCCCATCATTGGTTTTAGTGGAAAGGATCATGACCTATTGTTGGTATAAATGGGAGGAATGGTGCCCCATTTTTGGTATTCAAGGTAGAAAGGGTGTCTCATTATACTGTAGGTGCTTGTTAGAGGAATGGTGCCCCATAGGTGCCTGTGGGAGGAATGCTGCCCTATCATCGGTGCCTGTGGGAGGAATGGTGCCCCATCATTGGTGCCTGTGGGAGGAATGGTGCACAATCAATCCATTATTGGTGCTGTCCATACAATGGAAGTGCCCCATCATTGGTTTTAGTGGAAAGGATCATGACCTATTGTTGGTATCAATGGGAAGAATGGTGCTCCATTTTTGGTATTCAAGGTAGGAATGGAGCCTCATAATACTGTAGGTGCCTGTTAGAGAAATGGTGCCCCATCATAGGTGCCTGGGGAAGGAATGGTGCCCTATAATTGGTGCCTGTGGGAGGAATGGTGCACAATCAATCCATCATTGGTGCCTTCCATACAATGGAAGTGCCCTATCATTGGTTTTAGTGGAAAGGATCATGACCTATTGTTGGTATTAATGGGAGGAATGGTGCCCCCTTTTTGGTATTCAAGATAGAAATGGTGCCTCATTATATTGTAGGTGCCTGTTAGAGGAATTGTGCCCCATCATAGGTGCCTGTGGGAGGAATGGTGCCCCAGCATTGGTGTCTGTGGGAGGAATGGTGCCCCATCATTGGTGCCTGTGGGAGGAATGGTGCACAATCAATCCATCATTGCCATCATTGGTTCCTTCCATACAATGGAGGTGCCCCATCATTGGTTTTAGTGGAAAGGATCATGACCTATTGTTGGTATCAATGGGAGGAATGGTGCTCCATTTTTTGGTATTCAAGGTAGGAATGGAGCCTCATTATACTGTCGGTGCCTGTGGGAGAAATGGTGCCCCATCTGAGGTGCCTGTGGGAGGAATGGTGCACAATCAATCCATCATTGGCGCCTGTAGAATGAATGGTCCCCCACCATTGGTGTTTGTGGGAGGAATGGTGCCTGTGGGAGGAATGGTGCTCCATTATTGGTGTTTGTGGGAGGAATGGTGCCTGTGGAAAGAATGGTCCCCGATCATTGGTGTTTGTGGGTGGAATGGTGCCTGTGGGAGGAATGGTGCCCCATCATAGGTGCCGGTGGGAGGAATGGTGCACAATCAATCCATCATTGGTGCCTGTAGAAGGAATGGTCCCCCATCATTGGTGTTTGTGGGAGGAATGGCGCCTGTAGAAGGAATGGTCCCCCATCATTGGTGTTTGTGGGAGGAATGGCGCCTGTGGGAGGAATGGTGCCCCATCAATAGTGTTTGTGGGAGGAATGGCGCCTGTGGGAGAAATGGTGCCCCATCATAGGTGCCTGTGGGAGGAATGGGGCATGATCAATCCATCATTTGCGCCTGTAGAAGGAATGGTCCCCCATCATTGGTGTTTGTGGGTGAAATAGTGCCTGTGGGAGGAATGGTGCCCCATCTTTGGGGTTTGTGGGAGGAATGGTGCCTGTGGAAAGAATGGCCCCCCCATCATTGGTGTTTGTGGGTGAAATGGTGCCTGTGGGAGGAATGGTGTCCCATCATTGGTGTTTGTGGGAGGAATGGTGCCTGTGGAAAGAATGATCCCCCATCATTGGTGTTTGTGGGTGAAATGGTGCCTGTGGGAGTAATGGTGTTCCATCATTGGTGTTTGTGGGAGAAATGGTGACTGTGGAAAGAATGGTCCCCCATCATTGGTGTTTGTGGGTGAAATGGTGCCTGTGGGAGGAATGGTGCACAATCAATCCATCATTGGCGCCTGTAGATGGAATGGTCCCCCATCATTGGTGTTTGTGGGAGGAATGGCGCCCGTGGGAGTAATGGTGCCCCACCATTGGTGTCAGTGGATGGCACAGTGCCCCAAAGGCCAGATAAAGGCAAGCAAAGGACAACATTTGCCAAGCGGGCCTCCGTTTGGAGACCACTGTAGTAGATGATAACCCTGAATGATGCCTAAAGAAATATGGCTCTGTTCTTCGGGAGGGAAAAGCAGATGATGGCATAGTCAGGGGAGTACTGGGATCGCTTTGGGAAATAAATACCGGGAAGTACTGCACTTACACATTACTTAGCAGGAGTTTACATAACATCAAAAGCTACTTCTAGTACTAGAACCACTTTTACACTCACAAGCTCAATGTATCCATATGCCGTATATCAAATGCACATAATAATTCCTTTTTATGACCTCGGTTTCACTTCCATCCAATACTCACCTGTGAAATCAGTGTGTAATAGACCTGGCTTCTTGATTTGGAACATTGTATCTCATTTTTCAAAAAAAAGGCTGTGATAGATTTTAATAGGGGGAGTAACAAGGAAAAAATATATAATAGCCTCAAATCCAATTTAAGTGTAAGAGACCCTCTCTTATTCCGATTTGTCAAGTCCGTATATGGACCGACTACCGCGCCGTGGCAGCGGCGACATCTAAAATCCTGATTTAATTCTGATACAGAGAAATACAATTTGAAAACTGGCCGCCTTATCATACTGTAGGTATGCCCCATTGCAGAATTCATTTTCTTAGCATAAAGCTGTCACAGTCATTATGTAGTATAAGGAAGCAATTTACTAGTACAGCTAAACAGGGTTAGGGCTACTGTTGGGACTGAAGCATCTGAAGTTATCGCTTAAAAAGAAAAAAAAGAAGAAGAAAAAAAAAAAAAAGCATTTCAAATGTCAGAGAAATAGGAGTTTTATAATTGAAAAGTATCAATCAGAAAAGCAAAGGGGTTTTGTAGCGCCAAGTCCGCTGGTGCCGAAAAGCGCCTTCCTTCTCCGATTTTATTTTTATTGCAAACTTTTTTTATTTTATTTTTTATATAAACTCAAATCTGGTGCAATAAAATAAACTATTTTTACCTGCCGCTTGTTTTGTGCTGGACTTGAAATGTATTTTGATAGGATTTTTTTTTTTTTATGCTTCACTAGACATAATTTCATTAAAGAAAGTTGTTGTTCGACGCAACGCCGCACTTGTCAGTCTTTCGAAAAAACGGAGAGCAGGCTGGTTGTACGTCTTACAAGTTCCATTAATGTTCCCGGTTATTGAATTCAGCACACCGTGTGAATATTTGTACGAAAACAGGCTTACTTAAGAAGACAGCGCAGAAGACCAATGATGATGTGCAAAATTCAATACCCCAACGACAGCCAATCACCTTTCAACTTTTTGACTCCTTACAGCAGGCGCAGCAATGAAAGAGGACTGTCGATTGGTTTTCGGGATATTGCACCAGGGCAATGTTGTTCATGGTTACTATTAGTGACCGATTGGCAAAATGGGATGGGCGTGACACTGGATCTGAAACAGGATTGTACATTCTCCTTTAGATTCACCAAAACGATTTATGAGCAGTGCCGGTACAAGGTCATCTAGAGCCCATGGCAAACATGCCAAATGCCCCCCCCCCCCAAGATGATTGAGATTTATGTGTCAATAAAAATCCCCCCCAACAAAAAAAAACTGAGCACTTATCTGCACGCATACATTTCCCCTCTGTGCAGTACAAATCCACCCAACTGCTGAAATCCCCCCTCCCAGCACACATTTTTGCCCCATCCCCCAGCCTAAATGCCCCCCCACTTCAAAAAATCACCCCCATCCAGCACAAATCCTCCACTGCTAAAATTTCCCCTCCTAGTACTCACCCCCTAACTCCAAATCCCCCCTCCCAGCACAAATCCCCCCTCAATCCTTCTCCTAGCACAAATCTTCTTCCCCTCCCAACACAAGTCCCCCTAAATCACCACTGTTAGCATCCCCCCCCCCCAATTTTCCCTCCTAGAACAATACTTAACCACTTGCCGCCCGCCATGTATACAATATGAAGTTGGCAAAGTGGTTGCGATATCATGTGACGTCACCAGGATTTCAAGGCGCTGCGCTCCCCCGGGGGCACGCATCGTGGCGATCGTTGTTGCGGGGTGTCAGTCTGACACACCGCAACTACGATCTAGGTAAAGAGTCTTTGACAGAGGCTCTTTACCACGTGATCAGCCGTGTCCAATCACGGCTGATCATGATGTAAACAGCAAGAGCCGTTGATCGGCTTTTCCTCACTCGCATCTGACAGATGCGAGTAGAGGAGAGCCGATCGGCTGCTCTCCTGACAGGGGGAGGTCTGTGCTGATTGTTTATCAGCGCAGCCCCCCTTGGATGCCCGCCCAGGACCACCAGGATGCTGCCAGGACCACCAGGGATGGCCACTACACTGGACCACCAGGTATGCCACCCTAGACCACCAGGGAAATGCCAATAAGTGCCCAGGCAGCTGTCAATCAGTGCCATTGATAAATGCCTGCCAGTGCCAGTGAAGCCTATCAGTGAAATCCAGTGCTAGTGCCAGCCATCAGTGCCCAGCAGTGCCGACTATCAGTGCCACCCATAAGTACCCATCGGTGCAGCCTTTCAGTGCCCATCCTTGTCGCCTACAAACAAATTATGATTTTTACATGTAGAAGAGGAGTGCCAGAATATGCCCGGTGTTGTGTCGAATACTGTCCCCCGTCGCTTGCGCAGTACGGAGGACAAGGAGAAGCCGAAAGTCTCCGAAGATGGACGGTGCCTGCGCACTGAGTCCAGGTTCAAGCCTCACCATCCAAGTGGATATAGAGATAGAATAAAAAATTGCCGAGCGAGGCCGTCCCCAAAGCATGGTGAGTGAAGCGAGCCCACGAGGGGCCCTGTTACTAAGTGCTACCGTATGTCCACTTGCATGGTGGGGCTTGAACCTGGACTTAGTGCGCAGGCGCCGTTCATCTTCGGAGACTTTCGGAGTCTCCTTGTCCAGGCGCAGCGCTTGCGCAGTACGGGCAGCGAACACTATACGATAGACATGTGCACAACAAAAAAATTGTTTATTTTCGTTTTGTTTTTTTTTTTTTTTTTCGTTTCCGGAAAAAATTTGTTTATTTTCGTTTCGTTTTTTTCGTTTCCGTTGATTCGTAACGATTCGTAAATTCGTAAGTCGTCGGTGTTCGTATTCGTAACGATTCGTACATTCGTAAGAGTTTTTTTTTTCGTTGATTCGTTTTTTCGTTAGTTTAGCATTCGTATTTATTCGTACATTCGTAACATTCGTAGATTCGTAATCGGAGCATAATTCATAATTTTATGTAATGTGTATGCTATTATTACATTTTAATAATTTACGAATCAAAAAAAAAAAAGTTACGAATCGAAAAAAAAAAAAAAAAAGTTACGAATCGAAAAAAAAGTTATGAATCGAAAAAAAAAAAGTTACGAATGTACGAATTTTTTCGTTCAATCTATTCGAAGCACGTTAAGCAGCGCCATTGTAAGGGACACGGAAAATTACCAATTCAACAAAAAAAAAAAAAGTTACGAATCGGAAAAAAAGTTACGAATGTACGAATTTTTTCGTTCAATCTATTCGAAGCACGTTAAGCAGCACCATTGTAAGGGACACGGAAAATTACCAATTCAACTAAAAAAAAGTTACGAATGTAGGAATTTTTTCGTTCATTTTCGTTGTTACTGTTTTCGTTTTTCGGATTTTCTTCTTTCGTACATTCGTTGTTTCTAATTATTTTTTTTCGGATTTTCGTTGTCTTTCGGATTCGTTCGATTCGAACGACTCGTTAATCGGATTCGTTCGATTCGAACGATTCGTTCATTCCTACGTAAACGAACGAACGAAAAAAACGAAATGAATTGCACATGTCTACTATACGATGGGGGAGAGTTTTTGCCAGAACACCGGTATGGAAGTGGTGAAGTTCATGTGTGTGTAAAGGCAGGCATCCCAATATTTTTGGGAATATAGTGTGCAAAAAATGAATTAAATGTAATTCATTTTTTTCTTTTCAATTAGTGTAAAGGTTGGGTTCTACGTTACAACGTCACAACAGCTCTATAGCCAATATTTATCAATGGAATTCCTACCGTCACGCTTTGAAAGAAACTTGGTCACAGGAAGAGAAATAAAATCTTTCTTCCTCCTAACAAAACATGCACAGACTTTTTATTTCCTATCTAGCGCGTACGATTTTGGAATTATAACAACAAAAAAAAGAAGAAGAAGGGCTTTGAAAACCTGATTTTTGCCACTTTATAATAAAACAGTCCCTCTCTGTGTTCTTGAAATGTCATTATCTGTGAAAAATGTTCAATAAGGAAGGGCAAGTTAAATCCCGCCACTGAGAAGGCAAACAGCTTTAGCAAAATGTATTGGCGAAGGATTAAAAATGCATCAAGCATGTATTTGTCTTCCCAGTGGAAAGCCCTTATTAATAGTTTAAAAAGTGAAAAGCTTAGTCATAGACTATCGGAACGCCAGCATTTTCCAAAGGCGTTTAATGTGTAAAATTGCAGGATGCCGGCATTCTCATTAAATCTCTTTTGCGGCGCAAGTTTCCAGTTATGTTTCCATAAGTGGTCTGTAAAGACACGCGGTGATACTAATAAGATGGCAACTCTCAAAGGTGCATCAGCCTAATAAGATTAAGGGCCCTTCTTTCCGAAGGGACCTCTCCCATGTCTAAGGAGAAAATCTCTACAAGCTCAGGCCTTAAATACATGCCGCTTTTCATTGTCTTGAAGGTCAGTTGTTTTTTTTTTTGTTTTGTTTTTTCCTTCTTTTCTTTTTTGATGTGTACACAGTACATAGCGCGTCGTAAGTTAAACCGGGCCCCCCCCCCCCCCCTCGTCCCCGTCCCCGTCCCCGTCCATGCTGAGCACAAATTATTGGCTCTACAGCGTTACAGCAACAAACCACTAAATCTAAGCTCACCAAGTCATATGCTAATTCGTTCCTATCTCCTCCGACTATCCTAATAGACCGAGGCCTGCAATCACTTAGGATTGCCTTCTATTATGAAAATAGAGGAGCAAAATGAGGCTTGATTTCGCCTATCAGTTCAGTGGTAATCCCATCTGAGGCCTAGGGATACGTTAGTGAAATTATCCAAGATTAAAACAGGGTGTTATGACTGAACAGGAAGAAAAATATATATACCTCCCAGGTTGGAGCCTATTTATTTATTCTCCTTTGCTCAGATACAAACCAGTGTGTAGCTTTTTTTTCTCCTTTTTCGTTGCGCTGGGTTTTATGATCCAAGTACAATAGGTCAAAGAGAGCATCAAATGAAAAACCTTGAGGGGTACAAAGTCTTTATTGTTCAACTGGTTACAACATGCAGGGTAAAAGACATCCAACGTGTTTCGGGGGGGGGGGGGGGGGCTTGTGTGTGTTGTGGGGCCCACGAAACATGTTGGTTGTCCTTTTGTCAGAAAACCATGAAATCAGGCCGAGACAGAAGTACTGTTAAATCACACTTGTTTAATAATAAAAGTAAAAAGAACAAACGTAGTCGAAACATAGCCAAAGTTCAGTAATCCGGAATGGATAGTCAGCCAAGCCAGAAGTCAGGGATCAATGTAGTGGAACAGCAAGCAGGATCTGGAGCCAGAAGGGATGTCAGCAAAGCAAGTCTTGAACAGGATCGCAGGAGAACGTCTCAGTTTCTGTGATGTTGACCAAGGCGAAGGCAGAGATCCTCTGGACTGGACATCTTAAAGTGGTTGTAAACCCTTACAGACCACTTTAACCTACAGGTAAGCCTAGAATAAGGTTCACCTGTAGGTGCAAAAAATATCTCCTTAACCTACACGGGCACCGATGTCTATGGCGCATGCGCGCCGTAGACAACGGAGCAGGTGCACTGAGCGTGCCGTTAGTGAAGGCAACCATGCGCCGGAGTGACGCTCCAGCCAGTCACAGCTCCGGAGCCGCAATACTCATAGTCACTCCGGGTATCATGGCGGCGACGGAGGAGGTGAATGAGAGTCGCTTCGGGGGCTTTGATCTCAGGTAAGTAATTCATAATGCTATGCATACTAGCTCATTATGCCTTTGTCCTGCATGTTTTTGTTTTTTTGTTTTTTTTTAGAGAGGGTTTACTTCCTCTTTAAGTAGGCAGGACTGACGAGCAGGATATCATCAACAGCTGAGTAACTGTGGAGAGATGGGAGCTGGCAATTAGCCGACAGCTGAGCAGCCAGCTCAGAGAAGGAAGGGCTGAGCCCAGCCCTGACACCTTTGCCCTGCTTGTTGTAAACAGTTGAGCAATAAAGACTTTGGACTCCAACTAGGGTATCCTCTCCTGGGAGGTCTCTGTCTTCATGGTGAGCTGCCGAATGCAGGCCAATTGGTCTCAAGTAATGACTTTGTCCACATTTTTCTAACCTGTGAAAATCATTGGTCAGTGCCCCTCTACCACTACCTCCTCGAATCCATGATGACCATTTTGAATATTTTGAATATTTCATATATATATATATATATATATATATATATATATATATCACAGCCCATTGGGAGGTAGGACAAGTTGTTAGAGTGCCACTGCTATATCACAGCCCATAGGCAAGTAGGACAGGTGGTGTGAGTGCCACTACTATATCACAGCCTATAGGCAGGTAGGACAGGGGGTTAGGATGCCATAGCTATATCACGATTCACAACCCATAGGCAGGTAGGACAGGTGGTTAGGGTGCCATAGCTATATCACAAGGTGGGGGCTGCGGCCCAAGAAAATAGAGGACCAGCCACCATGGGCGTCCGCAGAACTTTTTTCAGGGGGGGTGGGGGCATCATTTTAGGGTCACCCATGCACCGCCCCTTTTCGACAATGTCATTATCACATTATCATGGTCAGAGACTGCAGACATAGTACAGTCCCTAGGATAAGTAATGGATAATGGGGAACAGGCCCTCTTACCAGACCCAGTGAAACTACAGCAGTGATCCCTCCGGCTGGATGATCGATCACTATGGGTCCCTCTGGTCAGTAGTGTAGCATGTCTGTACCCTGGTGGTGGCTCAGTCTTTCTCTCTCTGGTGGTGCTGGGCAGCGTGGCTCTCTCTGGTGGTGCTGGGCAGCGTGGCTCTCTCTGGTGGTGCTGGGCAGCGTGGCTCTCTCTGGTGGTGCTGGGCAGCGTAGCTCTCTCTGGTGATGCTGGGCAGCGTGGCTCTCTCTGGTGGTGCTGGGCAGCGTAGCTCTCTCTGGTGGAGCTGGGCAGCATGGCTCTCTCTCTGGTGGCGCTGGGCAGTGTGGCTCTCTCTCTCTGGCTTCCGCCCAGCACACTCCTCTTTCTTTGTCCTGTAGCACTCTTTCCCTCAGCTTTTTTTCCAGGCTACAGTCTCTCAATCTCTCTCTTGATCGAGCTGTAGCCTCCTCCCTGTGGAAAATGGGGCCGCCAATCTTTGGGACTACATGTCCCATGATGCTCTCCTCTCCTAGTCTCCTTTGATTGGCCCTCGATTATGGCCAATAGGGAAGGAACAGAGCGGGCAGGAAGCTGGGCAGGGAACCTGGTGAGAGCCGCTGTCTCTTCCCCCTGACAGGAGAAAGGGGGGACGAGTGCAGGGGGGGGACCTCTAATAGCCCGCAGCTCGCCTTTCTCCTGTCACAGCGCTTCCGAGTTCTCTGCTGGACTGAGCAGGGAAAAGAGCCCGCAGTCACACTACACTGATGGGGGGGCTTGACAGCACCTTGATGGTGTCACCCCACTGGCCCCCGATAGCGACGCAGCTGTGCTGAATTTAAGATCCGATCCCTGATTCCGGGGGGGGGGGGGCACTTGACCCTCCTTGCCCCTACCTGCGGACGCCAATGACAGCCACTACTGCTGAAACTGCTTACAAAGTGTTAACTGGTGTTCAGCTTTAATTTGTTAGTCAAGTCCATCTAAATCTGCTAGTCTAATACTTCCCTCTCCCCAGAATGGCAATGTCGCCATCCAAGGGTGGCTCCGTTGCTCCTCCATCCAGAGTGGGGGCACTCTAATACAGGAGGTGTGTTAATGGTCAGATCACCAGGTGAAAATAGAGGGGGAAAAAAGCCTAAAAATTAAAACTAATGTAGCCACCACATTTAAGTTCAGGTACTCCTCCCGGCGGCCTAGTTGCTTGTCCTGAGCGACGGCGTGATACTCAACCCGTCCGGTCACAGAGAGGTTAAAGCGTTCTTCCTTTCAGCATCCCCGCCGTGTGCTCACTTAGGGCATCCTAAGGAGTAATCACTGAAGCTCTTCCTTATAGTCTATTAAAGCACAGCTGTTCATCAATTACAATGGTAAAACCAATTTTGCAGTGTGGAATTGTCTGGAATGTTGTCGTATTACCAGACTCAACATTTAAATGGGAGCCAAACAACTTCACAGCGCAAGCCTTCTAATGGAATAAGTTAGGGATCTCTATGTTTCTAAATTATTGTTAAGCACAAGTAAAGAAAAAAAAAAAGAAAAGCTACAAAAAAAAAAAAAAAAACGACTACTTACGCTGCTTCCTCAAAGCTGGGCATGAAGTCGTCTGCTGAGTTGAAGTAGATTTCTTTTTATCAGGAAGTTTAGGCCCCTTTCACACTGGGGCGGGAAGCCGCGGTGACGGTAAAGCAGCGCTATATTTAGCGCTGCTTTACCGTCGTTTTAACCGCGGTATTCGGCCGCTCACGGTGCGGTTTTACCCCCCGCGATCGGCAGAAAAAGGGTTAAACACCCCCGCAGAGCGCCGCCGTAGCGGCGCTTTGCAGCGGTATTGCCGCCGTTTTACCGCGGTTTCATATTCAAATCAATGGGTAGGAGCGGTATAGGAGCGGTGAACACACCGCTCCTATACCGCTCCAAAGATGCAGCTAGCAGGACTTTTTTTGCCGTCCTGCTAGAGCACCGCTCCAGTGTGAAAATCCGAAAAACGAAAACGGGAACAACGAAAATCAAAATTAACGAAAAAATTCGTACATTCGTAACTTTTTTTTTTTTGTTGAATTGGTAATTTTCCGTGTCCCTTACATGGTGCTGCTTAACGTGCCTCGAATGGATTGAACGAAAAAATTCATAAATTCGTCACATTTTTTCTTTTTTTTTCGTAATTTTGCGTGTCTCTTACAATGGTGCTACTTAACGTGCCTCGAATGGATTGAACGAAAAAATTCGTAAATTCTTAACTTTTTTTTTTTCGATTCGTAATTTTCCGTGTCTCTTACAATGGCGTTGCTTAACGTGCTTCGAATGGATTGAACGAAAAAAATTTGTAACTTTTTTTTTTCGATTCGTAACTTTCCATGCCTCTTAAAATGTAATAATAGCATACACATTACATAACATTATGAATTATGCTCCGATTACGAATCTACGAATGTTACGAATGTTACGAATGTACGAATAAATACGAATGCGTCCGAATTTCGAATAAACGGATAAACGAAAATTAAACGGAAATACGAATCAACGAAAAAAATAACTCTTACGAATTTACGAATCGTTACGAATACGAACACCGACGACTTACGAATTTACGAATCGTTACAAATACGAACACCGACGACTTACGAATTTACGAATCGTTGCGAATCAACGAAAACGAAAAAGAACGAAGCGAAAATAAACAAATTTTTTTGTTGTGCACATGTCTAGTCTACATGTTCACGGATGCGAGCCGGAGCTAGCACCCAGCCCTTCCTTTTTGGTGGATTATATTACTTACGGTCTCATTTCTCCTGCTATATCTGTTACTGGACCCCGGCTTGCTCACCTCCTGGTGGGGCGATCTTGAGGACCGTGACCTGGTACTTACATGCAGCAAAACCCATCTCAACCATCAGGAGCTCTGGTGAATACCAGTTAGTACTTAGACTGTACACCTCAGTTGAACCCATGTCATCAGCCAGTAGACATGTGCACAACAAAAAATTTGTTTATTTTCGTTTCGTTTTTTTCGTTTCCGTTGATTCGTAACGATTCGTAAATTCGTAAGTCGTCGGTGTTCGTATTCGTAACGATTCGTATTTTCAGTTATTTTTTAGTTGATTCGTTTTTCCGTTAGTTTCATTTTCATTTATTCGAAATTCGGACGCATTCGTATTTATACGTACTTTCGTAACATTCGTAACATTCGTAGATTCGTAATCGGAGCATAATTCATAATGTTATGTAATGTGTGTATGCTATTATTACATTGTAAGAGACACGGAAAATTACGAATCGAAAAAAAAAGTTACGAATGTACGAATTTTTTCGTTTAATCCATTCGAAGCTCGTTAAGCAACGCCATTGTAAGAGACACGGAAAATTACGAATCGCAAAAAAAAAAGTTACGAATGTACGAATTTTTTTCGTTCAATCCATTCGAAGCACGTTAAGCAGCGCCATTGTAAGAGACACGGAAAATGACGAATCGAAAAAAAAAAAAAAGTTACGAATTTTTTCGTTCAATCCATTCGAAGCACGTTAAAGTGGAAGTAAACCCCCCTATCGTTTTCAGCCAAGGAAGCTGCCATCTTTGCCTCTGTTTAATCTTCAACTGCCACAGTGCTGCACATGTGATCCGTTATAACACCAGCCATTGGATGGTTTGACTGTTTGGTTGACACAGCCAATGTGCAGTTAGCATTCATGGCATGCCTTTTTTTTTTTTTAGACTGTTAAATCGATGGGTTTACTTCCGCTTTAACCACTTCAGCCCCGGACCAATTTGCAGCTAAAGGACCAGGCCCCTTTTTGCAATTCGGCACTGCGTCGCTTTAACTAACAATTGCGCGGTCATACGACGTGGCTCCAAAACAAAATTGGCGTCCTTTTTTTCCCACAAATAGAGCTTTCTTTTGGTGGTATTTGATCGCCCCTGCGGTTTTTATTTTTTGCGCTATAAACAAAAATAGAGCGACAATTTTGAAAAAAATGCAATATTTTTTACTTTTTGCTATAATAAATATCCCCAAAAAATATATAAAAAAAACATTTTTTTTCCTCAGTTTAGGCCGATACGTATTCTTCTACATATTTTTGGTAAAAAAAATCGCAATTAGCGATTATTGATTAGTTTGCGCAAAAGTTATAGCGTTTACAAAATAGGGGATAGTTTTATAGCATTTTTATTAATATTTTTTTTTTTATTAGTAATGGCGGCGATCAGCGATTTTTATTGTGACTGCGACATTATGGCGGACACATCGGACATTTTTGACACATTTTTGGGACATTTGTCATTTATACAGCAATCAGTGCTATTTAAATAGCACTGATTCCTATGTAAATGACAGTTGTAGTTAGGGGGTTAACCACTAGGGGGCGGGGAGGAGTCAGTGTGACGTGTTGTGTTTTTTTTTACAGTAGGGGGGCGTGGCTGTACGTGTGACGTCATTGATCGGCGTTCCCGATGACAGGGAACCGCCGATCACTGACAGTCAGTGTAGGAAGCGCGGGGAGAGGTTTGTTTACATAGACCTCTCCCCGTTCTTCCGCTCCGTAACCCGATCGCGGGATACCAGCGGCGATCGGGTCCGCTGGTCCCGCGGCCGGGGTCAGGGAGCTCCCGACCGGGTCGCGAGCGCGCCGCTAGCGCCGCGCGCGCGACCCACGGGCAGGCACATGCACGATCACGTACAGGTACGTGATTCTGCCTGCCCGAGCCATTCTGCTGACGTATATCTGCAGTGGCCGGTCGGGAAGCGGTTAAGCAGCGCCATTGTAAAAGACACGGAAAATTACGAATCGAAAAAAATAAAAGTTACGAATGTACGAATTTTTTCGTTCAATCCATTCGAGGCACGTTAAGCAGCGCCATTGTAAGGGACACGGAAAATTACCAATTCAACAAAAAAAAAAAAAAAAAGTTACGAATGTACGAATTTTTTCGTTCATTTTGATTTTCGTTGTTCCTGTTTTCGTTTTTCGGATTTTCTTCTTTCGTAGATTCGTTGTTTCTAATTTGTTTTTTTCGTATTTTCGTTGTTTTTCGGACTCGTTCGATTCGAACATTCGTTATTCGTTAAAATTTTTAGCAAATCGTTCGTTCATTCGTACGATAACGAATGAACGAATATAATGAAAGAAAAACGAAAAAAAAAAAAAAAAAACGAATTGCACATGTCTATCAGCCAGGGTGACCTGCTTTTATACCTGTTGGTGGGTGCTGATCCACTGCTATAGCTCCTGGACTCTGAGCTAGGGTTGCCACCTGTCCAGGATTCACCCGGACAGTCCGGGATTTGGACAATGTGTCCAGGTTTCAGACTGCATGAAACCCGGACACATTTATTCACACTGAACTGTGGCTAACTGTCCCGGGCAGGAGGAACACTTTACTACCCCCCTCCCCCCCAGTCAGTGGGATCTCTGCCCCTCCACAGAGTCACGCAATCTGTTGATTCGCCACACAGAGCACTAATCAGAAATGGCCAGATCCTCTGGCCCCCTCCCCCTAAGGAGGGAGGAAATACCTCCATCCACCTAATTTGTATGGATAGAGGAATCACTTTTTTGTATTCAATCCACAAATCATATTTATTGGAAGAGTTTTATTTTTATTTTTTAATTATTGTTCTGAGGTTTATGCATGTCTGTGAGAGACTTACTTGTGGCTCAGCATTGTAAGTATATTTCATGGGTACAAGAATGTTCGGGATTGGTTTGCAGAAAAGGTGGCAACCCTACTCTGAGCCTGACTCCAGTTGGTGACAGACCTAGCTCACGAGGCAAGGTGCAGAAAAAATGGGTTGTGTTATGGCCTAGTGCTCTTTTCTCACAGCGGGGTCCGAAACCCATAGCTGCCATTCCCAGGGGACAATTTGCACCCACTTCTCTCAAGGCCACCATATGGTCCTTTACCTTTCTACATTGGACCCTTCCATCTCACATTGCTCCAACACGCAGTGCCTTTGCTCCACGAGCAGTGCTGTTGATTGGAGCAGCATGCAGGAGGCACCATCGGATCTCTGGAGACCTGGACCACTCTACTGTATGTGTAAGTTCTATTGGTCCTTTAGTCATTTTAAAATAAACAATGCCACCATATAAAATGCATAAACACAGTCTACACAGTTATCTTTTATGCTTCTCTTTTATTTTTCTGGGTCGTAAAGTTGGAGCTTCACTTTAAACCAGCAAAAGAATCAGCTATTCCCGACAGTAACCTCTTCTAAGGTCTTGTTTCACTGTTTTTCCCATCGGAAACACAAACCCCATCACATCCATTTATTGCTACAGGGATTTAATATATTTTTGCATCTCATTGAAGGCGGCGTACATATCTCTCTATTCTCTTCCCTGGTCACCTGGGTCTCTGCAGCACTCGAGGTAAATGACATTATTCGTCATCCAATAACATCAGGTAAAAAGCAAGTAGCTTAGCGGAGGAGCCGTGTCAATTATAAGTGATATCTGGGCGAAGTAATAAAGCGCATCGTCCAAGTTGCGGAAATGAATGTTAAGGAGTCAATCACGGCAAAACATCTTAAATGAAAAATTTCAGCACATTGTACTGTTCATTATTGCACCGTGTCATTAACACATAGCAGGCTGCACTACAGGGAATATGCTTAAGGTTATCCTTTAAAAGAGGACCTGTCAGGTTGTAAAGAAACATTTCCAGATAAAATCTCAAGACATTTACATAATAATACCCATGCACACTTGCAAACAATCCTTAAAGCGGTATTAAAGTGGTTGTAACCCTAAAAAAAAAAAGGATCCTGTACCTTTGAAGCAGGTTATACAGCATAATGCTTGTGCGGTGTCATTTGCCCATCTCTATGCTGTAGTATACCTGGTTAATCCTGCCTGGCTGCTGATCCATGATACTGTGGTCAGTTTGCGTGCCTCCGTAATCCCGCTGCTCTCCCTCTCCCCCTCCCTCTCTGCCTGTCAGCTCGGGAGTCTGTGTGTGAGCCGTCTCCTCTGACATAACCCCCCCCCCCCCCCCTCTCGCCACTGTGGCTGTAAAATCACCAACAACAAATCCTGGAATACCCAATACAGAAAGATATACAGTGCAGTATCTGTGTTTTAGAATTTATACAGCGAAATACCTTATTGCAGAGAGCCACTGTGCGGTCACGTGACCTCCCATCGCTCTCCTCCTAGCTGATGTCAGAGGGGAATCTCAGCCCCTCCCACTGCAGTCTTCAGATTGGGGAAGGAGAGCATCGGGAGGTCACGTGACCGCACAGCGGTGCTGTAAACAAAAGGTATTTCACTGCAGAATTTTTAAATCACACCAGATACTGAATAATATATCTTTCTGTAACAGAGGGGATTTGTGATCAGTAACTTTACAACCACTTTAACTACTTGCCGCCCGCCCACCGTCAAATGAGGACTGGGCGGTGCAGCTATCGTTCTGGGACGATGTCATATGTCGGTGTCCCAGAACGGCCGCTCTCGCGTGCCCGATCTCTGGAAAGAACCATGTCCTGGCTGCCGCTGCCTGACTCCGCTGCCCATGAAATCACAGTCTCTCTTGCTGGCTCTACATCCATCTCAGACTGCACTCTCCCAGTCCACTCCAGCATGCCTCCCCAGCTCTCCCAACTGTGCCTGTCACTCACCAGCCCTCCTGGCTGTACTCCAGTGGATCCCTCCTGGAGACTTGCCCAGCAACACTAGCTCCCGCTTTCCTTCTCGGTTCCTCTCTGTGCATCCTGTCCAGATCCTCCTTTGTTACTGAGGAAGGCTCCGACTTGCACCTGAACCCCTCAGACCCAAGGTCACCCCCACCCAGACTGGGAGTGCCTCATAGGCCCTGACAACCTAGTGCTCCATCTCCAGCTTCTTCCACCGGACAACTCCTCCCCAGCTGGGCTGACTCCAGGTATTTAAGGAGGCCTGCCCCCTGCCAATCCAGGTTGGGGTTCGGTCAGGGCTCCTTAAAACACCCCAGACAGCTCCACCTCTCTTCCCCTCCCTCCTTCTAGAATCCTCTAGAAGCAGAAGGGAGGTACCCGAAAGATGATCTCTCTATTGAGTCACCAGCCTACTCTGAGACACTTCCAGCCCACACAGATCAAAACAAACAGGCCTAGCTTACGGCTAGGCCTGATTAAATGTACCTGCACTTACAAAAACTTACTTCTAGCACCTACCTACGGTAGAGGGTGCTACAACCACATGACACAAGAAGATAAGAAGGAGGCCAGCATGTTTCAGGGACCAAAATCAACCCTTCGTCAGGGCTAAGGTGAAAATGATTGTGCACCCTAGAGTACTCAAATGTAAAGACCTTTGGGGATTGTTCAATGTCAGTCATGATGGATGTTTGCAGGAGATGTTTAGACAGAAGCAATACAAACTTAACAGGGTTTCTGACACTTTTATATTAGAAAAAAAGAAAGAATGCCTATTTATACACTTTGAGAGGCAATTTACACTTCCACATGTATTAACCAGTGTACATTACCACAATGCACAGCAAAGCACCTAATATGCATGAAGGCATCACTCATTTGGAATGGCACCTCACTCACCGGCGTTGTAGTGTGCTGCACTGCACAGCAAAGCAGGGAAGTACATTGCAGTGCATTAAGTTAGAAAAAATGGTCACGGCATTCTTAACCACTTTCCTACCAGGCACTAACACCCCCTTCCTGCCCAAGCCATCTTTCATCTTTCAGCGCTGTCGCACTTTAAATGACAATTGCGCGGTCGTGCTACACTGTACCCAAACAAATGTTTTATCATTTTCTTCACACAAATAGAGCTTTCTTTTGGAGGTATTTAATCACTGCTGGATTCTTTATTTAAAAAAAAGACCAAAAATTGTGAAAAAATTTTTTTTTTTACTTTTTTTCTGTCGGTAAATTTTGTAACTAAGTAATTTTTCGCCTTCACTGATGTGCGCTGATGAGGCGGCACCAATGGGCACTGATAGGCTGGACTGGTGGGCATTGCTGAGGTGGCACTTATGTGCATTGATGAGGCGGCACTGATGAGGGGGCACTGATGAAGAGGCACTAATATGCCGCACTTATGGGCACTGATAGGTGGCACTGATAGGTGGCACTGATGGGCACTGTTAGGAGGCACTGATGGGCACTAATAGGCAGCACTGGTGGACACTGATAGGTGGCAGTGGTGGGCATTGATAGGCAGCACTGGTGGGCACAGATAGCCGGCACGGATAGGCGGTACATATGGGCACTGATGGGCATTGATGGGTGGCACTAATGGGTGGCACTGATGGGCGACACTGATGGGCATCGATGGACAGCAGTGATGGGCATTGATGGGCAGCACTGATTGCCAGCACTGACTGGCATGGCTAATGGGCACTGATTGGTGGCACTTGTGGGCAGTGGTGGGCACTGATTGCTGCCACTTGTGGGCACTGTATGCTGGCATTGGTGGGCAATGGTGGGCACTGGTGAGGGAAAGAGGTTTAGCCAAAAAGCATTAAGCTTCCAGGAAGCTTTCGGTAGGGTCGAGGCAGGCCCGACATTGAGGTACACCACCAGGGGGGAGTGATCATAAATGCCTCTTACCAAGTATTGTACGCCTTGGACTAAAAGTGCGGCAGCCGGGGTACAGAGGCACAGGTCAATTTTAGACAGGGATAGGTGGGATTTAGAAAAACAGGAGAATTGTTTCTGAAGTGGATTGCGGTACCGCCACAGATCTATCCATCCCACTTTCTCTATAAATTTCAGTAGTGTAATGCAAGGACGTTTAGCCCCTGCTATAGGAGGGGGGTGTTTGTCCAACTTGGGATCTAAGTATCCATTAAGGTCTCTGACTAGTATTAGGGGAATATCAGGGTTGCCCAGCTGGTATGTCAGGAGGAGTCTTAACACTACATGGTTGAAAGGAGGCGGTATATACACTGCTGCAAGAATACATTTAACATGAAATAGTCTACATAGCAGAAACACATATCTCCCCTCAGGGTCAATCATCTTGTCAAATAACTGAAAATCCAAGAAGTCAGGGTAGAAGGAGATTCGAGTGCCATTAAACTGGATGTTATGGAGTTCCCTGGCCAAACGGAGTACAATCTTCTTATCTTTGAAGTTGAGAAGTCTGGCGAGTAAAGTGCGGGGTGGGAGACCTGGCAGACGAGGCCTAGAACCATGTGAGCCCGCTGCACAGAATACAATGGAGTGAATGCTTTCTTCCCAAATGTGTCCACGTTTGGGAAGAAAACATTGTTACACAAATTTTCTGGGGTCCCTCCCCTCAACCTTCTCCGGGAGCCCCACTATCTGTATATGTTTCCGCCGCAATCGGTTTTCGATATCATCAGTTTTAAGTTAAGTAGCTTTAGCAATGCACACAGCTGATTGCACATCTCATGTCAGTGGCAGGAGCTTGTCCTCTATGTCACTTATGTGGCCTTCTGCTGCCATAGTGCGATCCCTTCTTTTTTGTAAGTCATGGCGTATCAGTCCTACCTCCTCCTTTAAGCCACCAAAATGTTCCTTTAACATATCCACTGATGCTGTACATTTGTGAACGGCTTTAATTATTGCAGCTAGTGTTGGCTGATCATCATCATCTTCCCCTTCTCCTTCTTCCATGTCAGTAGTATGCTGCTCACTTAAACCAGAGGGGTCCTGTGTACACTGCTCATCCTCCTGGGTAACATGGAAGACAGCTGGGGTGGTGTCTAAGTTCTCCTCCAGGGGCTGCACGACTGCCACGGTCAACTTCTGAGTGTAATATAGCATATCTCTCGGAGGATGTTTCCCTTAGGGGTTTTGGGTGGCTTACCAGCTCCTTTCTGTGTTTCTCCCCATGAGCACTGGGAGGTGGCCGCTGCTGCGCCATGTTGATCTGACTGCATGCCGTCTTTCTCCTGTTTGTGGGTAACCATACCACTGGATCTGATGCCCGCAGTCGCCAGGGGTGTCCACTGTGGCTGTGGCAGGTGTGTGGACAAGATTCGGGCATTTGTCCGAGCTGGGAGTAGGGTAAATGGAGGATCTATCTCAAGACAGAGCTCTGTGAAACACTTCTGTTCACATGCCGCTCTTGGCCACGCTCCGTTAATTCACCTTTACAGAAAAAATGCAAAGGTAAACTAACACCGTACACCCTCCCCACCACCCTTCCTCTCGATCCACATTGTACTCGCAGTCTCCGCTCTAATTCATCCCAAAGGTGTGCTTTCAGGTTGAGGTCAGGACTCTGTGCAGGCCAGTCAAGTTCTTCAACCCCAAACTCGTTCATCCATGTCTTTAGGGACCTTTCCCCCCAGGAAGGGTCCATCCCCCATCTGTTCCCACAAAGTTGGGAGCATGACATTTTCCAAAATCTTCAGTCTCAGTAAGCTGATGCCTTAAGAGTTCCCTTCACTGGAACTAAGGGCTTCTGGAAGAATGGTTAAACATTCCCATAGATACACTCCTATATCTTGTGGACAGCCTTCCCAGAAGAGTTAAAGCTGTTATAGCTGCAAAGAGTGGGACAACTCAATATTGAACCCTACGGACTAAGACTGGGATGCCATTAAAGTTCATGTGTGTGTAAAGGCAGGTGTCCCAATATTTTTTGGCAATATAGTGTAAGTAAAGTGACAACCAGGGTATATGGTGAACAATGTTAGTTCATCTTTGCATTTTTTTGTAGAGGTAAACTAATGCTTTAAAGCGGTTCTGCACACACTAATTATTTTTTTTCTTCTCATGTTAAAAATAGTATGAGTCTAACAATAAACTCACTTGTTAGGCAGAGGCGGCTCTAGGCTTTGTGAGGCCTTAGGCAAATCTAAGACCCACTCACGCCCAAAACAGGAAAAATAATTCAAGTGGACATTCCCTCCAACTCCCACACATGTCAGGCAAATTAGGTGGCCACGAGGCCCCTGGGAGTGCGAGGCCTAAGGCGACTGCTTAATTTGCCTAATTAAAGAGCCGCCTCTGTTGTTAGGTGTCCGTCCGGTATCCATGTCCGTTTTTTCCTAAAAAAATGCACCTTTAAAATAAAAAGTACAGAATTGTCATTTTGCTTGTGGGCATTAGAAGCCCACAAGCAGTCACTTCCTTGTTCCAACGATCACCTCCGCAAATCCGACCCGAAATCTCGCGAGATTTCCCCGCACAGACCCCGCCCACCCCTGCAGGGACAACACCAAAGATGAAGCCAGCATTCAAGGTAGGCTTCCAAGATGCAGAATTGACCCATCAATTCTGTAATCTAACATGATGGAGAATAGATTGAAAGTAAGATTAGGAGATGGGTGCAGAACCACTTTAAGGACTCTAGGGTAGACATGTGCACAACAAAAAAATTTGTTTATTTTCGTTTCGTTTTTTTCGTTTCCGTTGATTCGTAACGATTCGTAAATTCGTACGTCGTCGGTGTTCGTATTCGTAACGATTCGTATTTTCGTAAGAGTTATTTTTTCGTTGATTCGTTTTTCCGTTAGTTTAATTTACGTTTATTCGAAATTCGGACGCATTCGTATTTATTCGTACATTCGTAACATTCGTAACATTCGTAGATTCGTAATCGGAGCATAATTCATAATTTTATGTAATGTGTATGCTATTATTACATTTTAAGAGACACGGAAAATTACGAATCGAAAAAAAAAAAAGTTCCGAATGTACGAATTTTTGAGTTCAATCCATTTGAAGCACGTTAAGCAGCGCCATTGTAAGAGACACGGAAAATTACGAATCGAAAAAAAAAAAAAAAAAAAAGTTACGAATGTACGAATTTTTTCGTTCAATCTATTCGAAGCACGTTAAGCAGCGCCATTGTAAGAGGCACGGAAAAATTCCGAATCGAAAAAAAAAAAAAAGTTACGCATGTACGAATTTTTTTGTTCAATCCATTCGAAGCACGTTAAGCAGCGCCATTGTAAGGGACACGGAAAATGACCAATTCAACCAAAAAAAAAAAAAGTTACGAATGTACAAATTTTTTCGTTCATTTTGATTTTCGTTGTTACTGTTTTCGTTTTTCGGATTTTCTTCTTTCGTAGATTCGTTGTTTCTAATTTGTTTTTTTTCCGGATTTTCGTTGTTTTCGGATTCGTTCGATTCGAGCGATTCGTTAAAATTTTTAGCGAATCGTTCGTTCATTTGTACGATAACGAATGAACGAAAATAACGAAGAAAAAACGAAAAACGAAAAGAAAAAGGAAACAAATTGCACATGTCTACTCTAGGGCAGTGATGGCGAAATTTGGCACCCCAGATGTTTTGGAACTACATTTCCCATGATGCTCCACTACACTGCAGCGTGCATTAACATCATGGGAAATGTAGTCACCCCAGATGTTTTGGAACTACATTTCCCATGATGCTCCACTACACTGCAGCGTGCATTAACATCATGGGAAATGTAGTTGTCAGGAAAGGCGTCCCGGGTCCCTGACTGTCAGCAGGAGAGTTGGCTTCAGTGTCCCCATTGGAAGAGCCGCTCAGCGCGCGCACGGACGCGCGGGAGCGCGCGCGCACGCTGCGTGACTCTTTTTGGCGCCAGGAGCGCTATTTAAAGGAGATCTTGGCCATGCCATCTTGCTGTCCGGTCTATAGCGTTCCAGTGACCCCCAGCTATCCTTGTGTTACCTGATTCCAGTACCCGGCTTGTTCCCGACCTTCCGTGCCTGCTGCCTGCCTCCGACCCCGGCTTGTCTTGACATCTCTTCTGCCTGCTCCTTGGTTCCTTGTTGCCCGCCTGTTACCGACCCGGTCTGCTTCACGACTACGCCTTGCCTGCTGATTCTGTACCGCACCTGCCCACCAGTGTTTGACCCGGCCTGCCTGTGACCTGCTACTGTTCCGTACTCCAGTCTCTTCCGGCTACCTGCAGTCTCCATCTGCTAGCCTGCATCTTCAGGGTTCCTGCCCTAGTCCGCTACTGGTCATCCTACAGCTTTCCAGACATCCGGACCGGCCCAACATCTGTAACCTGCCAGGCACTTGTGCCCCTTTGTGCTCCCGAGCCCCTGTCTGCTCTACCAGGGGTTCCCGAGCCGGAGGTATACGAGACGCTGCTCCCTGCATTTGTGGGCTCAACCACCAGGTACGTGACAGTAGTTCCAAAACATCTGGGGTGCCAAGGTTCGCCATCACTGCTCTAGGGTGTGTTTCCAGCTCCTTCATTTTGAATATTCCTTGATATAACGTGCGTCAACACACTGCAAACATGGAAATGGACCTTGAAAACCCCACAAAAAGGAAAGCTGTCAAAAATGAAGGTTAGCAAATTGTTATAAGGAAAACAATTAACTGCTGGCTCTATCTCTAACATCAGTAACAGACGTATCTGCAAATCTTTGGTCAAGAATGTTACAAAAATATTTAGGATAAAACAAAAACACATTGCATTATAACTACAATGCCTCAATTATACTTTGCTACAATTATTCAGAATAACTTCCTTTGCAAAGGCTTCCACACATAGCCGCAACCATCATTAGTATCATTTCCGTGTCAGGTTCATTAGTTCTTCCTCAATGCCTAGCTTTTCAGATGAAATAGTCCTTTGAATAAAGCTTTTTCAACATGGATTCTGGGGCCAAGCGAGCAAGGATGTGGGCGCCGGTCTCTCCACTCGCCGAAGCCATCCAAGCAATCAATCTAAAACAAGAAAGCAAAAAAGCCAAAGTTTACCGAAAATGTCCTTGTACACTAATTGTAGAAGATAAAGAACAAATCTTTTAATTCACAGAGGAGAACAAAGTACGGAGCAGTCCTCTACACACAATACACACACACAGGGTACACAATCAAGTGTCATTCAGCAAAAGAATGCTTTCACATACATTTGTTGGTTTGTTGTTTTTAGATATTGTCTGCACATTTCATCACCCCACTTTCCTGTGGCTTGATCAGAAAGAACAAAAGGTGTTTTTGTTGTTGTGATAAGGTTCAAGGTAGCGTGTCTCAAAATTACCAGACAGGGCTGTAGAATATGTCGCCGGCTCGATGTTAGCTTGACGGGTCCAGAAATGTGGCTTTTAGTTCCATGACGGACGTGTTGGTAGAGCGGTTGACAACAAGTAGGGGCGATAAGGTTTTCCATCTAAATTTAAGAGGCAGCTCTCTGTCAGACCCATGTATCCTTGGGGGTCTCCAGAGAAGTCTAAAGCCCCGTACACACGGTCGGAAAATCCAACCACCAAATCCATCGGATTTGGTCCGACGGATTTAGTCCGACACTGGTGTTGCGTACACACGGTCGGACAAAGTTGTCGGAAAATCCGATCATCCTGAACGTGGTGACGTTCGTTGCGTACGACGGGACTACGTAGAGGCTAGTAGCCAATAGCTTTGGTCTTGTAATGTGATCTGAGCATGCGTAGCACTTTGTCCGTCGGAATTCGCTACACACGATCGGATTTGGTGTGATCGGACTTTGTTGTCGGAAAATCTATCCAGCAGGAGATAGAACTTTGTCCGTCGGACAATCCAATCCGATGGAGCCTACACACGGTCGGAATTTTCGACAACATTGTCCGATAGGACAGAATCCATCGGAAAATCCGACCGTGTGTATGGGGCTTAATGCCCCATACACACGGTCGGATTTTCCGACGGAAAATGTCCCATCGGACAATGTTGTCGGAAATTCCGACCGTGTGTAGGCTCCATCGGACTTTTTTCCGTTGGATTTTCCGACGGACAAAGTTTTATCTCCTGCTCTCACATTTTCCGACAACAAAGTCCTATTGGACTTTTTCCGATCGTGTGTAGCGAATTCCGACGGACAAAGTGCCACGCATGCTCAGATCACATTACAAGACCAAAGCTATTGGCTACTAGCCTCTACGTAGTCCCGTCGTACGCAACGAACGTCACCACGTTCAGGATGATCGGATTTTCTGCCAACTTTGTCCGACCGTGTGTATGCAACACCTGTGTCGGACAAAATCCGTCGGAAAAAAATCCGACGGATTTTGTGGTCGGAATTTCCGACCGTGTGTACGGGGCATTAAGCTGGCTGTACACGCAGCAAATTTAGGCTGGTTCTTGTTGGGTGGCCCTGAGGACTAAAACATTTAAGGAAATTATTGGCTGAACAAAATACCCGTCAAAATATTAACTTTCAAAATACCGTAACAATGCCTGCATGTGTAGAGGCCATAACCCTCGATGGGGCAGCCTTGACTTTTGGGCTTACCGGTTACCTCCGCTTGGCTTGTTCCTCCATGTCTAGGGGTTCCCAGGGTTAGTAACCAACGACTTCGGACGCTGACTCCATAAAAGTCCTTTAGAAAGGTTTTTATTTGCAGGGGTAACATCCAACAAACACAGTCTCGTATGGGAACAGAGGGTAAGGGTGAAGAAACTCAGGCACCTTTAACTGCTGACAATTGAAAAGTCTCTAACACAAACCCAGAGAGTAGCCACTCGCAGTTGGGCGCTTCAAAGCGGAACAAATCTCCAGCCAGAGATTATGGCAGTCAGCACTTTGATCCGGAAACTTGTAAAGTCTCTGACCTTGAATAAAGTCTCAACCGAGAATGAAATAGGAACCTTTTCTCAGTACCTGAAACAGTTTCTGTCTCCTTGGCAGTACTGCAAAACTGTGGATTCTTTAGTGTCCTCGACAACCCAGCAACCAGGCTCTTCTCAGGATGCCAGCTTGTTGGCCCTCCTCCGAAGAGTCCTCCCCCGGTCGCTTACACGAGCTGTGGTGCCCCTCCAAGTTGAGAGCGCACTCGGACGCCTTGAATCCTCCCTCAGTTAAAAATAAGGTATTTCGCTGCAGAATTTTAAAAACACACCAGATACTGCATAATATAACTTTCTGTAACAGAGGGGATTCCAGGATTTGTGATCAGTAAATTTACAACCACTTTAACTGCTTGCCGCCCGCCCACCATAAAATGAAGACGGGGCGGTGCAGCTCTTGCTCTGGGACGATGTCATATGACGGCGTCCCAGAATGCCCGCTCTCGCGCACCTGTGGCGGCGTGCAGCGCCGCAATCGTGGCCGTGCCGTGTTGCTAGGGCACGGCGCAAAACACGGATCTCTGGAAAGCGTCCTGGGTGCAGCTGCCTGACTCCTCTGCCCATGACATCACAGTCTTTCTTGCTGGCTCTACATAGATCTCAGACTGCACTCTCCCAGTCCGCTCCAGCATTTCTCCCCAGCTCTCCCAATTGTGCCTGTCACTCACCAGCCCTCCTGACTGTACTCCATTGGATCCCTCCTGGAGACTTGCCCAGCAACACTAGCTCCTGCTTTCCTTCTCGGTTCCTCTCTGTGCATCCTGTCCAGATCCTCGTTTGTTACTGAGGAAGGGTCCGACTTGCACCCGAACCACTCAGACCCAAGGTCACCCCCACCCAGACTGGGAGCGCCTCATAGGCCCCAACAACCTAGTGCTCCATCTCCAGCTTCTTCCACCCGACAACTCCTCCCCAGCTGGGCTGACTCCAGGTATTTAAGGAGGCCTGCCCCCTGCCAATCCAGGTTGGGGTTCGGTCAGGGCTCCTTAAAACACCCCAGACAGCTCCACCTCTCTTCCCCTCCCTCCTTCTAGAATCCTCTAGAAGCATAAGGGAGGTACCCGAAAGATGATCTCTCTATGAGTCACCAGCCTACTCTGAGACACTTCCAGCCCACACAGATCAAAAGAAACAGGCCTAGCTTACTGCTAGGCCTGATTAAATTTACCTGCACTTACAAAAACCTACTTCTAGCACCTACCTAAGGTAGAGGGTGCTACAACCACATGACACAAGAAGATAAGAAGGTAGCCAGCATGTTTCAGAGACCAAAATCCACCCTTCGTCAGGGCTCATGATGGATGTGTGCAGGAGATGTTTAGACAGAAGCAATACAAACTTAACAGGGTTTCTGACACTTTTATATTAGAAAAAAAGAAAGAATGCCTATTTATACACTTTGAGAGGCAATTTACACTTCCACATGTATTAACCAGTGTACATTATCACAATGCACAGCAAAGCACCTAATATGCATGAAGGCATCACTCATTTGGAATGGCACCTCACTCACCGGCGTTGTAGTGTGCTGCACTGCACAGCAAAGCAGGGAAGTACATTGCAGTGCATTAAGTTAGAAAAAATGGTCATGTAATTCTTAACCACTTGCCTACCAGGCACTAACACCCCCTTCCTGCCCAGGCCATCTTTCAGCTTTCAGCTCTGTCACACTTTAAATGACAATTGCGCTGTCGTGCTACACTGTACCCAAACAAATGTTTTATAATTTTCTTCACACAAATAGAGCTTTCTTTTGGAGGTATTTAATCACTGCTGGGTTTTTTATTTTAAAAAAAGACCAAAAACTTTGAAAAAAATATGTTTTTTACTTTTTTCTGTCGGTAAATTTTGTAACTAAGTAATTTTTCGCCTTCGCCGATGTGCGCTGATGAGGCGGCACCAATGGGCACTGATAGGCTGGACTGGTGGGCATTGCTGAGGTGGCACTTATGTGCACTTATGAGGCGGCACTTATGGGCACTGATGAGGTGGCACTGATGAAGAGGCACTAATATGCCGCACTTATGGGCACTGATAGGTGGCACTGATATGTGGCACTGATGGGCAATTATAGGCGGCACTGGTGGGCACTAATAGGCGGCACTGATGGGCACAGATAGGCGGCACAGATAGGCGGCACGGATAGGCGGTACATATGGGCATTTATGGGTGGCATTGATTGACAGCAGTGATGGGCATTGATGGGAAGCACTAATAGGCGGCATTGATTGCCAGCACTGACTGGCATGGCTAATGGGCAATGATTGGTGGCACTTGTGGGCAGTGGTGGGCACTGATTGCTGCCACTGGTGGGCACTGTATGCTAGCATTGGTGGGCAATGGTGGGCACTGTATTGTGACACTATATTTCTTTATTGTAATCAGGGCACTGATGATCATTGGCACCCATGGCCTTTCGCAAGGATTCCTTTGTGTCCCCCAGAAGTAAGATGGTATTGTCGGCATAGAGCATGAGTTTTTCATGAATCTTGCCATATTTGGAGCCGCAGATTGAGGGGTTGGTCCGGATCATGGCAGCCAAAGGCTCTATAGCAATGGCAAACAGCTATGTGAGGGAAAGAGGTTTAGCCAAAAAGCGTTAAGCCTCCAGGAAGCTCTTGGTAGGGTCGAGGTAGACCCGACATTGAGGTACACCACCAGGGGGGAGTGATCATATATGCCTCTTACCAAGTATTGTATGCCTTGGACTAAAAGTGCGGCAGCCGGGGTACAGAGGCACAGGTCAATTCTAGACAGGGATAGGTGGGATTTAGAAAAACAGAAGAATTGTTTCTGAAGTGGATTGCGGTACCGCCACAGATCTATCCATCCCACTTTCTCTATAAATTTCAGTAGTGTAGTGCAAGGGCGTTTAGCCCCTGCTATAGGAGGGGGGTGTTTGTCCAACTTGGGATCTAAGTATCCATTAAGGTCTCTGACTAGTATTAGGGGAATATCAGGGTTGCCCAGCTGGTATGTCAGGAGGAGTCTTAACACTACAGGGTTGAAAGGAGGCGGTATATACACTGCTGCAAGAATACATTTAACATGAAATAGTCTACATAGCAGAAACACATATCTTCCCTCAGGGTCAATCATCTTGTCAAATAACTGAAAATCCAAGGATCGATGTATCAAAACACTCACCCCCTAGAGTAGGAGGTATAAGTAGAGTGATACACCGAAACCACACAGGAGAACTGCAGAGATGGGTCTCCTGCAGGGCACATATTGCAGGCAGGTGTTTTCGAAGAGCAGTGGATATCATTGTACGTTTAAGGGGATCTCGGAGGTCTCTAGAGTTAACAACCTGTGGTCAGTAAAAGTTCCCCATCTGACCAATTGAAAGAACAACTTTCCAAGAACTATCAAACTTGCTCTCAGTTTGTAATCAAAAAATAAACTAATCTTGTACCAAGTGCTTGCTTACGGTGAAAACAGGGTAACAAGGTCTCCTAGCCGGATCCGCAGAATTCCTAATGGTTTTGTGTCAGAATGGCCTTTGGTCTCCCGAGCTATGTGATTTGGGCAGCCGGGTACAGCTAAATGCGTCAGTCCTCCGCTGCCACATCTCTTCTGGTTTGGCGAAGCACTTGCTCATTGGCATCCGGCCAGTAGGCATTGGAGTCTGTTCTTGACCTCTTCAAATTTAGCCCTGCGACCCTGTATTTCTGCCAAGAAGTCAGGGTAGAAGGAGATTCGAGTGCCATTAAACTGGATTTTACGGCATTCCCTGGCCAATGGAGTACAATCTCCTTATCTTTGAAGTTGAGAAGTCTGGCGAGTAAAGTGCGGGGTGGGTGACCTGGCGGAAGAGGCCTAGAACCCTGTGAGCCCACTCCACAGAATACAATGGAGTGAATGTTTTCTTCCCAAACGTGTCCACGTTTGGGAAGAAAACATTGTTACACAAATTCTGTGGGGTCCCTCCCCTCAACCTTCTCTGGGAGCCCCACTATCCGGATGTTGTTCCGCCGCAAGCGGTTTTCGATATCATCAGTTTTAAGTTAAGTAGCTTTAGCAATGCACGCAGCTGATTGCACATCTTATGTCAGTGGCAGGAGCTTGTCCTCTATGTCACTTATGCGGCCTTCTGCTGCCATAGTGCGCTCCCTTCTTTTTTGTAAGTCATGGCGGATTAGTCCTACCTCCTCCTTCAAGCCACTAAAATGTTCCTTTAACATATCCACTGATGCTGTACATTTGTGAATGGCTTTAATTATTGCAGCTAGTGTTGGCTGATCATCATCATCTTCCCCCTCTCCTTCTACCATGTCAGTAGTATGCTGCTCACTTAAACCATAGGGGTCCTGTGTACACTGCTCCTCCTCCTGGGTAACATGGAAGACAGCTGGGGTGGTGTCTAAGTTCTCCTCCAGGGGCTGCACGACTGCCACGGTCAACTTCTGAGTGTAATATAGCATATCTCTCGGAGGATGTTTCCCTTAGGGGTTTTGGGTGGATTACCAGCTCCTTTCTGTGTTTCTCCCCGTGAGCACTGGGAGGAGGCCGCTGCTGCGCCATGTTGATCTGACTACATGCCGTCTTTCTCCTGTTTGTGGGTAACCATACCGCTGGATCTGATGCCAGCAGTCGCCAGGGGTGTCCACTGTGGCTGTGGCAGGTGTGTGGACAAGATTCCGGCATTTGTGCGAGCTGGGAGTAGCTGGAGGATCTCTCTCAAGACAGAGCTCTGTGAAACACTTCTGTTTACATGCCGCTCTTGGCCACGCTCCGTTAATTCACCTTTACAGAAAAAATGCAAAGGTGAACTAACACCGTACACCCTCCCCACCACCCTTCCTCTCGATCCGCATTGTACTCGCAGTCTCCGCTCTAATTCATCCCAAAGGTGTTCTTTTAGGTTGAGGTCAGGACTCTGTGCAGACCAGTCAAGTTCTTCAACCCCAAACTCGTTCATCCATGGCTTTATGGACCTTGCCCCCCAGGAAGGGTCCATCCCCCATCTGTTCCCACAAAGTTGGGAGCATGACATTTTTCAAAATCTTCAGTCTTGGTAAGCTGATGCCTTAAGAGTTCCCTTCACTGGAACTAAGGGGTCAAGCCCAACCCCTGAAAAATATCCCCACACCATAATCCCCCCTCCACCAAATGATTTGGACCAGTGCACAAAGCAAGTTCCATACAGTATATCCATAAAATATGGATGAGCGAGTTTGGGGTGGAGCAACTTGACTGACCTCAACCCGATAGAACACCTTTGGGATGAAAAAGAGCAGAGACTGCGAGCAAAGCCTTCTCGTCCAACATCAGTGCCTGACCTCACAAATGCGCTTCTGGAAGAATGGTTAAACATTCCCATAGATACACTCCTATATCTTGTGGACGGCCTTCCCAGAAGAGTTAAAGCTGTTATAGCTGCAAAGAGTGGGACAACTCAATATTGAACCCTACAAAGACTGGGATGCCATTAAAGTTCATGTGTGTGTAAAGGCAGGTGTTCCAATATTTTTAGTAATATAGTGTAAGTAAAGTGACAAGCAGGGTATATGGTGAACAATGTTAGTTCATCTTTGCATTTTTTT
The DNA here is from genome assembly GCA_028564925.1 of Lithobates sylvaticus. NCBI lineage: Eukaryota > Metazoa > Chordata > Amphibia > Anura > Ranidae > Lithobates > Lithobates sylvaticus. Next base: position 48,645,098 of record CM053038.1, on the reverse strand, counting down.
GTAGAGGTAAACTAATGCTTTAAAGCGGTTCTGCACACACTAATTATTTTTATTTTTTTTCTTCTCACGTTAAAAATAGTATGAGTCTAACAATAAACTCACTTGTTAGGTGTCCGTCCGGTATCCATGTCCGTTTTTTCCTAAAAAAATGCACTTTTAAAATAAAAAGTACAGAATTGTCATTTTGCTTTTGGGCATTTGAAGCCCACAAGCAGTCACTTCCTTGTGGGCATTTGAAGCCCACAAGCAAGCACGTCCGCAAATCCGACCCGAAATCTCGCGAGATTTGCGGACATGGACCCGAAATCTCGCGAGATTTGCGGACATGGACCCGAAATCTCGCGAGATTTGCGGACATCGACCCGAAATCTCGCGAGATTTGCGGACATCGACCCGAAATCTCGCGAGATTTGCGGACATCGACCCGAAATCTCATGAGATTTGCGGAAATTTTGCAAGATTTCGTGTCGATGTCCGCAAATCTTGCGAGATTTTGGGTCGGATGTCCGCACTGACTCCTGGGATGAATGACATCAGATTCCAGGAGACAGTGCAGCATGACGAGGATCCCCGCACAGACCCCGCCCACCCCTGCAGGGACAACACCAAAGATGAAGCCAGCATTCAAGGTAGGCTTCCAAGATGCAGAATTGACCCATCAATTCTGTAACCTAACATGATGGAGAATAGATTGAAAGTAAGATTAGGAGATGGGTGCAGAACCACTTTAAGCACTCTAGGGTAGACATGTGCACAACAAAAAAATTTGTTTATTTTCGTTTAGTTTTTTTCGTTTCCGTTGATTCGTAACGATTCGTAAATTCGTACGTCGTCGGTGTTCGTATTCGTAACGATTCGTATGTTCGTAAGAGTTATTTTTTCGTTGATTCGTTTTTCCATTTATTCGAAATTCGGATGCATTCGTATTTATTCGTACATTCGTAACATTTGTAACATTCGTAACATTCGTAATCGGAGCATAATTCCTAATTTTATGTAATGTGTATGCTATTATTACATTTTAAGAGACATGGAAAATTCCGAATCGAAAAAAAAAAGTTACGAATGTACGAATTTTTTCGTTCAATCCATTCGAAGCACGTTAAGCAGCGCCATTGTAAGAGACACGGAAAATTACGAATCGAAAAAAAAAAAAAAGTTACGAATGTACGAATTTTTTTGTCCAATCCATTCGAGGCACGTTAAGCAGCGCCATTGTAAGGGACACGGAAAATTACCAATTCAACAGAAAAAAAAAAAGAAATTTTTTCGTTCATTTTGATTTTCGTTGTTACTGTTTTCGTTTTTCGGATTTTCTTCTTTCGTAGATTCGTTGTTTCTAATTTTTTTTTTTTCGGATTTTCGTTGTTTTCGGATTCGTTCGATTCGAACGAATAATGAATCGTTTGAATCGAAAGAATCCGAAAACAGCGAAAATCCGAAAAAAACTAATTAGAAACAACGAATCTACGAAAGAAGAAAATCCGAAAAACGAAAACAGTAACAACGAAAATCAAAATGAACGAAAAAATTTGTACATTCGTAACGTTGTTTTTTTTTGTTGAATTGGTCATTTTCCGTGTCCCTTACAATGGCGCTGCTTAACGTGCTTCGAATGGATTGAACGAAAAAAATTCATACATTCGTAACTTTTTTATTTTTTTCGATTCGTAATTTTCCGTGTCTCTTACAATGGCGCTGCTTAACGTGCTTCGAATGGATTGAACGTTGTTTTCGGATTCGTTCGATTCGAACGATTCGTTATTCGTTAAAAAATTTTAGCGAATCGTTCGTTCATTCGTACGATAACGAATGAACGAAAATAACGAAAAAAAACGAAAAACGAAAAAAAAAAAAATGAAACGAATTGCACATGTCTACTCTAGGGCAGTGATGGCGAAATTTGGCACCCCAGATGTTTTGGAACTACATTTCCCATGATGCTCCACTACACTGCAGAGTGCATTAACATGATGGGAAATGTAGTTCCAAAACATCTGGGGTGCCAAGGTTCGCCATCACTGCTCTAGGGTGTGTTTCCAGCTCCTTCATTTTGAATATTCCTTGATATAACGTGCGTCAACACACTGCAAACATGGAAATGGACCTTGAAAACCCCCACAAAAAGGAAAGCTGTCACAAATGAAGGTTAGCAAATTGTTATAAGGAAAACAATTAAAGCGGTTCTGCACTGCTTTTTTTTTTTTGGTGAATATGCCAAGGCCATATAGCTAAATTGGGGGACTTACCTGTTCCATCTTCCATCTCGATCGCAGCCGGTTTTCCTCCGATAAAATTCTTTATCTTCTTCTTTTCTGCTGGGGGCCATCTTGCCTGTGGGCATGTAAAACCCCACAGGCACTTTAGATGGCCCAGCATGCACCGCCGTTACTGCGCCGAGCTCGCGCGTGCGCAGTAACGGCAAAGTGCAGCTCACGTTCTCCGAAATCTTGCGAGATGTCGGCACATCTGCCGGCATCTCGCGAGATTTCGGAAGATGTGTCCGAAATCTCGCGAGATTTCGGAAGATGTGTCCGAAATCTCGCGAGATTTCGGAAGATGTGGCCGAAATCTCGCGAGATTTCGGAAGATGCCCGCACAGACTCCTGGGATCAATGACACCAGATCCCAGGAGACAGTGCGGCGTGACGAGGATCCCCGCACAGACCCCGCCCACCCCCGAAGAGACAGAAGACAGGAAGTCATCAATTACAAGGTAAGTAAAAAAAACAAAAAAAAAAACACATTTCATTTAGTACTCTTTGCCTGATTTGGAAGGCAAAGAGATTTACTAAATGAAATGGGTGCAGAACCGCTTTAACATCATGGGAAATGTAGTCACCCCAGATGTTTTGGAACTACATTTCCCATGATGCTCCACTACACTGCAGCGTGCATGAGCATCATGGGAAATGTAGTTCCAAAACATCTGGGGTGCCAAGGTTCGCCATCACTGCCCTAGGGTGTGTTTCCAGCTCCTTCATTTTGAATATTCCTTGATATAACGTGCGCCAACGCACTGCAAACATGGAAATGGACCTTGAAAACCCCACAAAAATGAAAGCTGTCACAAATGAAGGTTAGCAAATTGTTATAAGGAAAACAATTAACTGCTGGCTCTATCTCTAACATCAGTATCTGCAAATCTTTGGTCAAGAATGTTACAAAAATATTTAGGATAAAACAAAAACACATTGCATTATAACTACAATGCCTCAATTATACCTTGCTACAATTATTCAGAATAACTTCCTTTGCAAAGGCTTCCACACATAGCCGCAACCATCATTAGTATCATTTCCGTGTCGGGTTCATTAGTTCTTCCTCAATGCCTAGCTTTTCAGATGAAATAGTCCTTTGAATAAAGCTTTTTCAACATGGATTCCAGGGCCAAGCGAGCAAGGATGTGGGCGCCGGTCTCTCCACTCGCCGAAGCCATCCAAGCAATCAATCTAAAACAAGAAAGCAAAAAAGCCAAAGTTTACCGAAAATGTCCTTGTACGCTAATTGTAGAAGATAAAGAACAAATCTTTTAATTCACAGAGGAGAACAAAGTACGGAGCAGTCCTCTACACACAATGCACACACACAGGGTACACAATCAAGTGTCATTCAGCAAAAGAATGCTTTCACATACATTTGTTGGTTTGTTGTTTTTAGATATTGTCTGCACATTTCATCACCCCACTTTCCTGTGGCTTGATCAGAAAGAACAAAAGGTGTTTTTGTTGTTGTGATAAGGTTCAAGGTAGCGTGTCTCAAAATTACCAGACAGGGCTGTAGAATATGTCGCCTGCTCGATGTTAGCTTGACGGGTCCAGAAATGTGGCTTTTAGTTCCATGACGGACGTGTTGGTAGAGCGGTTGACAACAAGTAGGGGCGATAAGGTTTTCCATCTAAATTTAAGAGGCAGCTCTCTGTCAGACCCATGTATCCTTGGGGGTCTCCAGAGAAGTCTAATGCCCCGTACACACGGTCGGAAAATCCAACGTCCAAATCCATCGGATTTGGTCCGACGGATTTAGTCCGACACTGGTGTTGCATACACACGGTCGGACAAAGTTGTCGGAAAATCCGATCATCCTGAACGTGGTGACGTTTGTTGCGTACGACGGGACTACGTAGAGGCTAGTAGCCAATAGCTTTGGTCTTGTAATGTGATCTGAGCATGCGTGGCACTTTGTCTGTCGGAATTCGCTACACACGATCGGAATTGGTGTGATCGGACTTTGTTGTCGGAAAATCTATCCAGCAGGAGATAGAACTTTGTCCGTCGGACAATCCGATGGAAACTGTACGATGGTGCCTACACACGGTCGGAATTTCAGACAACATTGTCCGATAGGACAGAATCCATCGGAAAATCCGACCGTGTGTATGGGGCTTAATGCCTCATACACACGGTCGGATTTTCCAACGGAAAATGTCCTATCGGACAATGTTATCGGAAATTCCGACCGTGTGTAGGCACCATCGGACAGTTTCCATCGGATTGTCCGACGGACAAAGTTTTATCTCCTGCTCTCAAATTTTCCGACAACAAAGTCCTATTGGACTTTTTCCGATCGTGTGTAGCGAATTCATAACATAACAAAGTGCCACGCATGCTCAGATCACATTACAAGACCAAAGCTATTGGCTACTAGCCTCTACGTAGTCCCGTCGTACGCAACGAACGTCACCACGTTCAGGATGATCGGATTTTCTGCCAACTTTGTCCGACCGTGTGTATGCAACACCAGTGTCGGACTAAATCCGTCGGACCAAATCCGATGGATTTGGTGGTCGGAATTTCCGACCGTGTGTAAGGGGCATTAAGCTGGCTATACACGCAGCAAATTTAGGCTGGTTCTTGTTGGGTGGCCCTGAGGACTAAAAAATTTAAGGAAATTATTGGCTGAGCAAAATACCCGTCAAAATATTAACTTTCGAAATACCGGAACAATGCCTGCATGTGTAGCGGCCATAAACCTCGATGGGGTGACCTTGACTTTTTGGGCTTACCGGTTACCTCCGCTTGGCTTGTTCCTCCAGATCTAGGGGTTCCCAGGGTTAGTACCCAACAACCTTGGACGTTGACACCATAAAAGTCCTTTAGAAAGGTTTTTATTTGCAGTGGTAACATCCAACAAACACAGTCTCATATGGAAACAGAGGGCAAGGGTGAAGAAACTCAGGCACCTTTAACTGCTGACAATTGAAAAGTCTCTAACACAAACCCAGAGAGTAGCCACTCGCAGCTGGGCGCTTCAAAGCGGAACAAATCTCCAGCCAGAGATTATGGCAGTCAGCACTTTGATCCGGAAACTTGTAAAGTCTCTGACCTTGAATAAAGTCTCAACCGAGAATGAAATAGGAACCTTTTCTCAGTACCTGAAACAGTTTCTGTCTCCTTGGCAGTACTGCGAAACTGTGGATTCTTTAGTGTCCTTGACAACCCAGCAACCAGGCACTTCTTGGGATGCCAGCTTGTTGGCCCTCCTCCGAAGAGTCCTCCCCCGGTCGCTTACAGGAGCTGTGGTGCCCCTCCAAGTTGAGAGCGCACCCGGACGCCTTGAATCCTCCCTCAGTTACTGCGCCTCAGACCAGCCGGTTCCGAGACTCGGGAACAGATGGATCCTTTGCTCCAGACCAAGCGGGTCTATGGGGTCAGTCAAATGGACCATGTTGCGGGGTGGAACACGCTCCCGTGACCCCTCGCGGGGCTACCCCGGTCCAGATTCAGGAACAGGCAGCACCGGCCGAACGAACCCCGAACACGTGACTTTAACATCTTAAGTACCCTTCCCCAGACTCCTCAGCGGGGCCAGATGCACCCACTGATTGGCTCCGGGGAATGCCGATACTCAAAGCGTCCAACCAGGCCTGGTTCTAGGCCTGTCATGTACACCTAGCTGTGCACATGACCAGGCAGAACCCCAACACAGCCCAGCCAAACTGATGCCAAAGTTAAACCCGCACAATTAACTCTCAGAACCCCTTTACTGTTCTGAGGAAAAAAACAAAATTTGTACATAGTGGACACCTTGCAAAAGTGTCGCCGCTACATAAGATTAGGATGCAGAGGAAGGAGAGAGTTTAGTGGGGGGTTAGGGAAGGAGAAAGGGTGCAAGGAGCCCAGTGGGATAAGGTGACCAGATTTTTTAAATGAAATCCGGGGACATATTTTTTGTTACTAGTAATGGCGGCAATTAGCGACTCTCTGCCCGGTGCCGCCCGCCTCTCAACCTGTCAAGTCTAATGCCCCATACACACGGTCGGAAATTCCGACAGAAAATGTCCGATCGGACCATGTTGTCGGAAAATCCGACCGTGTGTGGGCTCCATCGGACTTTTTCCGTCGGAATTTCCAACGGAAAAAAATTTGAGATCCTGCTCTCAAATTTTTCCGACAACAAAATCCGATCGGACTTTTTCCGATTGTGTGTAGAGAATTCCGACGGACAAAGTGCCACGCATGCTCAGATCGAGACCAAACCTATTGGCTAACAGCCTCTACGTAGTTCCATCTTACGCAACGAACGTCACCACGTTCAGAATGATCGGATTTTCCGACAACTTTGTCCGACCGTTTGTATGCAGCACCAGTGTCGGACAAAATCCGTCGGAAAAAATTCAACGGATTTTGTGGTCGGAATGTCCGACCGTGTGTACATTACTCTCTGGGCCCCGGCTACTACTGGGTAGGGAGTGGAGGAAGATCACTCCGCCAGGGAAGGCAAGGAGATGGGCAGGTGACTGGCCGGGACTTGAGCCAAGGCAGAAGAACCTGCAAGCTGGAGCGGAATGGGCATGCACCCGAAACTGAAGAAATATTCTCTCTCCGACCAGCACATGATCATCAGAAAGGGGCACAGATAATGAAAAAAATACACCCCCCCCCCCTAAGCTAGTAGGAGTGGCAGAGCAGGGGGGTGTTATTCAGATTTTTTCTTTTAATTCTGCACTGACTGTCCTTAACCACTTGATCACCGGGCACTTAAACCCCCTTCCTAACCAGACCAATTTTCAGCTTTCGGTGCTCTCACACTTTGAATGACAATTACTCCGTCATGCAACGCTGTACCCAAATGAATTTTGTGTCCTTTTTTTCACACAAATAGAGCTTTCTTTTGGTGGTATTTAATCACCGCTGGGTTTTTTAATTTTTGCGCTATAAATCAAAATATACTGAAAATTCGGTAAAAAAAATAAATAAAAAATCTTTGTTTCTATTAAAATTTATTGCAGAGTATTGGCAGAGTATTGGCAGAGTATTGGCGAGTATTGGCAGAGTATTGGCGAGTATTGGCGAGTATTGCAGTGTTGCACAGTGGTGGCAGAGTATTGCACAGTGGTTGCAGAGCATTGCACAGTGGTGGCAGAGCGTTGCACAGTGGTGGCAGAGCGTTGCACAGTGGTGGCAGAGCGTTGCACAGTGGTTGCAGAGCGTTGCACAGTGGGGGCAGAGCGTTGCACAGTGGGGGCAGAGCGTTGCACAGTGGTTGCAGAGCGTTGCACAGTGGGGGCAGAGCGTTGCACAGTGGTGGCAGAGCGTTGCACAGTGGGGGCAGAGTATTGCACAGTGGTGGCAGAGCGTTGCACAGTGGTGGCAGTGTAGCTGGCACTGACCAGCGCTGTGGGCACTACACATCCAGCCCACAGCGCTGGTCCCATCTCCCCCCCTGCGCGCTTCTCCCCTCTCACTGTACCGATCGGTACAGAGAGGGGAGGGAGGAACCGGCGTCATGACGTGACGCTGGTTTGTGTACATGTGATCGCTCCATCATTTGACGGAGCGATCACGTGGTAGACGGCCGCTACCAGTGGCCGTTTACCGTGATCCGTGATGCGGCGGGTCCTTGGGACCCGGCGGTCATGGATGTTCCCGAGTGCGCGCCCCAGGGGGCGCGCGGGAACAAGTTTCTGGGAGGACGTCCGTAGGACGTCCACCCAGGATAAGCCGACCGCGCTGTAGCCGTCTTTCGACTATAGCGCGGTCGGCATGTGGTTAAAATTGCCCCAGCCCCTGTTCAAATCCAATCCGAGGACAAAACCGGGGACAGACTTGGTTCGGGGACAGTGTCCTCAATCTGGGGACTGTCCCTGGAAACCGGGGATGTCTGGTCACTAGGGGTGCAACGGATCGTCGTCGATCCGTGATCCGAACGGGTCACCCCGTTCGGATCGGCACACCCCGCGATCCGCGGCCTTAGGAAAGGCCGCGGCTTCGGCCTAGCTCCGGAGCGGCGGCGGCCATCTTGGTACACCCGGCGGCCTTAGGAAAGGCCGCAGCTTCGACCTAGCTCCAGGGCGGCGGCCATCTTGGTACACCCGGCCACTGTTTACAGTGTGATCGCTCCGTCAAATGACGAAGCGATCACTTGTAAACAAACTCTGCATTAACCAGCCAATACCCTGCATTACCCAGCCAATACCCTGCATTACCCAGCCAATACCCTGCATTACCCAGCATATACTCTGCATTACCCTGCATTACCCAGCCAATACCCTGCATTACCCAGCCAATACCCAGCATATACCCAGCATTACCCAGCATATACTCTGCATTACCCAGCATATACTCTGCGATACTCTGCATTACCCAGCCAATACTCTGCAATACTCTGCATTACCCAGCCAATACTCTGCGATACTCTGCAATACTCTGCGATACTCTTACCCAGCCGATACTCTGCATTACCCAGCCGATACTCTGCATTACCCAGCCGATACTCTGCATTACCCAGCCGATACTCTGCCAATACTCTGCGATACTCAGACAATATTACAGTGGGGGAGAGGATGTGGATATTACAGTTGGGGAGATGACGTGGATATTACAGTGGGGACTATATGGTGGCGGAATTTTCACAGGTTTTTGCAAATTCAATTATTATTTGCTGATCCGAAAAATGATCCGATCCGTGACTCTGATCCGAGGATCGATCCGATCTGTGAGTTTTTTGATCCGTTGCACCCCTACTGGTCACCCTACAGTAGGAGGCTTCAATTCATTTTTTTAGGTGAGAGTAGGGAGCGGTCGAGGTTTGGAATGCGGTTGTGCTTGAGCCGCGGGGACCATATTTGCAAGAATTTGGGGTGAATGTTATTTAGCATAGAAGTACATTTTCCGTGGATCATAGTCTCCATAATCCACTACTAGGAAAGGTTTCTTTATAAACTTTTTAATAGATCGCAGACTCTCTGAGAAATAAAAACATGCCTTCTACCTTTTATAAATCCACAGCACATTGTTTTATTTCTTTCATCCAGACGCACATGGCCCCCTTTTCCTTCTACGACTTATGGGAGATGGCTGCAGGCTTCTGGTCCCGTCCTTTGATATCCCCCGTATACCCCTCCCCCGGGTCTCCAAATGTGCTTCATTTAGCTTCCAGCAATTACTCTGGGCTGCAGTTAGGTTTTCTGAATAATGCAGATAGCCTCGGCGTATTAGCACATTTCCGCGATTCCCGTTTCGCAAAGCGTTAATGTGAATGCGCACACACAAACACGCATACAGGTCATGATTACAAATCAGCCTCCCCCAAGGACCGGCGTTTAGTCAGTAAAATTTTAAGTAAGAAAAGTTGAAGGAGGCCTGGCACTCGTGAATATTCATTCTTGGCAGACTTCTATGTTCTCCCTCTGTTCAGGGACGAAATCCCAGCCCTCGAGCACCTGCAAATGAACTTTCTGTTTTGTATTCTCCGAATGCGAAGCGCTACGCACTTTTAATGTCAATATGAAATAGTCGGCTGGAATAAAAGCAAATAGTAAGCTTTGAATACCGATTTAAAGAGCCACCAGACAAAAAAAAAAAAGCATCATTCTCCATTAAACTAATGTCACCATAATCTCATATACGATTTAACACGTTATAGGCAATACTGGTTACTGGTCGTTTGTCCTCTGCTTCCTTTTTGTGGGCGCAGCTTCCACAGTACACGTCCACTTTAAGTTAATGCGATATTATATATAAATATTTGTTTTAAATTTTTAAGTAACAAACATGTTATCAGGGCCGGTGCTACCACTAGGCAAACTAGGCAGCAGCCTAGAGCGGCCTGCCACTGGTTTCCCTACTCTTTTCTCTCTATAGCAAGCAACTAAGTCTCAGCATCAGCAAGCAGCTGCACACGGTTCGCACATAGTGTCAGAGGCGCAGCGGTGGCGGAGGACTGTGTCTGTGTCCCAACTCCCGAATGAATGGAAGCAAGCAAACATTCATTAATGGGCACTGGTAGGCTGCATTGATGGGCGCTGGTAGGCTGCATTTGATGGGCGCTGGTGAGGCAGGCTGCATTTGATGGGTGCTGGTAGGCTGCATTGATGGGCTCTGGTGAGGCTGCATTTGATGGGCGCTAATGATGCTGCATTGATGGGCGCTGGTAAGGCTGCTTGGATGGGCGCTGGTAGGCTGCATTTGATGGGCGCTGATGAGGCTGCATTGATGGGCGCTGATAAAGCTGCAATGATAGTCACTGGTGAGGCTGCATTGATGGGTGCTGGTGAGGCTGCATTTGATGAGCGCTGATGAGGCTGAATTGATGGGCGCTGGTAGGCTGCATTTGATGGGCGCTGGTGAGGCAGGCTGCATTTGATGGGTGCTGGTAGGCTGCATTTGATGGGCGCTAATGAGGCTGCATTGATGGGCGCTGGTGAGGCTGCGTTGATGGGCGCTGGTAGGCTGCATTTGATGGGCGCTGATGAGGCTGCATTGATGGGCACTGATAAAGCTGCATTGATGGGCGCTGGTGAGGCTGCATTGATGGGTGCTGGTGAGGCTGCATTTGATGGGCGCTAATGAGGCTGCATTGATGGGCGCTGGTGAGGCTGCATTGATGGGCACTGGAGAGGCTGCATTGATGAGCGCTGATGAGGCTGCATTGATGGGCGCTGGTGAGTCTGCATTGATGGGCGCTGGTAGACTGCATTTGATGGGTGCTGATGAGGCTGCATTGATGGGCGCTGATAAAGCTGAATTGATGGGCGCTGGTGAGGCTGCATTTGATTGGGGGCTGGTGAGGCTGAACTGATGGGTGCTGGTGAGGCTGCATTGATGGGCGCTGGTGAGGCTGCATTGATGGGCACTGGAGAGGCTGCATTGATGAGCGCTGATGAGGCTGCATTGATGGGCGCTGGTGAGTCTGCATTGATGGGCGCTGGTAGACTGCATTTGATGGGTGCTGATGAGGCTGCATTGATGGGCGCTGATAAAGCTGAATTGATGGGCGCTGGTGAGGCTGCATTTGATTGGGGGCTGGTGAGGCTGAACTGATGGGTGCTGGTGAGGCTGCATTGATGGGCGCTGGTGAGGCTGCATTTGATGGGCGCTGGTGAGGCTGATTATGAGGGGCTCACACCATCCCTGTGCTGTGCTCATTGAGGGGCTCTCACCATCCCTGTGCTGTGCCCATTATGAGGGGTTCCCATCATCCCTGTGCTGTGCTCATTATGAGGGGCTCCCACCATCCCTGTGCTGTGCTCATTGAGGGGCTCTCACCATCCCTGTGCTGTGCCCATTATAAGGGGTTCCCATCATCCCTGTGCTGTGCTCATTGAGGGGCTCCCCCCATCCCTGTGCTGTGCTCATTGAGGGGCTCCCCCCATCCCTGTGCTGTGCTCATTGAGGGGCTCCCCCCATCCCTGTGCTGTGATGACTTCCTGGGTTTTTAACTTCATCATAACGAATAATCGTAATTAATGAACATTCTTATTTTGTCCGATTCTGAATCTCCCATCGACTACCAGTACCAATCTCCCACTCCCATATTAAAAAAGGTAATTTTCCCAACCCCTCTGATTGGTCAACAAAACACCAGTCACGTTTCCATTGTAACGGAATTTGGATCCGAAATTCGTAAACGAAATTTCGTACAAAATGGGCGCCGGTGAGGCAGGCTGCATTTGATGGGTGCTGGTAGGCTGCATTTGATGGGTGCTGGTAGGCTGCATTTGATGGGCGCTAATGAGGCTGCATTGATGGGTGCTGGTGAGGCTGCATTGATGGGCGCTGGTAGGCTGCATTTGATGGGCGCTGGTGAGGCTGCATTGATGGGCGCTGGTAGGCTGCATTTGATGGGCGCTGATGAGGCTGCATTTATGGGCACTGATAAAGCTGCATTGATGGGTGCTGGTGAGGCTGCATTCGGAAACATAGCAATTCGTATTTCGGATCCTCCCGAATGTACGAATTTACGGAAATTCGTATTAATTTTCGATTCGTACGAAACTAATCGCACATGTCTTGTATATACCCGCTCAGGAATTCACAGGCGTTCCATGGATCCCCATGTAGGCGGTCCTATGGATATCAAATGGGAAGGATCTGGGGACGGACACAGCCACTGCTCCCAATATGGCATCTGTGTGGGTGCCAGTCCCCGAACTCACAGATTACTCCGCAATATTCACATTACAGGCAAAGGTCATGACATAGAATAGTGCATTGCACCTGTTCTGGAATGAAAAAAATTGAAGCAGAAAGTCTGTGACCCCTGTAACCATGTCAAAGTTCAGTTCTCAATTTGAACTGGAGGGTATGTTAAAGTAGAACTCCACCCTTGGATGTGGCTTCAGTGGTAAATGTTAATTCCTTTAACAGAGGATTTTGAAATCAGTTCTGATGGTTCTGACAGATTGCCAGTCTAGGGCTCCGAGACTTTTCTTCTATATCCATGAAATGAGACTGTGGGGAGATCTACAGCATGGATGTGAACCCCATACATAGATTAACCCCTTCTGTACTGACTCACCTGAAGAGAAATACAGACACAAGAGTTATAGCGCTAGCCCTTAAGCAGTGCAGATGTGGAGGCCTGGATACTATCCAAACCCGTCTGTGTGGCTGTGTGCGAACACCACATACTATGAATATTCATTAGACAAATCAGTTAAGTATAGTTGTATTCATTTGTACCACAACAAATACATTTCATTCTTTCTTTCACTCTTTCTTTCTTTCTCTTTCTCTCTTTCTCTCTCTCTCTCTCTTTCTTTTTTTATTTCATTCTTTCTCTCTTTCTTTCTTTCTTTCTTTCTTTCTTTCTTTCTTTCTTTCTTTCTTTCTTTCTTTCTTTCTTTCTTTCTTTCTCTTTCTCTTTCTTTCTTTCTTTCTTTCTTTCCCTCTCTTTCTTTCTTTCTTTTCCATCTATTTCCTTCCTTCTCTTCTCTTTGTGTATAGGCTTTCTTCTTTTACTTCTTTCTTACTTGCTGAACTCTGTGAATATGTTACAACACTTCCCTGTGCTAGCAGCAAATATATTGACAATCTATCTATCTATCTATCTATCTATCTATCTATCTATCTATCTATCTATCTATCTATCTATCTATCTATCTATCTATCTATCTATCTATCTATCTATCTATCTTTTGTGTTAATGTTTAACTTTTCTTTCATTCTTTCTGTCTTTCTTTCTTTCTTTCCCACTTGCCCTCCGTAAGGTTGTGCAACGCTGTACCCAAACAAAATAGATTTTTTTTTTCCCCCACAAATTGAGCTTTCTTTGGGTGCTATTTGATCACCTCTGCTGTTTTTTTTTTTTTTTTGCACTATAAACAAAAAAAGCGGCAATTTTAAAAAAAAAATCGACATTTTTTACTTTCTGCTATAAAATGTATCCAATTTCTTTCTTTCTTTCTTTCTTTCTTTTTCTTTCTTTCTTTCTTTCTTTCTTTCTTTCTTTCTCTTTCTTTCTTTCTTTTCCATCTATTTCCTTCCTTCCTTCCTTCTCTTTGTGTATAGGCTTTCTTCTTTTACTTCTTTCTTACTTGCTGAACTCTGTGAATATGTTACAACACTTCTCTGTGCTAGCAGCAAATATATTGACTATCTATCGATCTATCTATCTATATATCAATCAAAAATAAAAAGTGAAAATTTCTTTCTTTCTTTTTTTCTCTTTTTTTCTTTCCTTCTTTCTCTCTATAAAGGGAAAATTTGGTTGATAATAGCAAAAACTCTACCTTTGTGCTAGAGATAACATCTATATATATATATATATATATATATATATATATATATATATATATATATATGTATCTATTCAGTGGCCTTGCTAGGGGCTGAATTTGGGGCTACAGCCCCGAATCTGGGGCCCATAGCCCAAGTCTCTGCAGGGGTCCCCAAGGGGAGGGGAGGCTCTCTGGGGACCCTGATGTCAGTGGGGGGGCTCTATGGGGACCCTGGTTTTAAGGGTGTGGCTCTCTGGGTCCCTGATTTAAATGGGGCTCTCTAGGGACTCTGATGTAAGGGGGGGCTCTCTAGGGACTCTGATGTAAGGGGGGCTCTCTAGGGACTCTGATGTAAGGGGGGGCTCTCTAGGGACTCTGATGTAAGGGGGGGGCTCTCTAGGGACTCTGATGTAAGGGGGCTCTCTAGGGACTCTGATGTAAGGGGGGCTCTCTAGGGACTCTGATGTAAGGGGGGCTCTCTGAGGGCCCTGATGTAAGGGGGGGGCTCTCTGGGGATATATACACACACTTATATACATGTGTATGCCCGCCCAAGCATATGACTTTCTTTACTATGCTGCTATGGGCTCTAGCCCCAGATCTTTTGTAGACCTAGCAATGCCCCTGTAGCTATGTATCTATGTGTCTATGTATCTATGTCTTTCTTTCTTTCTTTTGTTCTTTTTCTTTCTTTCTTTCTTTTTCTTTCTTCTGTACTTTTTCTTTTTTTTGTTCTCTTTCTTTCTTTCTCTCTTTTTTTCTATAAAGGGGGAACTTGGTTGATAATAGCAAAAACTCTACCTTTGTGCTAGAGATAACATCTATGTGTCTATGTATCTATGTCTCTTTCTTTCTTTCTTTACTTTTCTTTCTTTCTTCTTTCTTTTGTTCTTTTTCTTTCTTTCTTTTTTCCTTTTTTTCTTTCTCTCTTTCTTTCTCTAAGGCCCCTTTCACACCGGGGCGGTTTTCATGCGGTGCAGCGCTAAAAATAGCGCCTGTTCACCGCATGAAAAAATCCGGCCCCTTTAACTCCAGTGTGAAAGCCGGCGGGCTTTCACACTGGAGCGGTGCGCTAGCAGGATGACAAAAAAAGTCCTGCTAGCAGCATCTTTGGAGCGGGATAGGAGCGGTGTGTTCACCGCTCCTATACCGCTCCTTCCCATTGAATAGAATGGGACACCGCGGTGAAACCGCGGTAATACCGCCGCAAAGCGCCGCTACGGCGGCGTTCTGCGGGGGGTGTTTAACCCCTTTTCGGCCGCTCGCGGGGGTTAAAACCGCACCGCGAGCGGCCGAATACCGCGGTTAAAACGACGGTAAAGCAGCGCTAAATATAGCGCTGCTTTACCGTCACCGCGGCTCCCCGCCCCAGTGTGAAAGGGGCCTAAGGGGGAAACTTGGTTGATAATAGTAAAAACACTACTTTTGTGCTAGAGCTAATATCTATCTATCTATCTATCTATCTCTATCTATCTATCTATCTATCTATCTATCTATCTATCTATCTATCTATGTCTTTCTTTCTTTTTCTTTCTTTTGTTCTTTTTCTTTCTTTTGTTCTTTTTCTTTCTTTTGTTCTCTTTCTTTCTTTCTCTCTTTCTTTCTATAAACGGGGAACTTGGTTGATAATAGCAAAAACTCTACCTCTGTGCTAGAGATAACATCTATGTATCTATGTATCTATGTCTTTCTTTCGTTCTTTTGTTCTTTTTCCTTCTTTCTTTTTTCTTTCTTTTTCTTTCTTCCTTTCTTTCTTTCATGACCATTCCTTGTGTTTCCTAGCTTTCCATCATCCCGCCAACCTTAGAACTGGGCCACGAAGATTAATTCCACCCCCCCCCCACCTGCGCTATCCATCCTTGAGACGGGCTGCACCGTTCTATGGAAAATGGAAGTTTAACTGTTCGGGGGGGGGGGGGGGGGGGGGGGGCACCCCTCCCTGAAGAATCAATGATTAAGACACTGCTCAGCAGTATTAACGCTTTGCAGGAAAAATGCAATAAAAGTGGAAATCCAGGGGATAATTTTAAAATGAAAAAGAAATCTTCCTGCCTGTGTTCACCGCCGGCATCGGCTACCCATTACAAGTATCACATCCGTACCGCTTCTCTATAAACATTTCCCGGCTTGTTGCAGTTTGCCGAAAAACATTTGTCAGATGCTCTCGTTGGCAATTATTTATTTCCATATCCTCCAGGACAATATAAAATTCTAGCCGTGTCTGGCGCTCAAGGGGTCGCGGAGCTCACTGACACTGTGAGTGTCAGGCCGAAATCACTTTAATCAGAGAGTGGATATGCATGATATAACGGATAAGGGACTTTAATGAAAAAATCCGCTGGTCTGGAAACGTGACGCAGTCTGCCAAACACACTTCATCCCCCCCCCCCCCCTGTTTCTTGCGACGGTGCCAAGATTTTTCTTTCATGAATATGCATTGGGACATGATATTACATTAAATTGTGACATTGTTGTGTGGCATTAAGGATTTGGAATGATAAAAAAAATAAAAAAAAAAAAAAAATAGACTTCGTCAAAGTTTTCATCAATCGCGCACTGGTGTCAGTGTATCAATTTTCACAGCTTATTTCTCAGCGAGATATTGAAGCCGCAATGCGTGGCATCCCCGCGTAAATACTAATTGTAATAGGCAGTTGTCTGCGTTGTGTTCGAACTGCAAATGCGCCGCTCCCACTCAGGGATTTGTGACTTGTTTGACTTTGTACATTTGGTGAGAGATTGGAAGTTTTTTTTTTTTTTTTTTTTATTTCCTTAACCCGTTTGGTTGTACGTGGAAATGTGAGCTAGAGCAGATTAGCATGATGCAATGACA
The DNA here is from genome assembly GCA_028564925.1 of Lithobates sylvaticus. Classification (NCBI taxonomy): domain Eukaryota; kingdom Metazoa; phylum Chordata; class Amphibia; order Anura; family Ranidae; genus Lithobates; species Lithobates sylvaticus. The sequence goes on along the minus strand of CM053038.1, from coordinate 48,628,323 downwards.
GCTGTCATGGGGGAATATAAATTATTATTCGCTCTGGCTTGCGATGGCATTGGTGTAACAATAGATGAGACTGGAAGGGCCGCCATGTTGTATTTACACTGCTGTGGGCGAGGCAACATTCCTCTTATGCTTCTGAAGGGCCCTTTAGTCTACTGAGAAGATAAGTGCCGACTTCTAGACATGTGCGATTAGTTTCGTATGAATTTCCGGAAATTTGTACATTCGTACGAATCAGAAATACCAATTTTTATGCATACGGATTCCGTACGAAATACGAAATTTCGTTTACGAATTTCGGATCCAAATTCATAACGAAATTGGATCCGCTCCCCGCTCCCCGTATGCTATATGCTATATTCTATGTATGCTGTAGCCATCTTTTCCTCTGGGGGTGTCTAATTACAATCTGTGCTGGCCCAGATCCTCCTCCCCTCCCCACATCTACCTACATAACCTTTTATGTAGCTACTGGGAAAGGGAATACTATAGCTAACAACCCATAATGGAACACTGTAAGTATCCGCCCACTCGTACCATTGGAGCCTTGCTGCCCTCTTCAATCCAGGGAAAACCGGGGCTATAAACAAACATTAGTAGAAGGCACACTAGTGCATTACTGTATAACTATTTATTGAATAAAAATGATATACCAAAATACTCACAAAAGGAAAAATAACACAGGCGTAACATATACCAATCACCACCAGACCATCACCATAAGATAGGGTGAGCCATCTTCATCAGAGCTTACCTGGTGATGTGTTCTGTTATGTTTAGATACCTACCCAGCAGATCCAGAGAGCCTCTTCTCTTCTGGCAGCGCTTGGTCCCACACCGCCATGTCTTACTGTGACGTCACCGATAAGCAGCCAGCTGTTCCAGGTTCAGCCAGCATGCATTCTGATGATGCAACACTAGGCCTGCCCTCTCCTGGTTTCCTCAATGAAAGGCTATATCTCTTGGGATATGTGACGTGCATAGGACAGGAAGAGGGGTGGAGTGGAGGGATGTAGTATTGGAGCGTGGAGATCTGCTTTAAAGGCCTCTGAAGATCAGTGGGATTAATTAGGAAGCAAGTAAACATCTTGTCTCTGAAGTTGATATATTCAAAGCAAAAAAATTAATTGACATTGCACTTTGTTGGTTATGGGGCTGCATAGCTGCAGACCGATCAGGGTGCCCACGATGACCCATGTCCACAGCCAAAAGCTTCTACCATGGGCACAAGGGCATCATAATTGGACCATGGGGCAATGGAAGAAGGTGGCCTGATCTGATGAATCACGTTTTCATCCTATCATGTGGAGGGCCAGTTGTGTGTCGCTTACCTGGGAAAGAGATGGCACCAGGATGCTGTATAGGAAGAAGGCAAGCTGGTAGAGGCAGTGCGATTCTTTGAGCAATGTTCTGCTGGGAAACCGTTGGGTCCTGCCATTTATGTGGATGTTACTTGGCACGTAACACCTACCTAAACATTGTTGGTGACCACGTACACCCACATATACCCCTTCATGGAAATGCTATTTCCTGTTGGCAGTGGCCTCTTTCAGCAGGATAATGCGCCCTGCCACACTGCCAAAATAGTTTGAGAATAGTTTGAGGAACACAACAATGAGTTTGAGGTGTTGCCTCCAGATCTCAATAAAATCGAGGATCCATGGGATGTGCTGGGAAACATGTCCAATTCATGGAGGCCCACCTTGCAACTTACAGGACTTAAAGGATCTGCAACCGATGACTTGGTGCAAGATACCACAGCATACCTTCAGAGGTCTAGTGGAGTCCATGCTTCAATAGGTCAGGGCTGTTTTGGAGGCAAATTGGGACCTATTCATTATGTGTGTAACATGAAATATGGTCAGAAAGTTGGATTCCTCTTTTAAGATTAGAGTATGTTAGGGTATGATTAATTGTTGATGTTCTTGAGGAGTAGGATAACGGTTCAGTACTGAGCGGAGATATTATTTTGTTGTTATTTAGATGGTTTGATTTAGTAATGAGGTCAGAGAAGGTAAAGTGTTATGGATTCTTCAAGGGCCAGCTCAAATCTGTGTGATGTGTTCTAGGCTCATGTGCATTTTAGGTGTGTTATTTTAACTGCATATAACATGCATTTCCATGAATATAACATGCATTTCACCTCATTAAAAATGCACATTAACTAGTGTAGCGCTGGCTCCTGACGAGCTGGCGCTATTGTTTTTTCAAAATGAAGTTGCCTGAAACCACAGTTGGGCTTCAGGCTAATTTCTCAAAATTTCTGATTTCTGTACCAGTCCAGTTGGGCTGCACTGGGTTCTCCTTGACCGTAGGTGTCACTGTCACCGCCGGCAGGAGTAGAAACGCAGTCTAGCTGGATGTATTGAATGCCACCTATTGCTCGGAACCAGCCCAGTGGGAGTGTTTTCCTGCTGTGAATTCTGGGAGATGGTATTTAAGGTACAGACGTCAGCGTGGGAGGAGTTTTTCTGTCTGTTTGGTTCTGGTGGTCTTTCTTGGCCCAGCCCCATGGCCCTCCTGGCCTGGGGTACGGGACTATGCATCCTGTGTCTCGGGGCTGGCTGGCCCGAGGCAACGCAACTGAGAGGATAGCGGATCTTGGAGCCTATTGATCCAGGGATGGTCCGGTGCCATCTCATCTGAAGGGAGACGCTCAGAAACTGGAGGACCCAGGGGAGGACTCTTTCAGGAGAAGACCGTGCGCAAGGCTGGTTTCTCTGAAGGAGCCTGGGGACCTAGTTGAAGAACCCGGATCACTATTCCTTCAGTACTGCCGGTTCGGCTGAAAGAGACTGGTATTGTATGGAAATATTCTTCAATCTCTCAGTGACGCTTAGGTCTAAATTCACACGTCTGTGGCAGAGACTGTGTCAAATACCCCACCGGCTGCTAGGTCCAATAAGATGGGCTTATCCGGTGGTGGCTGGATCCAGTGAGAGGAACTATCGTCTAATGGATCTTAAAAGAGAACTTGAACCCGCATTATCAAGTGCCTGAACTCACCCCTAACCCTCTACCCTTTATTGAGAGACTTTGTCTTTACTCTAAATAAATAGCCCAAAAGAGGATTCAGTGTAATTTTCAACATTCTTTGGGCCATCTTCCACGGGACCCTCAAGACGGAGGCGCAAGCAGGTGAGGTAACGGTAAGCCCAAATAAAACCAGCAGCTCCTTCGGGGGTTAGTGCTACACTAGTTTGAATCGAGCCTTAGTGTTAAGAACCCCCTCCCCCTTTTTTTTATATCACGGTGAAATGTATTACGTTTTTTTTTTATTGTCATTTCTTCACCCTTATTTTTCTTTTTTGCCTGTTTTTTATCTTTTCTCCCTTTGATCTTGTGCTTATTGATTTTTTGCTTTTATTATATATTTTTTATCTCTTTTTCCCCATTACTTTCCTTCTCATTCACCTTTTTTTCACCTTCTAATTTTTTGCATTTACTTTATTTCACTTCCTCAACACTTTTTAGCACCAGCTTACATTATTTACATGTGCACTCACTGCATACATTTTTTTGCACATATGTTTCCCCCAGGGGGTTTTTCAGCTCACAATATTTGCACATACCCACTCTGGATGTGTCTGTGGCGGTTGCCATCATCTCCATGGATTGCCTTGGCCAGTTGGGACCTTGTTCAGCGGCTTTTTGGCGATGCTTGATGCTGCTCCCTCTATGCGTGGATGCGGTTGTGAGTGGGACGCATGACCGTCAATAACCTTATTTATTAATTATTTTTCAATTATTAGTCCCCTAATTATATAATTTTTATTTTTTTATAGATTAATTCCATGGTTACAGGTCTTGATGAGCAGCTATAAGGCCGCGAAACGCGTCGAGCCATTATTAAATTTTATCTTCACTTCAATCATGGAATTTCAAGATATATGATTTTATTTATTTATAATTTGATATGACTCGTGTAATATATGCATTATTGTCATTATTATTTTACTTAAATGTTCGGACTGTGGTACTGTATATACTGTATGTCGATCCCATGTTTATTATGTAGAGGTTTTGATGCCCAAAATGTTTTTTAGAGGCTTGATGCCCAAGATGTTTTACAGTGGCTTATGGATTATAAAATACAAATAAATACAATTTTCCAGTCGCTTGACCAACTTTTTTTACTGCAGTGTGCTTCATATAAAGTCCCACTTCTCTCCCCCCCCTCCCATTTTTATACCAAAGTTAGGGATGGAGGCGGGCACCCTTTTGATGCTCGCTTCTTTTAAAGTCCCAAAAATCTCTTTTCTTCGTTTAATTATGTATGTAATCATTTTGATTTTGTGAGCCGTTTGCGGACTGTGAAGTGACATAGAAAGCTGGAAAACTGAATCCGGAAATAGGGATCTCTATAGCCTGGCTGTCCTCTCTGGTAGGGCTGCGTGGACCACAAGACTGGCTGAGCAAAATTATAAATCTATTGGATGCTAAAACCTTTCACATACAGTGCCTTGAAAAAGTATTCATACCCCTTGAACATTTCCACATTTTGTCATGTTGCAACCAAAAACGTAAATGTACCTGTGTCATGTGCCTCATTTAAAGTCCCAAACTCCCCATTTATACTTCATTTATTTCACTGTCGCACCTTAGAACATGAAATTTCTCATAACAGCAGAGCTCTTCCTTAGACAAACCCGTACACCTTGGAAAAGGCCTCTTGTACAAATTTAACCTTACTAAAGGAAATTTCCTATCCTAATTCTGGACAGCCATTGTGCGTTTCTTATTAAACAAGAATTACCATCGGGGTTGTCTGTAATTTCATTTTATTATGCTGTAATTCTTTAATGCCTTCATCCTGGATCGGGAACAACTCATTTTCACACTTCAAGTTTGATCAAATTAATGTTTTTTGGCCTGTTCGTATTTTGATAAGCCTGTGAAGATTAATTAATTGCACTATATCATAGTTGGCTCCATAAAATCATCTCTGTGTTCGGAACGCTGGCCGGAGATGGCAAATTGAAAACCTGCTGCTTCCTTGGATGGCGAGTGAGAGGCATTTGGGGGTAACACTGGTGAATTATGATTCACTGCGCCATGGGACTGGAAGCCTTATTAAAGCTTCTCTGCAGGCCAGGCATGAGAATTTAGCATTGCTCTCACTTAGAAGGCACGGGCTATAGGGATGAGAAGATTGACAGCGGGAAATGATCAGATGTCTATGGACACTGACTGTTCACAGAGGAGAAATCGGAAACTGCAATGGCTGATTGCTGTTTATTGTCTATCATCGGGAGTGTTTGCTCAGATATAACCATTAGGGCTGAACGACTCTGCCTGGGCTTGGAAGGAGAACAGTTTCATGTATCTTGCTCGAAGTTCGTCACCTTTTTGGTGGTCCCCTTAAAAGCCTATTTGGGAAAAAAAACTTGTTATTCTGTTACAACCATTTGTTGGGCTAATAAGCACGCTATTGTCATACAAAAGGCATGGGGAACCAGGCACTACCAGGGGGACATATACCAATGCTCAAATGAAGTGAGACACGGAGAAAAGCAAATGGTTGGTGGGTCTGCATAACTAAGGGGAGGAACAGGTCAGAAAAGGGTTAAAAAATGTGAGTTCATTGTTGAGGGGGGGTGTAGGTCTTATTGGATTAGAGGCTGAAGGTCAAATGGGCAGGGTGGAGCCACAAGAGTTGTCCCTGTGAAGGATGCTGGGTATTCATTCAAACCCATTTTATGATGAAAGAAGATGGGCTTGAGGTCACTTCCACAGCTATACACTTATCCCGCGTACACACGGTCGGAATTTCTGACAACAAATGTTCGATGTGAGCTTGTTGTCGGAAAATCCGACCGTGTGTAGGCTCCATCGGACATTTGCTGTCGAAATTTCCGACAACAAATGTTTGAGAGCTGGTTCTCAAATTTTCCGACAACAAAATTTGTTGTCGGAAATTCCGAACGTGTGTAGACAATTCTGACGCCCAAAATTCCACGCATGCTCGGAATCAAGCAGAAGAGCCACACTGGCTACAGGCAGTCCCCGGGTTACAAACAAGATAGGGACTGTAGGTTTGTTCTTAAGTTGAATCTGTTTGTAAGTCGGAACAGGCACATTTTTTAAGTGTAGCTCCAGCCAAAAAATCTATTTTTAAGCTTTTTGGAGAACATTGGGAAGGGTTATCACCCCTGTAACATTTGTTTTGCTGTCTGTGCCCCTGTTCAGAAGATTTCACCTCACCTTCTGTCCCAATGGCAATTGGATTTTGAAAATTTTGGGTTGTTAGGGAAGCATGGACTGGTGATAAAGCATCAGTGGAGACACCTTTTTCCCTAATTAACTCTTACAGGAGAGAATTCCCCTTTCTAGGGGTGGATTTCCTCTCACTTCCTGTTGTCTCCCTCCGTTTGTAAGTAGGAGTCATTTGTAAGTCGGATGTTTGTAAGTCGGGGACCCCCTGTATTGTACTTCATTTTTCTCGGCTTGTCGTACGTCTTGTACGTCACCGCGTTGTTGACGTTCAGAATTTCCAACAAAATTTGTGTGACCGTGTGTATGCAAGACAAGTTTGAGTCGACATCCGTCAGAAAAGAATCCATGGTTTTATTGTTGGAATGTCCGATAGCATGTACGCGGCATAAGGATCCACCAATTCAGGAACATGTATGTTAGTTTGCACTCTGTCCAACGTGTTTTTGTCATTGGTCACATGACTTCATCAGGGAGGATAACGGGCAAAAACTCGCTGCACTGTGCACAAGGTTCGTAGAACTAGCATGTTCCCTCTGCTCCGGGAACATTTTCACGTACAGGGGGTGTATAAAAGAAAGATTCCTCAATGGGGATAATAAAATGTATATAAGTGTTGACTCTTGTTTTATTGAAATAGATAGTTCCCTTAGCCGTCTGTCTCAAGTTCCCTGGCTTCGATCCTGGCTGCATAGCTGTTAGGATCCGGGTGTTCCCTACAACACCGTTGCCTGTTCCCTACAACACCGTTGCCTGGTATAGAATAAATGTTGACCCATTATAGGTCAATAGGGTATTCGTGTGTCCGGGGAACAGATCGTAGCATGCCAGGGAATGTGGGAATACATGGCGGCGGTTAAGGAAAGAAGGGGGATAGTAGCTCACCGTATGGTTTGTCCGGCAGTCCATTATTTAGCTCTGTCAGGGGCAGCTCGACGCTCCAGCCAAGAAATGACCTCTCGAGGTTCTTCAAAGAAAAGTACCCGGCCTCCGTTCTCCACTCTGAGGGGTGCTGGGAACAACATGGAGTACTTCATGTGGTGTGTGCGCAGCATCCGTTTGGCCTCCATGAAGCCTTGCCAGCGCTTCTGTATCTCTGCGGAGAAGTCGGGAAAGATTGCCACTTTGACATTTCCGATGGGGAGGTTTCCCTTTTCTCTTGCCATCCACAGGTCAGCGTCCCTGTCCTTGTAGTTTAGGAATTTTGCGATGAAGGTGCAGGGGGAGCTCCCTGCTGCGGAAGTCTTGCGGGTATGCGATGAGCGCGTTTGACCGCCAGCATGGGGGAGAAGGCATCGTGGCCATAAGTGTTAATCAGCATCTGTTCTAGGAAAGTTGTCGGATCTCTGCCCTCTGCCCTCTCTGGGAGACCAATGAGGTGGATGTTACATCGTCTTAGCCGATTCTCCATGTCGTCCTGTTTGGCAAGGAGCTGGTCAATTTGTTTTTGCATGTGGTCAGATCCGCCCTGTAATGGTGGGAGGGCATCTTCCACAGTACTGATGCGGGTCTCGGTCTCTCTGACCCGATCGCGCAGTTTCTGGAAATCTTGCCTTATCAATGAAATGTCCATTTTGACTTCTTCAATCTGTGCGGTGAGGGAGGTATGGCACAGTGTAATAGCTTCCAGCAGCTGTCTCCTGTCCCCCGTTCTCCTCCCGCCTTCCCAGCTCCGCCATCATCCTCTCCTTCCTCACCTTCTTGCTGTGCTGTGCCAGTTTTGCCGCTGTGGCTTTCTGGGTTTTCAGGGGAGACATGCTCACTAGAGAAAGGGGGTGCCTTCCGAGCCAATCTGGGAGAAAATTCTAGCTGCAAGGTCACAGGATTAGTTGATAATCAGGATTACTCAGCGGAGCTCCGGGAAGATGCGTTCTACGCATGCAAGGTCAGGCCACGCCCCCGACTTCATCAGGGAGAGTGGTGATTTATGGCGATCTTGGTGTAGTGCACCGGAATATGGGAACAAATATACAGTATGTGAGTTGTTTTAAAAAAAGTGTTTTTTCTGATTTAAAATAATAGGCTATGGCGGTTCTTTCCTATTGACCTGAAAATTATTTTAAGGGCTCTTTCGTGAGTAAAAAGCTGTTTTAGGGACTTTATTGATGAGATCTGTGTGCTGAGTTCCTGGTTCAGCACACATATTTTGTCCAGTATGGAGAGGTCCCACTATCGCTAGATTTTTACATTTTTTTATATTATGAAGAACTTGCGTTATTTTGTATGTCAATGTGCATTGCATCAGGGAGGCTCATTTATTTTCAATGGGCTGCCAGCGCATTACCAATACGCAATAGGCAGTTAATGGCGCGTTGCTGCAACACAAAATTATGATGGGAGCTTAAAGGATAAATGCACTTTTATGCATTTTATCCTTTAAATATGGACATATTTGGATGCAACAGTGGACGGGAAAGTCACCACACCCCAAAATATAAAACAATAACACAGGAAAAAGAGAACAAAACCGTAAGTCAATGCATTCTTTTTTTTTTTTTTATTCTTTATTTTGCAGTCTGAAATATCTAGATTTTCCCCTCAAATGGGCGGGACTTTATAGGCATGAACTGTGAGACTTACAAAAAGTTTGTAAAAATCTAAAGTATCTTTATTTAAACAATGTATCAAAAAAGTAAATATAAAAGAAGAACATCACAGTGATCCCTTTATACACACATATATTTTAAGCAGTATATGTACATTTTGTCTTTCCGAAGGCACAATGTTACCGAATTGAATCGTGATAAACATGTGCGTTCCAAAATCCATATGTAAAGCAATCGAATCGTTATTGTGCATTAGAAATGCCTACGCGTTACGGAGTCTTATTATACTCCTTTTTCAGGGTTGATTCAATATGCACGTATTATGTTTTAAAAAGGCAATCTAAAATACAAAAAAGAGATAAAAATTTTGCAGTCTGGGAAATGAACATAGGGCAGTGAATATATCACAACAGGAATAAACCTTGTCAAAAAAATATAACAGCACATCATAGCTAAGCTAGTACAGCAACAGTTGCTAGGTCAGCTGTCTTATGGACCATCGGCAACCGCTTACCTGCAGGCACGTCGCGACAGGACAGGCAAAATAAGTAATTGCTTGGGGCCCCCGAGCTGGCCTGGGGTCCCAGCCGCACTGCCCACCGCCGCTTCCTATAAGCAGGGCCATCTTTGGCGCAGGGCAAACGGGGAACATGCCCTGGGCCCAATCTTTGTAGGGGGGCCCGCGCTACCCGTGAATTGGGGCCCCGATGACGGCTTTGCAGAGCGCACAGAGGACACGGGAGGCTGTATTCCTGATCTAGCCAGCAGAGGGGGGCGGGGCCAGGAGCTCCACTGACCCCGCCCCATGTAGCCTGTATGCTCGGTTAGAGCAGTGATCGGAGTGGGCGCGCCCTCTATACTGGCTGGGGGATACAGCGGTCTGGGGGCAGGGCCGGGAGCTCCACTGACGCGCCTACTCCGATCACTGCTCTAACTACAGCCGCTCTGTTCCGAGTGGAGCTCCCGGCCCCGCCCCCTCTCTGCTGGCTAGCGTGCAAATACAGCCTCATGTGTCCTCTGTGCACTCTGCAAAGCTGTCATCGGGGCCACAAATTCACAGGTAATCTCATGCAGTATGTCCCCTGTCTCTGGTAATCTCATGTCAGATAAAATACCACCAAAAGAAATCTATATTTGTGGGAAAAAAAGGACGTCAATATTATTTGGGTGCCACGTCACACGGCCGCGCAGTGGTCAGTTAAAGTGACGCAGTGCCGAATCGCAAAAAGTGCTCTGGTCAGGAAGGGGGTAAATACTTCCGGGGCTGAAGTGGTTAATCGTGGGCAGAATCGTCCCGATTCTGCCTGCGATTTCAAACGCTCTGCTAAAGGGGCAATTTGCACAACACGAATTTCAGGTGCGATTTATTTTAATGGCACCTAAAAAATGCGGCGTGGTTCTCCCGTGAAGCTTGTGGCCCAAAAAAAAGCTTCTTTGGGCGACAAGCTTTGCGCGATGCAAATCTTTTGAGTTACAGTTCCTCATAATTATAAAAATGAAACGGTAATATTTTTTCATTAGTCTAAAAAAAAAACTGTCACATGTCACTAAAAATAGATATCAGGAATTGGTATCGGCGAGTACTTGAGAAAAAGTATCCGCACTCGGTCCTTAACCACTTCAGCCCCGGACCAATTGGCAGCCAAAGGACCAGGCCCCTTTTTGCGATTCGGCACTGCGTCGCTTTAACTGACAATTGCGCGGTCGTGCGACGTGGCTCCAAAACAAAATTGGCGTCCTTTTTTCCCACAAATAGAGCTTTCTTTTGGTGGTATTTGATCGCCCCTGCGTTTTTTTTTTTTTTGTGCTATAAACAAAAATAGAGCGACAATTTTGAAAACAATGCAATATTTTTTGCTTTTTGCTATAATAAATATCCCCAAAAAATATATAAAAAAACATTTCTTTTCCTCAGTTTAGACCGATACGTATTCTTCTACATATTTTTGGTAAAAAAAATCACAATTAGCGATTATTGATTGGTTTGCGCAAAAGTTATAGCGTTTACAAAATAGGGGATAGTTTTATAGCATTTTTATTAATATTTTTTTTTTACTAGTAATGGCGGCGATCAGCGATTTTTATTGTGACTGCGACATTATGGCGGACACATCGGACATTTTTGACACATTTTTGGGACCATTGTCATTTATACAGCAATCAATGCTATTTAAATGCACTGATTCCTGTATAAATGACAGTTGTAGTGAAAGAGTTAACCACTAGGGGGGGCGGTTATGGGCTGTGACGTGTGTGTGTGTTTTTTTACATTAGGGGGTGGGGCTGACGTCATTGATCGGCTTTCCCGATGACCGGGAACAGCCAATCAATGACAGGCAGAGTAGGAAGCGTGGGGAGAGGTTTGTTTACACAGACCTCTCCCCGTTCTTCAGCTCCGTGACCCGATCGCGGGACACCAGCGGCGATCAGGTCCGCTGGTCCCGCGGCCGGGGTCACGGAGCTCCCGACCGGGTCGCGAGCGCGCCTCTGGCGGGGCGCGCGACCCACGGCTAGGCAATTAAAGGGCAACGTACCTGAACGTGCTTTTGCCTAGCCGTGCCATTCTGCCGACGTATATGTGCAGGAAGCGGTCGGGAAGCGGTTAAAGAGGAGTGCCCCCTAAAAATATTTTTTTTAAAAGTCAGCAGCTACAAATACTGCAGCTGCTCACTTTTAATAATCGGACACTTACCTGTCCCAGGGTCCAGCGATGCGGGGGAACGAAGCCCCCCACTCGTTCCCCGCTCCGCTTGCATTCTTACTACGGGCACCCACTGCGCATGCACGAGCGGCGCCGTGCGCCGTGATACGACGCTCAGTCATCTGGGACACGTGACAGGTCCCAGATGACTGTGCGGCGCCTAGGGGAAGTGATGTCAGTGCCCGGGTACTGAAGGTGGCAGACTACGAGGGACCCCCTAGCAACAGGCATTTAGAGATGAGTAAAACATTTTTTTTTTCCAATTATTATTATTTTATTTTTTTTATGATTTTTAAGCAATTTTTTTTTTTTTTGGTGGCAACACTTTTAAAAAAAACTGGTGCATCCCTACTCTGCACTGCCCTATTTACTAAGCCAACTTGTCTACTTCTTTCCAGATGTATAGCTATGTATACATTCTTTCAGTATGCGCAGTTACCAGCCATTAGATTCAAAGGGATTTTGCACACCAAAGGTATGTATCTAAACGTATACATATTTATTGTGAATTTTTTTTTTTTTTTCTTCTTAGTCCCTGGGGATAGTCTGTGCTACCCACACTAATTGTAGGTTTTTCTGCAAATGCAGCGTGAATCATTTATAAATAAAGAGATTTTAAAGTTCCCAAAAGACACCCCACCGTGCCTAGTATTTCAGCATAAAATAGCTGTTAAATAGACTTATTTTGAATAAGCCTTTTACTGGAAAGTGGTGAAAATACACAGAGAGCAAAAAAAAAAAAAAAAAAAATAAAGAAAGAAAAAAAGAGAAAGTTTTCTTTTTACTGTTCAGTAATCTTTAACACAGCCACTCTGTATACCTGACAAGCAATTTTCATAATTCAGGTCTTAGCAAAGAACCAACCTGAAGTGGCTGTGGATGGAAAGGGAGGGGGCTGCTATAAAAGCTTTGCTTTCAAGAACGCAACGTGAAGTGTCAATGCTAAGACCTTCTGTTGAGACCGGGGTGTATAATTCTGGCTTTGCAATAAAAACAGTGCCACGAAAGCTCAGTAACAAATTTACACCCACCCGCCCACGCTCTCAGCTTGGCGTGTTTTCTTTTTTTTTTTTTTTCACTGCTATTTTACTTTTATTTTTTTATTTTTTTTTAGATTAGTTTAATGTATAGATGGCGAGAATAAAACGTCAGTCCACACAAAAAGAATGGTAGATAAGTTCATCACCTGAAAACCACTCCAAATGCCACCGGCGAGTATTTGTTCTGGTTTATTTCTTTTGTTGTCACCCTTTGAGGACCTTACATGTTGTTTTAATTTTTTTTAGACATTTATATATATATATATATATATACTGGATATATACTGGATATATATATATATATATATATATATACTGGATATATACTGGATATATATATATATATATATATATATATATACTGGATATATATACTGGATATATTCTGGATATATACTGGATATATACTGGTTATATATGTGTGTATATATATATATACTGTATATATATATATATATATATATATATATATATATATATATATATATACTGGATATATATATACTGTATATATATATATATATATATATATATATATATATATATATATATATATATATATATATATATATATATATTTATCCAGTGTATATATATATATATATATATATATATATATATATATATATATATATATGTATATATATATATATGTAGCGCTGGCTCCTGACGAGCACACGCTATGTGTTTTTAAAAATTTATATTCCTGAAACCACAGTTGGGTTTTAGGGCTAATTCTGCTAAATTATGGTTTCAGTACCAGTCTGGCTGGATTGCACTGAGTTCTACTTGGCCGCAGGTGTCGCTGTCACCGCCGGCAAGTATGAGAACGCAGTTTAGCTGGGTGTATTGGATACCATTCTTTCTCTCGGAACCAGCCCAGTGGGAGTGTTTATCCTGCTGTGAATTCTGGGAGGGGGTATTTAAGGTACTGAGATCACGTGCTTCCCGGTTCCGTTCCAGAAGATATCTTCTGTCTGGTCCTGGTCCTCCTGACCAGCCCTCATGGCCCTCCTGGCCTGGGGTGCGGATCCATGCAATTCCAAGTCTGGGGGCTGGATAGCCCGAGGCGAAGCAACTGCAGGGACAGGCCTGAATGGATATCGGAGCCTAATTATCCAAAGGTGGTCCGGGGCCATCTCATCAAAAGAGAGGCCCAGCAACTGGAGGAGCATCCAGGGGATGATTCTTCGGGAGAGGGCCATGCACAAGGCTGGCTTCTCTGAAGGGGCCTGGAGGCTCAGTTGAAGGACACTTTATGGATCTACACTCATACGGTATCGCCGGACCAGCTGAGAGATACTGGTATCGTATGATAGCTCTCTATTTTTGTTATGTCCCTCAGTTACATTCAAGTCTGTGGCAGAGACTTTTTCTCAAGTCTGTGGCAGAGACTTTCATTTACTTAGCACCCTGCTGGCTGCTAGGCCTAGTGAGAGGAGGTCTATCCTGGGGTGGCGAGAATCCAGCTGTGAAACAGTTATTCTCTGGATTCTTACAATAAGAGTCTTCCTATTCTTGCAGTTCCAAAAGAACCTGAACTTTCCTCCTAACCCTCTACCCTACGTTAAGAGACTGTATTATCTTTTCAATAAATAACCCAAAAAGGAAGATTCAGTGTCTGTTTCTACATTTCTTTGGGCCACCTACCATGGGAACCCTAGACGGAGACGAGGTGAAGAAGGTAACGTTAAGCCCAATAAAACCAGCAGCTCCTTTGGGGGTCAGTGCTACATATATATATATATATATATATATATATATATATATATATATATATATATACATATACAATGGGGTTGATTTACTAAAGGAAAATCCACTTCACACTTGGAAGTGCACTCGCTTTAGATCTGAGGGGAAGAGCTGAAATTATTTTATCATCCAATCATGTGCAAGCTAAAATGCTGTTTTTTATTTTCCTTGCATGTCCCCTTTGGATCTACAGCAACTGCACTTGTAGTGAAAAGTGGATTTGCCTTTTGTAAATAAACCCCAGTATCTCACAAAAGTGAGTACACCCCTCACATTTTTGTAAATATTTTATTATATCTTTTCATGTGACAACACTGAAGAAATGTCACTTTGCTACAATGTAAAGTAGTGAGTGCACAGCTTGTATAACAGTGTAAATTTGCTGTCCCCTCAAAATATCTCAACACACAGCCATTAATGTCTACACCGCTGGCAAAACAAAAGTGAGTACAGTGAAAATGTCCAAATTGGGCCCAGTTAGCCATTTTCCCTCCCGGTGTCAAGTGACTTGTTAGTGTTACAAGGTCTCAGGTCTGAATGGGAAGCAGGTGTGTTAAATTTGGTGTTATCGCTCTCACTCTCTCATACTGGTCACTGGAGATTCAACATGGCACCTCATGGCAAAGAACTCTCTGAGGATCTAAAAAAAAAGAATTGTTGCTCTACATAAAGATGGCCTAGGCTATAAGAAGATTGCCAAGACCCTGAAAGTGAGCTGGCCAAGACCATACAGCGGTTTAACAGGACAGGTTCCACTCAGAACAGGCCTCGCCATGGTCGGCCGAAGAAGTTGAGGTCACGTGCTCAGTGTCATATCCAGAGGTTGTCTTTGGGAAATAGACGTATGAGTGCTGCCAGCATTGCTGCAGAGGTTGTAGGGGTGGGGGGGTCAGCCTGTCAGTGCTCAGACCATACGCTGCACACTGCATCAAATTGGTCGGCATGGCTGTCTTCCCAGAAGGAAACCTCTTCTAAATGTACAAGAAATCCTGCAAACAGTTTGCTGAAGACAAGCAGACTAAGGACATGGATTACTGGAACCATGTCCTGTGGTCTGATGAGACCAAGATAAACTTATTTGGTTCAGTTGGTGTCAAGCGTGTGTGGGGGCAACCAGGTGAGGAGGACAAAGACAAGTGTGTCTTGTCTACAGTCAAGCATGGTGGTGGGAGTGTCATGGTCTGGGGCTGCATGAGTGTTGAGATGTGAGTGACTTCTCATATGATGTAGAGAGCGGTGTATAGATGATCTCTTTGTATATCTGAGATGACCCTTGGATTATTTGGTAAATCTTTGTTTGAACAAACTTTTATCTTTGCCACCCTCTACATCCAGTAAGGCCTCTTTGAGGTCACTTTGGACCTTTTTACCCTAAACACCTATCATTTTTTTAGATGTTTATTCAGTGGTGGGTTACTCCCATGGGCCGATAGGAGCACATCTATATCTGGAGCCTGATATAGATTATACCATACAGATCCTCTACAGAGGCTTGCAAAAGTATTCACCCCCTTGACTTTTTACCTATTTTTTTTACATTACAGCCTTCAGTTCAATGTTTTTTTTTTAATCTGAATTATATGCGATGGATCAGAACACAATAGTCTTGTTGGTGAAGTAAAATTAGAAAAGTATATACATAAAACAATTTTTCAGAAATTAAAAACTGATAATTGGCATGTGTATGTATTCACCCCCTTTGTTATGAAGCCCATAAAAAGCTCTGGTGCAACCAATTACCTTCAGAAGTCACATCATTAGTGAAATGATGTCCAGCTGTGTGCAATGTAAGTGTCACATGATTTGTCATTACATATACACACCTTTTTGAAAGGCCCCAGAGGCTGCAACACCTAAGCAAGAGGCACAACTAACCAAACACTAAGATTGAAAAAATGGTAATCTTAAAAAAACAAAAAAGTGAGAAAAAACTCAAATGCCAATAATCATCAATTAGTCCATATGAGAAAAGTCCATCAAGTAATAAAATTAAATTGATTAATTTTAAAAAACCATATGAGTGAAGTGATATGTGACAATAAAAAATCCAAAAAGTGACTTTGGAAAAAATCCACCAAGTGACCGTGATCCACCACCGCTCAAATATTGCGCTTACCAGAAGGCAAGCTTTGATAAGCCTGTAGTGCAATTGTCTCCAAGACCAATCCTCAGCCCGTGGATGCAACCAAGATCCCAGATATGGATAACGCTCCCTTTATGAGATGCCTTTGAAATGGAATTTCTCCAGGGACAGGAAACCAGGAAACCATACAGTCTCAGCATGTGGGTATACAAAAATAAGGGATGCTCCCATAGTGTGAAACCATATTTAAAATTTATTTAGCTCAAATAAAAGTTCTACTTACATCAAAACAGATAGATATTCGCAGAATACACATAAAACGCCGCCGGCCGGCTAGCAGAACACCCGCTCTCAATGCGGAACGTGATGACGTCCTTTGGGAGGCTGAAGCCTGATGGTTTTCTTCCATGCGGATGTTGTTTGATAGAGCATTCCATAGCCGGGGTCCCTGTACTGCGAATCTTCGTTCTCCCTTCGATTTGTAGTGGGCTTTGGGGATGAGAAGGCGATTTTGGTTTGTTGATCGAAGGCTGCGATTTGGTATGTATTTTTCTATTTTCTCACAAAGGTATTGGGGCACATTTCCTTGTGTACATTTGTGGGTGAGGCAGAGGATCTTGAATGTGATCCTCTCTTTTACCTTGAGCCAATGGAGGATCCTTAGGGATGGGGAGATGGATTCCTAGGGTTTCTTTCCGGTGACTAATCTCGCTGCTGTGTTTTGGACAATTTGAAGGCGCGCAATCTGGTAATCCGGTAATCCTATGTAGAGGGAGTTTGCATAGTCGAGACGCGAATTGATGATCGTTCCTACTACTACCGATTTTTCCTTTTCCGGGATGAAGGGGATGAGTCTGCTTAGCATGCGAAGGAGATGGTGGGATCCGCTGATTACGGATCCTATTTGTGCCTCCATTGTCATCTCTGAATCAAAGACTTTTGCTTTGTTGCTTGGAAGGATGGTCTGTCCCAAGATGGTTGGTGGTGTCCAAGGGGTCTTCGTCTTTTTCCTTGAGTTTGCGTCGAGGAGCAGTAATTCTGTTTTTGATCCATTTAGTTTGAGGGAGCTAGTGGTTATCCAGTCATCTATCAATGTGAGACATTTTCCTAGTTCCTGGTACTGGTCTTTTTGTCCGGTGATCCGGAAATACAGTTGATTGTCGTCCGCGTATGAGTGGAAGCACAGATCCAATTTGCGAATAATTTTGAAGAGTGGCCGGATGTAAATGTTGAACAGTACTGGTGACAATGGTGATCCTTGAGGGACTCCATAAGTGATTGCCCGGGTTTCCGAAGTGAAGGCTCCTAGTTTCACTGTTTGTGACCGGTTTCCTAGGAAGGAAGCGAACCATGGAAGATCTACATCTGTAACGCCAAACACACTGCTAAAGCAACGCTTGAATGGTTTAAGGGTAACTATGTAAATGTGTCAAAGCCCAGACCTCAATCCAATAGAAAATCTGTGGTCAGACTTAAAGATTGCTGTTCACAAGCTCAAACTATCCAACTTGAAGGAGCTGGAGCAGTTTTGCAAGGAGGAATGGGCAAAAATCCCAGTGGTAAGATGTGGCAAGACTCATAGAGACTTATCCAAAGCGACTTGGAACTGTGATAGCTGCAAAAGGTGGCTCTACAAAGTATTGGGGGTGAATAGCTATGCACATTGACTTTTTCTGTTATATTGTCCCATTTGTTGTTTGCTTCACAATTAAAAAAAAAACATCTTCAAAGTTGTGGGCATGTTTTGTAAATTAAATGATGCAAATCCTCAAACAATCCATGTTAATTCCAGGTTGTGAGGCAACAAAATACGAAAAATGCCAAGGGGGGTGAATACTTTTGCAAGGCACTGTACATCAGTCCTTGTTTTTACATACAGTCAGGTCCATAAATATTGGGACATCGACACAATTTTAATCTTTTTGGCTCTATACACCACCACAATGGATTTGAAATGAAACTAACAAGATGTGCTTTAACTGCAGACTTTCAGCTTTAATTTGAGGGTATTTACAAATCAGGTGAACGGTGTAGGAATTACAACAGCTTGTATATGTGCCTCACACTTTTTAAGGGACCAAAAGTAATGGGACAGATAAACAATCATCCATCAAACTTTCACTTTTTTATACTTGGTTGCAAATCCTTTGCAGTCAATTACAGCCTGAAGTCTGGAACGCATAGACATCACCAGACGCTGGTTTCATCCCTGGTGATGCTCTGCCAGGCCTCTACTGTCTTCAGTTCCTGCTTGTTCTTGGGGCATTTTCCCTTCAGTTTTGTCTTCAGCAAGTGAAATGCATGCTCAATCGGATTCAGGTCAGGTGATTGACTTGGCCATTGCATAAAATTCCACTTCTTTCCCTTAAAAAATTCTTTGGTTGCTTTCGCAGTATGCTTCGGGTCATTGTCCATCTGCACTGTGAAGAGCCGTCCAATGAGTTCTGAAGCATTTTGCTGAATATGAGAAGATAATATTGCCCGAAACACTTCAGAATTCATCCTGCTGCTTTTGTCAAATGTCACATCATCAATAAATACAAGAGAACCAGTTCCATTGGCAGCCATACATGCCCACGCCATGACACTACCACCACCATGCTTCACTGATGAGGTGGTATACTTTGGATCATGAGCAGTTCCTTTCCCTCTCCATACTCTTCTCTTACCATCACTCAGGTACACGTTGATCTTGGTCTCATCTGTCCATACGATGTTGTCCCAGAACTGTGAAGGCTTTTTTAGATGTTGTTTGGCAAACTCTAATCTGGCCTTCCTGTTTTTGAGGCTCACCAATGATTTACATCTTGTGGTGAACCCTCTGTATTCACTCTGGTGAAGTCTTCTCTTGATTGTTGACTTTGACACACATACACCGACCTCCTGGAGAGTGTTCTTCATCTGGCCAACTGTTGTGAAGGGTGTTTTCTTCACCAGGGAAAGAATTCTTCGGTCATCCACCACATTTGTTTTCCATGGTCTTCTGGGTCTTTTGGTGTTGCTGAGCTCACCGGTGCGTTTTTTTTTTTAAGGATGTTCCAAACAGTTGATTTGGCCATACCTAATATTTTTGCAATGACTCTGATGGGTTTGTTTTTCAGCCTAACGATGGCTTGCTTCACTGATAGTGACAGCTCTTTGGATCTCATATTGAGAGTTGACAGCAACAGATTCCAAATGCAAATAGCACACTTGAAATTAACTCTGGACCTTTTATCTGCTCCTTGTAAATGGGATAATGAGGGAATAACGCACACCTGGCCATGGAACAGCTGAGCAGCCAATTGTCCCATTATTTTTGGTCCCTTAAAAAGTGGGAGGCACATATACAAACTGTAGTAATTCCTACACCGTTCACCTGATTTGGATGTAAATACCCTCAAATTAAATCTGAAAGTCTGCAGTTAAAGCTCATCATGTTCGTTTCATTTCAAATCCATTGTGGTGGTGTATAGAGCCAAAAAAGATTAGAATTGTGTTGATGTCCTAATATTTATGGACCTGACTGTTGTGTTGCTATGGCCAATTTTGTATATTGTCTTGATAGCAATAATATAGTTAGGTTTGGTAGGAGCATATGTTTACACGAGGCCCTTCCCCCTCCATTGATATGTAAATAAACCAGATAGATAGGTTTTGGATCTGAGCAGAGGAAGTTGGTGTATGCAGGGAATGGGTGGGAGGGGCATGGAGAGGGTTTGAAAGAAACATGTGTTCGGACAAGAGAGTTGTGTTTGGAAGGACAAAGAGGAAAGACATGGCTGCCAGAAGCTGGATAACTTTGGAGACGTTTTTGTGAGTTGGGCTATGAGAAACGAACTATGAAGGACACCTTGATCCCTAAGTTGAGTAATTGTTTAGTTTACTTAATGTGTAAAAATTGTACATGCTTATATGTGTAGGCATATATTTTGTAAGCTATAAGTTGTGTTGTATTGTTCATCCTACAGTTTGTATGTGCAGATTTTTCCCTGTTTAGTACAGCATTGATACACTTCAGAAGTCTAAGCTTCCTTGGTTTTACCACAAGAACTTAATAGATAGACGCAAAGCATTACAACTGTACACAGTCATACACTGTATATGCTTGTATGGTCCTTAAGAGAAGCGGAAGTCCCACGAAACGCGTTGACCAGATCAAACCTGTCTAGAAAATATATATACGTATGTGACCTCATAGTTTGTATTTTATATGGCCACATTGCAAACTGTTTGCTTTCATGCATTTATAAATCCTTTTATCAGTGTATAAAGTTTAAATATATATATTTTTTGCCTATATTTTTTTGGGTGTAATATGTTCTCAGAGGCATATATAAAGTCCCGTCTGGCATATCTGTATTATCGTTCTCCTGGAACTGTACTGTCTCACTTAATTTTGGAAAGCTCGGCACAAACTGTCGGCGCTATATCAATTCTGTATAATAATAATAAAACATCTGCGTGCAGTTTGGAATAAATGGTATTATGATATCAGGATGTATCCATATTGTAGAGTAGAGTAGGCCAGTGGTTCTGGATGTTCAGTTGGCCCCCAGGGGGCATAAAGGGATGATTTAAAAAGGCTTTGCTCACTATCCTGAGATAATGAATAAACCCCTTATTTTTCAGATTTCTGTAGATACCTTCTGTCGGTTTTGTTGCGCTTCGCACTAAGATAACGAAGGACTTTTTGGGCTCTTTCGGCCCACCTCACCATTACCTGTCGGGTTAAACTGTTGTAATAAAATGTACTGGAAGCGACTCTCTCTCTTTTTATTTTTATTTTTTGAGAGAGAGAAAAAGGTTCAATTTCACTTTTAATAATGCATGGGGAGGATTCCTGAAAATGCTGCTTTTGAATGACAAATTGCCCTGTCAATCAGCTGCTCCTTCAACTTATCGTAAACAGTAAATACAATTATCTGTTCCATGCATATGCAGGCGGAACGCTCAGCTGTGCCGCATCATCTGGGCTGATAAACCAAGTTACCTTGAAATACTTGTATCTAATAATCTTCGAGTTGTTATGAGACAAGCTAAACATCATAATTGTCTGACCCCCCCCCCAGACCTGTAATCCTTGCGGAAGACATCTTAACTCAGCCTCTATTGTTACACGGGAGTTTGAAAGTTTGAGATAAGCAGAGCTTGTGATGCTTTTAAAATGGATGCAAATGCAATTTATAATTCAGAGGAGGACGCGGGACTTGCAGGAGAGCAGAAAATTCCTTGCTAATGTGTTTAGTGGTTGATGGGGGGCTGCTTTAGCCAACATGGGGCTGGCCAGGAAGGGGGGGGGGCAGTCAAAGTAAGTGCTCTGACCTTAGGTAGGTGCAATTTAACCGCTTCAACCCCGGAAGATTTTACCCCCAACCCTTAACCTTGTTCTTCTAGGGGAAACCTTAAAGCGGAGCTCCACCCTTAAGTGGAACTTCCACTCATCGGAACCCTCCCCCCCTCTGGTGCCAGGGGGGAGGGGGGTGCAGATACCTGTATAATACAGGTATCTGCACCCACTTCCGGGCATAGATATCCGCAGATTCTGTGGCTATTACGCCACTTCCTGCGGGGCCCCCGCTGTTTCCCAGAGACAGCAGGGACCGTCATTATTGCACAGCGCGGCTCGCGCATGCGCAGTAGGGAACCCGGGAAGTGAAGCCGCAAAGCTTCACTTCCTGATTCCCATACCGAAGATGGCAGCGGCAGCACCCAAGAGCCGATCGACAGATCAGGCTTTGGGTGCCGACATCGCGGGCGCGATGGACAGGTGAGTGTCCATATTTTAAAAGTCAGCAGCTGCAGTATTTGTTTTTTTTTGTATTTGTAGTTTTCGCCGGACTCCCACTTTTACCCCAACCCTAACCCCAACTCCAACCCCAACCCTAACCCCAACTCCAACCCCACCCCTAACCCTAACCCCAACCCTAACCCCAACCCTAACCCCAACCTCAACTCCAACCCCAACCCTAACCCCAACCTCAACTCCAACCCCAACCCTAGCCCTAACCCCAACCCTAACCACAACCCTAACCCCAACCCTAACCACAACCCTAACCCCAACCCTAACCACAACCCTAACCCCAACCCTAACCCCAACGTCTGCTAACGAAGGGAAGGGGGAGGAGTTCGGTGATGTTGAAGTTCTGATTGAATGTAACGCGTACAGGGGAAGAGCTACGCATGACGTCACCCGCTGCTGCCCTACAGAACTAACTCGATTGTTGGCTTTACATGCTGTGTTTTTATCATCTTTATGCGAGTAGTTTATGTTTGAACACAAAAATGTAATCTTATACTTAAGCGGTGAGCACTTAGATCTTTTCTTTCTAAATATATTATTTTTTAATCGAAAAAAAAAAAAAAAGATTAATCGAACACGAAAATTTTAATCAGCAACAGCCCTACTATATTTACATTTGTCGTAGGTCCCCCCAACCCCCTTCTTTTTCTTCCTTTGATTTTATTTAACTTTTTTCCTTTCTTCTTTTTCTTCCTCCTTTTTTCTTAAAAACAAAAACAATATGACTCGTGTCGCAATTGTATATGCTATATTATTTTTACCCTTTAAGCACCCTAGGATGTGAAGGCAGGCCTCCCGCTCAGCACACAGGAAGCAACAAGTGTATTGAATTGAGATGTGAGTTTTCCATGGCGGCAGGTAATTTGCAATGATATTCGATAAATGACTTTCGATGTACAAATAGTAAATAACAAAGCGTCAGTTGTTGTTTTCCCCAACAACAATGAAGTTAAACTTTAATCTCCTGTATTCTTATAAAGAAAACTCTTCTATTCATCAACGCCTGCCCTCAACTTCATTCTGCATTTCTTTTTCTTTTTTTTTTTTCATATAAATGCCATTCAGGTTAAAATATGTCATGCCGATATTAATGTATCTATTCTTTCAGTACAATGAATACATGCACTAAATATATGCATACCTGTTATTTACAATTTCCAGGCGCAGGAAAACTATGCACACAAAGCTCCGGGGGCTAAAGGTCAGGTGCACGGGGAGGAGTATGGATTGGATGTCCTTGATCTGCGGGTGCGGGATAGAGCTGCTTGTAACAAACAAGTACAATGTAGACATAGATCAGGCTCTTCTTAGGATGACATTGACCAGGACCTCTAAAATATTCTTGATACGCCTGGTTTTACATAAAATAATGATCTGCCATACAAAGGAAGGCACAAAAAGAAATATAAATATGAAAAGGTTGAATCAATTGACAGTCTAACAAGAAAAAGCGTTGCCATTTAAAGAGCAATTCCTGGAGGTTGGTGAAAAAAACTGGTCAGTAAGTATCTAGTGCTATCCAGTTCAAGTGTTCTTGCATTGGAAATTCCACTCAATTTGCAATGTATAGCCAAACGTTCGCGGAGACCTGACCATCACATCTACCTATATGGCAAAACGTTTATGGACCTCCCGGCAAATGATTGAGTTCAGAGTGAAGGGCACTGTGGGCGGGGCCACTCGGCCTGCGTGTGGGGGCAGCTTTCGCGCCGAGCGCGCTCATTAAAGTGGATGTCATAATGTAGAGAATAAGATTTCCTTTTAATTGAGCCCAGTCTTGCCACACAGATTTACTCCAGCCCTGAGCAATCCTCTTTTATTGTTCAGTTAGAAAAACTTTGTCAAAAACGCCCCCTTGCTGTGAGTGACAGGTGATTTACATATCTCATGCACTAGCCTGAGACAGACACATTATAAAAAGTGAGAAATTCACCCCTCCCCCACATAAGACACACACACTGCACTATAACAATCACTGGGTGTTCTACTCTGCCCAACTCTGACTACATACATCTCACCTATATTCTTCTTGCTGTTCACTCGAGAATACAATTTCTTTCACTCTGGTCTGTGGATCTGTGGTCTGTGCCTGTCTCAGGCTAGTGCATGAGATATGTAAATCACCTGTCACTCACAGCAAGGGGGCTGGGGCTTTCAGCACTTTGTTAAGATTTTTCTAACTGAACAATAAAAGAGGATTTCTCAGGCCTCAAGTAAATCTGTGTGGCAAGACTGGGCTCAAATGAAAGGAAATCTTATTCTCTACATTATGCCAACATTTTTTTTTTTTTTTAACATCCACTTTAATGTGTCAAACACTGTGTGCCGTAAATAAATGTACAAAGTTCCACTGTAACGTACAATCCCATGTTAGTACACATTTTTTTCATACACATTTTATTAGAGTTTTCACATACAATACAGCAAATGTTTTCATGGCTAACATCGTGAAAATATTAGCGCAAACAAAAATCATAACAAAACATGGCACTTGAAAGGACTCCGTCTAAAGCAGGGGTCTCAAACTGGCGGCCCTCCAGCTGTTGCGAAACTACAAGTCCCATGAGGCATTGCAAGGCTGACAGTTACAAGCATGACTCCTGCAGGCAGAGGCATGATGGGACTTGTAGTTTCGCAACAGCTGGAGGGCCACCAGTTTGAGACCCCTGGTCTAAAGCCTATATATACCTTAGGATTCGAGGGAGTCAACTTGTTCCTGTAGCGTTAGGGTAGTTTAGGGATGAGCCGAACACCCCCCCCCGTTCGGCTCGCACCAGAACCCGCGAACGGACCTAAAGTCCGTGCGAGCTTTAGAACCCTATGCGAACGTTCGAAATTAAAAGTGGATGCGAACGTTCGAAATTAAAAGTGCTAATTTTAAAGGCTAATATGCATGTTAATGTCATAAAAAGTGTTTGGGGACCTGGGTCCTGCCCCAGGGGACATGTATCAATGCAAAAAGAAGTTTTAAAAACGGCAGTTTTTTCAGGAGCAGTGATTTTTATAATGCTTAAATTGAAACAATAAAAGTGTAATATTCCTTTAAATTTCGTACCTGGGGGTGTCTATAGTATGCATGTGAAGGGGCGCATGTTTCCCGTGTTTAGAACTGTCTCTGCAAAAAGTGTCATTTTTGAAAGTAAAAAAGCTATTTAAAATCACTCGCGGCTAATGTGTATTAACGGCTCCCGTAATACAGAGAACAGTCATTCATTGAAACTCATTCATAAAAAAAAAGTCATTGATAAAAAATAAAAAAAAATGAAAAAAAAAAAAGCGTAGGGGTCCCCCCAAATTCAATAACCAGGCCCTTCAGGTCTGGGATGGATATTAAGGGGAACCCCAGCCAAAAAAAAAAAAAAATGGCGTAGGGTCCCCCTCAAAATCCATACCAGACCCTTGAGGTCTGGTATGGATTTTAAGGGGAACCCTAGCCAAAAAAAAATGGCGTGGGGTCCCCCTCAAAATCCATACCAGACCCTTATCCGAGCACGCAACCTGGCAGGCCGCAGGAAAAGAGGGGGGGACGAGAGCGGCCCCCCCTCCTGCCTCAACCGTACCAGGCCACATGCCCTCAACATTGGGAGGATGCTTTGGGGGTCTAAGACCCCCAAAGCACCTTGTCCCCATGTTGATGAGGACAAGGGCCTCTTCCCCACAACCCTGGCCATTGGTTGTGGGGGTCTGCGGGCGGGGGGCTTATTGGAATCTGGAAGCCCCCTTTAACAAGGGGACCCCCAGATCCCGACCCCCCCCCCCCCTGTGTGAAATGGTAAGGGGGTACAAAAGTACCCCTACCATTTCACCAAAAAAGTGGCAAAGATGGTAAAAATTACAGGAGACGGTCTTTGACAATTCCTTTATTAAAATCTTCTTTCTTCTTTCTTCATCCTTCGGTTTCTTCATCTTCTCCTTCTGTCATCTTCTTCCATCTTCTTCCATCTTCTTCCATCTTCTTCTTCCTCCGATCCGCTTCTTCTTGCGCTGGTCTTCTCGTCCTTCTCGTCCGGCATCTTCTTCCGTCGGCGTCGGTGTCGGTGTCTCTGTCTCTTCTTGGGCCGCTCCGCGCAATGGGAGGCTCCCGCTGTGTGAGGCTCTGCTCCGTCTGACAGGTCTTTTATAACGGAGGGCACCTGGTGACCCCGCCCCCCTCTGACGTTATGGGGAAAGCCATAGGGAATTCCCCATGACGTCCCCGTGCGTCAGAGGGGGCGGGGTCACCAGGTGCCCTCCGTTATAAAAGACCTGTCAGACGGAGCGGAGCCTCACACAGCGGGAGCCTCCCATTGCATGGAGCAGCCCAAGAAGAGACACGGACACGGACACCGACGCCGACGGAAGAAGATCCCGGACGAGAAGGACGAGAAGACCAGCGCAAGAAGAAGCGGATCGGAGGAAGAAGAAGATGGAAGAAGATGGAAGAAGATGACGGAAGGAGAAGATGAAGAAACCGCAGGATGAAGAAAGAAGAAAGAAGATTTTAATAAAGGAATTGTCAAAGACCGTCTCCTGTCATTTTTACCATTTTTGCCACTTTTTTGGTGAAATGGTAGGGGTACGTACCCCCTTACCATTTCACACAGGGGGGGGGGCGGGATCTGGGGGTCCCCTTGTTAAAGGGGGCTTCCAGATTCCGATAAGCCCCCCGCCCGCAGACCCCCACAACCAATGGCCAGGGTTGTGGGGAAGAGGCCCTTGTCCTCATCAACATGGGGACAAGGTGCTTTGGGGGTCTTAGACCCCCAAAGCATCCTCCCAATGTTGAGGGCATGTGGCCTGGTACGGTTGAGGCGGGAGGGGGGGCCGCTCTCGTCCCCCCCTCTTTTCCTGCGGCCTGCCAGGTTGCGTGCTCGGATAAGGGTCTGGTATGGATTTTGAGGGGGACCCCACGCCATTTTTTTTTTGGCTGGGGTTGCCCTTAATATCCATCCCAGACCTGAAGGGCCTGGTTATTGAATTAGGGGGGACCCCTACGCTTTTTTATTTTTTTTTTTATTAATGAATGACAGTTCTCTGTGTTACAGGAGCCATCAATTCATTAGCCGCGAATGCTTTTAAATAGCTTTTTTCCTGCAAAAATTACACTTTTTTGCAGGGAAAGTTCTAAGCACAGGAAACCTGCCCCCCTTCACAGGCCACCTATAGACACCCCCCAGATGTGATACTGCAATGCTGTTCTAACAGCACGCACACACAAATCCCCAGAAATAGAGCACATATTGTCAGCAGCACACTGACACGCTGACACTGACTGAAACATAATATGCGAGGCCGCCGGCGCCCCTGAGCTGTAGCCAATTGAGGCATCCTGCCTGAAGCCAATTATGGCTCTCCTCGCTGCCGGCGCTGTGATTGGCCAAGCATGCGGGGTCACAGTGCATGCTTGGCCAATCATCAGCCAGCATTGCACTGCGACTAGCACAATGCATTGCGGGGCCGCTCGCATCACACAAATTTGATGCGAGCGGCCCCAATAGTTCTGGGCTCGCCGAGCGAGCGAACGCCCGGTGCTCGATTCGAACATGGGTTCGAATCGAACACCGGGCCCATCCCTAGGGTAGTTATACCCCCTATGTTATCCTTCATACAAGGTTGTTGTAGGGTGTAGCCCTAAACCGTTTAACGTTGAAGAACTAGGTATATAGGAGCACTACTGGTCAGGTCTGTTAAAATCTCTCACGGTAAGGTGGGAGCACAAGCAGGTAAGATGTTTATGGTATTGATCCCGCCTTCCTCATTTGTGTGGGGCAGGGAAGGGTAGGGGGGAAGGGTGGGGATGAAGAGAGGAAAAATAAACAAATAAATAAATAAAAAGAAAAAAGAGAAAAAGAAAGGGGGGGGGGGGCGGAAAGGGTGGGGATTGGTAGGGGTACCAAAAAAAAGAAGAAAAAAAAAGAAGGGAAGAAGAGAAGAGGGAGGAGAGGGGTGGAGTCACCATCAGCTACTCTCTCTATCTCTAACACCTAAAATGATATATTATGGCTCATAATATGAACAATCAGAATATCATTCTGTTAGTACACATTTTAACTTGATGTTCCTTTGGGAGGGACACCACTGAGCCCATGTCCTCTCTACCAGTCCTCTGCCACCAGAATGGGGAACCGCTGTGCACTTAGCGCGGACCTCTTGTGTGCACTTGTTAACTTCTTCTCCTCCGTACCATGTGGCCAGGCTATGGGTCTCCGTTATGTGGGTAAGGTCCTGGTTGCTTTCTGAAACCGACCGCTAGGGAGGGAGCCAGATCACTGAAACCCTTACTACCGGCAGACCCATCACCTCCACCAGGTACCGTGCTTCATGACTGGCTGCAATATATTAATGTGTCAAACACTGTGTGCCGTAAATAAATATACAAAGTTCCACTGTAACGTACAATCCCATGTTACTACACATTTTAACTTGATGTTCCTTTGGGAGGGACACCACTGAGCCCATGTCCTCTCTACCAGTCCTCTGCCACCAGAATGGGGAACCGCTGTGCACTTAGCGCGGACCTCTTGTGTGCACTTGTTAACTGCTTCTCCTCCATACCATGTGGCCAGGCTATGGGTCTCCGTAATGTGGGTAAGGTCCTGGTTGCTTTCTGAAACCGACCGCTAGGGAGGGAGCCAGATCACCGAACCCCTTACTACCGGCAGACCCATCACCTCCACCAGGTACCGTGCTTCATGACCGGCTGCAATATACCTTGCACTATTCCTGGTTCCCCATAACAACTGCGTTGCTCCTCCTGCTTGTTGTGGTGAGTACGTCTTTCGTAGTGGCTTTGCCTCATACCCCACATGTGCTTTACTGACTCTAGTTCTTTCATGGACATTTTCACTTAGGGGTGTACTCACTTTTGTTGCCAGCAGTTTAGACAATAATAACTGTGTGTTCAGTTATTTTGGTGTGGTCCTCTGGAGCAGCAGCGTCTGCCTCTTGCAGACACGCTGCTTATAAGTGTGTGTGGACGCCCCGAACATGCGCCATGGGAAGCAACTTCTACGCCCCTTCATCAGGCCGCACTGACTCCTGGGATCTGGTGTCATTGTTCCCAGGAGTCAGTGCGGACATCTTCCGAAATCTCGCGAGATTTCGGCCACATCTTCCGAAATCTCGTGAGATTTCGGACACATCTTCCGAAATCTCGTGAGATGTCGGCAGATGTGCCGTTACTCCGCACGCGCGAGTAACGGCGGTGCATGCTGGGCCATCTAAAGTGCCTGTGGGGGTTTCACATGCCCACAGGCAAGATGGCCCCCAGCACAAAAGAAGAAGATGAGGAACTTCATCGGACGAAAACCGGCGGCGATCGAGATGGAAGATGGAACAGGTGAGTCCCCCAATAAAGGTAAGCATCCTTTGTATACCCCCCCCAAAAAAAAATATATAGAGTGCAGAACCGCTTTAATAAACTTTGTTAAACCTTTTAATTACTATAGTGCTCATTGTGGTTTGCCCATAGTCCCACAGTGGGGGTACTTTTTGTCCTTCTATATACATTTTCAGCACAACAAAAATGTGTTGAAAAAAAAAAATTGGGGTTTACATCCACTTTAAGAATTAATAAGTTGCAATATAATAAAAGTTTGCTTTTGGGTTTTATCTTTTGGTGAAATTGCATATTTGTCTTCATGTATAGAGGAAATTGTGGATGATGCAAGTTCAACTTGAAGGAAACAATAGCAGTCAGCCAAGAAAATCCAACTTTCCCACATGCAGGCTAATTCAGAGAGTTGGGTTGCAGAAAGGCCTACAAACATATAAACCTGGGTTTCTAAACCAGGGTTCCATGAAGCCCTAGGGTTCCTCCAGAGGTTGCTAGGGGTTCATTGAGGAATGAGTAATTTCTGCCTCTCAGATAAGTTCCCACTGACCTGAATCTTTTTAGCTATCTCTAAGGGGGTAATTCTTCCCAATGACCATCACACTAATGTATCCTGAGTTGTACAGTAGATATACTGTATTTATCGGCGTATAACACGCACTTTTTCCCCCTTAAAATCTGGGGAAAGTCGTGGGTGCGTGTTGTACGCCGATACCCCCCAAAAAAGTGACAAAAATAGAAAAATAGCGAGCACCGCCGAAAAAGACAGAATCGCCGCCGAAAAAAAACAAATCGCCGCCGGAAAAGACCGAGCCGACTGTTCGGCTCCGCTCGTAGTCCCGCCTCACTCGCTCCGGAAACAGCAGGGAGGCGGGACCGCGAGCGGAGCCGAACAGTCTGCTCGGTCTTTTCCTGCGGAGCTTCTGTCTTTTTCGGTGGCGCTTCGTCTTTTTCGGCGGCGCACGGGCGGTCTGTCTCGGCGGCGGGAAATTTTAACGCGGGCAAGGCTGCAAATGACGCTGGCAAGCTACAATGACACTGGGCAAGCTACAATGACACTGGGCAGGCTACAATGACACTGGGCAAGCTACAATGACACTGGGCAAGCTGCAATGACACTGGGCAAGCTGCAAAGACACTGGGCAAGCTGCAAATGATGCTGGGCAAGCTGCAAATGACGCTGGGCAAGCTGCAAATGACGCTTAAATGTACGTTTTTTTTTCCCCTACACTTCCCTCCTAAAACTTTTTTTCCTTAAAATGCCCTCCTAAACTTGGGGTGCGTGTTATACGCCGGTGCGTGTCATACGCCGATAAATACGGTAGTCAATTTAGAAGGGGTTCCCCTGTGTTGAAAAGGCTGAGAAAGGCTGATATATACGTTGCCCAATCCAACCATAAACGGCCACATTGGGTGAGCATTCTCTTATGTCTGTAGACATCTAATCCTACCCACTCCACCCAAAACAGGGAGATCTGCTTTAAGTGATTTTTTTAAAAATACAATAAAAAGCCTGTGCATTGTCTCTTACGGCACTTTTAATGCCGCTGCGTGAATATGTGTGAACACTGTATCAGCTGCTAATCATAGCTTACATAGAAGCTAAATTAATTAGACGCAATGTATATCTCTGTTATGTTTTTAGCATACGTTGACCTGTGGCCTCCTTTGATGTTCCCGTTAAATGAATTGATGGTATTCTAATGGAAATCCTTTGTTTCAGATAACTATCTCTTTTGTCGCCCATAATCCTAGGCTGTTCATTCAGGTCCCGCATCTTCCTTGCATTGTGTAAGATATGAACTACGGATGTGTACATCAAAATGCAAAATGAATAGCAATAAATATTGCAAATCCACTTTATTTTCTTTCTTCTTAAGCAGCTGTAAAAATATAGACAATCTCTTCCGCCTTCACTGTGAAGCTGAAAAGTCCCAGAAAACCAAATAAACCAATTTTCTTTTTCTTTTTTTTTAAAGTGGAATAGAAGAAATGAGAAAAAAACTCCTTGAGCAAATATACAGTGAGGGTCAGTGGTCATCTGTAATTATTGTATTTTGAGCTTCTACATGGTCCTTGAAAAAAGTATTCATACCCCCTGAAATGTTTCACATTTTGTCATGTTACGACCAAAAATTTAATTTATTGGGATTTTATGTGATAGACACAACACAAAGTGGCACATAATTGTGAAGTGGAAGGAAAATTATAAATGGTTTTCCAAATTTTTTACAAATAAATATGTGAAAAGTGTGGCGTGTATTTGTCTTCATCCTCCCTGAGTCAATACTTTGTAGAACCACCTTTCGCTGCAATTACAGCTGCAAGTCTTTTTGGGATGTCTCTACCAGCTTTTCCCTTATAGAGATTGAACTTTTTGCCCATTTTATTTGTACACATTCAAAAATTGATTTATAAAAACAGAAACTTATCACAATCCAACAAGTACCGTATATACCGTATTTATCGGCGTATAACACGCACTTTTTCCCCTTAAAATCAGGGGAAAATCGTGGGTGCGTGTTATACGCCGATACCCGCCGATCTCCCGCTGATTTTCTTTTTAGGGGAGCGAGCGGAGCAGATATTCCGAAAGCCGCGTGTATTTTCGGCTATTTTCGGCTCCTCTCGCAGTCCCGCCCACCTCCACCGATTGCGAGAGGAGCCGAGCGCCGACAACATAAAGAAATCCGAGTTCGACTGTTTTCGGCTCCTCTCGCAGTCCCGTCCCTGTCTGCGAGCAGAGCCGAGACTAGCCGAACTCGGATTTCTGTATGTTGTCAGCGCTCGGCTCCTCTCGCAATCAGTGGAGGTGGGCGGGACTGCGAGAGGAGCCAAAAATAGCCGAAAATACACGCGGCTTTCGATATGTCACGCGGTGCTCGTCCTCCCCACTCGGCGACAATTTTAAATGGGCAACGCTGCAAATGTACTGGGCAAGCCTGCAAAGGCACTGGGCAAGGCTGCTCTGGGCAAGGCTGCAATAGCACTGGACAAGGCTGCACTGGGCAAGGCTGCAAAGGCACTGGGCAAGGCTGCACTGGGCAAGGCTGCAATAGCACTGGACAAGGCTGCACTGGGCAAGGCTGCAAAGGCACTGGGCAAGGCTGCACTGGGCAAGACTGCAAGGATGGACAAGGCTGCACTGGGCAAGGCTGCAATGATGGACAAGGCTGCAAATGGACACTGGACAAGGCTGCAATGATGGGCATTTAAATGTAAGTTTTTTTCCTTAAACTTCCCTCAAAGTTTTTTTCCTTAATATTCCCTCCTAAACTTGGGGTGCGTGTTATACGCCGGCGCGTGTTATACGCCGATAAATACGGTACTCGAGTATAAGCCGATCTGAATATAAGCCGAGGCACCTAATTTTACCACAAAAAACTGGGAAAACTTATTGACTCGAGTATAAGCCTAGGGTGAGAAATGCGCAGCTACTGTAAGTGGAAGAGAGGGTCAACAATGCCCATTTGCAGCCTCACTGTGCCCATTTGCATGCCTCACTGTGCCCATTTGCAGCCATAGGTCCCCCGAACTTCAAACTTGGTAGTTAAGGGCTCTTAGATGCCCCCTAGCTGCAGCCAAAATGTGGGGTCTCTGAACTTTCGACCGTCAAGAACGCGGTGACGTACAACACTACGACGAGCCGAGAATATTAAGTTCAATGCTTCCGTGCATGCGTCGAATTGTTTCCGAGAATGCGTGATTTTTTGTGCGTCCGAATTGCATACATACGCTCGCATTTTCGGATAGGACTTTTCCCGACCGAAAAATAGAGAACCTGCTCTCAATCCTTTGCTGGCTTTCCGCCAGCAAAAGACTGATGGAGCATACACACGGTCGAAATTTCAGACAAAAAGCTCTCATCGAAGTTTTGATGGCGGCATTTTCGATCGTGTGTACGCGGCATAAGACTAATGCTCCGTACACACGGTCGGAAATTCAGACGGAAAATGTCAGATCGGACCATGTTGTCGGAAAATTCCCCCGTGTGTGGGCTCCATCGGACTTTTTCCGACGGAAAAAATTGGAGATCCTGCTCTCAAATTTTCCGTCAACAAAATCCGATCAGACCTTTGCCGATCGTGTGTAGAGAATTCCGACGGACAAAGTGCCACGCATGCTCAGATCAAATTACGAGACCAAAGCTATTGGCTACTAGCCTCTACATAGTCCCGTCGTACGCAACGAATGTCACCCCGTTCAGAATAATCGGATTTTCTGACAACTTTGTCCGACCGTGTGTACGCAACACCAGTGTCGGACAAAATCTGTCGGAAAAATTTTGTGGTTGGAATTTCCGACCGTGTGTACGGGGGCTAACTATTCTTAAAAATGTTCCCTCCACCTCCTCCTTTCCTATCCTGTCTACCCTGTGTAAAAAAGCGTACACGAGATTGCATCTAACTTAAGCATACTTAGCTTATTTTAGTCCGGTCACATGATCTCTTGCATTATAGAGCGTTCCACAATGGCTGTGAATTTCCGGAGCTGTGACGTCACCCATAGGCTTCCATGGCCTAGCTGTTGTCAGTGCTTTCTCCTCTCCCCTGGACTTAACTTAGAACTTAAGGGGAAGTTCTGCTTTATGTCCTCCTCCCCACCGCCTCGACCTCAATTGCCACATTGTTTTATTTTTTGGGGAGCCGAGCAGGCACCAAAGAACCGGCCCGGGTGCGGACAGCGCTGGACCCCCGGACAGGTAAGTGTCCTTTCATTAAAAGTCAGCATCTACAGCATTTGTTTTTTCTCTCTAGGGTGATCCATAGATCCTCTTTATTTAATTCTGTAGCAGAAACACACACAATAATGATCTCTAGGAAGTAATTCATACCTGAGTCTTTACTGCAATTTAATATGCAAACTAATTTTCATTATGATCACCCCACCCTGTACCAAATCAAACGCATCCACATTAACTTCTTGTGCAAATCCCGTTATTGCATCAGATTTCAAAACAAAATGCCCAGACTTTGCGAAATCTTCATTTAAAGGGGGGAGGGGGGCTTGTTAAAGTAATTATTAAATTAAAGCAGCCCTATAAGATTATTTGATTTGCCAAGCGAAACCATCTAATGGGTTTTAAATTAAAGGCTGTGAGCACCGCCGCCGTCCCTTTGTGGGTCAAGTGGGTATTAACGAGTGTTAAGAAGTTATTTTATTTTTTTTCATCACCTTGAAATCTGCAAAAATACATATTCAGGAGACCGAGGGGTGCCACTGTTAATATATGGGAGGGCTGCGCTTTATCAAGGTCAGTTTACGGTTAGATGAGCAGAGAGTTAGATGCAATCTCGTGTACGCCAACGATACCAGAGGGGTTAAATGCTAAAATCTCCTCTGACACTGTTGAATATTTATAGTTCCTTAGGAAGGTTTGGCATGTGTTCCTGCTTGGTTTATGGCCACTTTAAAGTGAAGATGTAGGTTCACCATGCATGGCAAAGCAACAGGTTTTCGAAATTGCTCTGCTAGTAAGATGGCGGTGGGTGGGGGGCATTTGACTCTTTTTTTCTTCCTACCACGATGTAGCTTTGACCCTCTGAGCAACTATGAGGCCCAAACACTCTCCCATGGGACGAGATCCTTAGTCAGTGCAGGCTTTTTCTGCAGACTCTTGACCCAAGAGCTTTCACTTTGCAACCTGTATGGCTCAGAAATTGTGCATTCAAAATTGTGTGTTCAGTGGTTCAAGCATCACCCTCTACAGCCGTGTGAACACACTGGAATATCAAAGGGAGGCTACATGACACAGACTAGGGTTTCCAACTTTTCATCAAGAAAAACCCAAACACTTTAGCGGCGCACAGAATTTTTAATTTTTTTGCAGTTTACACTATAGGATTGCAAAATACCTGGGACACCTTTGGGTGCCCCAAGAACAGTAGTATTACAGCACATGTAGCATCTGGTGACAAACAGTGGATGTGGCCAAATTGTGTTAATAATGGGAGAAGCATAAGGAGCTTAGGTAAATCAAACAAGGTCAGTCTGTCCCCCAGTACAGTCTCCCCCAGGTCAGTCTGTATCCTAGTACATCCTCCTTGGTCAGTCTGTCCTCCAGTATAATCCCTCCTTGGTCAGTCTGTCCCCCAGTACAGTCTCCCCCAGGTCAGTCTGTCCCCCAGTACATCCTCCTTGGTCAGTCTGTCCCCCAGTACAGTCTCCCCCAGGTCAGTCTGTCCCCCAGTACATCCTCCTTGGTCAGTCTGTCCTTCAGTATAATCCCTCCTTGGTCAGTCTGTCCCCCAGTACAGTCTCCCCCAGGTCAGTCTGTCCCCCAGTACATCCTCCTTGGTCAGTCTGTCCCCCAGTACAGTCTCCCCCAGGTCAGTCTGTCCCCCAGTACATCCTCCTTGGTCAGTCTGTCCTTCAGTATAATCCCTCCTTGGTCAGTCTGTCCCCCAGTACAGTCTCCCCAAGGTCAGTCTGTACCCTAGTACATCTTCCTTGGTCAGTCTGTCCTCCAGTATAATCCCTCCTTGGTCAGTCTGTCCCCCAGTACAGTCTCCCCCAGGTCAGTCTGTGCCCTAGTACATCCTCCTTGGTCAGTCTGTCCTCCAGTATATTCCCTCCTTGGTCATTCTGTCCCCCAGTACAGTCTCCCCCAGGTCAGTCTGTATTCTAGTACATCCTCCTTGGACAGTCTGTCCTCCAGTATAATCCCTCCTTGGTCAGTCTGTCCAGCAGTACAGTCTCCCTCAGGTCAGTCTGTACCCTAGTACATCCTCCTTGGTCAGTCTGTCCTCCAGTATAATCCCTCCTTGGTCAGTCTGTCCCCCAGTACAGTCTCCCCCAGGTCAGTCTGTACCCTAGTACATCCTCCTTGGTCAGTCTGTCCCCCAGTACATCCTCCTTGGTCAGTCTGTCCCCCAGTACATCCTCTCAGGTCCATCTGTCCCCTAGAATAATCCCCCCAGGTTAGTCTGTCCCCCAGTATAATCCCCCCAGGTCAGTCTGTCTCCCAGTATAATCCACCCAGGTCAGTCTGTCCCCCAGTATAATCCACCCAGGTCAGTCTGCCTCCCAGTATAATCTCCCAAGGCCAGTCTTTACCCCAGTTAAAGCACCCCCCTACCCATAGGTGTGCGCACAGGGTGTTCTGGGTGTGCCTGGGCACACCCTAATCAACCCACACGCTTACCTCCCAACTACCTTGGATTGGGCAGAAGTATACTGAGATTTGAATTAAATCCCAGTGTCTCACCCATCCAGGCTAAGTCTCAGAGAAAACAGCACTGCGTCAGTGTGAAAACACTCTTCTGGGGGAGGGAAGACCAAAAGCATATTTTATGAGCACAGGAAGGCTTTTTTTAAATTTAATCACACCCCTTTAAGCCCCTCCCAAGGTAAATGCAATTTGACCACACCCACAATTTGCCATGACTTTGGGGTGCACACACTAATGCAATAGGCTGCGCACACCTATGCCCCTACCAATATAATTCAACGCACTGGAAGCCAACGAGAACGGAGAGGGGGATAGGAGGACTAGTGCTGCAGGGCTGCCACTGATGTGTCCGGGTGAATCCCGGACAGGTGGCAACCCTAACGCAGACTCATGTTACAAAAGGCTGCTGTTCTGCCAAGAACCATTTTTAGACACCTGTAGGATTTAAGCAGACATACTAACATTCTAAATTATACTCTATGTATATAAAATTTGCCATGCAGATGTCTAAAGCATTTGTATTGGTACAAAGTATCATTGCCATATTGTTTGTAATACGATTATCTGTTATGATCGTCAGCACCATCTAGTGCTCATAATGCGGTATTTAAAAAAATATACCCCCATGAAAAACAATACAGCCATACGGCCACTAGATGGAGTTGGCAGACACAAGAAATAATCATATTACAATACAAACAACACAGCAATCATTTGTTGTGCCTGGGTAAATGTGTAATGTCGCGTACACACAAATGTTGGATGTTATCTTGTTGGCGGAAAGTCTAACCATGTGTACGCTCCATTGAACATTTGTTGGCGGTCTTTCTGGGATCCCCGTACGGGGAGGAAGAAGGTTTCTTTTAAAGGGATCTCCAGACAGGACAAAAATTCTTCTTATCTTCTATATTGGATGTACACCATTGGGTAACTATATTGAATATTTGCGCTATAAGATACTATTAACTGTATTCACTGTGTGCAAATTATAGTTGATACATATATTTACAATGTATTTTCCCCAGCAGACTGTCCCTCTGAAGAAGACCCCGTTAGTGGGGGTTGAAACGCGTCAGGACTTTTTTTCATACCTCGGATAACCCTTGTGTACTTGTTTGTATGAAATTTCAGTCTGTATTGTATATCCATATTTTTTTATATTATCATTGTCCTGCTGGAGCTCATTTTTTAACCATCTTGTTAAATTTTTATTTTAATAAAATATACATTTTTGGACAATTTTCGACTCAACCCATAATTCTGCTGCCTAAAAAAATCCCATCTTTAGGGGAACACTTCCCTTTTTCTGCCAACAAATGTTGGCTAGCAGGTTCTCAAATTTTCCGCCAACAAATTTTTGTTGTCGGACTTTCCGATCGTGTGTACACAAGTCCGTCACACAAAAGTCCATGCATGCTCAGAATCAATGCTCACCAAACACAACATTAGCAGAAGGAGCCCATAGGGTGGCGCATGACTATTGAACTTCCTTTTTATCGGCTTGCCGTACGCCTTGTACGTCACTACGTTCGTGATTGTTGGCCAACATTTGTGTGACCGTGTGTATGCAAGACAAGTTGGAGGC
The DNA here is from genome assembly GCA_028564925.1 of Lithobates sylvaticus. NCBI lineage: Eukaryota > Metazoa > Chordata > Amphibia > Anura > Ranidae > Lithobates > Lithobates sylvaticus. The sequence goes on along the minus strand of CM053038.1, from coordinate 48,590,138 downwards.
CAACAACCTTCCAACGAAATTCCACGGTTTTGTTGTCGGAAAGTCCGATCGCGTGTACGGGGCATAAGACAAAACCGTATGGCAACATTGTTTCATACAAAGACCCCTAAATAACGTTTACTGTATATACTCGAGTATAAGCCGATTTTTTCAGCACATCTTTCTGTGCTGAAAATGCCCCCCCTCGGCTTATACTCCAGTCAAGCACTTTTCTGCAGCAAAAGAAAAAAATTTCCGACCCGACTTTGGGGCCCCGTATCTCGGGTCCACTTGGTGCTAGGAACCCCAAATTTGGTATGCCAACCCAGTGGACCTAGCACTACAACATATCCTAGCACTAAGTGGCCCAGAGATACGGGGCCCCAAAGTCGGTTCGGAAAATGTCATTCTCTGCTGCAGAAAAGTGCTTGACATTTTCCGACCCGACTTTGGGGCCCCGTATCTCAGGGACACTTGGTGCTAGGAACCCAAATTTGGTATTCAAACCCAGTGGAGCTAGCACTACAACATATCCAATGGAGTTCCTAGCACCAAGTGGCCCTGAGATACAGGGCCCCAAAGTCGGTCAACTGTGTCCATCTGCAGCAATGTAATTTCGGGACCCCTTGGGTCCAGAGACCCCAATTTTTGGCTGCAGCTAGGGGGCATTTAGGAACCCTTAACTTGGCTGCAAATGGGCACAGTGAGGCATGCGAATGGGCACAGTGAGGCTGCAAATGGGCATTGTTGACCCTCTTTTCCACTTACAGTAGCTGCGCATTTCTCACCCTAGGCCTATACTCAAGTCAATAAGTTTTCCCTGTCGTTTGTGGTAAAATTAGGTGCCTCGGCTTATATTCGGGTCGGCTTATACTCGAGTATATACGGTATATTAAAATGCTGTAGAATTAGCTACGAACATGTGCAAAATACAGCAGAAAAATGCACCCGTAGCTGTCTGAACTGCAATCGGAGCGCTCCCTGGTGGCTGGTCATGTGATTATTGCTGGTTCTTTATTACACAGTCTCTGCTTATGGCCATTTGGTGACTTTGTCTAAAGTGGAGACCTCATGAAAAAGGTAATAAGGTTTAGTCACACGACCAAGGTACAATTAAACCCCCATTCACACATGATTATTTCATCATCCAATTCCAGAAGTGCTACAAGAATCATGATGGAAAATTCTATTATTCTAAATTTTATGCATTCTCTCAATGGCCAAGTGAGGTTTAATGTTGATAAATGTAAAGTTATACATTACACTTGGGGGCTAAGAATATGCATCATACATGCTAGGGGGAGTACAACTGGGGGAATCCATAGTGGAGAAGGATCTGGGGGAATCCATAGTGGAGAAGGATCTGGGGGGATCCGTAGTGGAGAAGGATCTGGGGGGATCCGTAGTGGAGAAGGATCTGGGGGGTTTTGGTAGATCATAAGCTCAATAATAAGATGCAATGTCAAGCTGCGGTTTCCAAAGCGAGCAAAGTCCTTTCTTGTATAAGAGAGGTATGGACTCCAGAGAGAGAGATATCATTTGTTCAAATCATTAGTAAGACCTCATCTGGAATATGCAGTTGAGTTTTGGGCACCAGTTCTCAAAAAAGGATATCGGGGAACTGGAGAAAGTGCAGAGAAGGGCAACCAAACTGATAAGATGCATGGAGGAGCTCAGCTATGAGGAAAGATTAGAGGAACTGAATTTATTCACTCTTGAGAAGAGGAGAATGAGGGGGGATATGATCAACATGTACAAATATATAAGGGGTCCATATAGTGAACTTGGTGTTGAGTTATTCACTTTACGGTCAACACAGAGGACAAGGGGGCACTCTTTATGTCTGGAGGAAAAGAGATTTCATCTCCAAATATGGAAAGGTTTCTTCACAGTTATGCCCCGTACACACGGTCGGAGACTCCGACCACAATTTTTTCCTAAGGATTTTGTCCGACACTGGTGTTGCATACACACGGTCGGACAAAGTTGTTCGAAAATTCGATCAATCTGAATGTGGTGACGTTCGTTGCGTACGACGGGACTACGTAGAGGCTAGTAGCCAATAGCTTTGGTCTTATATTGTGATCTGAGCATGCGTGGCACTTTGTCCGTCAGAATTCGCTACACACGATCGGAAAAAGTCCGATAGGACTTTGTTGTCGGCAAATTTGAGCGCAGGAGATAAAACTTTGTCCGTCGGACAATCCGACGGAAAAAGTCCGATGGAGCCTACACACGGTCGGAATTTCTGACAACTTTTTCCAATAGGACATTTTCCGTGTGTACGGGGCATAAGAGCTGTGGAAATATGGAATAGACTCCCTCCAGAGGTGGTTCTGGCTAACTCAGTAGATTGCTTTAAGAAAGGCCTGGATACTTTCCTAAATGTACATAATATAACTGGTTACTAACATTTATAGGTAAAGTTGATCCAGGGAAAATCCGATTGCCTCCTGGGGGATCAGGAAGGGATTTTTTTCCCCTGTAGCAGATTGGAGCATGCTCTTTTGGGGTTTTTTTTTTGCCTTCCTCTGGATCAACTGTGGGTATAGAATGGGGTTTATTGGATTGTACGATATATTTTATTTTTATTTATTATTTCTTTTTTTTATGGTTGAACTGGATGGACTTGTGTCTTTTTTCGGCCTAGCTAACTATGTAACTATGTAACTACCCTGTTTCCCCGAAAATAAGACCTAGCGTGATTGTCGCTGATGGCTGCAATATAAGCCCTACCCCCCCAAATAAGCCCTACCCTGTTTCCCCGAATATAAGCCCTACCCTGAAAATAAGACCTACAAGGGCTTATTTGGGGGGTAGGGCTTATATTGCAGCCATCACCGACAACCACGCTAGGTCTTATTTTGGGGGAAACAGGGTATGTAACTATGACATACAGATTCCACGGGGATCCCAAAGGTATGGTATGTGCATAGTTACATTGATCCAAGCTGGTCCAATGTAACTTGGTAAAATATCCATACCTGGAATTCTTCTTTAAGGACCCAGTGGCTGTTTTATTATAACAATAGCTGACATAGCAACTTATGTAAAGTCCAGCGTTAATTAGCCAGTAAAGTTAACAAAGTATAATTGCTCCATTAAACATGTCTCACAATGGGGCTCCTTTTTGGTAAAATTCCCAACGTTGAATATTTCAGTGCTGAAAAGCCATCGCCGTCCCGCCGTTAATCTCCCTAAAAAGTCTATTTCTATCTTTTGACGATTTTGTCACAAGTCATTTTCTTAAATAATTGTTTCCATAAAAATGACTGGCTCGGGCAGTAAAACATTATTTTGTAATTGATCATAAGGGGATTAAAATGGCTAAAACTGGCAGAAGTGGTGCAAGGGCTTTTCGATGGCCACCGACGGTCCTTGATCAGCCGCCAACTATTCAATTAGCAGAAAAAGACTTAGTGATCCTTTCACCATTTCCATTTATTTTATCTTGAAGAAAAAAAAAAAATGTCCACTTCTTTTTTTTTTTTTTTGCTCATTCCAGATAAATGTTAGAGTTTTATCATCACAATTCCATAATTTCAAATCAATTTAAATGTTTAAAGATTCGTTCCTGAATAGAAGCTTCTATCTAATCATATTCCTCCTGGGAAACTGGAGTAAAAAGGTATTTTTAATGGGACAAAGTTTTATGAAAACAGCATGTGGAATTTTTTATCCATATTCCGGTTGGGGTACTTTTGGGTAGTTTTCTAGCTGTTGCAACCAGCTTTTGATTGCAAAAATAACCAGATCATGGCAAGCTTCCACCAACAGTTTCTACCACTATTTGGAACTTGGTGTGCCATTCCTGCACAATGTGTATTGGAATTAAAGTTGGGCCGGAAACCCCCCCGGTTCAGTTCATCGCAAATATTCGGACCCCCACTCCGAACCCTCTGAAAGTCTATGGGACCCGAACTTGAAAAATCAGAAGTGCCCAGCCTTCAAGTGCCCAACAATCTTTTTTTTTTTTTTTTTAATTTGGCATTGATACATGTACAGAAGTGCTCAGCCTTTAAGTGCCCAACAATCTTTTTTTTTTTTTTTTTTTTTTGCATTGATACATGTCGCTCAGGGCAATACCCGGCTCCTATACCCCTTTTATACCCCTTTTATGGCCAATAACTTATACCCCTTTTATGGCCAATAACTTATACCCATTTTATGGCCAATAACTTATACCCATTTTATGGCCAATAACTTGCATATAAGCCTTTTGTGGAATGAGCAAAAAAAATAAATGGACATTTTTTTTTCTTCAAGATAAAAGGCTTATATGCAACTTATTGGCCATAAAAAGGGTATAGGGGCCGGGTATTGCCCTGGGGGACATGTATCAATGCAACATTTTTTTTTTTTTTTTAAAAGATTGTTTTTACAGGAGCAATGATTTTAATGATGCTTAAAGTGGAACAATAAAAATGAAAAATTCCTCCAACCACTTGCTGACCGGGCCATAGCAGAATGACCGCTACAGTGCGGTTGGCTTATTCTGGGAGGGCGTATAATGGTGTAATTAGTGCTCATCCGTGCCACATCAATGCTCATCCATGCCACATTAGTGCTCATCCGTGCCACATTAGTACTCATCTGTGCCACATTCATGAAACATCAGTACTCATCCGTGTCACATCAGTGCTCATCCATGCCACATCAGTGCTCACCGGTGCCACATCTATGCCACTACAGTGCCCATCAGTACCACTACAGTGCCTCACAAAATTGTAATAGGTAGTCAAATCAGGTTGTAAATGTCCCTAGAACACCTGATGGTGCTCCCTGCATGTTGGGCCTCTGTATGTGGCTAGGCTGTGTAAAAGTCTCACACATGTGCTATCACCATGGCAAAATATATTTTGGGGTGTAATTTTTGCTATGTACATGCTATGTGTTAAGCCCCATACACACGGTCGGACAATCCGCGGACCATGTCCGTCATACTTTGTCTGATGTTGGTTTTGCGTACACACGGTCAGACAAAGTTGTTGTAAAATCCGATCATTCTGAACGTGGTGACGATTGTTGCCTACGACGGGACTACGTAGAGGCTAGTAGCCAATAGCTTTGGTCTTGTAATGTGATCTGAGCATGCGTAGCACTTTGTCCGGTCGGACAACCGTACACACGATCGGATTTGGTGTGATCGGACCGTGTTGTCGGCAAATCTTTCCAGCAGGAGATAAGACTTTGTCCGTCGGACAATCCGACATACACTGTCCGATGGTGCATACACACAGTCTGATTTTTCAACAACATTGTCCGATCGGACAGAATCCATGAAAAAGTCCGACCGTGTGTATGGGGCTTTAGAGATATCTTAAACGTGGACAACTTTGTGTAACAATTTTACACATGAGGTATTGCCATACTTGGGAGGAGTACTAGAATGTGTTTTGGGGTGTAGTGCGCGAGTCACACTGCACTAGGGTTGCCACCTTTCCATCAAGCCAAACCCGAACAGAAAGCAGGAATACAGATCTCTGTCTTCTCCCAGTCAAAACAGCTCCCCCCCCCACAGTTAGAAAGCACTCCCAGGGAACACACTTAACCCTTTCATCGCCCCCTGATGTTAACCCCTTCCCAACCATTATCATTAGTACAGTGACAGTGCATTTTTTTTTAGCACTGATCACTGTATTAGTGTCACCGGTTCCCAAAAAGTGTCACTTAGTGTCAGATGTGGCCGCCACAATGTCACAGCCCCACTAAAAATCGCTGATCGCCGCCATTACTAGTAAAAAATGAATACCATAAATATATCCCATAGTTTGTAGATACTATAACCAATCAATATACACTTATTGGGATTTTTTTTTATTTACCAATAACATGTAGAAAACACACATTGGCCTAAATTGATGAATAAATTCGTTTTTTTTTTTTTCCATTTTTTTTTATTGCATATGTTTTATAGCAGAAAGTAAAAAATATTGTTTTTTTTCCAAAATTGTCGCTCTTTTTTGTTTATAGCGCAAAAAAAAACAAAAAAACGCAGAGGTGCTCAAATACCACCAAAATAAAGCTCTATTTGTGGTAAAAAAATGGACATCAATTTTATTTGTGTACAGTGTCACACGACTGCGCAATTGTCAGTTAAAAAAAACACAGTACTATATTGCAAAAAATGGCCTGGTTATGAAGGGGGGTAAACCTTCCAGGGCTGAAGTGGTTAAAGAGGAGTTTGCATTGAAAAAAAAAATTAAAAGTCAGCAGCTACAAATACTGCAGCTGCTGACTTTTAATAACCGGACACTTACCTGTCCCGGGTCCAGCGATGCAGGGGATCTAAGCCCCACTCGTTCCCCCCTCCACTTGGCGGCGCCGGCTTTCTAACTGTGGGTACCCGGCTGTGGCTTCACAGCCGGGCACCCACTGCGCATACGTGCGCGGCGCCGTGATTGGCCACGCAGTCATCTGGGATCTGTCACGTGTCCCAGATGACTGACAAGATGGAGGGGGCATAGCTGAGCCCTTCCTGTGACGAGGGGAAGTGATGTCACCAGCCCGGGCACTGAAGGAGGCAGACTACGAGGGACCCCCTAGCAACAGCCATTTAGAGGTGAGTTCCATTTTACAAAATGTTTTTTTTTTTTTTTTTTTTAGGAATTTTAATGATTTTTTTTTTGCTGTGCAGCACCACTTTAAGTTTATCACCGCTTTAAGAAAACTGTAATCAGTGAGACATGATTTTAAATAGATTTTGGACTTATATACACTTTTAAATACTAAAACAATAACGTGGCCAAAGACAATCACACTAAACTTAAACAGTCTGAAAATCCTAAAGAGAAAAAGTCCATTTAAAAAAATCTATTTTATTACACTGCGTGTGTCAAATATTCCCTTTTTTTCTTTCTTTCTTTCTTTTTTTTTTTTTTTCAGTTGCAGTTTCTACTTTTCTACCTCATGGCCCAGATTGCATTTTATAATCAAAGATGTGACGGAAGAATGGTCTTTACAGTAAAATGCAATCACATTTAATCATATTTAATATGCTTATTTTTCACCTCATCAAACTTATAACATTTGATTTTCACCATCTGATTTTGTGGAGATACACTATCTTGCAACGTAAAATATTACACTTCTTTTGAGACTGCTGCCAGATCAAATAAATTTCCTTTTTTTTTTTTTTTCATCTTTTACTTTTATTTAGTCCTTGGAGTTTTTATGTTAGAAGTTCTACCATGTTTATCATACAATGCATATTATGGCTATTTAACCACTACAATACCGGGCACTTTCGCCCCCTTTCCTTCTCAGACCACTTTTTTGCGCTTTCAGCGCTCTCGCACTTTTAAATGACAATTGCGCGGTCATGCTACGCTGTACCCAAATTAAATTTTTATAATTTTGTTCACACAAATAGAGCTTTCTTTTGGTGATATTTATTCACGACTCTGTTTTACATTTTTTGTGATATAAGGGAAAAAAGAGCGGAAATTTGGGAAAAAAAACAATATTTTCCTTCTTTCTATTTTAAAAGAAATCTAATAAAATCGAATTTTGACATAAATTTAAGCCAAAATTTATTTTGCTACATGTTTTTGGTAAAAAAAATTCTGTTAAGTGTATAATAATTGGTTCGTGTGATCACGGACAGATGTACGCAAATGATCATGTACAGATGTGCGCAGGGGATCACGGACAGATGTGTGCAAATGATCATTGGGACATGTGATTTTACTGTTATATATGTGGAGGACAGGTGTTTTTATTATTTGGGGACATGTGTTTTGGGGAAATTGTGTGGGGAAGTGTTTTCTTAAGAAAGGCCTGGATACTTTCCTAAATGTACATAATATAACTGGGTACTGACATTTATAGGTAAAGTTTATCCAGGGAAGGAATTTTTTCCCCGGCTTTAGCAAATTGGAGCATGCTCTGTTGTTTTTTTTTGCCTTCCTCTGGATCAACTGTGGGTATAGAATGGGGTATATGGGATTTGTATAATATTATTTTTTTTTATTTGTGGTTTGAACTGGATGGACTTGTGTCTTTTTTCAACCTAACTAACTATGTAACTATGTGTGTTTACACTAGGTTGGTGATCAGTGAGTAAAAAGCTGTAAAAAAAACAGCTCATACTCACTGATCACCAGCCGGCTGCAGAGATCCTCTCTCCTCTCCTCACAGACAACTTCCGTGTGAGGAGAGGAGAGACGATCTCCTAGCAACCGGCACTGTGTTTACATCACATGACGGCTGTGATTGGACACGGCCGTCATGTGATCAGGAGGGCCAATCACAGAGCCCTCCTACCGATCGGAGATGCGCCATGTCCGGGTGACACGAGCGCATCGGGATCGCACCGCTGCGCGGGCACGCACGCGCGTGCGATCCCCCTCCTTCTGAGGGACGTTCCTGAACATCCACTCAGAAGGAGAGAGCGCCCACCCGCCCGTTTATATGCATTGGGTAGTGGTTAAAGGAAAATCTATTATGACTAAAGTAGTAGTATATTTTTGTTATCGTTTTAACAAGTGATAACGAATGTGCAGAATCCGAAAACCGAAAGATCCGACATAAACAAATGCTTTATTTCCGTTTTCGTTGCAACAGTTCGATATAGATAGGAGATTCGACATGACACTGACAAAAGCGATCTGTGTCCATTGAACCTGTGGTCGAATGTGCCTAACCTTAGCTCAATTAGTCCAAGATTATTCTACATAGAGAGAAAAGATTCGACATAGAGAGAAAAGATTCGACATAGAGAGAAAAGATTTGAAAGAAGAGAGAAAAGATTCAACATTATAGAGACAATAGCAAAAAAGGTCAAAATGTGCCTAACCTAACTCTATTAGTCCAAGATTATTCTACATAGAGAGAAAAGATTCGACATAGAGAGAAAAGATTCGACAAAGAGAGAAAAGATTCTACATAGAGAGAAAAGATTTGACATAGAGAGAAAAAATTCAACATTATAGAGACAATAGCAAAAAAGGTCGAATGTGCCTAACCTAACTCTATTAGTCCAAGATTATTCCACATAGAGAGAAAAGATTCGACATGAAGATTCGGCGAAGCAGTCGGTGCGAGCGGACATTTATGGTCAAATGCTCCGCCCATAGCCTATATAAGAATTCTAATGTTGGTTGACTAGTAATAATAATTAATAAATATAATTATTACTAGTGTCATACAACATTAAAATTCTACTATAGCTTGTGGGCGGAACATTCGACCGGAAATGTACGATTGCGGCGCCATACAGTTTACCTGTTCCGCCGAATCTTCTTAGAACATTCGACAGACACCATGAGCCTTCAATGACAGATTCGATCTTAAATATTTCGGATTTTCAGACGAATGCATTTTTTTTAACGAAACAAAATAAATGAAAACTAATTTCGGGAGTAACTTTTTATTTTATCAACGAAATTCCGAAACGAAATATTTCAGTGTGCACATGTCTACCGTGTAGTAGAGTCTGACGTGTAGGAGGAGACCTCTCTTACAGCCCTGGCTCAAGAGCCACTGGAGTGGGAACAGTAGACTCGAGAGCGCAGTGAGGTAGGAGTGCCTGTTTGTGGTGTAGGCACGGATGGATGGACGATGAGCCACCAAAAAGGTCCGGATTCAGATGTCAGTGGAGGCAGGTGCAGGTCAGCGACCTGAAAGCTGGCAGATACAGACTGGAGCAGAGTAAGACAAGCCGGGTAGTAAACAGCATCTCCCCGTTCTGCCTAGCAATAAGTGACACTGATCTCTGCTCCCTGTGATTGGAGCAGAGATCAGTGTTCACTAAAAACACAGCCACGCCCCCCCACAGTTAGTAACACGCCCCCAGGAACACTTAACCCTTACACTGCCAACCCCTGGTTAACCCCTTCACTGCCAGTGTCATTTACACATGAATCAGTGCATTTAAATAGCATTGATTGCTGTATAAATGACAATGGTCCCAAAAATGTGTCAAAAATGTCCGTTGTGTCCGCCATAATGTCGCAGTCACAATAAAAATCGCTGATCGCCGCCATTGCTAGTAAAAACTAAATTATTAATAAAAATGCTATAAAACTATCCCCTATTTTGTAAACTCTATAACTTTTGCGCAAACCAATAAATAATCGCTTATTGCGATTTTTTTACCAAAAATATGTAGAAGAATACGTATCGGCCTAAACTGAGGGGAAAAAAAAGTTTTTTTTATATATTTTTGGGGGATATTTATTATAGCAAAAAGTAAAAAATAATGCGTTTTTTTTAAAAATTGTCGCTCTTTTTTTGTTTCTATAGCGCAAAAAATAAAAACCGCAGGGGAGATCAAATACCACCAAAAGAAAGCTCTATTTGTGGGGAAAAAAAGGACGTCAACTTTGTTTGGGAGCCACATCGCACGACTGCGCAATTGTCAGTTAAAGCGGCACAGTGCCGAATCACAAAAAGTGGTCTGTTCTTAAGCCAGCAAAATGGTCCGGTCTGAAAGTGGTTAAGGTAGGTCCATAATGCATGGAATAAAGTCCCTGGATGTCGGAAGCACTTCTAGCGGCAGTCTAGAATGTTAGAGTTAGAGTTATACCACGTACACACGGTCGGAATTCTCGTCGGAAAAAGCTCTGATGGTTTTCCCGTCGTAATTCCGACGGAATTTCGCTCAAACTGTCTTGCCTACACACGGTCACACCAAATTCCGACGGTCAGTAACACAGCGGCATAAGACACGTTCAACAGCACTATAAAAGGGATGTTTAATCCTTCCGAGCATGCGTCGAATTGTTTCCGAGCATGCGTCAGAATTTTGCGTGTCGGAATTGCATACACACGATCGGAAAATCCGGTAGAAAGGTTTTCCGTCGGAAAAAATTGAGAACAGGTTCTCAATCCAAAGTCAGTCGGAAATTCCGACAGAAAAAGACTGATGGGCATACACACGGCCGGAAAATCCGTTGAAAAGCTCCCATCGGACTGTTTCCATCGGAAATTCCGACCGTGTGTACGCCGCATTAGAGTAATGCCCCGTACACACGGTCGGAAAATCCGACCACAAAATCTATCGGATTTTTTACGACGGATTTTGTCCGACACTGGTGTTGCATACACACAGTCGGACAAAGTTGTCGTTAAATCCGATCATCCTGAACGTGGTGACGTTCGTTGTGTACGACGGGACTACGTAGAGGCTTGAAGCCAATAGCTTTGGTCTTGTAATGTGATCTGAGCATGCATGGCACTTTGTCCGTCGGAATTCGCTACACACGATCGGAAAAAGTCCGATAGGACTTTGTTGTCGAAAAATTTGAGAGCAGGAGATAAAACTTTGTCCGTCGGAAAATCCGACAGAAAAAGTCCGATGGAGCCCACACACGGTCGGAGTTTCCGACAACGTTGTCTGATAGGACATTTTCCGTCGGATTTTCCGACCGTGTGTACGGGGCATTAGAGTTAGACGTGTGATAACAACTGTAAAGAATTTTCAAATTGGTTTACTTTATAGGTAGTACAGACAGAGGATTTGTGGGCAGAAGTCTACTATATATTTACTTATTTACATGAGGCAGTCCTATTTGAATGTTCTAGGGACCAAACTGTTCCATTTTTCAACAGATACATTTTTTCTTTGCTCTGTCTTGAGTTCCACTTCAGTGGCACCGGATCGTAATACATTATTGTAGCGATACTTCCATTAAGCCAGAGCCTACATTGGCCAAGAAAGCGAAATACCTCGATTCCTTTGTCTTGAACACCGAAGAAGTCATGGGTGTAATAGAGAAAGCGGTGGAACCCATTTCATCCGGGGAAAGGTGTACATTGATGAAGTTACAAGTTTATTGTGGCTCTTACGATGAAATATTTAAACAATTGAAACCGTGCGGTTCCGGCGCATTAAGCCATCTCTAGATTTAAATCAAACAAGACGGGAATAGCCTCTGACAAAATCAATTATGTTATGTAAGTTTGAGAGGGATGTAGCACCATTGTGTGCCGGGATCAGGCCCTCCTGATTTCCATGAATATTGAAAATTAATAATGCTTCAACTCTGCTTTATTAGAAATATGATACCTTTAGTAATGAGGGATGGAACAACGAGGCTGTATCTGTTTTTCTTGCAGATAGAAGGCTTTTTTTCCGCATCGCCCAAACACCCATCCTGCTCCCGAAAATTTAGCTATATTAGATTATGCAGATAACATCTATGAAAATGCTTCTAATCTCCTTAGGTTGCTGAGAGTATAAGCATATGCTTAGATTTGCATTAGATTCTGACTTTGAAATACATTATTATAAGTCCCTGGCTGACTTTGATACCCCGTCTTTACATCTTACGGAAAGGTGGAACATTCAGTTATAGATAGCCCGCTTTTAGGATAAGGCCATTCAAATCTTTTTTTTTTTTTGGTGAAGGTCGATTCGAAGTCTGATGATTTAAAAATAATACTAAGTGAGATAGGACACACAGACTTTGGAGTGATTGAGTTTTTCTTCTTGAAAACAGCACAGAATTTTTTGTTAAGTCCAAAGAAAATACCATGCCCTTTAAACAACCTTGGCATCAAAATATGATTTCATGTTATTGTTAATGGTACATTATTAGTGTGTAATTACCGTATTTATCGGCGTATAACACGCACTGGCGTATAACACGCACCCCAAGTTTAGGAGGGCATTTTAAGGAAAAAAAGTTTTAGGAGGGAAGTTTAGGGAAAAAAAAACAAACTTACATTTAAGCGTCATTTGCAGCCTTGCCCAGCGTCATTTGCAGCCTTGCCCAGCGTCATTTGCAGCCTTGCCCAGCGTCATTTGCAGCCTTGCCCAGCGTCATTTGCAGCCTTGCCCAGCATCATTTGCAGCTTGCCCAGCGTCATTTGCAGCTTGCCCAGCATCATTTGCAGCTTGCCCAGCGTCATTTGCAGCCTTGCCCAGTGTGATTTGCAGCCTTGCCCAGTGTGATTTGCAGCCTTGCCCAGTGTGATTTACAGCCTTGCCCAGTGTGTCTTGCAGCCTTGCCCAGTGTGTCTTGCAGCCTTGCCCAGTGTGTCTTGCAGCCTTGCCCAGTGTGATTTGCAGCTTGTCAGTGTCTTTTGCAGCTTGTCAGCGTCTGTGGCATGTTTAAATTTCCCGCCGGAGAAGAGCGAGCGGGCGCCGCCATTAAAAAAACCGAGCGCTTCCGGAAAAGCCCGAGCCGTCTGTTCGGCTCCACTCGCAGTCCCGCCTCCCTGCTGTTTCGGAAGCGAGAGCAGGGAGGCTTGACTGCGAGCGGAGCCGAACAGTCAGATCGGTCTTTTTCGGCGCCGCTCGTTTTTTTTTTTTTCGGCGGCACTCGTTTTTTTTTTGGCGGCACTCGTTTTCTTTCGGCGGCGCTCGTTTTTTTTCAGCGGCACTCGTTTTCTTTCGGCGGCGCTCGTTTTTTTTTTTGACGGCGGTCACTATTTTTCGGCGCCGTTTGATTTTTTTTTGTCACTTTTTTTTGGGGGATCGGCGTATAACACGCACCCACGACTTTCCCCCCAATTTTAAGGGGGAAAAGTGCGTGTTATACGCCGATAAATACGGTATTTGTGATGGTTAGCGTGCTTTTGCAGTTTTTATATTTAATGTCTTTCTTTCATTTTCTTTCTTTCTTTCTCTCTCTTTCTTTCTTTCTTTCTTTCCTTTTTTCTTTCTCAAAATTCAGCCCGGGTTCACACTATTGCGAATTCGCAGCGGGGCAAAATACTGCGAATTCGCAGGACATTTGAAAACCCATTGTTTTCAATGGGGCACATTCACACATGTCCGGTGCATGCGCACTGCGCATTGCAGAAAAACCGCCACCGACTTTGGTACGGTGCGGGACGGATCAGGTGCGAATTCAGGCCCATTATCTTCTATGGGCACGCATCTGATTCGCACCTGACTTGCGTGGTGAACAAAAATGCGCAAGTCATTTTACTACTTCTGAGGGGGAAGGCCACGTACACTTTTTAAAAAAGAAAACGGCATGGATTCCCCCGCAGGAGCATACCAGGCCCTTAGGTCTGGTATGGATTTTGGGGGGACCCCCACGCCGTTTTTTCGGCGTAGGGGGTACCCTTAAAATCCATACCAGACCTAAGGGCCTGGTATGCTTCTGGAGGGGGAACCCATTCCATTTTTTTAATAAAAATTCGGCGTGGATTTCCCCCTCAGAAGTAGTAAAATGAGTTGCGAATTCATGCTAGCATCTGATTCGCACCTAAAACGCGGACACACCGCAGAACAGCCGACGTTTCACTGCGCAGTCACGCAGGGCCTTCAATTCGCACTGCACTAGTCTGAACCCAGGCTAACTCTTATGCCCCGTACACACGGTCGGATTTTCTGACGGAAAATGTCCTATTGGACCATGTTGTCGGAAATTCCGACCATGTGTGGGCTCCATCGGACTTTTTCCGTCGGAAAAAGTTTGAGATCCTGCTCTCAAATTTTCCGACAACAAAGTCCTATCGGACTTTTTCCGATCGTGTGTAGCGAATTCCAAACGGACAAAGAGCCACGCATGCTCAGATCACATTACAAGACCAAAGCTATTGGCTACTAGCCTCTACGTAGTCCCGTCGTACGCAACGAACGTCACCACGTTCAGGACGATCGGATTTTCCGACAACTTTGTCCGACCGTGTGTATGCAACACCAGTGTCGGACAAAATACGACGGATTTTGTGGTCGGAATTTCCGACCGTGTGTACGGGGCATAAAAGGGGCCGTAAAGGTTTGTTTTTTATTTTCTAAATAGGTTCCTTTAAGCTAGTGCATTGTTGGTTCACTTACCCTTCCCTTCGATTTCCCTTCTAAATGTTTTTTCCTATTGCAAGAAATCTAAACATCCCAACAAAAAAGCATGACAGGACCTCTTAACCCCTTCAATACCGGGGGGCACTTAAACACCTTCCTGCCCAGACCAATTTTCAGCTTTCAGCGATGTCGCACTTTGAATGACAATTGCGCGGTCATACTACACTGTACCCAAACAAAATTTTTATCTTTTTTTCCCCCACAAATAGAGCTTTCTTTTGGTGGTATTTGATCGCCCCTGGGATTTTTATTTTCTGCTAAACAAATGAAGAAAGACCAAAAATTTGGAAAAAAATATATGTTTTTTTTTTTGTTTCAGTTTCAAAACTTTGTAAACTGCAATAGGAATAAAAGTGACACAATAATTTTTTTTTTAAAGAACAGTGTAAAAATAAAAAATAAATGGTAAAATAAATAAGGATAAAAAAAAATTTGTAAACGCGCCCCGTCCCGACGAGCTCGCATGCAAAAGCGAACGCATACGTGAGTAGCGCCCTCATATGAAAACGGTGTTCAAACCACACAAGTGATGTATCGCCGTTATGGGTAGAGCGAGAGCAATAATTCTAGCCCTAGACCTCCTCTGTAACTTAAAACGTGCAACCTGTAGAATTTTTTAAACGTCGCCTATGGAGATTTTTAAGGGTAAAAGTTTGTCACCATTCCACGAGGGGGCGCAATTTTGAAGCATGACATGTTGGGTATCAATTTACTCGGCGCAACACTATCTTTCACAATATAAAAAAAAATTGGGCTAGCTTTACTGTTACTTATTTTTTAATTCGAAAAATTAATTTTTTCCAAAAAAAGTGCGCTTGTAAGACCGCTGCGCAAATACGGTGTGACAGAAAGTATTGCAACGGCCGCCATTTTATTCTCTAGGGCAGTGATGGCGAACCTTTGAGCTTGAGTGCCCAAACTGTAACCCAAAACCAACTCATTTATTTCAAAGTGCCAACACTGCAATTAGCGGGGGGGGGGGGGGGCGGAGAGAGAGGGAAAATGTGAGAGAGAGGGCTGAGAGAGAGGAGGTGAGAGAAAGAGAGGGTGTGTGTGAGAGAGAGGGGGGACACAGAGAGAGGGGTGTGAAAGAGAGAGGAGGACACAGAGAGAGGTGGGACTATGAAAGAGGGGGGCTGAGAGAGGAGCGCGCTGAAGGAGAGAGAGGGAGGGGGGGCTGAGAGGACAGTAAGGAGGGAGATGAGAGAGAGTCTTTGTCTGTGGGTAGTTGGTGTATGATTGTGTCCGGTACCTTCCATGCCAGTCTCCCTCCTTTATCCTGGGGAGATCTCTGCTCTGTTCCATCCAGCGGCTCCCTCGCAGCCTGCTCCTCCCAGCTGTACTTCCGGGCCCCCAGTCAGCCTGTTCTCTAACTAACTGTTGAAGAGGAGGTTTGAGGAGTCCAGACTTCAGAAGGCACCCGGTGATGCTGCACCCGCTGCTCACCTCTTTGGCCATCAAGGAGGCGGTGAAGCTCTTCTCTCCCTCCCATGCTCTCAGGCATGTAACCTACCCTGCGGAGGCTCACTGCTGCTTGCTGCCGTGCTCTCACCGCCGCAAACCTGGACTCTCTCGGGTGCCCACAGAAATGGCTCTGCGTGCCAGGTGTGGCACGCGTGCCATAGGTTTGCCATCCCTGCTCTAGGGTGTTAGAAAAAAATGAAAAAATATATATATATAACCTTTGGGGGTTGTAAGTAGTTTTCTAGCAAAAAAAAATGTTTTTAACTTGTAAACAACAAATCTCAGAACGATGCCCGGTCCTTCAGAGGTTAAAACCCACTGCAAACAGTAATGTAACAGGCCTATTAAGATACAGCCAATGCCCTTTTCTCTATTACATGCAGGGCCGTTTTTAAGGCAGGGCAAAAGGGGCAGCTGCCGTGGGCCCTGTAATTGTTGTGGGGCCCAAAACAGCTGCCTCGTACTGGTTTAAATTCCCTCATCCCTTTGAAGTTTTAGTCCTGTGATGTGTCCCGATATCTCGGTGTGAAGTGCTGCTACTAATGCTGCCCAGCTCTGCCCTATTGTTGTGTACAGATGACTCACCTGTAGACCCTGTGTTTACATGTAAATTACTGGCCGATACGTGGATCTCCCATCCTGGGTGGACATCATATGACGTCCTCCTATTCCCGGCTGTCTAGGGGGCGCGCGCGCCACCCGCGGTGTCGCTCGGGACCCGGTGCGCGTGCCCGGCGGCCGCGATGTCCGCCGGGCACCCGTGATTGCCCGGGAAAACAGCGGGACCGTGGAGCTGTGTGTGTAAACACACAGCTCCACGTCCTGTCACTGGAGAGGAGACCGATGGTGTGTTCCCAGTACAGAGGAACACCGATCGGTCTCCTCCCCTTGAGTCCCCTCCCCCCACAGTTAGAATCACTTGCAGGGAACATATATTAACCCCTGCAGCGCCCCCTAGTGTTAACCCCTTCCCTGCCAGTCACATTTACACAGTAATCAGTGCAATTTTATAGCAACGATCGCTGTGTAAATGTGAATGGTCCCAAAAATGTGTCAAAAGTGTCCGAAGTGTCCGCCGCAAAGTCGCAGTCACGAACAAAATCGCAGATCGCCGCCATTACTAGTAAACAAAAAAAAATGCAATAAAACTATCTCCTATTTTGTAAACGCTATAACTTTTGCGCAAACCAATCAATAAACGCTTACTGTGATTTTTTTTACCAAAAATATGTAGAAGAATACGTATCGGCCTAAACTGAGTAAAAAAATTTTTTTTTTTTTTTAAAAATTGGATATTTATTATAGCAAAAAGTAAAAAAATATTGTGTTTTTTCCAAAATTGTCGCTCTTCTTTTGTTTATGGCGCAAAAAATAAAAAACGCAGAGGTGATCAAATACCACCAAAAGAAATCTCTATTTGTGGGAAAAAAAGGACGCCAATTTTGTTTGGGTGCAACGTCGCACGGCCGCGCAATTGTTAGTTAAAGCGACGCAGTGCCGAATCGCAAAAAGTGCTCTGGTAAGGAAGGGGGTAAAATCGTCCGGGGCTGAAGCGGTTAAAGACGGCCCTGATTACATGTCTGCGTAAGGACACTTTTGGTAAGGGGTGTGGCTGTTAATCAGCTCTGCCGGCACAGAGCACTGCAGAGGGATGGCAAGAAGCAGAAATTTTAAGGGGCACCCTAGCAAAAAACACTCACAAATCATAAAATGCAGGTACAGTATATAGGAGTACAAACAGATAAAAGAAAGTCTAATGCGGCGTACACACGGTCGGAATTTCCGATGGAAACAGTCCGATGGGAGCTTTTCAACAGATTTTCCGACCGTGTGTACGCCCATCGGTCTTTTTCTGTCGGAATTTCCGACGGACTTTGGATTGAGAACCTGTTCTCAATTTTTACGAAGGAAAACCTTTTTATCGGATTTTCCGATCGTGTGTATGCAATTCAGACACGCAAAATTCCGACGCATGCTCGGAAACAATTCGACGCATGCTCGGAAGCATTAAACTTCCCTTTTATAGTGCTGTCGAACGTGTTTTATGCCGCTGTGTTACAGACCGTCGGAATTTGGTGTGACCGTGTGTAGGCAAGACAGTTTGAGCGAAATCCTGTCGGAATTCCGACGGGAAGACCATCAGAGCTTTTTCCGACGAGAATTCCGACCGTGTGTACGCGGCATAAGACTTCAAATGGGCTTTAATTTTCATTATATGATCCTAAAATGTCCTAATTTTTCGACAGACTGGTCCTTTAAACATTCCCCAGGAATAAAATAATGCTGAATTCCATGAATAGAACGCCGTGCAATACCATCAGCATTCTCCAAACAATTAACTCCTGAGCCCTCTGTGACTTCTTAGCCCGAGATGCTCTTGAGTCCATCTCAAATTCTGCTTGCCTGTCATGTGGTTACAGATGGGGTCCGGCCTTCCACTTTAAAGCTGAGTGTACACGGGGAGTACATTTCCCTCACCGTAGAGGACGGCCAGGAAGTGTCATTTCAGATTTCCACCTTTATTGATCCTGGTCAGCACTTATTGACAGCTGAAAAAGATAATATTTTAATTGGGAATCAGATGGATGTCGTCTGGTGTTGTGTGTCAGCCGGGGCTCCCAGTAGAGTATCGGAGAAGCTCTGAAGCCAGAGGACAAAGATTAATGTGTTGTCCTTTCACTGAGGTGACCCGCGGCGCGGGTTAGGCTGGCTGCAATGACTGAAGAGCTCTCTCTTTTTTTTACACGGCTTAAAGGTTAACTGAGAAATAATCAATGATTCTTGTTGAGGAGAGTGACTGCCGATATACAGTAGTACAGCTTCATTTATAGGCCTTGTGTCTCGCAAGTTATTTAGTGAGATAAAGGAAAACCCCTCACATTTTTTTGTATATTATCTTATGCCGCGTACACACGATCGGAATTCTCGTCGGAAAAAACTCTGACGGTTTTTCCGACGGAATTCCGACGGAATTCCGCTCAAGCTGTGTTGCCTACACACGGTCACACCAAATTCCGACGGTCAATAACACAGCGGCATAAAACACGTTCGACAGCACTATAAAAGGGAAGTTTAATGCTTCCGAGCATGTGTCGAATTGTTTCCGAGCATGCGTCGAATTGTTTCCGAGCATGCGTCGGAATTTTGCGTGTCGGAATTGCATACACACGATCGGAAAATACGATAGAAAGGTTTTCCGTCTGAAAAATTGAGAACAGGCTCTCAATCCAAAGTCCGTCGGAAATTCCGACAGAAAAAGACCGTTGGGCATACACACGGTCGGAAAATCCGATGAAAAGCTCCCATCGGACTGTTTCCATCGGAAATTCCGACCGCGTGTACGCCGCATAATTCTATCTTTTCATGTGACAACACTGAAGAAATTACACTTGTCTACAATGTAAAGTAGTGAGTGTACAGCTTGTATAACAGTGTAAATTTGCCGTCCCCTCAAAATAACTCAACACACAGCCAATAATGTCTAAACCGCTGGCAACAAAAGTGAGTACACCCCTAAGTGAAAAAGTCCAAATTGGGCCCAAAGTGTCAATATTTTGTGCGGCCGCCATTATTTTCCAGCACTGCCTTAACCCTCTTGGACATGGAAGTCACCAGAGCTTTACATGTTGCCACTGGAGTCCTCTTCCACTCCTCCATGACAACATCACGGAGCTGGTGGATGTAAGAGACCTTGCGCCCCTCCACCTTCCGTTTGAGGATGCCCCACAGAGTCCTCTTCCACTCCTCCATGACGACATCACGGAGCTGGTGGATGTTAGAGGCCTTGCGCTCCTCCACCTTCCATTTGAGGATGCCCCACAGATGCTCAATAGGGTTTAGGTCTGGAGACATGCTTGGCCAGTCCATCACCTTCACCCTCAGCTTTTTTAGCAAGGCAGTGGTCATCTTGGAGATGTGTTTGGGGTCGTTATCATGTTGGAATACTGCCCACAGGCCTAGTCACCGAAGGGAGGGGGTCATTCTCTGCTTCAGTATGTCACAGTACATGTTGGCATTCATGGTTCCCTCAATGATCTGTAGCCCCCCAGTGCCGGCAGCACTCATGCAGCCCCAGACCATGACACTCCCACCACCATGCTTGACTGTAGACAAGACACACTTGTCTTTGTACTCCTCACCTGGTTGCCACCACACACGCTTGTCACAATCTGAATCAAAAAGGTTTATCTTGGTCTCATCAGACCACAGGACATGGTTCCAGTAATCCATGTCCTTAGTCTGCGTGTCTTCAGCAAACTGTTTGCGGGCTTTCTTGTGCATCATCTTTAGAAGAGGCTTCCTTCTGGGATGACAGCCATGCAAACCAATTTGATGCAGTGTGTAGTGTATGGTCTGAGCACTGACAGGCTGACCCCCCATCCCTTCAACCTCTGCAGCAATGCTGGCAGCACTCATACCTCTATTTGTCTAAGACGACCTCTGGATATGACGCTGAGCACGTGCACTCAACTTCTTTGGTCGACCATGGCGAGGCCTGTTCTGAGTGGAACCTGTCCTGTTAAACCGCTGTATGGTCTTGGCCACCGTGCTGCAGCTCAGTTTCAAGTCTTGGCAATCTTCTTATAGCCTAGGCCATCTTTATGTAAAGCAACAATTCTTTTTTTCAGATCCTCAGAGAGTTCTTTGTCATGAGGTGCCATGTTGAACTTTAAGTGACCAGTATGAGAGAGTGAGAGCGATAACACCAAATTTAACACACCTGCCCCCCATGGCCCCCATTCACACCTGGGACCTTGTAACACTAATGAGTCACATGACACCAGGGAGGGAAAATGGCTAATTGGGCCCAATCTGGACATTTTTACTTAGGGGTGCACTCACTTTTGTTGCCAGCGGTTTAGACATTAATGGCTGTGTGTTGAGTTATTTTGAGTAATTTTCATTGACAACATGGAAACTGTTCTGTGGGAATCTCCCAAGATCCCATGGTCCATGTTCTATAATGAACCTCTTGTTCAATTTTTTTCTCCATGTTATAAAAAGGAAACCTGTAGAGTGAACCCACCACGTGACAGCCATGGCAGGAGCACAGATGAGGAAACATAACCACTTGCCGAATGTATCACTTAGATATACAGTAGCAAGGCGGCTCTGCTGCACCAGAACTTGTACTAGGTACCTGATCCGGCACATCTGGGTAGGGGGTGCCCAAGCGTGCCGCCGGCGACCCGGTGACCCAGCTGTGCTGTGATTATACACAGCAGATGCTGATTAGTGGGTGTCTACCAATGGATTAAGGGTGCCCCCTAGCTGCAGTCTCTGGACCCAAAGGGTCCCAAAATGACATTGCTGCAGATGGACACAGTTGACCGACTTTGGGGCCCCGTATCTCGGGGCCAGTTAGTGCTAGGAACCCCTAAAAAAATATGTTGTAGTGTTATTTCCACTGGGTTTGCACACCAAATTTGGGGTTCCTAGCACCGAGTGGCAACGCGATATGGGGCCCCAAAGGCGGGTCGGAAAATGTCAAGCATTTTTCTGCAGCAGAGAATGACATTTTCCAAACCGATTTTGGGGCCCCGTATCTCGGGGGCCACTTGGTGCTAGGAACTCCAACTCATGTTGTAGTGGGGTTCCTAGCACTAAGTGGCCTTCGAGATACGGGGCCCCAAAGACGGATCGGAAAATGTCATTCTCTGCTGCAGAAAAGTGATTGACCCCAGTATAAGCCGAGGGGGGCATTTTCAGCACAAAAAAACTCGGCTTATACTCGAGTATATACGGTAAGTCTTTCGGAGACCAAAGCAGAACTAAACCTCTGCTCCAGCAGTGTGAGTTCGCAAAGCATCCTTGCTCATGCTAACATTATCAACTTCTTCCAGGTTTGGCATTTTCAAACATTTTGGTTGACTGGCACGGTGTAGCGTAACTCCTATGCATGCAGACAACAGTTAAAGTGGTTCCAAAGTCAAAACATTATTTGCCTTAATGCATTCCCTGTATTAAGGTAAAAAATGTCTTAGTATCAGTATCCCCCCCACTAATACTTACCTGAATCCTCACTCAATCCAGCGCTGTGATCGTTTGCAGTGGCTCGCTCCTCTCTCCCTGCATTCCCAGGACAGAGAGGAAGCAGCAGGAGTCATTGGCTCCTGCTGCTGTTAATCAAATCCTGTGAGAAGAGAGAGGGGGTGAAGCCGAGCCAGGCTGTGTGTGTCTATGGATGCATACAGCCCGGCTTGAGAGGGAGCCCGCACATGTGCCCCCAACAAGCAGCTTATTATTGGGGCACAAAGAAAAGAGGAAGAGCAAAGAGCGCCAGTGGGGGACCCCAGAATAGGAGGTTTGGGTCCACTCAGCAGGTAAGTATTAGCTGTTTATTATTTTAGTTGAAAAACAAATGTATACTTTACAACCATTTAATTCATTTTGGCACCCGGTAAATGGCTGCGCAGCTTAGTGTACACTCTAAGTTCACATGAGCAGCAAGGAATGGAAAAGCAGGTGGCTGATCTGCATTTTTACAGCCAACCCCTGCCCACCTACAATTAACCACCTCAAGTCCAGACACTTTCACCCCCTTCCAGTTCAGGCCGATTTTCAGCCTTCTGCTCTGTCAAACTTAGAAAACAATTATACTGTAACCAAGTTAAAGTTTTATGATTTTTTGTGACAGATAGCGCTTTCTTTTAGTGGTATTTAATCACCATTGGGTGTTTATTTTTCATTTGTATGGTAACAAAAAAAAAATCTAAAAATGTTGAAAAAAAAAATTTCTTAGTTTTTGTTATAAAATACAGCAAATAAATAACCCTTTTCCATAAATTTAGGCCAAAATATATTCTGCTACATATCTTTGGTAAAAAAAATTTCGACTGAAAAAGTCTGATGGGGCATACACACAGAATATACAATGAAAAGCTCCCATCGGACTTTTTCTGTCAGAAATGTCCGAACGTGTGTACACGGCATTCGATTTCTTGAGGGATATTGATAAACATTTCTGTCCAAAGTGGAGAAGCTTCTCCAGCTCAGTCTGCAGGAGGGCCACCATATTTCCTCTGTCCATTAACCTCTAATATTTCACCTTTCCCTCCACTACAGAAGAGAAGCTTTTATTGTCTTTATTCAGGGAATAAATCAAAGCCTTTCTCTCAGTGTTCATCACGTTGTTGTTCCTCATTAGAGGGTGAACTGAGCCATGCTCTGACCAGGAGAAGAAGACAAAATCCCCGGTCTTCTCCATGGTCCATAGTTAGTGGGTAGGAGGCTAGCCGCTAGTCCCCTCCAAAAGACTCTGTCCTGGATGGGTTTGTCACAGCTACGTTTATTAATTTTTGCACCTCTTGGTGTAAAATAATATTCAGCTTTTTAGCTAGATCTTTTTGTTGTTCCTCATTAGAGAACGCTCTGTTCTCTCCATGGGATCAGAGGGTGAACTGAGCCATGTTTTGACCGGGAGCAGAAGAAAAAATCCCTGGTCTCCTCTATGGGCCATAGTTAGTGGGTAGGAGGCTAGCCCCTAGTTCCCTCCAAAAGACCCTGTCCCGGATGGGTTTGTCACAGCTATGTTGATTAAGTTTGGCACCTCTTGGTGTAAAATATTATTCAGCTTTTTAGCTAGATCTTTTTGTTGTTCCTCATTAGAGAACGCTCTGTTCTCTCCATGGGATCAGAGAGTGAACTGAGCCATGCTTTGACCGGGAGAAGAAGACAAAATCCCCGGTCTCCTCCATGGTCCATAGTTAGTGGGTAGGAGGCTAGCCCCTAGTCCCCTCCAAAAGACCAAGTCCAGGATGGGTTTGTCACAACGGTGTTGATTAAATTTTGCACCTCTTGGTGTAAAATAATATTCAGCTTTTTAGCTAGATCTTTTTGTTGTTTCTCATTAGAGAACAATCTGTTCTCTCCATGGGATCAGAGGGTGAACTGAGCCATGTTCTGACCGGGAGAAGAAGACAAAATCCCCGGTCTCCTCCATGGGCCATAGTTAATGGGTAGGAGGCAAGCCCCTAGTCCCCTCCAAAAGACCCTGCCCCGGATGGGTTTGTCACAGCTATGTTGATTAAGTTTGGCACCTCTTGGTGTAAAATATTATTCAGCTTTTTAGCTAGATCTTTTTGTTGTTCCTCAATAGAGAACGCTCTGTTCTCTCCATGGGATCAGAGGGTGAACTGAGCCATGCTCTGACTGGGAGAAGAAGACAAAATCCTCGGTCTACTCCATGGGCCATAGTTAGTGGGTAGGAGGCTAGCCCCTAGTCCCTTCCAAAAGACCCTGTCCCGGATGGGTTTGTCACCGCTATGTTGATTAAGTTTTGCACCTCTTGGTGTAAAATAATATTCAGCTTTTTAGCTAGATCTTTTTGTTGTTCCTCATTAGAGAACGCTCTGTTCTCTCCATGGGATCAGAGGGTGAACTGAGCCATGCTTTGACCGGGAGAAGAAGACAAAATCCCCGGTCTCTGTCATGGTCCATAGTTAGTGGGTAGGAGGCTAGCCCCTAGTTCCCTCCAAAAGACCCTGTCCCGGATGGGTTTGTCACAGCTATGTTGATTAAGTTTTGCACCTCTTGGTGTAAAATAAGATTCAGCTTTTTAGCTAGATCTTTTTTTGGGGGAAAATACTATTTTCTTAAAAAGTACACCCATCACTACTAGGGAAAGGGTTACATAGTTATACCTTTATATTATTTGCCTTATGTTATATAATATAATAAGGCGATATTACATATCCGTTTTTGACTAGTTAGGCCTCTGCCCGCTCACAGTTTGAGCCCATTAGGGGTGGTCGGGTGTTCCTTTCTCATATAACTATGATATTATTTTTATTTCATACCTACCTTATTATACTATTTGATCTCTATGCTTCTTAATTTTCAGTTTTTCACATATCTATCTTGTGTACTCAATAATTGATGATAAATATGTTGCTTATTTTTATTACCCATGTTATGAGACATGTTCTGTTATATTATTAAACTCAATAAAAAATATTGAACAAGAAAAAGTACACCCATCACTTTTCACAAACAAAACTTTCAAAGCAAACTTTAAAAAAAAAATTAAGTCTTATTGAGCCTAAAGCAAAGAACACAAGTATACGCTGTATATCATTCCCGGTGATCTTTTGGCGTGTGTGCCCATTTGCGTTTAAAAAGCAAACGGCAGCTATCTGCAGACCCCTTCCTGCACCCTCATGTTCAGAACCATTGTCATCGTTCACCTTAACAAGAGCAGAAGAAAAGGTTCCACTGTTTCTCTATGCTTTGTTAGGCCTATCATCTCTTTTAATTAATAGTGTTATTTTGAAGCCATCTGAACTGTGTCATTCCCATTATCAAAAAAAACCCAATGCCATTAATGAATAATTTTCATTACTGATCCTTGATATCGCTCCGGTTGATCTTCTGTTTCCCAAAGCCAACGAGTGATAGCATCATTTTCTGCCTGCGATCAAACTTAATTTGGGCTCTGATTATATTATGCTGTTGCGACTGAAGTGTCAGTTTTTGTCAGGCAATTAGAAGCTGTAACCTGTGAAGTTAACTTTGATAGGCATTGTACTGTAATTGGATTGTTACAGTAATAGGCTGGAGCATTTGCCTTTTCTTTCCCCGTTTTGCCACTTTGATTGGTAATACTTTGCTTGCATGAACAAAGGCCTCTCTTTATTATGCAACTTAAGGGCATTTGAGAACACAAAGGGGTCTTGCGGGTTTATTGAGAATTGATCGTTTTTTTTTTTTTTTAAGTTAATCTTTAAACTAATTAGGATTTTGATACCATCACAACTTTAACTTGCAGAAATTTTAATGCTACAGTCTCCGCTGGTGAAGTCAGCTTGCACAGGAGCCTAAATTTTAACTATACCGAGCTGGTAGGATATCAAACTGAAACTGGCAAATAAGAAGTCATAAACTGAAAACTTATTAGAGACTTCATGGAACAGTTATGCCGCGTACACACGATCGGAATTCTCGTTGGAAAAAATTCTGACGATTTTTCCGACGGAATTCCGCCTACACACGATCACACCAAATTCAGACGGTCAATAACACAGCGGCATAAACTCACGTTCGACAGCACTATAAAAGGGAAGTTTAATGCTTCCGAGCATGCGTCGAATTGTTTCCGAGCATGCGTCGGAATTTTGCGTGTCGGAATTGCATACACACGATCGGAAGATCCGATAGAAAGGTTTTCCGTCAGAAAAATTGAGAACAGGTTCTCAATTCAAAGTCTGTCGGAAATTCCGACAGAAAAAGACCGTTGGGCGTACACACGGTCAGAAAATCCGATGAAAAGCTCCCATCGGACTGTTTCCATCGGAAATTCCGACCGTGTGTACGCCGCATTAGGGCTCATTCTCACTAGTGGTTGGTGTAGTGATATAATATATAGTTCATAGATGGTTTGTAGTTATTGATAAGTATTGTCCCCGCAGCAAACCCAATTCTCCAGAGAGAGATTTTATTGGCTTCCAAAACAGAACAGTCTCGTTATAGATGACAAAATCCAACAGGGTATAATCATGACAGTGTTAGTAACTTTCTAGAGCCCCATGAAACCATGTGACTTTTGGTAACTTTATAAGAACACACACTTCTAAACAGATTGAATGTCCTGTTATATCCCCCACACACACTGAATGGCTGAGCAATTTGATTGTCCATTTCCATTAAATGCTTTGATCTGCTCCTGTCATTCAGAGTGACAGGAGATCACCCCAAGCTGTGAACAGCTGTAAACTGCCCTAATCTGCATTCTTGCATATTAACATTAACAAGTCCCCTTTGATATGTGTGACTACTGATTAGATTAAGAGATGCCACCTAAACACCCTTTTGAGGCGTAGAATAGACTTGAATCCCCAATCTATATTCTTGCATATTAACATCAACATAGCCCAGAATCATTATCTGTTCCCCTTTGATATGTGGAGTAATTCTTGTTTGGCCACTTCCCCTTTGATATGTGTAAGTAGGTTAACAGATAACAATGTCAACTGAAATCTGGCCTGGCCAGTCTTATACTGTGTGTGTAATACAGTACATATATATAATAATAATAATATAAAATCCCACATAAATCGGCCAACACATTACAACAGTTGGGAGGCAGTGAAACCTCCCAGTTAAGCCATGGTTTTACCCCCCCCAACGTCTCTCCCTTTAGCTGCAGTGACCAGGAGTGTAGACATGCCATGGTAGGAATACTCCCGGTTGATTTTAAGTGGTTGTAAACCCTTTACAGCCACTTTATACCACAGGCAAGCCTATAATTAGGTTTACCTGTAGCTACACTGGATATCTCCTAAACCTGCATGGTTTAGGAGATATCCCCTGTATTTGCATGTGCTGACGTCATCGGCACATGCGCACTTAAGCAAACTGAAGCAATGGCACGTACGCGTGCCATTACCGGCGGCTCCCGCGCACATGTGCGTGAGTGACATCATCATGGCTCCGGCCAATCACAGCACCAGAGCCACGATACCCGGAAGTAACCCCCCCGGAGAGATGTCGGCCGCCGGAGCAGTGAACAAGGACTGCTGCGGAGGGCTTTGATCTCAGGTAAGTAATTCGTAATGAGCTAGTATGCTATGCATACTAGCGCATTATGCCTTTGTCTTGCATGTTTTTTTTATGTTTATTCATTTTTTGTACAGGGTTTACAACCACTTTAAGCAGGCACTACCACCCACTGATCTCAACACATTCAAGTGAATGGGGCCACTCTGCAAGTGCCCCACAACCGGAGGCAGTGCATGCATTGTGGCACTTTAGTGCAGGGTCCAAGAGGTTAAAGCAGGCAGTGAGGGGACACAACGCCTCCCCACCACCTGTCAAAAACCTCTGAAAAGCAATCCAAAGCAGTCCCTGCCCTACATGTGAACGAGCCCTAAGACCCCTTTTACACTGGGTCGTTTTGCAGGCGCTATTGCGCTAAAAATAGCGCCTGCAAACCGACCTGAAACAGCTGCTGCTGTGTCTCCAGTGTGAAAGCCCTGAGGGCTTTCACACTTGAGCGGTGCGCTAGCAGGACGGTAAAAAAAGTCCTGCTAGCAGCATCTTTGGAGCGGTGAAGGAACCGCTCCTATACCGCTCCTACCCATTGAAATCAATGGGATACCGCGGGGATACTGCTGTAACCGACCTGAAACAGCTGCTGCTGTGTCTCCAGTGTGAAAGCCCTTAGGGCTTTGACACTGGAGCGGTGCGCTAGCAGGACAGTAAAAAAAGTCCTGCTAGCAGCATCTTTGGAGCGGTGAAGG
The DNA here is from genome assembly GCA_028564925.1 of Lithobates sylvaticus. Classification (NCBI taxonomy): domain Eukaryota; kingdom Metazoa; phylum Chordata; class Amphibia; order Anura; family Ranidae; genus Lithobates; species Lithobates sylvaticus. Next base: position 48,561,698 of record CM053038.1, on the reverse strand, counting down.
AACCGCTCCTACCCATTGAAATCAATGGGATACCGCGGGGATACTGCTGTAATACCGCCTGCAAATCGCCGCTGTAGCGGTGCTTTGCGGGGGGTTTTAACCATTTTTCGGCCGCAAGCGGGGGTTAAAACCACCACGCTAGCAGCCGAATACCATGGCTAAAACGACGGTAAAGCAGTGCTAAATATAGCGCTGCTTTACCGCCGCTGCCCCCACCGCCCCAGTGTGAAACCAGCCTTAGAGAGGAATTTTCATTTAAAAGAAGACGCGTCATTTCTTTTTTAAAGTGATATTAAAGTCTAGTTTTTATTTCTTTAAAAATAACAAACATGTCCTACTTACCTGCTCGGTTGCAGTTGGTTTTGCACAGAGCAGCCTGGATCCATCTCTTCTCGGGTCCCTCTTCGGTGCTCCTGGACCCTCCCTGCTGTCAAGTGCCCCCACAGCAAGTAGCATGCTACAGGGGCATTCCGAGATGAGCTGCAACTCTGTGCGTCCATTCAGACACGGAGCCGTGGTTCGGCACCGTCCCCTCTCTCTCCTGATTAGCTAACTGACTTTGATTGACAGCAGCAGGAGCCAATGGTGCCACTGCTGTTCCTCAGCCAATCAGGAGGGAAGTCCTGGACGGCCGAAGCACTCATGTAAGCACTTTGGATCAACCGTAGGTGAAGGATTGTGTATATGGGATTGTATGATATTATTATTATACATTTTTTTGTTATTGGTTGAACTGGATGGACTTTTTTCAACCTGACTAATAGACATGTGCACAATAGAAAAAATTTGTTTATTTTCATTTCGTTTTTTTTTGTTTCCGTTGATTCGTAACGATTCGTAAATTCGTAAGTCGTCGGTGTTCGTAACGATTCGTAAATTCGTAAGTCGTCGGTGTTCGTATTCGTAACGATTCGTATTTTTGTAAGAGTTATTTTTTCGTTGATTTGTTTTTCTGTTAGTTTAATTTTCGTTTATTCGAAATTCGGACGCATTCGTATTTTCGTAGATTTAGCTACATTCGTACTTTCGTAAGATTGATTTATTCTTACTTTCGTAACATTGTTTTCGTAGATTCGTAATCGGAGCATAATTCATAATGTTATGTAATGTGTATGCTATTATTACATTGTAAGAGACACGGAAAATTACGAATCGAAAAAAAAAGTTACGATTTTTTTCGTTCAATCCATTCGAAGCACGTTAAGCAGCGCCATTGTAAGAGACACGGAAAATTACGAATCGAAAAAAAAAGTTACGAATGTACGAATTTTTTTTTTTTTCGTTCAATCCATTCGAAGCACGTTAAGCAGCGCCATTGTAAGGGACACGGAAAATTACCAAATCAGCAAAAAAAAAAAAAGTTACGAATGTACGAATTTTTTAGTTCATTTTGATTTTCGTTGTTCCTGTTTTCGTTTTTTGGATTTTCTTCTTTCGTAGATTCATTGTTTCTAATTTGGTTATTTCGGATTTTCGTTGTTTTTTCGTATTCGTTCGATTCGAACATTCGTTAAAATTTTTAGTGAATCGTTCGTTCATTCGTACAATAACGAATGAACGAATATAACGAATTTTAACGAAAAACGGAAAAAAACGAAACGAATTGCATATGTCTACTGACTAACTATGTAACATTGCTAAACACTCCTAAAAATAATTAAGTCAGATACATCTAAAGGACTAATCTCTGAATTGTATGCCAGCTTGGCGGCTAGAATAATAAGTAGAGTAGGGCCTTCGAAGAGTAGAGCGAGTTGGGAGAGAGATGTATATATATTTTCTTGTGCCTTTTATTGAAAACTTGGGATCACATTATACAACCCACAGCAAAGCGATACAGGAAAATACTGACGCGTTTCGCACTATATTAAGTGCATACTCATAGCTATGAGTAAGCACTTACTATAGTGTGAAACGCGTCAGTATTTTCCTGTATCGCTTTGCTGTGGGTTGTATTATGTGATCCCACTTGTCCCGGCAAAGTACTTAGAGCCTTATCTATCAATGCAGCCTTCTCCTTGCTTGCTGCATTGTCGGGCAGCCGTGGGGAGAAGAGGAGCATCTATTCCTACCACATAGCCAGCCTTCTACTTCATCCAGCAATATGGAACAAAGTATTTTGCCCCCCTGGGGACAGAACACGGTATTAAAAAAGAACTGACACATCTCTTTTAAACGAGGCATTGGGCAAATTCAGAGAATATGTTGAAACTTTAAGGGATTAGCCCCTGAATGTTTCATTGATTATTTCTGGGAGCTGAAGCAGCCCTGCTATTTTCCCCTTGCATCTTTATTTTATTTCTCTTACTTTTACCTTTACTTTCACTTTTCTGAAATCAATGTGTTAGCCAGCTGGGGGCAGAGTGACATGGTGGAATATTGCATGTAATGTAAACAATGCAGCTTCAAAGAACTTCAGTCTGTACTGTAGAAAAGATCATCTAAGTCCAAACTGCAGGATCAAAAGTTCTCGACTGATAAGAAATCACAGCTTTGCCACAATATAGTGATATAATAAAAGAAGAAAAAAAAACAAAAAACATATTTTTATTTTTTTAGTGGGCTGTTTATTTCCAACGTGTTAATTTTAGTTCAGTTCTGCCTAAAGCAGTTTTCTGCTTTTTAGTTTTGTGTAGAGCAGGGGGTCTGACCTGCGGCCCACGGGCTGCAAGCTGCCCAAGACGGCTAGGAATGAGGCCCAACACAAAATTGTAAACTTACTTAAAATGTTTAATTTAAAAAATATATATTTTGTCAAAATGCATTCACACTTATCGATCATATGTGGGCTAAAAAATTAATAAATTGACTGTACATTAGGTACATTATCTATATCAGCCCGACTTTTTCTGCTTATTATTAGTGTTATTGGTGTATTTTTAGTGTATTTTATGTGTGACAATTCCTCTTCTTCTAATGTGGCCCAGGAAGGTCAAAGGGACACCCCCGGTATAAATTAATAAAGGTTTAGAACCCTATCTTGCTTACTACTGACCCCTGCACTCTGCAATGCTACAATCCCCAGCAAAAACATTTAAAAAAATGGCGTGGGGTCCCCCCCAAAATCCATACCAGACCCTTATCCAAGCATGCAGCCTGGTAGGTCAGGAAAGGGAGGGGACAAGTGAGCGCCGACATGTATGTAGCCAGAGCTGGGCAGAGTAGAGCATACAGTGATCTGATGATAACCTGTCTCAGGCAAGTGCATGAGATATGTACCACCCCCCCCCCCCATGTTGAGGGCATGCGGCCTGGTATGGTTGGGGGGGGGGTGGTACATATCTCATGCACTTGCCTGAGACAGGTTATCATCAGATCACTGTATGTTCTACTCTGCCCAGCTCTGACTACATACATCTCCCCTAAATCACTTGTCTGTCTATAGTCTGCTGACTGTTCACTGCATCCCATGATGAGAAACATCCAGTCAAAACACAGTAAAGCTGGGAGAGCTGGAGGGGAGGGGAGGGGGATGTGAATTGTGAACTTTTTACACAGGTTGTGCCTGTCTCAGGCTAGTGCATGAGATATGTAAATCACCTGTCACTCACAGCAAGGGGGCGTTTTTGACAAAGTTTTCAAGACTTTGTCAAGATTTCTCTAACTGAACAATAAAAGAGGATTTCTCAGGCCTCGAGTAAATCTGTGTGGCATTTTTTTTTTTAAATTTTGGTTTACATCCACTTTTGGGAATCCTAGGAGGAGGGGGATGCGAGGGGAGGGGGGGGATGGCGAGGGGTGGGGAGGAGGGGGGGAGGGGAGGGGGGGAGGAGAGGGAAGGGAGGGGAGGGGGGAAGGGAGAGGGAGGGGGGGGGAGGGGGAGGAGGGGGGGGAGCGAGAGGGGAGGGGGGGAGGGGAGGGGGAGGGGGGGGGGGAGATGACCAAGGGGGGGGTGGAGAGAGGGGGGGAGGGAGGGGAGGGGGGGAGGGGAGGAGGGGGGGGGGGGGGGGAGGGTGAGGGATGGAGGCCAGGGAGAGAGGGGGGGGAGGAGGGGGGGGGGCCGTTTTCGGAAGAGTGAAGGGGGGAGGGTGGAGGGGGGAGGGAGAGGGGAGGGAGGGGAGGAAGGGAGGGAGAGGGAGAGGGGGGAGAGGGGGGAGAGGGCGGGAGAGAGGGGGAGGGCAGGGAGGGAGGGTGGGAAGGGGCGGGGGGGGGATGGGAGGAGGAGAGGGGAGAGGAGAGGAGAGGGGAGGGGAGGCAGGGGGGGAGTAAATCTGTGTGGCAAGACTGGGCTCAAATGAAAGGAAATCATATTCTCTACATTATGACATCAATTTTTTTTTTTAAATTTTGGGTTTACATCCACTTTAAGAGATTTGAGAGTAATTTTAGCGGGGGGGGGGGGCTGGTACTTGTAAGAGCTGACAGGCAGAGAGGGGAGTGGGGAGAGAGGACAGAGCAGAGCTGCGAATGAATGACAAAGGCACGTAAACTGACCACGGTGTCAGGGCTCAGCAGCCATGATAAACTGTGGTCAGTTTACAGGGGGAGGGCAGAACCAGGCAGGATCAGCCGGGTATTTCAATTAATACAGGGGGCCAAATTACCAAGCACAACCACTGTGCTGTATATCATGCTTTAACCACTTGAGCCCCGGATCAATTGGCAGCCAAAGGACCAGGCCCCTTTTTGCGATTCGGCACTGCGTCGCTTTAACTGACAATTGCGCGGTCGTGTGACGTGGCTCCCAAACAAAATTGGCGTCCTTTTTTTCTCACAAATAGAGCTTTCTTTTGGTGGTATTTGATCGCCCCTGCGGTTTTTATTTTTTGCGCTATAAACAAAAATAGAGCGACAATTTTGAAAAAAAATTCAATATTTTTTACTTTTTGCTATAATAAATATCCCCCAAAAATATATAAAAAAACATTTTTTTTCCTCAGTTTAGGCCGATACGTATTCTTCTACATATTTTTGGTATAAAAAAATCGCAATTAGTGATTATTGATTGGTTTGCGCAAAAGTTATAGCGTTTACAAAATAGGGGATAGTTTTATAGCATTTTTATTAATATTTTTTTTTACTAGTAATGGCGGCGATCAGCGATTTCTATTGTGCGACATTATGGTGGACACATCGGACATTTTTGACACATTTTTGGGACCATTGTCATTTATACAGCAATCAATGCTATTTAAATGCCTTGATTCCTGTATAAATGACAGTTGTAATGAAAGAGTTAACCACTAGGGGGAGGGGAGGGGTTATGGGCTGTGACGTGTGTGTGTTTTTTACACATTAGGGGGCGGGGCTGACGTCTGACGTCACTGATCGGCTATTCCCGATGACAGGGAACAGCCGATCAATGACAGGCAGTGTAGGAAGCGCGGGGAGAGGTTTGTTTACACAGACCTCTCCCCGTTCTTCAGCTCTGTGACCCGATCGCGGGACACCAGCGGCAATCGGGTCGGCCGTGGTCACGGTGCTCCCGACCGGGTCGCGAGCGTGCCGCCAGCGGCGCGCGCGAAGCCCCACGGCTAGGCAATTAAAGGGCACGTATATATACGTGCTTTTGCCTAGCCGTGCCATTTTGCCGACGTATATCTACAGGCGGCGGTCGGGAAGCGGTTAAAGCTGAAGGGCAGTCACACCAAATATTGATTTGATTTAGATTTTTCTTCTGTTTGCTCACTTTGCGTTTTGTAAATTGATAAAAAATAAAGAAGTAAAATACATATTTTTGAAAGCATTCTTACTTTACTGGCATCTGCCTAAAACTTTGCACAGTATTTTGTGTATATATATATATATATATATATATATATATATATATGTATATAATATTTATACAGTATACTGTATATATTATAAGTCACTAGAGCACAGAACTGCTTCAACACTGACAATCACCTACTTGTAAGACAGATGGTATTCCTGACAGTCATTGACACATCGAGCCTTGGATGCAGAAACTTATTTTTTTTCCCTCATTGTTGCGTAGATACCTCCTGAGTTCAAACACCCCGTCTCCTAAGGGATAGTTCTAACACCAGCCAGATGGAAGATTGCTATTGTTTATGTTACAAGATGACAAGGAGGCAATCATGCTGGACTGTAAGCTCTTTGGCCCAGGAAACACTGCCGTTAATGTGCTAAGGATCATCGTTAATTAAAAGCTCACTAGGCTATGGGGGGTGGGTTGGTAATGAGAGATATGTTCTGGGTAGAACAATAAAGTAACAAAGGAACCCGAAGAACCCTCATGATTGTAGACAGCTCCTGACAAAATCATGTCTACGGCAGACCTCAGCAGGAGACGCCAGTAATATATATTAGGGGGGAAATGTACCACTCAAGTCTATGGTGCCTCTTCTATAAAGAAAAGGCTCAGAAGCAGGGTTGCCAACCTACCAGATTGAAATTTACTGACACGACACCCAAAAATTTACTGGCCCAGCCAAGTTTTTACTGGCAGTTCCAAAATTACAGTTTTAAGTGCAAATTCCATTATTTAGGCTACAGATAAGTACAATATGCGATTAGCAATGTGATTTAGGGTAGATATTAACCACTTCAGCCCCGGACCAATTGGCAGCCAAAGGACCAGGCCCCTTTTTGCGATTCGGCACTGCGTCGATTTAACTGACAATTGCGCGGTCGTGCGAAGTGGCTCCAAAACAAAATTGGCGTCCTTTTTTTCCCACAAATAGAGCTTTCTTTTGGTGGTATTTGATCGCCCCTGCGGTTTTTATTTTTTGCGCTATAAACAAAAATAGAGCGACAATTTTGAAAAAAATGCAATATTTTTTACTTTTTGCTATAAGAAATATCCCCAAAAAATATATAAAAAAACATTATTTTTCCTCAGTTTAGGCCGATACGTATTCTTCGACATATTTTTGGTAAAAAAAAATCGCAATTAGCGATTATTGATTGGTTTGCGCCAAAGTTATAGCGTTTACAAAATAGGGGATAGTTTTATAGCATTTTTATTAATATTTTTTTTTTTTACTAGTAATGGCGGCGATCAGCGATTTTTTTTGTGACTGCGACATTATGGCGGACACATCGGACATTTTTGACACATTTTTGGGACCATTGTCATCTTATACAGCAATCAATGCTATTTAAATGCATTGATTCCTGTATAAATGACAGTTGTAGTGAAGGAGTTAACCACTAGGGGGAGGGGAGGGTTTATGGGCTGTGACGTGTGTATGTTTTTTTACATTAGGGGGCGGGGCTGACGTCTGACGTCATTGATCGGCTTTCCCGATGACCGGGAACAGCCAATCAATGACAGGCAGAGTAGAAAGCGCGGGGAGAGGTTTGTTTACACAGACCTCTCCCCGTTCTTCAGCTCCGTGACCCGATCGCGGGACACCAGCGGCGATCGGGTCCGCTGGTCCCGCGGCCGGGGTCACGGAGCTCCCGTCCGGGTCGCGAGCGCGCCGCTGGTGCGCGCCCCACAGGCAGGCAATTAAAGGGGACGTACAGGTACGTGGTTTTGCCTGCCCGTGCCATTCTGTAGACGTATATCTACATGAGGCGGTCAGGAAGCGGTTAAGGCAAAAAGCATATTTCTTATTTTATTTTTAATATAGTAAGTAGCTCAGGGACAGGACTCAGGAGGGAAATACATTAGAATGGGTGATGCACACATGAAATTGACTCTCACAGTGATACTGACAGCAGTGTGCAGCAGCACAGATCACCGACAGGACACGTCCCCTCCTGAGTCACAGTGACATTCTCTCTCCATGCCAGGTGGTCCCTTCAGTCCAAACAGCACTGACAGTCCCGCTCCTGGCTTGCCTTAATCCCATCCTGCAGACCCACACACAATGCTCGGCTCCCTTGCACCATGAAATCACATGACACGCTCAGACACCGCCTCCACCTGACCCCCCCCCCCCCCCCGGCACTGCCCGAACACACTGTAGCAGGCACCTGGATAGTCTCGGTCGGCTCCAGGCCCAAGCTACTCATGCGCAGTTCCGAGCCAAGTGTCACAGCCTTATTTTTTACTGGCAACTAGACATGTGCACAACAAAAAAATTGGTTTATTTTCGTTTCGTTTTTTTCGTTTCAGAAAAAAAAATTGTTTATTTTCGTTTTGTTTTTTTTTTGATTCGTAACGATTCGTAAATTCGTCGGTGTTCGTATTCGTAACGATTCGTAAATTCGTAAGTCGTCGGTGTTCGTATTCGTAACGATTCGTATTTTCGTAAGAGTTATTTTTTCGTTGATTCGTTTTTCCGTTAGTTTAATTTTCGTTTATTTCGAAATTCGGACGCATTCGTATTTATTCGTACATTCGTAACATTCGTAGATTCGTAATCGGAGCATAATTCATAATTTTATGTAATGTGTATGCTATTATTACATTTTAAGAGACACGGAAAATTACGAATCGAAAAAAAAAGTTACGAATGTACGAATTTTTTCGTTCAATCCATTCGAAGCACATTAAGCAGCGCCATTGTAAGAGACACGGAAAATTACGATTCGGAAAAAAAAAAAAAGTTACGAATGTACAATTTTTTTCGTTCAATCCATTCAAAGCACATTAAGCAGCGCCATTGTAAGAGACACGGAAAATTACGAATCGAAAAAAAAAAAGTTACGAATGTACAAATTTTTTCGTTCATTTTCATTTTCGTTGTTCCTGTTTTCGTTTTCGGATTTTCTTCATTCGTACATTCGTTGTTTCTAATTTGTTTGTTTTCGGATTTTCGTTATTTTCGGATTCGTTCGTTTCGAACGATTCATTATTCGTTAAAATTTTTAGCGAATCGTTCATTAAAAAACGAAAAACGAAAAACAAAAAAAAATGAAACTAATTGCACATGTCTACTGGCAACCTTTGCTTCTTACTGGCATTTACTGGCAGGAGAAAAGTGCCCATTTTTTACTGGCTGCCCGTAAAAATACTGACGGTTGGCAACACTGCTCAGAAGTGATTTTTGGGGGATGACTTGACGATGGGGAATGGATACACCAGCAAAGGAAAAGCAAGAATTACACATAAATCAGAACTCTAATGCCGCGTACACACGGTCGGACTTTCCGGTAGAAAAAATCAGACGGAATGTTTTCATCGGATATTCCGATCGTATGTGGGCCTCATCGGGCTTTTTATTTTTTTTAGAAAATTCTGACGGACCTAGAAATAGAACATGTTTTAAATCTTTCCGACGGAACCAATTCCTATCGGGAAAACTGCTCGTCTGTATGCTGTTTCCGACGGACCAAAAACGACGCATGCTCTGAAGCAAGTACGAGACGGCAGCCATTGGCTACTGGCTATTGAACTTCCCTTTTCTAGTCCCGTTGTACGCGTTGTACGTCACCACGTTCTAGACGGTCGGACTTTGGTGTGATCGTGTGTAGGCAAGACAGCTTGAGTGGAATTCTGTCGGAAAAACCGTCAGAGTTTATTCCGACAGAAAAACTGGTCGTGTGTACGTGGCATTAGAAAGACGGACATCAGTTGTTTTACCTGCCTAAGGATCAGTGTTGGTCATCTTACTTTAAAAAAGTAATTTAGTTAAGTTACAAATTACTTCTCCAAAAAAGTAATTGCATTAGTAACTCAGTTACTACATTGGAAAAGTAATTAGTTACTCAGCAAAGTAACTGACTTTTTTTTTAAAATATTCTATACGTGTAACTAAGGGGCGGGTCTAGTATTACTGTAACCAAGGGGCGCATTTATTATTATTGTTATATATCGTGTAACCAAGGAGCTGCTCTATTATTACTCTAACCAAGGGGCAGATCTGTTATAGCGTGTAAGCAAGGGCGGGTCTATTATTATTATATCGTGTAAGGGGCGGATGGCTACAGAAGAGGGTGAATGTTAAATTAATGGGCAGAGCTCGATATATAACAATAATAATAAATGCGCCCCTTGGTTACAGTAATACTAGACCCGCCCCTTACTTGCACGATACACGCCCCTTGCAGAGTAGCACGAGCATCAGGAGCGTGCGACATCGCCTCGTACAATTACATGTTAACTGCGCCTGCGCTGTGTAGAGTTCACTCAGAGCTGTTTAGGTTCGGCAATTTTCGGAAGCTCCGTAGTCCTTCGTACTGCGCAAGCGCTGCGCAGTACAGGGGGGTCCTTATCCGGCGGGGGAACTTTTTTGGCAGGACACCGGAAGTACACTACTGCCATCTAGTGACGGTAGATGTAATTGGGGTAACTAAGCCAAAGTAATGGGAACTGAGTTACCATGAGGGGAAAAGTAATCAGTTAGATTACTAGTTACCCTCTAAAGTAACTGAGTTACGTAACTCAGTTTATTTTAACTCAGTTAATTACATCACTGCTAAGGATTCATGATGCTGTCCTTCCACCCCTGAGATTTACACAGCTCTGCCACAGAGCATAGCCCTAAATGGCAGGACAGGAGGCCTGATACTTTTCTGCTGCAGTAGAGTAACACTTAGCCCCCGTACACACGGTCGGAAATTCCGACCACAAAATCCGTCAGATTTTTTCCGACGGATTTGTTCCGACACTGGTGTTGCATACACACGGTCGGACAAAGTTGTCGGAAAATCCGATCATTCTGAACGTGGTGACGTTCGTTGCGTACGACGGAACTATGTAGAGGCTAGTAGCCAATAGCTTTGGTCTCGTAATTTGATCTGAGCATGCGTGGCACTTTGTCCGTCGGAATTCTCTACGCACGATCGGAAAAAGTCTGATCGGATTTTGTTGTCGGAAAATTTGAGAGCAGGATCTCAAATTTTTTCCGTCGGAAATTCCGATGGAAAAAGTCTGATGGAGCCCACACACACACATGGTCCGATCGGACATTTTCTGTTGGAATTTCGGACCGTGTGTACGGGGCATAACTGGTCTTGTCCCACCCCCAGCCTGAGGGAGTGTTAAAGGAGAAGCAGAAAAGTGAGGAGCTCATCTCTCTGTTACTCTGCTCTCTTTTCCTATCAGCATGCAAGCAGGGGTTAGTACCCCTTTCAGTAGGGTACCTCCTTTGGCTTTGGCTAGGGGTTGGTGTGTGGTGTCCCCGTATAACATGGTGTGGGAACAGTCCTAGGCAGGCCTTTTTTTCTCAGACAATAGGTGCAGAAAAGCCCCCTTTCCATGTCACTCCTTGTCTCCACCCCCTACCCACCTCCTGCACCATTCCTTGGTACCCAACACCCAGTACGGCTCCTTTTAGAGAATACAGAACCAAGTAACAATTGTGGTACTAAGTGATTTGTATGGAATTTGTTAATGGTAACAAGATAATTAACCATTACATACATTCAGTGCTGGAAGTGCTGGAGGTATCAGAAATGCATTCCCCCGTGTTCCCACTGAAGAAAAGGCTGGACATAGGCATGGGAGTGATGGGAACAGGCTACCCCTGTTATACACCATGTAAGTCTGAAGCCTGGGAAGTAGAGTACCCTTCGGGGTAGGCCATTGAGGCTGTGAGGGAGAACTAATAGATAGACATGTGCAATTCGTTTCGTTTTTTTCGTTTTTCGTTTTTTTTTCGTTATATCCGTTCGTTCGTTTTCGTACGAATGAACGAATCGTTCGAATTTTACGAATACGAATAACGAATCGTACGAATCCGATTAACGAATCATTCGAATCGAACGAATCCGAAAAACAACGAAAATCCGAAAAAAAGTAATTAGAAACAACGAATGTACTAATGAAGAAAATCCGAAAAACGAAAACGAACGAAAAAATTCGTACATTCGTAACTTTTTTTTTTTTTTTGAATTGGTAATTTTTCATGTCCCTTACAATGGTGCTGCTTAACGTGCAATAGATTCGTAACTTTTTTTTCCGATTCGTAATTTTCCGTGTCTCTTAAAATGTAATAATAGCATACACATTACATAAAATTATGAATTATGCTCCGATTACGAATCTACGAAAACAATGTTACGAAAGTACGAATAAATCAATCTTACGAAAGTATGAATGTAACTAAATCTACGAAAATACAAATGCGTCTGAATTTCGAATAAACGAAAATTAAACTAACGGAAAAACGAATCAACGAAAAAATAACTCTTACGAAAATACGAATCGTTACGAATATGAACACAAACGACTTACGAATGTACGAATCGTTACGAATCCGAACACCGACGACTTACGAATGTAGGAATCGTTACGAATACGAACAACGACGACTTACGACTGTATGAATCGTTACGAATCAACAGAAACAAAAAAAACGAAACGAAAATAAACAAATTTTTTCCGAAACGAAAAAAACGAAACGAAAATAAACAAATTTTTTTGTTGTGCACATGTCTACTAATGGAGGACCTACAAGGAGAAGCATGGGAGTGTGGGCCAGATCCTCTCTTAAAAGGCTGCTTGTGTGGGCATTCCTTTATTTTCAGAGGTGGGCCTCAGGCCTGGAGAATGTGAGTAGCCAAGATGGCGGAGTCTCATCCCGTAATTCATCTCTGGGCTTGGCGGGAGCTGGCAGCATATCAAGGACCTTTACAAGCTCGCTCCTTCAGCTGATTTGCTCCTGCTTCTCCTAAGGCTTGGTGATCAGTGGGGGTAGAAAAACGACATATCACCTGTCGTCTGTAGGAAGAGGAATATTGCCCCTTCATTGGGGTCAATGGGAGGAATAGTGCTCCATCAATGGTGTCAGTGGGAGGAATAGTGGCCTATATTGGTATCAGTGTGAGGAATAGTGCTCCATCAATGGGGACAGTGAAAGGAATAGTGGCCCATATTGGTATCAGTGTGAGGAATAGTGCTCCATCAATGGGGACAGTGGAAGGAATAGTGGCCCATATTGGTATCAGTGTGAGGAATAGTGCTCCATCATTGGTGTCAATGGGAGGAATAGTAGCTCATATTGGTATCAGTGGGAGGAATAGTAGAGACTGCGAGCCAGGCCTTCTGTCCAACATCAGTGGCTGACCTCAAACATTCCCATAGACACCCTCCTAAACCTTGTGGACGGCCTTCCCAGAAGAGTTGAAGCTGTTATAGCTGCAAAGGGTGGGCCAACTCAATATTGAACCCTACGGACTAAGACTGGGATGCCATTAAAGTCCATGTGTGTGTAAAGGCAGGCGTCCCAATTAGGGTTGCCACCTTCTCTTCAAGCCAAACCCGAACACTTTAGCTGTCTGGGACACCTTAGGGGGCCCCAAGAAGAGTAATAATGCAGCGCTTATGGTGTGCCGCATCAAACAGTGGGTGTGGTCAAATTTATTTTGCTGACCTCATCATCCTGCTCCCCAATGATGCCGAACCTGCCCCCAGACAGCCGCCCGCAGCTCCCTGATGGCAACAGATTTGTATGTGACTATCTCGGTTACTTGGAGAGCCACAGTCCGATCTTAATAATTTGCCTGAAACCCAGACACATGATTCAAAACCTGGACTGTCCGGGTGAATCCCGGAAAGGTGGCAACCATAGTCCCAATACTTTTGGTTACATAGTTACATAGTAGGTGAGGTTGAAAAAAGACACAAGTCCATCAAGTCCATCAAGTCCAACCTATGTGTGTGATTATATGTCAGTATTACATTGTATATCCCTGTATGTTGCGGTCATTCAGGTGCTTATCTAATAGTTTCTTGAAACTATCAATGCCCCCCGCTGAGACCACTGCCTGTGGAAGGGAATTCCACATCCTTGCCGCTCTTACAGCAAAGAACCCTCTACGTAGTTTAAGGTTAAACCTCTTTTCTTCTAATTTTAATGAGTGGTCATGAGTCTTGTTAAACTCCCTTCTGCGAAAAAGTTTTCTCCCTATTGTGGGGTCACCAGTACGGTATTTGTATATTGAAATCATATCCCCTCTCAAGCGTCTCTTCTCCAGAGAGAATAAGTTCAGTGCTCGCAACCTTTCCTCATAACTAATACCCTCCAGACCCTTTATTTGCTTTGTTACCCTTCTTTGTACTCGCTCCATTTCCAGTACATCCTTCCTGAGGACTGGTGCCCAGAACTGGACAGCATACTCCAGGTGCGGCCGGACCAGAGTCTTGTAGAGCGGGAGAATTATCATTTTATCTCTGGAGTTGATCCCCTTTTTAATGCCAATATTCTGTTTGCTTTGTTAGCAGCAGCTTGGCATTGCATGCCATTACTGAGCCTATCATCTACTAGGACCCCCAGGTCCTTTTCCATCCTAGATTCCCCCAGAGATTCTCTCCCCCCCCCCCCCCCCGGTGTATAAATTGCATTCATATTTTTGCCACCCAAATGCATTATTTTACATTTTTCTACATTGAACCTCATTTGCCATGTAGTTGCCCACCCCATTCATTTGTTCAGATCTTTTTGCAAGGTTTCCACATCCTGCGGAGAAGTTATTGCCCTGCTTAGCTTAGTATCGTCCACTGTGTTTTGGACGATTTGAAGGCGCGCAATCTGGTAATCCGGTAATCCTATGTAGAGGGAGTTTGCGTAGTCGAGACGCGAGTTGACGATGGTTCCTACTACTACCGCTTTTTCCTTTTCCGGGATGAATGGGATAAGTCTGCGCAGCATGCGGAGGAGATGATGGGAGATGATGGGATCCGCTGATTACCGATCCTATTTGTGCCTCCATGGTCATCTCTGAATCAAAGATTACTTCAAGGCTTTTCGCTTTGGTGCTTGGGAGGATGGACTGTCCAAGGATGGTTGGTGGTGTCCATGGGGGGTCTTCGTCTTTTTTCTTTGGTTTGCGTCGAGGAGCAGTAGTTCTGTTTTCGATCCATTTAGTTTGAGGGAGCTAGTGGTCATCCAGTCATCTATCAATGTGAGACATTTTCCTAGTTCCTGGTATTGGTCTTTTTGTTCAGTGATCAGGAAGTACAGTTGAGTGTCGTCCGCGGGAATCTCAAATGGATAACTAGTGGCACCTGGAACTCCGCCCTTCCTCTTCTCCCTCCCTCCTCTTTCTCACTTAGGGACACTCTGCTCCTACTTTCCTCTATGTATGAGTAGGGGACGTCATGCCCCGAACTGATGCAGCAGATAGGACTCTAAACAGACTAGGTACCCAAGCAGTGGCGGTGCGTGCATAGAGGGCGCAGGAGCGCCGCCCCCCCCCTCTCCTGCACCGCTCTATCACCAATAGATAGATTCATGCATTGCATGAATCTATCTATTGTCACCGCTGCCGCCCCTATTCAGGTGTCCGGCCCCTGATCGGGCGCCGGACATCTGAATTACAGTGGGGGGGGGGGGTGTTGCTGGAAGCGCCCCTATTAGAGCTGTAAGCTCTAATAGGGGACCTTATTAGAGCGGTGTGCTCTAATAGGCTTCCCTAAGTGTAAACAGCGGGCGCAATGCTTTGCGTTCGCTGCTTACACAGTATTGTGTTAGGGAAGCGAATACATCGCTTCCCTAACACAGACTCGCCTCTCAGCCAATCAGGTTGCCAGGTCTGTTACCTGTCCCCTGATTGGCTGAAGTCACAGGCGCTGTGATTGGACGCTAGGCGTCCAATCACCTAGCGTCCAATCACAGCAGAAGAAGACAGGAGGAGCGCGGGAGAAGACATCCGACGGAGACACCGCTCGTCGCCTGACGCCGTCACCAGCTGCACACCGGGACAAGGTAAGTGCAGAGGGCAGGCAGGGGGCACAGTGGCAGCACTTGAGGGGCACAGTGGCAGCACTTAAGGGGCACAGTGGCAGCACTTAAGGGGCACAGTGGCAGAACTTGGGGCACAGTGGCAGAACTTGGGGCACAGTGGCAGAACTTGGGGCACAATGGCAGAACTTGGGGCACAGTGGCAGAACTTGGGGCACAGTGGCAGAACTTGGGGCACAATGGCAGAACTTGGGGCACAGTGGCAGAACTTGGGGCACAGTGGCAGCACTTGGGGCACAATGGCAGAACTTGGGGCACAGTGGCAGCACTTGGGGGGCACAGTGGCAGCACTTGGGGCACAGTGGCAGCGTTTGATGGGCACAGTGGCAGCACTTGGGGCACAGTGGCAGCGTTTGATGGGCACAGTGGCAGCGTTTAATGGGCACAGTGGCAGCGGTTAATGGGCACAGTGGCAGCGTTTGATGCACAGTGAGGCTGTTTGTTTGCGCCCCCCCAAAAATTTTGAGCACCAGCCGCCACTGTACCCAAGATATTTCCTGCGACTGCGTTCCCAAACTAACTTATTGGATCGCCCCTCTGTGGAGCTTGATGAAGAGACTGACCAGGCTAGCTTGGGGGCCAGGCGGTCGCAGTTCTGGGGACGGGGGGGGCACGGGGCCTGGGGGAGGTTGGGCACCACCACAGTGTGATCCCAAGGGGGTGGTGGGCTTGACAACCCCCGTTTCCGGGGGCTGCCTCCGCTAATGTTCCCTACAGAACTACTCAGCAAGGGTTGCAGGTAACACAAGGTGGGACCCCGTGGGAAGGTCCCTTGAGGCTCTATATACAGGTATGCTTTACATGGAGGGAGTATATTACAATCAAATGAATATTCTCATTTTTCACAGGCGCACAATATTACACTTACAAAGAACAGAAAACGGCAGAGTAGCAGAATGGAAGGACATTAATAAGCAACCGCGTCTGCGGCTCCCCTTGCTCTTTCTGACCAATTAGCTGGATTAGAAAAGTGCAGCTGTCCTCTGTTGATAAAACATTGCACATCTCAGTGTTGGGAAAAAGAGTAAAGGTCATTTCACCCCTCTGAACTCCACACGGCACCCGGGAACCATGTTCTGGCATCAAGCCACGTTTAAATGAGCTACAATAACTTGCGTGGCACCTTCTCACTTATTAGAGACACCTGCACATGTTATGATCACTTAGCAGAATCCTCAGAGTTCCGCGGCGTAATACTAGAATAATGACTCATTAATGACTTACTGTGGGGGAAGAAGACGTTGATTTAAATGTAAGAAACAGCCGCAATGTTCTATTTACCAATACAACATGGTGTACTCGCCAAATGTCCTTTTATTGGCAGGACTACGGGTGTGTTTAAAAAAAATATAGAAATCTCTCAATCCAATGTACACTGTATTGTCAAAACTATTGGGACTCCTGCCTTTACACGAAAATGAACTTTAAGGGCATCCCAGTCTTATGCCGCGTACACACGATCGGAAATTCGGCCAGCAAAAGACAGATGAGAGCTTTTGGTCGGAAAATGTGACCGTGTGTAGGCTCCATCGGACTTTTGCTGGCCGAAATTCCAGCAAGCAAAAGATTGAGAGCAGGTTCTCAAATTTTCAGTCGGAAATTCCGATCGTCTGTAGCAATTCCGACGCGCAAAATTCCTACGCATGCTCGGAAACAATTCGACGCATGCTCGGAAGCACTGAACTTCATTTTCTTGGCTCGTCGTGGTGTTGTACATCACCGCGTTCTTGGCGGTCGAAAGTTCAGCAAACTTTTGTGTGACCGTGTGTATGCAAGCCAAGCTTGAGCGGAATTCCGTCGGAAAAACCATCCAAGATTTTTCTGACGGAAAATCCGGGGCATAAGTCCGTAGGGTTTAATGTTGAGTTGGCCCACCCCTTGCAGATATACCAGCTTCAACTCTTCTGGGAAGGCTGTCCACAAGGGTTAAGATTGCACAGTGGGTGGCACAGTGGTCTAGTGGGTAGCACTCTCGCCTAGCAGTAAAAAGGGTCGCTGTTTCAATTCCCAACCACGACACTACCTGCCTGGAGTTTGCATGTTCTCCCTGTGCCTGCGTGGGTTTCCTCCGGGTACTCAGGTTTCCTCCCACACTCCAAAGACATGCTGGTAGGTTAATTGGCTTCTGTCCAAAATTGGTCCTAGTATATGAATGGGGACCTTGCATTGTGGGCTCCTTGAGGGTAGGGACCAATGTGAGTGTACAATTAGTTAGTTCACCTTTTCATTTTTTTCTGAAAAGTTAGACCCCTTTAGCACCAAGGGCGTTTTGCAGGCGCTATAGCGTTAGAAATAGCGCCTGCAATCCGCCCTAAAACAGATGCACCATTGTCTCCAATTGTCTCCAGATGCACCATTGTCTCCAGTGTGAAAGCCGGAGGGCTTTCACACTGGAGCGGTGCGCTGGCAGGACGTCAAGAAAATTCCTGCCAGCAGCTTCTTTGGAGCGGTGAAGGAGCGGTGTGTTTGCTGCTCCTCCACCGCTGCTCCCCATTGAAATCAATGGGGCAGCGCTGTAATACCGCCGGCAAAACGATGCTATTGCGGCATATTGCCGGGGGGTTTTAACCCTTTCTCAGGCGCTAGCGGGGGGTTAAAAAATGCCGCAGTCGCTATGGGCGGCGTGTTGTGAAAGGGGTCTAAAACTAAACCTTTAAAATATACCTATAAACCCAGTCAATGAACTTTTTCCAATATTTTTGAATCTGTGTTTTTTTTTTTTATTCCCTCTCCTGTGGGACCTTGTTTAGGCATTTCCTGTTAGAAGGTTACAACGCTGTGTTCTTATCTTAATGGTTGAATTTACCAAGTTGATCAATCTATCGGCTTGGGTACAACTAGCTTGGTGGATTTACTTGCAATTAGGCTCGATTCACACTGGTAGGGGTCATGCAGCCGGCGTTTGCTCGGGCATGGCAGCCCATTCATGTGAATGGGCTGCTGTGCCACGTGAAATGCACAAATAAGCTGCAAGCACCTTTGGAAAAATAGGGTCCGCGTGCCTTGCAAGAGCAGTGAGATTTGGCTGCGGGTGGTTGTGGGAGCGGGAATCGATGCGACCCACCCGCAACTGGAACGTATGGCTCATGTAAACTGAGCCTTACCGCTAGTCGCTGCTATAGCCGCTAGCAATAATCACAAAATAATATAAATGTGGCACTACCTCCAAACACCTTGGAGGTAGCGCCGCATTTGAATGAATGAATAACTTGTATAGCGATACATATGCAAACTAAATCGCCTCAGGGCACTTTTGCCGCCAGTGTCCGTCTGGGTCTTCAGAAGAGATGGGTCTTGAGCGATGTCCGCGGGTAGAGCATTCCATAGCCGTGGTCCTTGGACTGCGAACCTTCGTTCACCTTTTAATTTATAACGGTCTTGGGGATGTGGAGGAAGTTCTGGTTAGTTGACCGGAGAGTGCGGCCTGGGGGGTGTACTGCTTTATTTTGTCGCAGAGGTATTGCGGGGCTTTTCCTTGTGTAGATTTGTTAGTGAGGCAGAGGGTCTTGAATGTAACTCGATCCTTCACGGCTAGCCAATGGAGGGTCCTCAGGGACGGGGTGGTTGATTCCCATGTTTTTTTTCCAGTTACCAGTCTGGCTGCTGTGTTCCGGACGGTTTGTAGACGTGAAATTTGGTATTTTGGAGGTCCCAGGTAGAGGGAATTTGCGTAGTTGAGTCGGGAATTGATGATTGTTCCAACTACTGCTGCTGTATCTCCTTCCGGGATGAATCTACGCAGTAGGCGGAGAAGGTGGTGGGATCCGCTGACTACTGATCCTATTTGTGCATCCATCGTCATGTTTGAGTCAAAGATGACTCCGAGGCTTTTGGCTTTAGTGATGGGGGTGATGGGTTGTCCGAGGATGGTGAGTGGTGTGGACATCATGCCAGGGTTTTTTTTTCGGTTTGCGTGGAGGAAGAGGAGTTCTGTTTTGGATCTGTTGAGTTTAAGGGAGCTCCCCGTCATCCAATCGTCGTCAATGAGAGACAGTTTTCCAGTGCCTGGTATTGGTCTTTTTTGTTGGTGATACGTAGGTGGAGTTGGATGTCATCTGCGTAGGAGTGATAAAGTACCGTATTTATTGGCGTATAACACGTGCCGGCGTATAACACGCACCCCAAGTTTAGGAGGTAATTTTCGGAGGGAAGTTTAACCCCTTCAATACCCGCCCATAGTCATATGACACCCACAAGGTGGATCTACCATCCTGGGTGGGCGTCATATGACGTCCTCCCATTCCCGGCCGCCTGGGGGGCGCGCGGCGTCGCTCGGGACCTGGTGCGGGTGCCCGGCGGCCTCGATGTCCGCCGGGCACCTGCGATTGCCCGTTAAAACAACGGGACCGTGCGGGACCGTGGAGCTGTGTGTGTAAACACACAGCTCCACGTCCTGTCAGCGAGCAGGAGACCGATCATGTGATCCCAGCGCGGAGGAACACATGATCGGTCTCCTCCCCTTGAGTCCCCTCCCCCCGCAGTTAGAATCACACATTTAGGGAAAACATTAACCCCTCCCCGCCCCCTAGTGTTAACCCCTTCCCTGCCAGTCACATTTACACAGTAATCAATGCAATTTTATAGCAACGATCGCTGTGTAAATGTGAATGTCGCAGTCACGAAAAAAAAATCGCAGATCGCCGCCATTACTAGTAAAAAAAAAAAAAAAAGGCAATAAATCTATCCCCTATTTTGTAGACGCTATAACTTTTGCGCAAACCGATTAATATACGCTTATTGTGATTTTTTTTACCAAAAATATGTAGAAGAATACGTATCGGCCTAAACTGAGGAAAAATTTATTTTTTTTTTTTTTAAAATGGGATATTTATTATAGCAAAAAGTAAAAAATATTGTGCTTTTTTTCAAAATTGTCGCTCTTCTTTTGTTTATAGCGCAAAAAATAAAAACCGCAGGGGCGATCAAATACCACCAAAAGAAAGCTCTATTTGTGGGAAAAAAAGGACGTCAATTTTGTTTGGGTGTAACGTCGCACGACCGCGCAATTGTCAGTTAAAGCGACGCAGTGCCGAATCGCAAAAAGTGCTCTGGTAAGGAAGGGTGAAAAATGGCCCGGTGCTGAAGCGGTTAAGGAAAAAAAACTTACATTTTAAATCCCCATCAATGCAGCCTTCCCCAGTGTCCATCTGCAGCCTTCCCCAGTGTCCATCTGCAGCCTTCCCCAAAATTGCAGCATGTTTGGGTTTTAAATTTAGCGCCGCAGCCGAGATATTCGGCTCCTCTCGCCACCGACATAGACCGAGCCGAGCTGAGTGTACTGTGTACTCGGCTACTCGGCTCCGCTCGCAGACACGTCCCTGTCCTGCCCCTTGTCCCAGCTTCTATGATGGACACAACACCGGTCCAATGGCTGGACGTAAAGGCTAGGAGGCAGGACTGGGCGTGACTTGTGAGTGGAGCCGAGTACACAGTACACTCGGCTCGGTCAATGTCGGCGGCCCTCACAGAGGGCGGAGATCGACACACACCCACGGTTTCCCCCTGATTTTAAGGGGAAAAAAGTGCGTGTTATACGCCGATAAATGCGGTAGATCCTGGTTGCTGATGATTTTGAGGAGTGGGCGGAGATAGATGTTAAAGAGCACGGGCAACAGGGGTGATCCTTGAGGGACTCCGCATGTCATTTTTTCGTGCTTCCAAAGTGAACGTTCCTAGTTTCACTTTCTGAGATCGGTTCTCTAGGAAGGATGCGAACCAGGGTAAGTCTGAGTCTGCAAACTCCAGCTACTTATATTATATGGGGACACATTTGAATGTTGGCTGCTGCCCATATCTTTTCATTATCTTTCTTGTGAGTAACTGTGGCTAGCAATAATCACTGTCTTCTCCTGGTGGGGACGGTTTTCCGCGCAGCACCCCCTCCTCCCATGGGTGTCCGCAGAAGTTTTTTCAAGGGGGGGGGCATAATTTTAGGGTCACCCATGCACCGCCCCTTTTCGACAATGTCATTATCACATTATTATGGTCAGAGTCTACAGACGTATTACAGTCCCTAGGATAAGTAATGGGTAATGGCCAACAGGCTCTCTTACCAGACCCAGCGAAACTACAGCAGTGATCACTCCGGCTGGATGATCGTTCACTCTGGGTTCCCCGGTGGCGACACTGGTCAGTAGTGTAGCATGTCTGTACCCTGGTAGTGGCTCAGTCTTTCTCTCTCTGGTGGTGCTGGCCAGTATGGCTCTCTCTCTGGTGGTGCTGGACAGCATGACTCTCTTTTGTGGCCCTGGCAGGCTCTCTCTGTGGCTTCCGCCAATCACACTCCTCGTCCTGTAGCACTCTCTCCCTTAGCTTTTTTCCAGGCGGCAGTCTCTCAATCTCTCCCTTGATCGAGCTGTAGCCTCCTCCCTGTGGAAAATGGAGCCGCCAATCTTTTGGGACTACCTGTCCCATGAAGCTTGCCTCTCCTAGTCGCCTTTGATTGGCCCTCAGTTATGGCCAATAGGGAAGGAACGGAGCAGGGCAGGAAGCTGGGTGGGGAACCTGGTGAGAGCCACCGTCTCTTCTCCCTGACAGAAGAATGGGTGGGGCGAGGGGGGGGGGGGAAACCTCTGATAGCCCGCAGCTCGCCATTCTTCCGTCACAGCACCGCCAAGTTCTCTGCTGGACTGAGCAGGGAAAAGAGCCCAAAGTCACACTACACTTGACAGCACCTTAATGGTGTCACCCCACTGGTGGGTGGCACCCGGGTGCGGCACCTCGACATAGACACAACTGTGCTGAATTTAAGATCCGATCCCTGATTCCAGGGGGGGGGGAACTTGACCCCCCTTACCCCTACCTGCGGACGCCCATGCCTCCTCCAGGATCAGGCAATTGCTCGGCAGGAGGGATTCCCTGTGTCTGTGTTGATGGAGAGATTGTAAAGGAAGAAAGAAATTTGCAAAGAAAGAAAGAAATCCGTACAGTCTATTGCCAGCCTAAGAACAAATAGGTGATCCTTTATGATACACAGGGCTTTAGCCAATTTAATGTAATTTAGTTTAGTAGGGTTTATATCTACTTTAGGGCAAATGCAAATTTTTTTTTTTTGGGGGGGGGGGGGGGGGGGGGGGGGGTTTACAGACCAGTACCATTTGTGCCCAATATCTGATCTCAGCAGCTATTTATTTATTTTTTGTTCATCTGAAGTAGCACATATGCTACCGGTGTGCATAATTGTGTTTGAAATCATAAAAAGCAAATTATATTACACACTGACACAGATTTAGCACCGGGGAGATGTGAATATTGCTTCTATGTGGATCTCCGTATCCTTGTTCTTTTCTGTTTGTGTGTGAGTGTAAACTGTTAGATGTCAGATAGTCGGGATGTATCTCCGTCTCAGATCTGCATCATACATAAACAGCCTGATTAAAACATTTTTAGCCGCGTTTCACAGATGCTTAGAGGCAGAATAGAAAGTCTTTGATGGTGTACTTCAGAGAATGCGCCTTCCTGGGTTTAGCGTGTACCATTGTGTGGCGCCACGTCTCTGCCCCAATTTTATCTGGGGCTGCACACTCGCTAACAAGAGGGCTCCATAAATTACATTTTAACCTACAATCTATTTACAACATGCTGTATAGTAAAGGCAGAGAACCAAAAGTCAAAATCTAATGAAATTTCAAAAGAAGAAACAAAAAAAAAAAAGACCAACCTACTGTATATAGGAAGAATTAGAAATAATAGACTTTAAATGGTTAAAGTGGAAAAAAAAGCCTTATGCGGCGTACACACGGTCGGAATTTCCGATGGAAACAGTCCGATTGAAGCTTGTCATCGGAATTTCCGACCGTGTGTATGCCCATCCGTCTTTTTCTGCCGGAATTTCCGACAGACTTTGGATTGAGAACCTGTTCTTAATTTTTCAGACGGAAAACCTTTCTATCGAATTTTCCGATCGTGTGTAGCAATTCCGACACGCAAAATTCCGACGCATGCTCGGAAACAATTTGACGCATGCTCAGAAGCATTAAACTTCCCTTTTATAGTGCAGTCGAACGTTTTTTAAGGCGTGGTGTTATTGACCGTCGGAATTTGGTGTGACCGTGTGTAGGCAAGACAGTTTGAGCGAAATTCCGTCGGAATTCCGACGGGAAAACCATCAGAGCTTTTTCGAATTCCGACCGTGTGTACGCGGCATTAGATATCTGTCATCACAATAAGTTTTTTTTGTACCGGTGACAATGGTCGCCTAGACAAATAAGGAGGGTTCATTTCCCTATCAGGGACAAAGGCAGCAATAAAAAATTGACAAAGGTTCTAAACCTTCCCAATTCTAAACCACGAAAAGAAGAGTTCCGGCTATCGATACACTAAAGTTGAAGAAAACCCTAACTATATATACTGTAGGTGAAAAAACGGGAATATATATAACTATATATACTAAAAATGTGGGGGTCAGTCAGCGCAAAATAATAACCTTAAAAAAATCTAAAAGAAATAGCCGCTGAACACTAAAGGTAAATATAACAAAAACCTCAAAAGGAATACTCAATACATGACAGTGCAGCGCTAATAATTAACCCTCTAAGAATGCAAAGTCCTTTAACCACTTCAGCCCCGGACCAATTTGCAGCCAAAGGACCAGGCCCCTTTTTTGCGATTCGGCACTGCGTCGCTTTAACTGACAATTGCGCGGTCGTGCGGCATGGCTCCCAAACAAAATTGGCGTCCTTTTTTTCCCACAAATAGAGCTTTCTTTTGGTGGTATTTGATCGCCTCTGCGGTTTTTATTTTCTGCGCTATAAACAAAAATAGAGCGACAATTTTGAAAAAAATGCAATATTTTTTACTTTTTGCTATAATAAATATCCCCAAAAATCATATAAAAAACATTTTTTTTCCTCAGTTTAGTCCGATACGTATTCTTCTACATATTTTTGGTAAAAAAAATCGCAATTAGCGATTATTGATTGGTTTGCGCAAAAGTTATAGCGTTTACAAAATAGGGGATAGTTTTATAGCATTTTTATTAATATATTTTTTTTTTTACTAGTAATGGCGGCGATCAGCGATTTTTATTGTGACTGCGACATTATGGCGGACACATCGGACATTTTTGACACATTTTTTGGGACCATTGTCATTTATACAACAATCAATGCTATTTAAATGCACTGATTCCTGTATAAATGACACTGGCAGTGAAAGAGTTAACCACTAGGGGGCGGGGAGGGGTTATGGTCTGCGACGTGTGTGTTTTTTTTACATTAGGGGGCTTGGCTGACGTCTGACGCCACTGATCGGCTTTCCCGATGACAGGGAACAGCCGATCAGTGACAGGCAGTGTAGGAAGCGCGGGGAGAGGTTTGTTTACATATACCTCTCCCTGTTCTTCAGCTCTGTGACCCGATCGCGGGACACCAGCGGCGATCGGGTCCGCTGGTGCCGCAGTCGTGGTCACGGAGCTCCCGACCGGCCGCCGGGGGCGCGCGCGACCCCGCGGCTAGGCAATTAAAGGGGACGTACCTGTACGTGCTTTTGCCTAGCCGTGCCATTCTGCCGACGTATATGTGCAGGAGGGGGTCGGGAAGCGGTTAACAAGTAGAAAGCGTAAAAAGCTGAGATAAAGAAAATGAATATAGAGACAGTTGATAGTGACGTTCTCCTCTATGGTGGTTAAAAATGCATGCAGATATCCTTATGGTGCAGGCTACATCCGTGATTCCACCACCAGCTAGCCAAACAGCTCACCTCAGAGATTCTTTAAACAGCTCACCTCAGAGATTCTTTAAACAGCTCACCTCAGAGATTCTTTAAACAGCTCACCTCAGAGATTCTTTATCTCAGCTTTAACTATATATACTGTATATTCTTAAAAATGTTCCCTTCCCCTCCTTCTATTTATCCTGCCTAACTTATCAATTTTCAATATGCTCTGGTCTGGTTGTGTGATCCTACAGCTCCGTGTGAGACGGCACTCGAGAACTCCAGGAGCTGTGACATTCCCAATAGGCTCTTATAGCCTAGCCATTAGAAGTGCCGAATTACCAAATAGTCAGATGAGGCGGGGCTTTGTTAAAATAGAACGGCCGCCGAAAAAGACTGCATAACACAGTGGGAGACACCCGCTGTTTTAGTAATCAATGGTACGGCTGCAGATGGGCACAATGAGGCTGCAAATGGGCACAGTGAGGCTGCAAATGGGCACAGTGAGGCTGCAATTGGGCAGAGTAAGGCTGCAATTGGGCACAGTGAGGCTGCAGATGGGCACAGCGAGGCTGCAGATGGGCACAGTGAGGCTGCAAATGGGCACAGTGAGGCTGCAATTGGGCAGAGTAAGGCTGCAATTGGGCACAGTGAGGCTGCAGATGGGCAGAGTGAGGCTGCAGATGGGCAGAGTGAGGCTGCAAATGGGCACAATGAGGCTGCAAATGGGCAGAGTGAGGCTGCAAATGGGCACAATGAGGCTGCAATTGGGCACAATGAGGCTGCAAATGGGCTGATCGCCACCATTACTAGTAAAAAAAAATACTAATAAAAATGCTATAAAACTATCCTCTATTTTGTAAACGCTATAACTTTGGCGCAAACCAATCAATAATCACTTATTGCGATATTTTTTTTACCAAAAATAAGAATACATATCGGCCTAAACTGAGGAAAAAACATTTTTTTTATATATTTTTTAGGGGATATTTATTATAGCAAAAAGTAAAAAAGAATGTTTTTTTTTCAAAATTTACGCTTTTTTTTTGTTTATAGCGCA
This sequence comes from Lithobates sylvaticus, assembly GCA_028564925.1. Classification (NCBI taxonomy): domain Eukaryota; kingdom Metazoa; phylum Chordata; class Amphibia; order Anura; family Ranidae; genus Lithobates; species Lithobates sylvaticus. The sequence continues at coordinate 48,535,442 of CM053038.1, read as the reverse complement.
AAAAATTAAAACCGCAGAGGTGATCAAATACCACCAAAGAAAGCTCTATTTGTGGGAAAAAAAGGACGTCAATTTTGTTTGGGAGACACGCCGCACGACCGCGCAATTGTCAGTTAAAGCGAGGCAGTGCCGAAACGCAAAAAGTGCTCTGGTCAGGAAGGGGGTAAATCCTTCCGGGGGCTGAAGCGGTTAATAAACTCTGTGTAGGTTACTCTGGGGGTGTTTAGACCCCTTTCACACTGCCAGCGTTTTTCAGGCGCTACAGCGCTAAAAATAGCGCCTGTATAGCGCCTGAAAAAAAGCTGCTCCATGCACCCCAGTGTGAAAGCTGGAGGGCTTTCACACTGGAGCGGTGCGCTGGCAGGGTGTCACAAAAAGTCCTGCCAGCAGCTTCGTTGGAGCGGTGAAGGAGCGGTGAACTCACCGCTCCTCCACCGCTGCTCCCCATTGAAATCAATGTGGCAGCGCTGCGATACCGCTGGCAAAACGCCACTTCGGCTGCCTTTTGTGGGCGGATTTAACCTCTTTTCGGTCGCTAGTGGGGGGGTTAAAACCACCCTGTTAGCGGCCGCATAACGCCGCTAAAACGATGGTAAAACGACGCTAAAATAGCCACGGCCCGGTGTGAAAGCCGCCTTATGCTGCGTACACACGGTCAGAATTATCGTCGGAAAAAGCTCTGACGGTTTTCCCGTCGGAATTCCGACGGAATTTCACTCAAACTGTCTTGCCTACACACGGTCACACCAAATTCCGATGGTCAATAACACTGCGGCATACAACACGTTCGACGGCACTATAAAAGGGAAGTTTAATGCTTCTGAGCATGCGTCGAATTGTTTCAGAGCATTGCGTCAGAATTGCATACACACGATCGGAAAATCCGATAGAAACGTTTTCCGTCGGAAAAATTAAGAACAGGTTCTCAATCCAAAGTCCGTCGGAAATTCCGACAGAAAAAGACCGATGGGCGTACACGCGGTCGGAAAATCCGATGAAAAGCTCCCATCGGACTGTTTCCATCGGAAATTCCGACCGTGTGTACGCCGCATTAGTGTTATTACATATTATGCAAACTTCGGTCAGCGCTTCCGAGAACCAGAATACTCACCTAAAATGGGCAAGGGTACACGATACAATGCTGCAGCTTGAAGATATTCGCGTGCCACCCTAGAAATGAATGAAATTAGAACTTGAATCGCGCATTACTGCGGCACAATTCCCAAACATAATCGGCTTCCTTAGTGCTCTTAGTAAAGCAAATGCCTAAAAACATTTTTCATCCCATCTTATTAAAAAAAAAAATAAAGAATCAGTGGACACCTCCCTAAAAGGAAGCAGCTCGCGATACACTCAATGCACCTTAAGCGCCGGTAGAGACGCCATAAATGGGGCTGTCTGATCCAATTCAAGCCTTTCATCTTTCATTCTTTCTTTTTACAGCACATCATTTTTATCTTTGTGCATTACGACTGCCTTTTATTCACTGCTCTCTGATGTAGAGTCATTAGTGCATTTGAAATAAATGTCAACAGCGCTGACTTATCACCCCTTACATGAGCGCCGTACACAACAGTTAAATATTGATTGCAGGGAGCCCTGAACACTTTTGTTAGCGGATTAAAGGGGCACTATCAGCCCAACTTGGAAAGAGATACATAATTACATATTTATACAGCGATATAGCGATCGGCTTTCTTTATCTGTATATCCACTTTACAAAGGAAACTATAATGTGTTTTAAGTGGGTACACATTTTCAGCCATTATCTATTTTCCCTGAAAGCCATTTTTTTTATGGAGAAGTTTATATCCTCCCTATCTCTTTCTTAGGGCTTGTTTACAATTTCAGTTGCGGGGGGGGCAATAAAATTATACGGCCGAGCTGCATTTTTAACCCCACCCTTAACCCCTCCCCCTTAACCACTTCAGCCCCGGACCAATTTGCAGCCAAAGGACCAGGCCCCTTTTTGCGATTCGGCACTGCGTCGCTTTAACTGACGATTGCGCGGTCGTGCGACGTGGCTTCCAAACAAAATCAATGTCCTTTTTTTCCCCACAAATAGAGCTTTCTTTTGGTGGTATTTGATCGCCCCTGCGGTTTTTATTTTTTGTGCTATAAACAAAAAAGAGCGACAATTTAAAAAAAACAAAACCTTCTATTTTACTTTTTGCTATAATAAATATCCCCCAAAAATATATAAAAAAAATGTTTTTCCTCAGTTTAGGCAGATATGTATTCTTCTACATATTTTTGGTAAAAAAAATTGCAATTAGCGATTATTGATTGGTTTGCACAGAAGTTATAGCGTTTACAAAATAGGGGATAGTTTTATAGCATTTTTATTAATAATTTTTTTTTGTTACTAGTAATGGCGGCGATCAGCGATTTTTATTGTGACTGCGACATTATGGCGGACACATCGGACATTTTTCACACATTTTTGGGACCATTGTCATTTATACAGCAATCAATGCTATTTAAATGCGCTGATTCCTGTGTAAATGACACTGGCAGTGAAGGGGTTAACCACTAGGTGGCAGTGTAGGGGTTACATGTTCCTAGAGGCGTGTTTCTAACTGTGTGGGGGCGTGGCTGTCAGCTAGTGAATGCTGATCTCTGCTCCAATCACAGAGAGCAGAGATCGGCGTCACTAGTTGCTAGGCAGAACGGGGGGATGCTGTTTATTTCCGCATCTCCCCGTTCAGCCTTCCCGTGCCTTCACGGGGGTCCCGATGGCACGGCGGCATCTTAAAGGGGACGTACCTGTACGCCCTTATGCCTGTCCGTGCCATTCTGTCGACGTACATCGGCAGAATGTACCGGCAATCGGTTAAAGCGTTATGTGACAGAACCCACTGTCACTGTGTGTTTTGGAAGGGGCTGGGCGTTGGCCTCCTACCCACAGACTATGGCCCAGAATGGACTTGGGAGAGACTTGGGGACAAAGTGCCATTGAGATAATGCGATGTAATGCTGCATCCCTTCTCCCCCCCCCCTCTTGTTGCTGTGTTAATTGTGTTGGGTCATGGCATGTAGACGAAAGGTCTGGACTGGAGACATCTCCCAGCAGGGGATCTGTTAGGAGGGGCTGCCTGCTTATCATAATCCCTTTATGTGTTTCAACTGTAGTTGTTTGGATATACAAGTGTTGAGTTTCCATTGGTTCTTCCTTGTCCCCTACCCCCTCTATGACAAGGCTAAGGGGGGTGTCCCCAACTGTGTTTAAAAGTGTATGTTTGAAACTTAATAAACAGTTTTATGCTCTGGATGTTTAACCCTCAACACCTGTGTGGCTTGTCTCGTGATTGAGGGGTTAAGGGCTGGTTATGGCGAATCTGCAGGCTGCGGGTGCATTTGGAGGACAGGAGACACAGGTCTGGCGGAGATTCTCAGAAGAGACACTGAAGATCCGTCACAGTGGTGGGAGCAGTGGGAAGTCTCCTGCAGTCCAGGACATCCAAATCACCACCGGGATTCAAGATCCGGGCAGCCATCAAGGAGCGATACGGGTCCAGCCAGCATGAGAGCGGAGTTCGGGAGGAGGCTGCAAGGCATGCGGAAGCAACATCGGGGACCAGCGACAGAGCACACCATGCTCGGCTGGGAGGATGTGATCCGCCGGCAACTCTGGCAAAAGATGCTAAGCCACGAGCGGCACCATCAGGGGAAGATCCTTCCCTCCTCTACAGAGATGTACTGGACGCAGTACCGTGCACGAGAGGTGTTTATGAGGGAACAACCGCGAGATGATTGGAAGACGGAGCTCGGAAGATTGGTCCGGGAGGAGATGAGGCTGGACGCCAGCTACAGAGCCCTCCGGTGGTTTGCGGCTCAACTGTGGCCAGGTACAGCAAATGGCAGCCCGACAGAAGGCGTTGGCTACGGCAGCGTGGGGCTGCTCCATAAAAAAATGTACGGAGACCCAGACTTTGGGAGCATCGAGGAGTGGCGGCTTGAAGACATCCTGGACTTCCGAGATGAGGTGCTGGACCTCCCAGAAGAGGCATGTGACCTGGGGGAATTGGAGTTCCTGGTTGAGCAGGAATGGGAGCTCGAGATTGCCTACAAGCGGCTGTTTGACGGTGATCAGCAGCCCGGCATGGCTCCCGTTGCCTGGGACTGTCCGGGAGAAAAAGCGGACAGTCGCAAAGATGCAGAGCAAATGGGGCCAGGGGTACCCCTACGTTTTCCCGTTCTAACCACAATGGAAGAAGCGGCGATGATACAGAGGGCACTGCGAGTGCTTGAATGCCGGAAGGCATCGGAGGATCCCCAGGCAGCGAGACAAGCTAATAGCATAAAAGTCTCAGAAGGGGGAGTTGAGACGGGCACTGGAAGGCTGGTAGATGGGGATCAGCAGCAAGTCCAGAGTATCGCATCCGGTGTCCCAGCAGAAGCGCTGGCTACAGGGCAGAGTGCCGCTGGCCTCTGCCGACTCTCACAGTTAGATCCAGGGAGTCTGGGACATGACCTCAGTAAGCTGTTTCCCCAGCAGAAGATATCCCCACCGGGAGTGGAGAAAGCCATTCTCCCTCCCCAGCAATTAGACACTACCCCAGTGTTTATATCCCCAGCAGAAGCGCTGGCGACAAAGCAGAGCGCCGGTGGCCTCTGCCCACCCTCAGAATTGGATCCGGAGAGTCCGAGAGATGATCTTCGGGAGCTGTTTCCCCAGCAGTGGAAATCCCCACCGGGAGTGGAGAAAGCCATTCTACTTCCTCAGAACTTGGACACTACCCCAGTGTTTATATCCCCAGCAGAAGCGCTGGTGACGGAGCAGAGTGCCGGTGGCCTCTGCCCACCCTCAGAATTGGATCCGGAGAGTCCGAGAGATGATCTTCGGGAGCTGTTTCCCCAGCAGCGGAAATCCCCACCGGGAGTGGAGAAAGCCATTCTACTTCCCCAGCACTTGGACACTACCCCAGTGTTTATCCCCCCAGCAGAAGCGCTGGCTATGGGGCAGAGTGCCGCTGGCCCCTGCCCAGCCCTCAGTATGTTTTTGGAGGGTTTGGGAGATGGCCCCTGTCAAAAGTTGCCCCAGCAGCTGGTCACAGAACTGGGAGGGGAAAAAACCCTTCCCCCTCTTCAGCGGCTGAATATCTTTGCATATGTCCCCCCAGCAGAAGCGCTGGCTACGGGGCAGAGCGCTGTTGGTCTCTGCCCAGCATCAGAAAAAGAGATGGAGAGTCTGGGAGATAGTCCCTGCAAGATACCTCCCCAGCGGCTGGTAACTACACCAGGAGAAGAGCAAGTTCCTTTTCTTCCTCAAAGGCTTAGCACTACCAGCCTATGCTCCCTACCAGCTGAAGCGCTGGCATCGGGGCAGAGGATTATTCAGCTCCCCCCTAATACATGCAACCAGGCCCCGGATCACGGGAGTGCGGACAGGCAGTCCTGCTCTAAAGCGGCTGTTTTTATTCACGGGAGACCGTATGTGCGGTTTTGCTCCCCAGCGCCAGAGTCGTACTGATTCTTTTTCTGTTTGCCTGGGGTGGGAATTTGTGACTAACGCAGGTCCAGACCAGTTGAGGGTCAAGGACCTGGTTAGTCTGTTTTTAAAAGGGGAGAAATGTGACAGAACCCACTGTCACTGTGTGTTTTGGAAGGGGCTGGGCGTTGGCCTCCTACCCACAGACTATGGCCCAGAATGGACTTGGGAGAGACTTGGGGACAAAGTGCCATTGAGATAATGCGATGTAATGCTGCATCCCTTCTCCCCCCCCTCTTGTTGCTGTGTTAATTGTGTTGGGTCATGGCATGTAGACGAAAGGTCTGGACTGGAGACATCTCCCAGCAGGGGATCTGTTAGGAGGGGCTGCCTGCTTATCATAATCCCTTTATGTGTTTCAACTGTAGTTGTTTGGATATACAAGTGTTGAGTTTCCATTGGTTCTTCCTTGTCCCCTACCCCCTCTATGACAAGGCTAAGGGGGGTGTCGCCAACTGTGTTTAAAAGTGTATGTTTGAAACTTAATAAACAGTTTTATGCTCTGGATGTTTAACCCTCAACACCTGTGTGGCTTGTCTCGTGATTGAGGGGTTAAGGGCTGGTTATGGCGAATCTGCAGGCTGCGGGTGCATTTGGAGGACAGGAGACACAGGTCTGGCGGAGATTCTCAGAAGAGACACTGAAGATCCGTCACACGTTACTAAACTCACAACAGTAAAATCTGCATAAGCATTCTTGTTATACTCACTGTGGAACCTAAGGAGTTAATCCTCTGCATTGTGTAAAAAGGCTGGTGGATCCTGTCTTCTCTGATCCTCCCCTTCTTCCACTGTCCCCTAATAATTTCCTGATAACACAGAGTCTATGGAGTCAGGCTGCACATGCTCAGTTTGGTGTGTATTGCTAGAGAGTTTTTTTTTTTTTTTTTTACTTGGGAGAGTGCATGTGATCAGCACAGGGCCAATCAGCCAATCCCAATCCCAATGGGTTGGGCGGGGGTTAGGGTGTGGAGTTGTTTTTCAGGGGTTGAGAAAACATTTAGGAAGAGTGGTCCAAATCATTTGGTGGAGGGGGGATTATGGTGTGGGGGGGATGGGGATCGTACGAATGAACAAATGATTCGCTAAAAATTTTAATGAATAACGAATTATCGAATCGAACGAATATGAAAAACAACGAAAATCCGAAATAACCAAATTAGAAACAATGAAACTACGAAAGAAGAAAATCCGAAAAACGAAAACAGGAACAACGAAAATCAAAATGAACGAAAAAATTTGTACATTCGTAACTTTTTTTTGTTGAATTGGTAATTTTCCGCGTCCCTTACAATGGCGCTGCTTAACGTGGTTCGAATGGATTGAACGAAAAAATTCGTACATTCGTAACTTTTTTTTCGATTCGTAATTTTCCGTGTCTCTTACAATGTAATAATAGCATACACATTACATAAAATTATGAATTATGCTCCGATTACGAATCTACGAAAACAATGTTACGAAAGTACGAATAAATCAATCTTACGAAAGTACGAATGTAACTAAATCTACGAAAATACGAATGCGTCCGAATTTCGAATAAACGAAAATTAAAGTAACGGAAAAACGAATCAACGAAAAAATAACTCTTACGAAAATACGAATCGTTACGAATACGAACACCGACGACTTACGAAATTACGAATCGTTACGAATCAACGGAAACGAACAGAAACGAAACAAAACTAAACAAATTTTTCTATTGTTCACATGTTTATTTGGGGGATATTTGTACTGTTCTGACATTTTCGGGCCTCAAGAAATGAGATTGATCGTCAGTACATCAGGATTGATCAATTTACAGATGTATCCCATAGTTTTCTAATATCAAGCCGTGCTGTAAACTGAACGAGTGGCACTATACTACTGTGACCTTATAAAAATAAAACTGTGAAAAATGGCTGATCAAATAGTGAATGATTCATAGTCCATTTAGATCTTTGATATTTGATATCCTTGGTGTAATTATCGCTCACAACACCCAAGAGTAGTGATAAAAGAAAAGGATCTGTCTTCCACCTCCACACAGACTGCAGCTTACCAGCTCCAATGGATCTCTTAATTATAGGAGATCGTATGCGCCTGTGGCTTGATACCCATCCCGGGCCTTTAGTTGTTCACAATCGTGGTCCCAGCGCCTTTGCAGGAGTATGTGGCCCACTCAGGAGGTTATTGGCAGAAAAAATGATATAAGAGCTTCCATAGCGTAAAAAACGTACGGTATTTATTAAATAAAAGAGATAAAAGGTATTGCACTTATATTTATAAATAAAATCATATGCAGAGTAAATGCCTCAAGGCAGAGTAAAGGATTAGGCCGGCCAACTCTCTTTTACAGCCCGTGGTTCCCGGACTTCCGTGTATCGCGGTGACGTCAACACGTCGAGCCTCCCTGCGCGTTTCGTCACACCTGACGTCGTCCTGGGGCACGGGAAGAGTTCTTCCCAGAAGCACCTATAGGACTTGAAGTGTGTTAGTGGCAGGCAGGCAGTGTGTTAGTCCCATTACACACACCTATATTTTCTTACCAGAAGCACCTATAGGACTTGTAGTGTGTTCGTGGCAGGCAGGCAGAGCTCCTATATTTTGTTCCCCAGAAGCACCTATAGGACTTGAAGTGTGTTAGTCCCATTACACACACAGAGCTATATTTTCTTCCCCATTACACACACAGAGCTATATTTATAGGACTTGTAGTGTGTTCGTCCCAGAAGCACCTATAGGACTTGAAGTGTGTTAGTCCCATTACACACACAGAGCAATATTTCTTCCCAGAAGCACCTATAGGACTTGATGTGTGTTAGTCCCATCACACAGAGCTCCTCTATTTTCTTTGCATAAGCACCCACAGGACTTCTAGTGTGTTAGTGGCATCACCCAGAGCTCCTCTATATATTCTTCTCAGCAGCACCCACAGGACTTCTAGTGTGTTTAGTGGCATCACACAGAGCTCCTCTATTTTCTTTGCAGAAGCACCCACAGGACTTCTAGTGTGTTAGTGGAAGCACCCACAGGACTTCTAGTGTGTTAGTGGCATCACACAGAGCTCCTCTATTTTCTTTGGCTGATTCACCGCTATATATTAATCAAATGGGTGGCCACACTTCGCTCTGGGCTTTAGAGGACATCGATCAAAATCAGCCATATTGGAAGTGGGCTTATGCCCACAGTGAATGGGACCAGATTAAAAACAAAAGACAAAACAAAAAAATTGCAGGTAAGTATATAATGCTTCGGAAAGGGAAAATGAGCTAATCTAAACCTGCTGAAGCACACTACAAAAGATATATTGAAACTACCCCATAGTTTGTGGATTGTATAACTTTTCTACAGACTAAATAATAAACACTGATTTGGGTTATTTTTCACCAAAGAAATGTAGCAGAATACATTTTGGCCTAAATTTATGTAGAAATATTACTTACAAATCAGCCATTATTGGCGCTATATATTAATCAAATGGGTGGCCACACTTCGCTCTGGGCTTTAGAGGACATCGATCAAAATCAGCCATATTGGAAGTGGGCTTATGCCCACAGTGAATGGGACCAGATTAAAAACAAAAGACAAAACAAAAAAATTAGCAATATTTTTAAAATAAACTATCATTCGACTAAGTATATAATGCTTCGGAAAGGGAAAATGAGCTAATCTAAACCTGCTGAAGCACACTACAAAAGATATATTGAAACTACCCCATAGTTTGTGGATTGTATAACTTTTCTACAGACTAAATAATAAACACTGATTTGGGTTATTTTCACCAAAGAAATGTAGCAGAATACATTTTGGCCTAAATTTATGTAGAAATATTACTTACAGTATTTATCGGCGTATAACACGCACTTTTTTCCCCTTAGAATCAGGGGAAAATCAGGGGTGCGTGTTATACGCAGATCCCCGCCGATCCCCCTCCGTTGTGAGCCTCTGGGCGGCTTTCAGCCGCCATTCGGCCCTTCTCATCGGCTTTCAGCCGCCCTGGGCCTTTCTCGGCAGCTTTCGGCTGCCTTCGGCCCTTCTCTGCAACTTTCGGCCGTTCTCGGCCACCTTCAGCCGAAAGCTGCCGAGAAAGGCCGAAGGTGTGCGAAAGCTGCCAAGAAAGGCCAAAGGTGGCCGAGAACTGCTGAAGGTGGCCGAAAGCTGCCAGAACGGTCAATGGCGCCAATTTTCAAACTGCAGTGACACTGACATGTCACTGCAGTTTAACTGCAGCCTGGGCAAGGCTGCAAAGGACACTGACAAGCACGCAGATGGACGCTGTGCAAGGCTGCAAGGCTGCATTGATGGGCATTTAAATGTAAGTTTTTTTCCTTTAAAAAGTTTTTTTCCTTAAAATTTCCTCCTAAACTTGAGGTGCGTGTTATACGCCGGTAAATTCGGTATTTACAAAAGTTCATAACAGAAACGAAGAAAAAAAAATAATTTTTTTTTCAATATTTTCAAAAAAATTTCATTTATTTAGCAAAAAAGTAAGAAACCCAGTGTTGATTAAATACCACCAAAAGAAAGCTCTATTTGAGTGAACAAAAATGATAAAAATGTGGTTTGAGTACAAGTGTTCATGGTCCTTCAAAGTCCCGTTTTTTTTGAGGAACTTTTCTTTTACAAAATGGACTGAGGACCACCCAAACTCCCAGGAGGTTAGGTGCAGAGGCAGAGTTTTTTTTGGAGAGAGATCTCACCGCTAGAGTATTCAAGGCATTTAAGAAGCCAGGAATCAGAAGCAGATATATAGGAGGTGATAGATTACTTGTTGCTTATATCTAATAATGCGAATGTCTTGTTCGGTCAATAAAGCTGGCCAGCTTTGGCTAGGTTGCTCACATGTAATGCAGTGTCACCATAAGGGATTCTAAGAATCTGCAAAATCATAAGGGTTCATTTACTAAAGGCCAATTGACTGCTTACAAGGGCATTTTCCTAGAGCTTAGTGAAGTTGGTGACGCTCTGCTGACTTCCCTCATCCAATCATGTGCAAGCAAAATATTTCGGTTTTTATTAAAATTTTCCTTGCCTGTGATTGGGTAACATTTTCAAAGTGAAGTTTCTATACATTCATGCAAGCAAAATTCCCTTGCAGAGTGAACAGCCTATTTGGCAAAGTATATCAGCCCCGCAGAATTCAAAGAAAATTTTATTGATTCACATTAGAATGGTACAATCAACATATTTCAGGCACTCAGACACCCCCCCCCCTTCATCAGGGCTTCAATACGAAAAAGTAAAAATATTACCATGGGCGTCTGCAGAACTTTTTTCGGGGGGGGGGGATCATTTTAGGGTCACCCATGCGCCCCCCTTTTTGACAATGTCATTATCACATCATCATGTTCAGAGACTGCAGACGTAGTACAGTTACTAGGATAAGTAATGGATAATGGCCGACAGGCCGTCTTACCAGACCCAGCAAAACGACAGCAGTGATCCCTCCGGGCTGGACGATCGCTCACTCTGGGTTCCCCGGGGGCGACTCTGGTCAGTAGTGTAGCATATCTGTACCCTGACAGTGGCTCAGTCTTCCGCTCTCTGGTGGTGCTGGGCAGCGTGGCTCTCTCTTTGGTTGTGCTGGGCAGTGTAGCTCTTTCTCTGGTGGTGCTGGGCAGCGTGGCTCTCTCTCTGGTGGTGCTGGGAAGCGTAGCTCTCTCTCTGGATGCGCTGGGCAGCGTGACTCTCTCTCTGGTGGCCCTGGGCAGCGTGGCTCTCTCTCTGGTGGCGCTGGGCAGCGTGGCTCTCTCTCCGGTGGTGCTGGGCAGCGTAGCTCTCTCTGGTGATGCTGGGCAGTGTGGCTCTCTCTCTATGGCTTCCGCCCAGCACACTCCTCTTTCTTTGTCCTGTAGCACTCTCTCCCTCAGCTTTTTTCCAGGCTGCAGTCTCTCAATCTCTCTCTTGATCGAGCTGTAGCCTCCTAGCTGTGGAAAATGGAGTCGCCAGTCTTGGGGACTACTTGTCCCATGATGCTCTCCTCTCCGAGTCTCCTTTGATTGGCCCTCAGTTATGGCCAATAGGGAAGGAACGGAGTGGGCAGGAAGCTGGGCAGCAAAACCTAGTGAGAGCCGCTGCCTCTTCTTCAGGAGAAGACAGGAGAAAGGGGGGGAGAGCGGGGGAAACCTCTGATAGCCCACAGCTCGCCTTTCTCCTGTCACAGAGCCGCCAAGTTCTCTGCTGGACTGAGCTGGGAAAAGAGCCCGCAGTCACACTACACTGATGGGGGGGCTTGACAGCACCTTGACGGTGTCACCTGACTGGTGGGTGGCACCCGAGTGCGGGCTGATCGCCCCCTGCCCCCCCATAGCGACGCCACTGTCATGAATTTAACAGTGCTGATCCAATCCCTGATTCCAAGGGGGGACCCCCCTTGCCCCTACCTACACACATCACATACAAAATTATTGGTATCCAATCAAATGTAAAAAAATGAATTATACAACCACAAATTAAAAAAAAAAAATCATTAATGGATTTTTAAAACACTCAACCATTCTATTACTAAGGAAATGCCAAATGCTACTTTCAAAATGGTACTTGAAAAACGTTGGAAAAGAAATGGAAAAGAAACTGCGCTAAGGTTACAAAACACTTGGGTGTAGCCACACCAAAAAGGAAAGGAATAAGATCCTGTTAGGACCAATGGGCAGCAGCAACTAAACTGTGTAATATAATAACAGTGACAACAAATAAGAAAAACAAAAAGCTGCGCTTGACCAATATAATGTGAAAAAAATTTGAAAAAGAAAATGAGTTCACCCTCACACCTATAACCCAGTGTGGGTTGACCAATTGAGTACTAATTAGTGATACAAATCAAAATACACAATCACCTTAAATATTGTGCGATACTGCAATCAATACCATGAAATTATAAAAGCATAATGCACTCAGAAATATACATAAAAATGCACATTAAACATAAACGTGATCAATTATATAAATTTGTGTAAACATGTGCTTTAACCACTTCAATACCGGCGTATAGTCATATGACGCCCACAAGGTGGATCTCCCATCCTGGGTGGGCGTCATATGACGTCCTCGCATTCCCGGCCGCCTGGGGGGCGTGCGCGCGCGCCGGCGGCATCGCTCGGGACCCGGTGCGAGTGCCCGGCGGCCGTGATGTCCGCCGGGCACCCGCGATTGCCCGTTAAAAAACAACGGGACCGTGCGGGACCGTGGAGCTGTGTGTGTAAACACACAGCTCCACGTCCTGTCAGTGGCGAGGAGACCGATCATGTGATCCCAGTATGGAGGATCACTGATCGGTCTCCTCCCCTTGTGAGTCCCCTCCCCCCACAGTTAGAATCACTTCTATAGGGAACACATTAACCCCTGCAGCGCCCCCTAGTGTTAACCCCTTCCCTGCCAGTCACATTTACACAGTAATCAATGCAATTTTATAGCAACGATCGCTGTGTAAATGTGAATGGTTCCAAAAATGTGTCAAAAGTGTCCGAAGTGTCCGCCGCAATGTCGCAGTCACGGAAAAAATCGCAGCTCGCCGCCATTACTAGTAAAAAAATAAAAAATAAAAATTCAATAAATCTATCCCCTATTTTGTAGACGCTATAAATTTGCGCAAACCGATCAATATACGCTTATTGCGATTTTTTTTACCAAAAATATATAGAAGAATGCGTATCGGCCTAAACTGAGGAAAAAAATTGTTTTTTTTTTTTTTAAAAATGGGATATTTATTATAGCAAAAAGTAAAAAATATTATGTTTTTTTTCAAAATTGTCGCTCTTCTTTTGTTTATAGCGCAAAAAATAAAAACCGCAGAGGTGATCAAATACCACCAAAAGAAAGCTCTATTTATGGGAAAAAAAGGACGTCAATTTTGTTTGGATGTAATGTCGCACGACCGCGCAATTGTTAGTTAAAGCGACGCAGTGCCGAATCGCAAAAAGTGCTCTGGTAAGGAAGGGTGAAAAATGGCCCGGTGCTGAAGCGGTTAATAAAGTCCAATATCAAATGGCATCAATGGAAAACATTGAAAGAATGTTCCAGTTAGGGAAATGAAATATCCTTGGTCTGAACTTAAGTGATCCAGAATTATGTGAAATTTCTTAACCGCCACCATATGAGTGAAGTCACTGCTTACCGGAACGCTATGATCCCCCGTCACAGGGGATCGCAAAAGCGCTTAGCAGGATAACCGTGTAGAAACCTCGAGTGGGACTGCAGTCATGGACCCAAAAGACTCCTATATGCAGGCTGGATAATCCTCCAAGACTCCAAGATCATCCGTACACCTTTCCCGGGAAGATGCCGCGAACAAACCTCCCGCCCCGGACGTGATCCCTGAAAAACGTTATATTACTGGTGTGAACCATAACAAGGGGAAACAAATCATGAATACATTTGTGGCATAATTTTGGCATGTAAATGCTACATAAAGAAAATAATAATAATTGTACATAAGAAAAAATTGTAACAAACTTTATATCCAAAATTTTAAAAAAAGACAGGGACTGACAAAGCTCACCAGATTCCACCTATAACGAAAATATTCAAATATGGAACAGCTTGCAAATAAAAGTAATAAATTCACTCAAAAAATATATCTTTCAGTAAAGTTAAAGTAATGGCTCCTAATGTGTACAATATACCAATTTTCCCCTTTAACACATTAATACTAGTAATAATTTCTTGTTAAAAACAGTAAAGTGAACTTTTTCTTATTGAACATATCATTGTTAAACACCTTGCGATTCACAGTTCATTTTTTTTTTTTTGCAAGTAAAAAGCACCGCATTGGAAAGTCGGAAATTAACAAAGTACACTTATCTGTTGAAGATCTTCGAGAAATGTTGAAAAGTCTTCACTTTTCTCCTATAGTTTGTAAGAGGAGTGAATGAGTATTTATGGAAAATTATTCAAAATTCTCCCTCTTTAATCCATCTCTAAAACAATTTTCTCTGCTCTTAAAACACTGTAAAGTAGCACTTACAGCTATTGCATATGACACCTTAGAATTGATTTATAATTGGGTAAATGCTCCATTACTAAAGAGTCGTATTACTATTCCATTTTCTCACGTCAAAACCATATCACCCACTTTTACCAGGCTTCATGATATATTTAAGTTTCTAAAAAGCCCAACGTGTATTGTGCAGCAATAGGTGGGCAATAATGTTAAATTGTACTGGGTGGAGAAATACACAACGCCAATAGTCATCCCTGTATTTATGTATTTCATAGAGCACAATCATTGTATAGTACAAGAGGGTCGTGAGATGACCCTAATCTTCCTTTGGTATTATGTGTGTGATGGGTAATGTAGTTTTATCAGAGTTGGGTTCTTAGCCCCCGTACACACGGTCGGAAATTCCGACCACAAAATCCATCAGATTTTTTCCGACGGATTTTGTCCGACACTGGTGTTGCATACACACGGTCGGACAAAGTTGTCGGAAAATCCGATCATTCTGAACGGGGTGACATTCGTTGCGTACGACAGAACTACATAGAGGCTAGTAGCCAATAGCTTTGGTCTCATAATTTGATCTGAGCATGCGTGGCACTTTGTCCGTCGGAATTCTCTACACACGATCGGAAAAGTCTGATCTGATTTTGTTGTCGGAAAATTTGAGAGCAGGATCTCAATTTTTTTCCGACGGAAAAAGTCAGATGGAGCCCACACACGGACGGATTTTCCGACAACATGGTCCGATCAGACATTTTCCGTCGGAATTTCAGACCGTGTGTATGGGGGCTTAGACTTAAGCAGCCTAGACAGGAGCCTAGGAGCTGGTGGATGTCCAGGAAACCCAGCTACAACTGTCACACTTCTGCGGTAAACCAAGACTATAGCGCAACTGAACAAGGTTTGGTTCATGCCCGTCTGGCACTATAGTCCTTGTAGGCAGTTGGTGTCTGATAGGGCCATTTAGATACAGGCAATGCAAATAGGGCAGCTTCTTTGTATCTATTGCAGTATTAAGCATTGTACATTGAAAAAATAAAGGGGCATAATGGGTACCTTACCTAGAGCAGTGTTTCGCAACCTTTTTTCAGGCAAGGCACCATTTAAAATTATGGACAATCACAAGGAACCCCATTCCAAAATGTAAAAACTATTCTAATGCCTTGTACACACGGTCGGACATTCCAACCACAAAATCCGTCTGATTTTTTCCGACGGATTTTGGCCGAAACTTGCCTTGCACACACACGGTCGCAAAAAGTTGTCGGAAAAATGTGATCGAACGAGGTGACGAATAAAACGTACGACGGGACTACGTAGAGGCCAGGAGCCAATAGCTTTCGTCTCCAAATTTTTTCTGAGCATGCGTGGCACTTTGTGTGTCGGAATTCTCGACACACCAGCGGAAAAAGTCCGATCGGATTTTGTTGTTGGAAAATTTTAGATCCAGCTCTCAAACTTTTTCCATCCGAAATTCCGACGGAAAAAGTCCGATAGAGCCCACACATTTTCCAACAACATAATCCGATCAGACTTTTTCCGTCGGAAATTCCGACCGTGTGTACAAGGCATAATAGTTCTACGTGTGTCGATGCTGTTGCATTATGTAAAACTATTATGCCTTGTACACACGGTCGGAATTTCCGACGGAAAAAGTCCGATAGAGCCCACACATTTTCCAACAACATAATCCGATCAGACTTTTTCCGTCGGAAATTCCGACCGTGTGTACAAGGCATAATAGTTTTACATAATGCAACAGCATCGACACACGTAGGACTCCCAACATTAGAGGTGATTTATTCTTCCAAATCAAATACACTTTTGCACACTAGTACCGACTAGTATTCCAGTGTTTCTCCTCTCCCTCGGTTTCTCTCTTTTACTTAGTGTGACGGACCCCGGTACTCAAAAGGAGTATGTCCATATGCTTCCCTTGCCTGGTAACAGAACGATATAAGATCCCGCAGCCCACCCAGTCATTAGTCGGGACACAGTGTAGGGTGGTGAAAAACATAGAACTGTTTATTGAAAACTCACAGAGAATTTATATATCACACAATCAGGTGAGCCTGATCACATTATTGTATACAGGAATATAATTAATATAACATAACATAACTAAGGGACAGCCGACATAAACTATGCAAATCCACCTATAGAAACTGATAGCTGACAGTGATATAATTAAAGTGGTTGTAAAACCTTATTAAAGGGGGCTTCCAGATTCCGATAAGCCCTCTCGCCCGCAGACCCCCACAATCACCGGCCAGGGTTGTGGGGATGAGGCCCTTGTCCTCATCAACATGGGGACAAGGTGCTTTGGGGGGGACCCCAGAGCACCCTCCCAATGTTGAGGGCATGTGGCCTGGTATGGTTCAGGGGGGGGGGGTGCTCTCCCGCCCCCCCTCTTTTCCCGTGGCCTGCCAGGTTGTGTGCTCGGATTAAGGGTCTGGTATGGATATTTAGGGGGAACTCCACGTCATTTTTTTTTCATTTGACGCAGGGTTGCCTTATAATCCATACCAGACCTGAAGGGCCTGGTAATTAAATTTGGGGGAACCCCCATGCTTTTTTTTTTTATCAATGACTTTCAATGACTGTTCTCTGTATTACGGGGAAGCAAAAGAGGGGTTTTTCCCCTAGGTTTGTGGACTTTTGATTGGCACTACCATGCTTTCCCAAAGAAAATTATATAAATTGTATAAGTAGTAACAAAATGTTTATTAAAGTATTGAAAAATTAAAATGGAACATAGGGGTCATGTAAAACATGCACAATAAAAATGCATCAAATCAGTATACATAAACTTATATGTGACATTAGACCAGACGCGTTTCGGAGTAGGTAGATTCCTCCTTCTTCAGTGGTCGTAGTGTCGAGTCTATAGTTTATACCTAAATATAAGAGGTATATGTATGTATGAGTTCAACATGAAAAGGTACATTATGGGAACAGTGTTATACAAAACGGGCATAGATAACATTGATTAAAAGACATATGGGTGATAAACAGTGTATTTCTTTTAGAACGACAAACCGTAAGTATAGTCATATGCACTCACATGTGTGTTGATGCAAAGGTGGGAAAGGCATCAACACACATGTGAGTGCATATGACTATACTTACGGTTTGTCGTTCTAAAAGAAATACACTGTTTATCACCCATATGTTCTTGTTAATCCAATGGAAAGTATTGCTATCGCTGGTGTCAGGCTAAGCCTCATACCAGTGACTTCTGTGATGATTCCCTCCACCTGTGACCATGTGTTCCCTTAGATTTGTGCTCTTAGTGGAGTTAAATGTATGTCTAAACGCCATTGCCCACTCTGTCACTGAGATGGTTGCCCTATGTCTGCTTCCCAGGCTGTCATATTTTGATTTCTTTCACACTCATATTTGTCTTGGAGTCCCATGTATATCGTGGATATTCCTTTCTGCCTAGTGTTTGTTTGCATGAAATATTGGTGTGTCTTAGGGGGTACCATGGTTGCTGTGATCCTGTTCTTTTTAGGTATAAACTATAGACTCGACACTAAATCAGACCTCTAAATTCTCCCAAACCCTGTGAAGTCAGTTGACCTAACTCAATCTTGTCTCTGTATTACGGGGAGCCAACAATTCATTATAGCCGCCAGTGCTTTTAAATAGCTTTTTTTCCTGCAGAAATGACACTTTGTGCATGGACAGTTCTAAGCACAGGAAACATGCGCCCCTTTACATACATACTATACACACCCCCCAGGTACAAGATTTAAAGGAATATTACACTTTTATTGTTTCACTTTAAGCATTATTAAAATCGCTGCTCACAGTTCGGGTTCGCTCAACCCTAATTATCATAAATATAAACACATAACATCTCACAATAATTGTCACAAGGTTAATCCCATCTCCAAGAGATGCTCAGACAGACAGAAACAATAGAAAAATGGGAAAGACATACCTAACAGTAAACACATATCAAACCCCACCCCACCTATCCATCAAAAAGTCTACAACAGTCTATGAGACTAACCCCTACAATATTCCAACAGTCTAAAAAAAGTTGGAATTAACTTATCATCATAGCTTTCTTAAGGGATATTGTTGATAAATATTGCTGTCCCATTTGAAGGAGCCTCTCCAGCCCAGTCTGCAGGAGGGCCACCATATTCCCTCTGACCATTAACATTTCAGAGGGATATTACCTCTTTCCATCCACTCCAGAAGGGAAGCTTTATTGTCCTTATGCAGAGGAGTAATCCAAACCATGCTCTCAGCGTCCATTAGGTGGTTGTCCATCATTAGAGAATGATCTGCTCTCTCTATGGGCCATAAACAGTGAGTAGGAGGCTTGTCCCTAGTCTTCCCCAAAGGCCTCTGTCCTGGCTGGGTCTGTCACACTCAGCTAATGTGTTCCCAGTGTTGACGGAGAGGAGCATGGGAGGATCAAACAAGGATGCTGTGCAGGCGATCAACACCCTTCTTATCAACACTGAGGACATCACTGATGTTAGGATGCCTGGCCTAGAAGGTTGAAATGGTGCACAAAAAAAACCTGCGGCTTTGTGTAACTAAAAGGCAGGCTTGATCCACCTGTTGGCTTGTATACATTTTTTGGCAATTATTGGAAATTTTTGGGCATTTTGCCAAGGCACCCCTGAAGAAACCTCAAGCCACTTCACAAAGCCCACCCCACAAAGCTTCCCTACTCTTTTGTCCTCACTTCATTAGGCCTAGAGCTTCCTCCACTCCCCCAAATTGCTTCTTGATCATAAATCTGCATCTTTGCAGTCTGGTTCCATAGACTTCCATAGACTTCTAAAAGGCTTGAAGAGGGCTCCCACTAGCTCCAGAGATGCCTATGGGGCTAAACTGAGTGAGATCTAAGTATATTGATATGGGGCTTCAGCTCAATCTACTTAGGGGTTGGTGGGAAAGGGCAAGCAAGCGTTATGGGAAAGCTTCTTCACCCTTTAAATTGTGTCTAAACCCAATAACAACAAAGTAATATACTGAAACTGACCCAACGTTAGGTGTGTTGGCTGCATTAGGTTTCCTTTTTTTAAAGCTTTTTATACCTGGAAATCCTGCCAGTTACACGTATGGTTCTACCCAGGCCAGGAAGTGTTTTAGGACTACAAAACACTTTCCCCTCTCTTCTACTACATAACATGGGGAGTAGGGTTTTCTTTAGTCCACAGAGATAGCTGGGAACATTCCTCATAACAAGTGCATGTACTTGGGGGAGTGGATGGATGAATGGATGGATGGAGCCAGGGGGCGGACTGACAACTCATGGGGCCCCCCGGGCAATAGGAGATTATGGGGCCCCCGGGCAATAGGAGAAGATTATGGGGCCCCCGGGCAATAAAAGACTATGGGGCCCCAGGCAATAGGAGATTATGGGGCCCTCAGGAAATAGGAGATTATGGGGCCCTCAGGAAATAGGAGATTATGGGGCCACACACAGTATACACACACTTATATACAGTATACACACACAGTATACACACACTGAAAAGGTACTGGAGAGGCGGGGCAGCTATAATCTTGGGATTTAAAAAAAAAACACAGATTTTTACATACTGTCCCTGGTTTTATTGAGGCTGGCAACCCTGATGGGGCCCCTTAGTGGCATGGGGCCCTCGGGCAGTGCCCGAGTGCCCGAATGGTCAGTCCGCCCCTGGATGGAGCCCTCTTGTAGAGTCTTGTAGAGCGGGAGAATTATTGCTTTATCTCTGGAGTTGATCCCCTTTGTAATGCCAATATTCTGTTTGCTTTGTTTGCAGCAGCTTGGCATTGCTTGGGCCATTCTTTTGCCAGACTAAAAAAAAAAAAACGTCAAAAAGAGTACCTGTAAAGCCCCGTACACACGATACGAAAATCGGAAGTAAAATTTCATCCGACGAATGATCTGCCGATTTTAGGATCGTTAGTACGATGCTTTTGACAGGCGATTTCTGATTTTTTGTACGTCAAAAGATGGATGTCCAGACTATAACATATTTGTCAGGAACACAACATCCGATTTTCATTTAATTAGCAGGTTTCCTTCCGAAATAAATCGTAAGAGCGAGACTACGCATGCTCAGAAACGAAAAAAATACATACAAAACTATTCAACACATTACGTCACTTCTGAAGTTGTATTCTGTCTTACGAGAATTTTCGTATTGGTGAGTAACCTCTTCACTTTCGAAAATCGAGACTAGCATGCCACAAAAAAAGGATGAACGGTCGTCCGAAAATCTGATCGTGTGCACGAGGCTTTAGATTGGAGCTTTGTGTCTTCTGCATAAACAACAGATTATCTTTTTTTTTTCCCTCAGCTTATTTATGAAAGTTGCAAGATATTAGCAGTCTGCTAGTTTGTTTTCCTTATCTTTTAAAAAATGAGTACTCCTCTGCAGATCCATATGAAAAAATACCTGCAATCTGTCTTTGTACACGCTGTAATTCCATCCTAAATTATGATATTTATATTACAGCTATAAATCACAGCAAGGTGCCACAAATAAATCATGTGGATTTTCCAGGTTGAATTTTATTTATTAATAGCAAGGGAAAGTTTTATTAGAACAAATTAAATAATCACCTCTTCATTTAGAAGGCTTTGAACTTAATTACCGAACAAACTACTCACACACTAAGTGCCTGACGAGAATGCATGCTGATCGCAAAATGTTCATCAGCTTTCCTTATGTGTCAATAAAGCTTATTTTGATTTGAAGGGTACTGGTATCTTTTTTTTGGGGGGGGACACTGCACCTTTTGGTGGTGTTTGTTGTTGCTACAAATGATTTCAATTTAAAATGGCAGCCCTGCCGTTGTAAAGAGCAAATTGGGAGGAGTGGTCTTTGTCAAAAGATGCTACTTTATGGCATTGACATTATTATTATTACAGGATTTATATATAGCGCCAACAGTTTACGCAGCGCTTTACAATATAAAAGGGAGACAATACAGTTATAATACAATAAAATACAATAAAGAGCTTACAAGGAGTTGAGAATAGACATGTGCAATTAGTTTCGTTTTTTATGTTTTTCGTTTTTTTTCGTTATTTTCGAACGAACGATTCGCTAAAAATTTTAACGAATAACAAATCGTTCGAATCGAACAAATCCGAAAATAACGAAAATCCGAAAAAAAAAAATTAGAAACAACGAATGTACGGATGAAGAAAATCCGAAAAACGAAAACAAGAACAACGAAAATGAAAACGAACGAAAAAATTCGTACATTCGTAACTTTTTTTTTTGTTGAATTGGTCATTTTCTGTGTCTCTTACAATGGTGCTGCTTAACGTGCTTCGAATAGATTGAACGAAAAAATTCGGACATTCGTAACTTTTTTTTTTTAGATTCTGAATTTTCCGTGTCTCTTACAATGGCGCTGCTTAACGTGCTTCGAATGGATTGAACGAAAAAATTCGTACATTCGTAACTTTTTCTTTCGATTCGTAATTTTCCGTGTCTCTTAAAATGTAATAATAGCATACACATTACATAAAATTATGAATTATGCTCCGATTATGAATCTACGAATGTTACGAATGTTACGAAAGTACGAATAAATACGAATGCGTCCGAATTTCGAATAAACGAAAATTAAACTAACGGAAAAATAAAATAACGAAAAAATAACTCTTACGAAAATACGAATCGTTACAAATAAGAACACCGACGACTTACGAATTTACGAATCGTTACGAATACAAACACCGACGACTTACGAATTTACGAATCGTTACGAATCAACGGAAACGAAAAAAACGAAACGAAAATAAACAAATGTTTTTGTTGTGCACATGTCTAGAGACAATACAGTTATAATACAATAAAATACAAGAGGATTAAGAGGGCCCTGCTCAGAAGAGCTTACAAGGAGTTGAGAATCTTCGCACAATAAATTGTGAAAATATTTACTTTTGTTTTGCAATCATGCGAAAAGGAAATTCATGTTTACTATGTCATCTGCACATGATTGGATAATTGAAGTGAGTATTAACAGTTTTATTGTGTGAAAATTCTCTACTCTTTTAGTAAATCAGAACAATTATGCTTGTGACATTGTAGTTCCCTTCAATCCCCAAAGAGCATTTTGCCCACCTGAGCGATTTTGAATACCCAGTACATGTGAGTATGGAGAGTGCATATGAGTGCATGAGTGGCCAATAGACATGGGAGCCGTCAAAAAATTAGTTTCGTTGCATTCCGTTACGTATAAAAAGAAAAACGTAATTCGTGTGCGAAATTTAATTTGGATTCGTACAAAATACTAATTTTGTACGAATCGTTACGAATCGTTACGAATATCGACACTCTACGAATAATAACAAATTATCCGAAAACGTATTAACGTTACATAACACAAGTCTATTGTCTATTGTTCACCAATCACTCAGAGGAAGTACGAAATCCGAAATTTCGTTTACGAATACGAAATTTCGTATTTCGTACTTCCTCTGAGTGATTGGTGAACAATAGACAATAGACTTGTGTTATGTAACGTTAATAAGTTTTTGGATAATTCGTTATTATTCGTAGAGTGTCGACATTCTTTATACTGAATCTCAAATTCATTTGAATCATTCGTTATATCCGCTATAATTTCTTTCATATTAGTTGAAATTCATCATTTGGTAGTTTGGATTCGGATAATTTGGATCCGAAATTCGTAAACGAAATTTCGTATTTCGTACAGAATTCGTATTCGTAAAAATTCGTAATTCGGATTCGTACGAATGTAAGAATTTCGAAAAATTCGTATGAATTTCTGATTCGTGTGAAACTAATCACACATGTCTAGTGGCCAATCACTGGGCAGCGGGGAGCAAAACCATAACACTGTATAAGCTCAATGGACCTGAACTCAAAAAGATAGGAAACAACTAGTGTTGTGAAAAATTTTATGAATCCCCCAGTGTTCGTTCTCCCCCAGCCCGCTCTAAAGAGCGGACTGGGGCAGACTGACGCTGGTTGAGACCTGTTAGGTAGTGGAAAACTTTCTGTTGTTTGGAGAAAGGTGTTTACGGAGTGAGGACATGTCCGCCAGCGAAGGGCCCCTGTGCAATGCACAGAACGATCGTCTGGGGGGGGGATTTGTTCGCCCTGCAAACACATTATCGGTTTTAGTGGATGTGCGCTCTTGTCACCCCTGTATACCTGATCAACATATTTGGGGTGCCATGGCGTACACCTGCAGATCCACAAGGAACTGTAGTATAAGGATTCCTATCAGAGGAATTGTAGTCATCGTTCATTGGTTTTGTATGGTTTGCGTCATTGAAAGCATTTAGTCGGTTTGCACACGTCACTGCTAGTCTATTTGAATGTATACATGTCTGTGATTGGTTCTTTTGAATGAATACAAATGTCTGATTGGCTGTCTGTGAAGACACCAACTTCTTTTATACTGTATTGTATTGTATTGAATCCTTTAGCTGTATTTAACTAACCCTGTTGGAAGGTGTTGCATGTGTTAAGTAAACCATTGTATTGTAGTGTAACTGTACTGTATATCATTGTATTGTAGCCTTGCTGTATGTTATGTAATTTTGTAACCCCCTTTTAATACACGTTAGCTTTCTTATTTCCTTGGGAAATAAATAAGATTTGATTATTCTTAAGCCATGTGTTTGGTTTCATAACTAAATGTATTATTGTGATACTAACAGTAGCATGCGCTCATAGTTTTAACAGACTGACTAATCTACAGAGACTAGACAAAGTAGTTGATGCATAGATGAGATAATATATAGGTTGTAGTGGTATATCGTTTTCTACAATTATTATCGAATTCTACAGAAGGGTTTCTGTATTGTCACATCCTGTGTTGTCAAATCCGTATATGGTCATATCCTGTGATGTCACTTGCCATGTAAGAAGTGATTGGCTGCTGGAACCATCACTTCCTGTTTGTGAAAGCTTTTGTGATAATAAAAGGCCAAGCTGGCTGGTGTGAGGCAGTCATGCTGAGATGAGGACGTAAGAATGTGGTCATGTCTGATTACTTGGATGCAGGGGTTGATAGGTAAGGTACACTATATTTTTAGACGACACTGTGTGCTTATATGAGCACAGGAAATATGGCTGTGTGCTCTGCATACAGCCAAGTTTCTACCACACTAGAAACTAGAAATCTTAATTGTGCCTAAGCACTACCCTTAAACAAAAAAGCTCTGAACTCCACAATATGCCTTGGCATCCCTGTTCTTTAGCCCCATAACTGTATATCTGCAGTGTGAGAACATGAAAGGCACTATGTACACCTTACTCATTCACTTGGGGGGGGGGGTGGTATCTGGGTGCCCATTTTAGTCAAAATAATTGAAGTGAATATTAACACTATTTATTGTGTGAAAATTCTCTACTCCCTTAGTAAATCAGCCCAGTTATCTACAAATGCTTTTGACATTGTAGTTCCCTTCTATCCCCAAAGAGCATTTTGCCCACCTGAGCGACGTTGAATACCCAGTACATGTGAGTATGGAGAGCATGTGACTTTCTACCCTGTCTTCCATTATGCACATATGAGTCCATATGAGTGGCCAATCGTTTGGCAGTGGGGAGCAAAATTATAGAACTATGTAAGCTCAATAGACCTGAACTCAAAAAGTACAGATTTGCTTATAGGAAACAACTAGAAACCAAATTGTGCCCTGGAAGATCTACTTTTTATTGAATGTCTCCTTAAATATAGCTCTGAACTTCTCAATATGCCTTGGCATCCCTGTTCTTTAGCCCCACAGCTGTATATCTGCAGTGTGAGATCATGTAAGGGACTATGTACACCTCAATGAGTATTTTTTCCTCCCAAGTGGTGTTGAATAAATACTCAGTTCATGTAAGTATGAAGAGCATGTGATTTTTTACCATGCCTTCCATAATGCCCATATGAGTGCATGAGTGGCCAATAGCTTGACAGCGGGGAGCAAAACCATAGCACTGTGTAAGCTCAATGGACCGGAACTCAAAAAGTACAGATTTGTTTATAGGGAACATCTAGAAATATTATTGTATCCAAGCAGTACTCTTGAAGATATACTTTCTTTACCCCCAGAGTTGTATATCTGCAGTGTGCCAACATGTAAGACACTATGTACTCCTTAGGCTGCATTCACACCTGAGCGTAGCGTTTTCAGGCCGAAAATCACGCAAATTGCAGAGTTTTGTGCAGCGGTTTTTACCGCGATTTTGCAGCGTTTATCGCGTTTTGCTGCGATTTTGTGCAGAGCAAAAGCTCACCAATGTAAAAGGAAGAAAAATGCCCAAATCTGCCCCATTCGAGCGACAAAAGGGTCCGGGACTTGTTTGAGCTTCAGGCATTCGGCTTCAGGCGTTTTGGAGTGGAGATGTGAACCATCTCCATAGAGAATAATGTATCTTTTCCCCTCTAGCGTTTTGTAGCTTCAGGCTTCAGGCGACAAAACGCTCAGGTGTGAATGCAGCCTTACTCATTCACATGGGAGATGATATCTGGGTGTCTTTTGTGAAACGAGGCTCCTATATTGCAAGCTCTCTGTCAACATCCCCTTTAACCACAGGTCCAGGGCTGTGAGGAAGATGCCCTTGTCCTCATCAATATGGAGACTTGCGTGTTGATCTTCGGGGGACCCATTTTCTTCCAACTTTTTGTGTTGGGCTCTCTATCAAAATCCATACCAGACCATAATGCCCCGTACACACGGTCGGAAATTCCAACAGGAAAAGTCCTATCGGATTATGTTGTCGGAAAATCCGATCGCGTGTGGGCTCCAGCTGACTTTTTCCGTCGGAATTTCCGACGGAAAAAATTTGAGAGCAGGACCTTAAATTTTCCGACAACAAAATCCGATCAGACTTTTTCCGATTGTGTGTATAGAATTCCGACGCACAAAGTGCCACGGATTTTGTGGTCGGAATGTCCGACCATGTGTACGGGGCATTAGAGTCTGGTATAGTGTAGGGGTGGGTAACACACTTGGTGATGCCACTGGTTGCTAAAGAAGCGGAAGGTGTATCTGGGTTAGCAAACGATGGAAGTTGTCATATAGAGTAGTGGGAGAATAGCCCTGTGTTGTTTATCTTCTGCCAAATGGGCTGAAAGTCCAGCATTTGGATGAATGCCCAAACAAGCAAAGTTTAGTGTAAACCCATGTTTTTTAGACCGAACTAGGAGCTTAACCCTAGCAGTCAACAGATCATCAGTCCTTAGGAGGACAGCTCTGATATGAAACAAAGCCCTGCCTCTACAAGTTAGCCACCTTCACATAGAGACAACAAGACAATGTGGTAGATTAGTAATAGGGAAAGGATCAGCTGCAGGACACCCATAAAAAATACTGGTGTTTAGTCCTTTGCCCTCAGCTCACCTTTTGTGGGCACAGCTTCATGGGCGTCCGCAGAACTTTTTTCAGGGGGGGGGGGGGGGGATAATTTTAGGGTCACCCATGCACCGCCTCTTTTTGACAATGTCATTATCACATTATCATGGTCAGAGACTGCAGACGTAGTACAGTCCATAGGATAAGTAATGGATGATGGCCAACAGGCCCTTTTACCAGATCCAGCGAAACGACAGCATTGATTCCTCCGGCTGTATGATCGCTCACTCTGGGTTGCCCAGGGCGACTCTGGTCAGTAGTGTAGCATGTCTATACCCTGGTAGTTGCTCAGTCTTTCTCTCTCTGGTGGAGCTGGGCAGTGTGGCTCTCTCTCTGGTAGCGCTGGGCAGCGTGGCTCTCTCTCTGGTAGCGCTGGGCAGCGTGGCTCTCTCTCTGGCTTCCGTCCAGCACACTCCTCGTTCTTTGTCCTGTAGCACTCTCTCCCTCAGCTTTTTTCCAGGCTGCAGTCTCTCAATCTCTCTCTTGATCGAGATGTAGCCTCCTCCCTGTGGAAAATGGGGCCGCCAATCTTTGGGACTATATATCCCATGATGCGCTCCTCTCCCAGTCTCCTTTGAATGGCCCTCAGTTATGACCAATAGGGAAGGAACGGAGTGGGCAGGAAGTTGGGCAGGGAACCTAGTGAGAGCCGCCGTCTCTTTTCCCTGACAGGAGAAAGGGGGGGGGGGGGCGAGCAGGGAAAACCTCTGATAGCCTGCAGCTCGCCTTTCTCCTGTCACAGCACCGCTGAGTTCTCTGCTGGACTGAGCAGGGAAAAGAACCTGAGGTCAGACTACACTGATGGTGGGGCTTGACAGCACCTTGATGGTGTCACCCGGGAGCGATGCAACTGTGCTGAATTTAAGATCCGATCCCTGATTCCAGGGGGGGGGGGGGGCACTTGACCCCCCCCCCCTTGCCCCTACCAGCGGACGCCCATGCACAACTTGCATAACACAGGTCCCCTTTAGGTGTATCTGTTGCTTTGACCCAGATGTCCAAAGCACACGTTTACATTAGGTCTCTGTTAATGAGACAGCTCATCCCTTATTGCCGTGTCTGCCCCTCTTTTATTCCGTAGGCTGAATGAATTTTTGCATGCTTGCTCGCTTCCGCCATTTATAATAAATGTTTCCCGTTTCCTTGGCTTAGGTAGACAGAGTTTATGTTTGTTATAATGAAGGAAGAGTGGCGTGCAACACTTATGAATTTATGAGTGATTTACATTTGCCTCGAAAGTTCATAAATGAAATGGGGGAGAAACAGATGCTTCATTCCTTGACTGCCTCGTGTCTGCACATACTGATGCTGGAGAGAGGAAGCGGGTAGGTCCAATAAATCAGGAGACGCTATCCTTGCTCTCGTGATTCTCCAGCTTGAGCATCCAAAGCCGCCTCAAAACGTTGTCTTCTTAATGGCTTTCTTGAGAAGGCCTTAATGCCTTGTAACATTGTGGCTGCAGCCTCTTGGCTTGGAACGAATAGATTATCCTAATGAACGTTCACAGGAAATGTCTCCTCGCGGACAGCAGAAAGGAAGCTGGTACCAGGCACAACAGATGGGCGAGTTGGATCTGACCAGCTTCTTGAGAAATTATTAGGGCTCGTTCTGGGTTCCAGATAGAGGGCACAGCTTGTTGCGTTTCCACATTAATTAATGCAAACAAAGGAAGCACAATCCTTGAGGTGTCTTGTTACCATGGAAGTAAAGTTATGCAAGATTATTGTAGTCATAATTTTACTGCTACTTTCTGGCGGTCTTCTGCGATGCAGCATCTGGCTTTCAGGTCACGGCGATGGTGAAATATTACTAATATAATTAATAAGGGGGGGGCTCTCCTCTGGGATCTTGTATCAGACAGGCAAAACAAGAAACTTTAAAAATGCAATCTGGGCAAACATTTGAAGCTGAACTTCAGCTAAACCTTCAGTCTTGCACCGTTGTATTGGCTCCTCGCCTGTACTGAATTTACTTTCTCACTGATTTCACCGCACACTGCGAGTGTGTCACAATGTGCATTAGAAGATGCAGCTAGTCAGACCGAGCTCACCTCATTTCCTGGCTGAGGGATGTCCAGCATCATCTAGCCCACAGGTGTCAAACACAAGGCCCAAGGGCCGAATCCGACCCTCCGGGCCTTTTTATGTGGCCCTCACACCTCTCCTGCAGCTGCAGGAGAGCTCCAGCCCTCTCCTGGTCTTCCTCCAGACCCCTACTTTCTGCTTTCAAGCAATGCATCCAACTTATTCCCAGTAGCAGCACAAGGAATGGGGGTGCACTGTGATGTTAGGTAGACATGTGCACAATAGAAATTTTTTTTTAGTTTCGTTTAGTTTCTGTTCGTTTCCGTTGATTCGTAACGATTCGTATTTTCGTAAGTCGTCGGTGTTCGTATTTGGACTCGTTCGTATTTTCGTAAGTTGTCGGTGTTCGTATTCGGACTCGTTCGTATTTTCGTAAGTCGTCCGTGATCGTATTCGGACTCGTTCGTATTTTCGTAGAGTTATCTTTTCGTTGATTCGTTTTTCCGTTAGTCTAATTTTCATTTATTCGAAATTCGTATTTTCGTATTTTTGTTGTATTTTGTATTCGGACGCATTCGTATTTTTCGTAGATTTAGTTACATTCGTACTTTCGTAAGATTGATTTATTCGTACTTTCGTAACATTGTTTTCGTAGATTCGTAATCGGAGCATAATTCATAAATTTATGTAATGTGTGTGCTATTATTACATTGTAAGTGTACAAATTTTTTCGTTCAATCCATTCGAGTGCTTCGAATGGATTGAACGAAAAAATTCGTACACTTACAATGTAATAATAGCATACGCATTACATAAAATTATGAATTATGCTCCGATTTCTTTAAGCAGCGCCATTGTAAGAGACACGGAAAATTACGAATCGACAAACACAAAAAAAAAAAAGTTACGAATGTACAAATTTTTTCGTTCAATCATTCGAAGCACGTTAAGCAGCGCCATTGTAAGAGACACGGAAAATTACAAATTCGTTCGAATGTACGAATCATTTTGATTTTCGTTGTTTCTGTTTTCGTTTTTTAGATTTTCATTCTTAGTTTCGTTGTTTCTAATGTTAGGGGACTCAACTTCTGATGGTCGAGTGGCTCTTGACATCTAATGTAAGCCCCCGTACACACGGTCGGAAATTCCGACGGAAAATATGTCCGATCGGACCATGTAGTCGGAAAATCCGCCCCTGTGTGGGCTCCATCGGTCTTTTTCAGTCGGAAAAAAATTGAGATCCTGCTCTCAAATTTTCCGACAACAAAATCCGATCAGACTTTTTCCGACAACTTTGTCCGACCGTGTGTATGCAACACCAGTGTCGGGCAAAATCCGTTGGAAAAAATCTGACGGATTTTGTGGTCGGAATTTCCGACCGTGTGTACGGGGGCTTAGGGGAGGGGATGCGCTGAACATCTAATCTTACAGATACAACCGGCCCCTTTGAGGAAAATCATAATGCTGATGCGGCCCACGATGAAATTGAGTTTGACACCCCTGATCTAGCCCTTTGAACCCCAGCTTGACTGCCCCACCCCTTTCGTTCATTTGATTTTAGTCCTTCCAATCATTGACCCTCAGCATCACATGTGGGTGTTACCTAGAGTATCTGCATGAAAATACAACCTGGCTAGGAACTCCAGACTGACATCCACCCATCAAGGCATTTAGATATTTGCATAAATCATCCTAAAAGCCAGCCCACTGCTTGCATCAGACTGGGGTCTCTTAGAATTAGTACCGGAACTGGGTGCTGTACTGCTTTCACTATGTACATCTTGGCTGCTCAACCTGTGGCCTTCCAGCTGTTGCGAAACTGCAAATCCCATGAGGCATTGCAAGGCTGACAGTTACAAGTATGACTCCCAAAGACAGAGGCTCGATGAGACTTGTAGGTTTCCAACAGCTGAAGGGCAAGAGAACCAGAGAGTGATGTGTCACTGTGTCTAAAATAAGGTATGAAAAATGAAAAACAAAATGTTTAACTGCTTGCCACCTGCCCACAGTGCATTTAATGTAGCAGGGTGGCAGCTACAAGCTAGGCGACGCACTGGTATGTCGCTCAGCGCATGAGTGCTAGTGTGGCCCCTGGGGTGCGCAACATCAAAATTTGTGACCGCTGTATCTGGGGTACTATGTGATCGCTATGACCATATTATGAAAGCAGACTGTCATGAATGGCTTTCATTCATGAACAACTTGCTTACTGCTGTGATTGGCCTACAGCTATCACAGGTTACCTGGGCCAATCACAACACCCTGTACCATGTGATTAGCTGTGGCCAATCACAGTAAGCAAGCTGTCATGAATAGAAAGAAATTCATAGCAGTTTAAACTATTGCTTATAATAGTGATCAGTTTCATAGTCAGTCAATTCGTCTAGTTCAACCAACAGAAGGAAAAAAAAAAAAATTATACAACCCTCTACAGGCATACCCCACTTTAAGTACACAATTGGGTTTATTTACTAAAGCTGAAAAGTGCAGAATCAGGCTCACTTCTGCATAGAAACCAATGAGCTTCCAACCCCAGCTTGTTCAATTAAGCGTTTGTAATAAAGCATGGAAGCTCATTGGTTTATATGCAGAAGGGAGCCTGATTTTGCACTTCCTGATCCACCAAGAGGCAATCGGTTCCCTGGATCAACTTTACTTATAAATATTAGTATCGTTATATTATGTGCATCTAGGAAAGAATCCAGACCTTTCTATTCCACGTTATCACAGCTCTTAGGCCCCTTTCACACGAGGCGGGCTCCGCTTGCACGGAGCCCGCCTCTGTCCGGCTCAGCGGGAGATCTCTCTCCGTTGATCTCCGCTGAACCGGCGGATGACAAGCCTCTCTCTGCTCACTGAGCGGGGAGGGGCTTGCGAGCGCCGCTGATCTCTATGGAGAGATCGGATGAAAACGGACAGTGTGTCCGTTTTCATCAGATCTCACCCGATCTGATCCGCCAGCGACGGATCTGGACGTATCGCCATACGTCTGCTTGTGGCGGATCGGACCGGGTCGGATGTCAGCGGAGATGTCTCCGCTGACATCCGACGCTCCATAGACTAACATGGAGCGCCCGTTCAGATCCGCCGTCAAAAACGACAGGCGGATCTGAACGGTCCGATCCATTCGAAGCACGTTAAGCAGCCTCTGCGTTTTTTTTTTTTTTTTTTGCGCTGTACACAAAAAAAGAGCGACACATTGTAAGGAGAGGAGAGGAGACTTATTGCAGTTCCTACTTACTAGGAACAAATGACATGTCTCCTCTCCTGTTTGCACACACAAATCCCTTTGCTGGCGCTCGTGCACGCACTCGTGCATGACTGGTGGCAATCGTGCCCGCCGGCAATGTGCATCGGGTCCCCTGTGCAGCAGGCGCATGCCCCTCCGGCGGCTCTTAAAGGAACCCCGTACCTGTACGGGGTTCCGTGCAGGGGAGCCATTCTGCCCCCGTAAATACACGTGAGCCAGTCGGGGACCGGATAAACTCTCCAGTATCTTCCCGACTCTAGAAGTTAAACTAACAGGTCTAGAGTTACTTGGTAAAGACTTTGATCCCTTTTTAAATATAGGCACCACATTGGCCCTACGCCAATCCAGTGGTACTATTCCCGTTAATAACGAGTCCCTAAAAACTAGAAACAATGGCTTTGAAATGACAGAGCTCAATTCTTTTAGTATCTATGGGTGGATGCCATCAGGTCCAGGTGCTTTATCCACTTTTATTTTGTCTAAATATTCCTGGACCATATCACTTTTGACCCATTGTGGATCATTTGGGGGTGTGTCACTACCACCTCCATTATGGACATGCGCTCCCCCATGCTCCTTTGTATACACAGAGTTAAAGAAAATCCCCACTGTTATAAGCAATAACAATAATCAGTAGTGAACTGTTTTGATGACAGGATGTACATAACAAAAGTTAAAAAAAGAAAAAAAAAGGTATGGAAAATGGAATAAATTTTTTTTTTAATTTTTTTTTACATATTATCACCAGTCAGTATTCCTGATTATCAGTCATATTATGACGCTGTACTGCACCGGGGATAGTATGTAAAAAAAAATATTCTTAAAAAATAAAAAAAAATAAAACACATTTTACATTTTAATTTAATTTAATTAAAATCCTTCACTTTCTAAAAAATTGTGACAAAAAATTACAACTTCAAAAAAACTCTTACTAAATCTACTAAGACTCTTACTAAGTCTACTTTACAAAAAGGGGTCATCTGGAGGGTATGTGTACTGTCCTGGCATTTTAGGGCCTCAAGAAATTACCTTTTCCTGTCCTTTGAAGTAAAACACACAGCCAAGTATTATTCTACACAATTGTTTTATTGTGCATTAAAAAAAGAAAACAAATAAAATTAGACATGATATCTGCCAATAGAACTTAACCAAAAAGTCCACTTACATGATGGAATGTGTGTTGTACACCGGGGAGGAGGACAGAGAGGTCACGAGGGCTAGATGGGAGAGCTGGAGAAAATTTAAGAGGTCTTGGAGCTACAGGGAGGCTTTGCGAGTGCAGCCGTGACAACCGATGATCCCTGGGGTGTGAAGCCGAAAAGAGATCTAGCCACGGAAAGGCAGACCCTAAGGGCAGGAGAAGACACTGGGGAGAAAGGGCCACCTCACAACAACAAAACAGCGGATGGGGACGGGGAGGGTGGGGGCACGGGGGGGACAGGGGGGAGGGGGGGGGGGGGAAATAAAAATAAAAACCCCCAGGGGGGTAAACCGGAAGAGTGATGGAACGGGATATAGGATAAAGGAAGCGGAGGGGGAGCGGAGGCTGGGTGGGATCTAGGATGTATATATGTATTTTTGGGCTTTGTAAACTTCACGGATGCCCGACTCAGGACCCCTATCCCCCCCAACTCCAGGGGAAAAAAAAAAAAAAAAAGGTGAGCACGAAACAATCCACTAATGATGCTAAGACAATTAGAGGGATGGAGATGCGGGCATAGCTGACACTCACCCACGAATATTCTTTCTGAAGTGGAAAAAAAAAAAAAAAAGAACTTAACCAAAAAATGCATTCTATGCATCCAAAAATATAGAAAATATACCAAATCAAATCATTATTATTCAATGAAAAAATTAAATAAAAGCCTCATGCATGTGTCCTGCTTCTTAATATAGGGGGTCAACAATGCCAAGAGTTGGTGAAATCAGGGGTCCGTCATCCGGAGATAATTCCGAAAATCATCTGGATTATTCTCCTGAAGCTCCCGCAGCAAAGGCATATGACATAATTATTTTTTTAAATTGTATTTTTATTTATAGTAAAGAACAAAAAGACATGTACAACAATGAGAACAGAGGGGTAATAACAACATGGATGAGAATAGAAGTGGTCGTAAAATAACGTACATTACATTAAATCTTGCATGTTTCATGTTACAAACTTCAAAGCAATCTAGGTATGCTTGCAGTGTTACCAGCAAACATCTTCAAGTTGTAAAGTGCAAACGAGTTGGGTTGAATAGTAAGAAGGGGGTTAGGAGAAAGGAAGGGAAAGTAAGGAGAAAGAAAAAGAAAAAAAAAAGAAAAAAAAGGGGGGGGGGGGGCCCAGTGAGAGTGCTGTACAATCAATAAAATCATATGCAAAGGAAAAAAAAAAAATGTAATTCACTGTGTGTAGTAGAGGAAAATTTTTCAGGGTGCCCATAACTGGGGGGGGGGGGGGGGCCCTCTGTCGTAATATCATTAAAGTGCATGGAAAGGGGTAGAGGGGTTTTGGGGGATACCATGAAGACCTTGGGTAGGTTAGCCAACGATTCTAAGCTAACAGCTTAAAGGTGTATATGAGGTAGGGGAAAATTGTATGTTTAGGGAATCAAGGGGATGGAATTTGGATTGCAGTCTGAGTGGTCCCATAAGTCCCAGATTTTTGAAAATTGAGGGAGCATGTCATTAACTACTACGGTGAGGCGTTCCATTCTATGGATTTGTTCCAGTATTTGCAGTGTCTGCGGGAGATCTGGTGGTGTGGTGGATAACCATTTGGAGAGTATAGCCCTTTTTGCTGCAAGGAGTATAAAGGAGGCTAATTTCTGGGAATGTTTGGAGATGCCGGGAAATGGCAGGCCTAGAAGAAAATGTACCGGATCTAGGGGGAGGGCCACTCCGAACAAATCTTGCAAAAGAGTCTGGATAGAAAGCCAATATGGTTGAATCAGGGAGCAGTCCCAGAAGATGTGGTATTGGGAGCCAATGTCTCCCCGGCACCTCCAGCATATCCGAGGGAACTTAGGGTCATATCTGTGAATGAGTTCCGGGGTTCTGTACCAAAAGAGCATTATTTTATAGGCTGATTCTCTGTGTTCCACACATCTGGATGATTTGGAGACAGCTTCCCAGATCCTCTGCCACTGATGTATAGAGATGGGTCGGTCACAGATCTGGGACCATTTCAGCATGTAGGAGTGGGATGTGTCTGTGAATGGGATGGCGCTGTGTAGTAATTTATAAATATCCGAAATTAAGTGAGTCTGATATGGACACTGGGCACAAAGAAGTTCAAATGGGTTAGGCTTATCTAGAGTCAGGGTCGGAGATTTAGAAGCAAAGTAATGTTGAAATTGGAGATAAGAGTAGTATGATTGTTTTGGGATCTGGTGTTTCTCTTGAAGTTCAACAAAGGGCATAAGAGTGTGAGTGCGTGGGTGTACCAGGTTTAGGAGTTGAAAAATTCCGGCTTGAGACCAAGGAAGCATTCGAACCCGAGATAGGCTGTCTGGGATGTCTGGGTTGAACAGCACATTTAATAAAGGTGGGCAAATATGACATAACTTTTGGTCCAAGAACTCCTCCTCCGCCTGTTCCTATTCCTGGACTGGACTTGGGTCAAAGCAATAACTCCAAGGCCAAAAATAAATATCACGTTATCTCCTCCGATTCCGCAACATGGCTGATTGACGAACGTCCGTTCAGAAACAAACTGAAAAAGCGCAAAATGAAAAGTGCAAAATGAAAAGCGCGAATCGACACTCGCCAAACTTCTACTAACACGAAATTAGCAGAAGGAGCCCAAAGGGTGGCGCTAAAGAGCTGAAAAACAACGCAGTACGTCTAGTACGTCACTACGTTCGTAATTGTTGGCCAACAATTGTGTGGCCGTGTGTATGCAAGACAAGCTTGGGCCAACGCCCTTCGGACAAAATTCCACAGTTTTGTTGGCCAACAATCCGATAGTGTGTACGAGGCTTGAGATGTAAGTGGAGGGAATGAACACTCTCCTCGATACCCAGTCGCATAGGGAAACATGCACAGCTGAGGCTGTCAATCACCTGCTGTGTACTGGAGGGAGGGGAAGGGCTGTCCCCAGGGATACCTTGGTGTCAGCATAAACCATCAGAAGTGGCTCATGCAGAAATCACACCAGGAGCTTGTGATTGAGGCAAATACACACTATATACAGATATGCTTTGTTCATTATTTTTTTCAATGGTTTACAACCACTTTAAAAGATATTGTCACTGAGGCCAAAAGGACAGTGTTTGTGTAAAAGGGCCCCCCTGACCCACCAATGCTCACCTTGCCAGTGTGCCCTCATCACTCCTTCCTCTGCCTGAGCGACCAGCACTGAGGATCTTAGTTCTGACTGTGAAAATTTCCATTTGCAAAGTGAACTTACTCTACTGCTATAATAACGCCTTTTTAAATAATTTGTTCCCCCCCTCCCTCTATTTATATATTTATATATCGTCCAATTAATTTAAAACTCACAAATTGACTTTAAAAAAAAAAAAACATGAAAAAATGCAAATGAAATTTTTTACAAGATATTTGTCTCAAAATGACTGTTCTTTCGCGAGAATCAGAAGCGCTTACCCGCTGCCAAATTTTACAGACTGTGCTTTCTATTTTTTTTTCTCTTCTATCTACTGCGTGAGAAATGATGTCTTCATTTAAAATTCTATTCATGTTATCGCTAATAGAGGCGATTGTAAAAACAATTGTTTAAAGACAAAAGGGGCGACTGGATCACTACCGCTCGATACAAAATTTAAGTAATTAAGACATGCAAACTATTATACAATTTACTGTGAGTGTTGTATGAATAATTAATTAATTGTTAACCGTTTTCTTTCTGTAACCAGTATATTTTTTATTTTTTTGGGGGAAGGCATTGTGTCGCTTGCGCTTCTGAGATTGCTTTCAGTGATTCTACAATGACGGTTTCGTTTAGTCGATGGACGGAATTTTTGTCATCAGAATTTAAACTAGAAAGTCAATTAGGAGAATTCTGATGGTTTCTGATTCACTAATGGAATTACCGTTGGGAAGTTAGGTTACTCAAACAAGACTAGATGACTTGGTGCCTCAGAAGTTTGGTTGTAGTATTTGGTATACGAAAGGAACAGTAATAGGACATGGTGCTAAGCAGGGACTGGTGCCACTGAGGATGTCAGACTGATGAAACCCGTAGGGCGTGGCTTAGTAGTGCTTTGTGAGAGAGCATTTTTTGGGACTGGTGCCACTGATGATGACAGACTGACGAAACCCGTAGGGCGTGGCTTAGTAGTGCTATGTGAGGGAGCGTTTTTTGGGACTGGTGCCACTGATAATGTCAGACTGATGAAACCCATAGGGCGTGGCTTAGTAGTGCTTTGTGACAGAGCGTTTTTTGGGACTGATGCCACTGATGATGTCAGACTGATGAAACCCGTAGGGCGTGGCTTAGTAGTACTTTGTGAGAGAACGTTTTTTGGGACTGGTGCCACTGATGATGACAGACTGACGAAACCCGTAGGGCGTAGCTTAGTAGTGCTTTGTGATAGAGCGTTTTTTGGGACTGGTGCCACTGATGATGTCAGACTGATGAAACCCATAGGGCGTGGCTTAGTAGTGCTTTGTGAGAGAGCATTTTTTGGGACTGGTGCCACTGATGATGTCAAACTGCGGAAACCCCTAGGGCGTGGTTTAGTATTGCTTTGCGAGAGAGCGTTTTTTCCATGCGGCCAGAGGTATTTCTATATATAATATATTATATATAATATATAATATTATAATATAATATATACTGTATTTATCGGCGTATAACACGCACCGGCGTATAGCACGCACCCCAAGTTTAGGAGGGCATTTTAAGGAAAAAAAACTTTTACGCCTTTTTTAACGCTAAAGCACCTGAAAAACGCCTGAAATACGCACCTGTGTGAAAGGGGTCTAAATGCTCATCAATGCAGCCTTATCAGTGTCCATCTGCAGCCTTGTCCATCATTGCACAATGATCAGTGCCATTTGCAGCCTTGCCCTTGCAGCCTTG
This sequence comes from Lithobates sylvaticus, assembly GCA_028564925.1. NCBI lineage: Eukaryota > Metazoa > Chordata > Amphibia > Anura > Ranidae > Lithobates > Lithobates sylvaticus. The sequence goes on along the minus strand of CM053038.1, from coordinate 48,497,378 downwards.
CCCAGCGCCGTTTGCAGCCTTGCCCTTGCAACCTTGCTCAGTGTCATTTGCAGCCTTGCAGCCTTGCTCAGTGTCATTTGCAGCCTTGCCCTTGCAGCCTTACTCAGTGCCATTTGTGGCATGTAAAAAGCCTTGCCCAGCGCCGTTTGCAGCCTTGCCCATTGTTTAAATTTCGCTCTGCCGAGATAGACAGAGCCTGTGTACTCGGCTGTACTCGTCTCGGCTCGTCTCGCAGTCCCGCCCAGTCTGCGAGCGGAGCCAGGCCAAGTAGACAGTACAGTCGGCTCGGTCTTTTTCGGCAGCGCTCGCTCCAGAGACAGCAGGGAGGCGGGATGGTGGGACTGCGAGCGGAGCTGAGCATTCGGCTCGGTCTTTTTCCGCGCCCCTCTGTCTTTTTCAGCGGCGCTCTGTCTTTTTCGCCGCCGCTCTGTATTTTCCGGCGCACAGACAGCGGGATCGGCTTATAACACGCACCCACGATTTTCCCCTGATTTTAAGCAGATAAATGCGGTAATATAATATAAATTTACAATATAATATTATATTATAATATACTATAATATATACACCCTGTTCCAAATTATTATGCAAATTCAATTTCAGTGTCACAAACTAAATATTATTTTTGTTTTTCATGGATGGCATTGTGTCTCAGGGCTCTTTTGATCACTGAAAACAATCTCGGAGACCTGTGATAATTAGATTGCCAGGTGAGCTCAATTAAAGGAAAAACCACTAAAGGAGGGTGTTCCACGTTATTAAGCAGAGCACCATTTTCAAGCAATATGGGGAAGAAAAAAGAATCTCTCTGCTGCCGAAAAGAGTGAAATAGTTCAATGCCTGGGACGAGGTATGAAAACATTAGATATTTCACGAAAATGTAAGCGTGATTATCGCACTATTAGGAGATTTGTGGCTGATTCAGAGCACAGACGGGTTTCGTGCAGATAAAGGCACATTGAGGAAGATTTCTGCCAGATCCATGCATCGTATCAAGAGAGCAGCTGCTAAAACACCATTACATAGCAGCAAACAGATATTTGAAGCTGCTGGTGCCTCTAGAGTCCCACGGACATCAAGGTGTAGAGTCCTCCAGAGTCTTGCAACTGTGCATAAACCTTCCATTCGGCCACCACTAACCAATGCTCACAAGCAGAAACGAAGAAAAATACATGACAACTAATTTTCAAACAGTCCTGTTCACTGATGATTGCCGTGCAACCCTGGTTGGTCCAGATGGATGGAGTAGTGGATGGTTGGTGGACAGCCACCCTGTTCCAACAAGGCTGCGACATCAGAAAGGCGGTCGTGGAGTCATGTTTTGGGCCGGAATCATGAGAAGAGAGCTGGTTGGCTCCTTTAGGGTCCCCGAAGGTGTAAAGATGATTTCTGCAAAGTATGTGGAGCTCCTGACTGACCACTTCCTTCACTGGTACAGAAGGAAGAACTATGCTTTCAGTAGGGGCACCCGAACCGAGTCGCTGCTCTGTTTGTCCATTCAGACACAGAGCCGCTGCCTGGCCCCGCTCCCTCTCTCTTCTCATTGGCTCACTGACTTTAATTGACAACAGTGGGAGCCAATGTCACTTCACTGCTGTCTCATCCAAGGAGGAGGGAGAGTCCCAGACAGCTGAGTCTCCCGTAAAAGATCCCTGGATCGAGATGGGGCTCAGGCGAATATTAGGGGGCTGAGGGGGACTGTTCCACACAGATGACTTTGTATCTTAATGCATTTAATTACAGCATCTGAATGAATAATGTAAATTTCCTATCGTAAAGCAGGATTCCAGCCCCCCCAAAAAAATATATATATATATAGATAGATATAGCTATGTATATATATATATATCTATATAGATATATAGATATAGATATATCTATATATATATAGATCTATATCTGTATATCTATATATCTATATATCTATCTATATATATATATATATATATATATATATATATATATATATATATAAATATATATGTCTATATTTACAAACTGCAGTATTTACCCTCAAAGGAGTTGTAAAGGTTCCTTTTTAATAAAATAAAAATAACAAGCATGTCATACTTACCTCCACTGTGCAGCTCGTTTTGCACAGAGTGGCCCCCGATCATCGTCTTCTGGGTTCCCTCGGTGGCTGTCTCGGCTCCTCCCTACATCAGCTAACCCCCATTCTGGGAAGCTCTCTCCCAAGGGGGTTAGCTTGCGGGCGCGCTCCCGTGATACAGTGATACAGCCGGTGGCTATAGCCGCCGACTGTATCACTCGGCCCCGCCCCCCGGCGCGCCGCATCATTGATTTGATTGACAGCAGCGGGAGCCGATGGTTGCCCTGCTATCAATCATTCAATGAATGAGCCGAGAAGAGCCAGGAAGCCCGGTCCAAGAAGCCAGCACGTTCACGACGCAAGACTTTCGAGGGCTCAGGTAAGTAAACGGGGGAGCTGGGGGGGCGCTAATCACTGGATGTTTTTTCACCTTAATGCATAGAATGCATTAAGGTGAAAAAACATGTACCTTTACAACCCCTTTAATCTAGAGCTGCCCCCCACCCATTACTTTGTTTCTACCACTAGTAACCCCAGTCTTCCAGGATAAATGATGGCCAGCATCATTTAACTCAATTCCTTTGAGCCCCGACTGTCATGGACCCACCTTCAGCTTGTTTCTAGACAGTGAAGGAGAACCAATACTGTGAGCTCATCTCTCTGTCACTTTGCTCTCTCCATCCATTAGCATGCTTTTTGTCAGTACATGAACTGATTGGCTCCTTGTGATGCTTCCTCCGCTTACACTCCGAGCTCAGCTGAGCAAGGACTGCAAAAGGCTGAAGTCAAATTCAATACCTACCCTGCTTGCACTGGAAAATATCAATGGTGTATTAATGTATAAATACAAAGCTGTCTAGAGAGGTCCTCTTCAATAAGTGACCTAGATTTTCTTTTGTATAAAGACCCTATTGTCTGAGTAAGTCCTATGGTGGAGATCACATCATTTGGATGATTATATCTTCTGAAAGGATTATTTTTTGTTGTTGTTGTTGCAAGCCATCACTTTTACACGTATAATATTACAATGGGCTATTAATGGACTCATTGGACTGTTGCTTTGTATAATTTTTGCCCAATCACACAGTCTTTTTTGCACATTGAACATTATCTGACTGAAATTTACACTATATGTGCATTAGAAAAAAAAAAATACACAATTTATTATGGACAGCAAAAGAAAAAAACAAATCTCAACACAACATATATACTAAAAACAGTACATATAGTGGATGATTTCAATATTTCATTTCAACTAGTTTCGCCACATAGTGGCTTCTTCAGGAAATATACATCTGAAAAACAAATTCACAGACATATAATATTACGAGGAGTCATAGTAAACATGCATTGAAGCACTTGTTGTACATCGGGAAAATGTTAGATAAGCATATGTATACATTCGGTCTCTTACCCAACTTGAGTACAATCGGAGAATAGCAGGCAAACCAACGGCAGAATCTCCCGTGGCAATTGGGGGAGAGGTGTGAGCCAGGCAAATGGGCACAGTCTAGGTACCTAAATTTTAAATGACACAAAAAAAAAGAACCACTAGATATTCAAGTTAAAAAAACAAATGTCAAGTCATCAGTAATAAATAATAAAAGCCATGCATGTAAATACTATAAAATAAGACCTGCCCAAACCAGTTGGGCATTACAATGTACAGTGGAACCTCGGATTACGAGCATAATCCGTTCCAAGAGAATGCTCGTAATCCAAAGTACTTGCATATCAAAGCGTTTTCCTATTGAAATCAATGGAAGCGAAAATAATTTGTTCCGCATTGACTTCAATGGAATGCAATACCGCATGCGGCCAGAGGCAGGGGGGCGCCGGAGAGCCTAGGAAATGGCCGAAAAGGCCCGAGGACACTTCAGCTGACCTCGGCAAACCTTGGAAAGGCTTCCTACCCGAGATTTGCCAAGGTCAGCCTTGCTGTACTCGGGCCTTTCTGTGCATTTCCGAACATGACGTTTGGCTCTACTCAGCTCCGGCGCACCCCCCACCTCAGTCCACAAGCGGCCTCTGAAAAACGGCTGAAAAGGCCCGAGGACACTTCAGCTTACCTCAGCAAACATCGGAAAGACTTCCTACCCGAGATTTGCCGAGGTCAGCTGTGCTGTACTCAGGCCTTTCCGTGCATTTCCGAACGTGACGTTCGGCTCTGCTCGGCTCCAGCGCCCCCCCCCCACCACAGGCCAAAAGTGGTACTACACACCGATTTAGCCTGAATCGCGCTCATTTTGTGAGACAACAATGTACAGGATTAGGGACAATTGTAGACACGCACCCACACTCACTCAGGTTGAACTGGATGGACTGGTGTCTTTATTCAACCTTACTAACTATGTAACTATGTAATATGTAACACTCGCAAACTGAGTTATGATTTTTAAAAATACAGTGCTCGTATTGCGAAACCGTGTTACTCGCCAACCGGGGTTCCACTGTAATAAGTACTAATGTACATTAATGGCACGCCGTATGAATATAATGGATGTAAAAAATAAAAAAAGTTTAAAAAATGTGCATTTGGAGATTGAATATGAAACTAAAGGGAGGTGCTGAGTTGGTCTGGAGTAGGGTTAACCCACATCCCAGAAAGTATATGTATAGGGACTTGGTTCCTCTTGGGGGATTTTAGAGGGAAAACAATTATTCTGTCCTTTCTCTTATTAGAAATTAATTTTTTTGTATTTTTGTGTAGGCATACAAAACCTACATTGCGTAAGGAAGAAAAGATAAGTGCATATAAAAGGTACAGGAGGCATCGATAAAAGACATGAGATACAAAAACAAGATACACAATCATATAGCCCGACGCGTTTCGAGTGTTACTCTTCTTCAGGGAATATGATAGAGATCAGCATGTTAGCATATATCTATATAGTAATATAGGGTAAAGTAAGGGAGGCAAAATATGCCTTGCACCAAACAGTTCAGGGGGGGCACAAAGGAGCGCCGCACTGGGCACTGGGTTAACCTGCCCTGTACCAAGGAGCATAGGCTACCTGGCAAGGGGAGGTGTGCCACAGTGTGAGGACCTTGAATGAGGGTCCGAGGTAGACTACTGGAAACCTGGAGGGGTTGCAGTAAAGGAAGGAAAAATCCAATAAGCTGACAGTCACCAGCCAGGTGAAGCAGGGCCAGATTGAATATGGAATTTCTTTGGGCAGGTTTCCTGATGGTGACAACAGCGGGCCATGACTGTGAAATGTTTGTTGGCACAACCACTTGTAGTTTCCACCAGAAGCCCCTGTGACAAGGTGGCAACAAGTGTTGTAACCCTATAACAGGAAGTGCAATTGTAATCAAAGCTGCAATTTTAAAGATGTTAAACTTGTTAAAGCTTAAATGAGATTTTATATATTGGGTGCATATACATTAAATTAGGGCTGTTACTGATTGAAATTTTCGTGTTCGATTAATAGATTTTTTTTAAAATTGATTAATCGCCAAATTTTGATTAATTATAACGCACATACAGATCCAACTACTTTTAGCTGATCTCCTTGCATTGTAACTCGGCATTAGACATGTGCACACTGAAATATTTTGTTTCGGAATTTTGTTTTCGTCCGAAAATGTTATTTATTTAGTTACTCCCGAAATTCGTTTTTATTTATTTAGTTTCGTTAAAAAAAATGCATTCGTCCGAAAATTCGAAATAATTAAGGTCGAATCTGTCTCTCCAATGTTCTAAGAAGATTCGACGGAGCAGCTAAACTGATTCGACATAGAGAGAAAAGATTCAACATAGAGAGAAAAGATTCAACATAGAGAGAAAAGATTCGACATAGAGAGAAAAGATTCAACATAGAGAGAAAAGATTCAACATTAGAGACAATCGAACAGAGAGTTGAATGTGCCTAACCTAACTCTATTAGTCTAAGATTATTCGACATAGAGAGAAAAGATTCGACATAGTGAGAAAAGATTCAACATGAAGATTTGACGAAGCAGTCGCCGCAATCATACATTTTCGGTCGAATGTTCCACCTACAAGCTATAGTAGAATTCTAATGTATGACACTAGTAATAATTATATTTATTAATTATTATTACTAGTCAACCAACATTAGAATTCTTCTATAGCCTATGGGTGGAGCATTTGACCATAAATGTCCGCTCGCGCCGACTGCTTCGTCGAATCTTCATGTCGAATCTTTTCTCTCTATGTAGAATAATCTTGGACTAATAGAGTTAGGTTAGGCACATTCAACCTTTTTTGCTATTGTCTCTATAATGTCGAATCTTTTCTCTCTATGTCGAATCTTTTCTCTCTACGTAGAATAATCTTGGACTAATAGAGCTAAGGTTAGGCACAATCGACCACAGGTTCGATGGACACAGATTTCTATTGTCAGCGTCATGTCGAATCTCCTATCTACATCGAACTGTTGTCACAACGAAAACGAAAATAAAGCATTTGTTTATTTCAGATTTTTCGGTTTTCGGATTCTGCACGTTCGTTATCGTTTGTTAAAACGATAAAGAAAATACCTGAAATTTGGACTAAAATGCATTCGGACGAAAACAAATGCACATGTCTACTCTGCATTAGTCAGTGGTAAAATGTAATCACCCGACACTAGTTAGTTTCCACAATCCATGACTTAACTTCACAGTTCACACAAATACGTTTTGAATTCAAACTGTAGCACTGACGTAAGTCATTTTTTTCCCACAGTAGCGTGACAATCCCTCCACCTCCGGTCTAACTAATCACTCTCACCTTATGGCATGGACCCCTTTGCACACAGTTGGTCATGCAAGCGGGTATCAAAAGGGTTAACACGGACCATAAACTTCTCTCACGTCTCCTTAGATCTCAGCAAGGACGCCAGGTCATGGGTAGAAAGAAAAGATCTAAGTGCTCACCGCTTAAGTATGAGATTCAAACACAAACTACTCACATAAAGATGATAAAAACACAGAATGTAAAGCCGACAATCGTGTTAGTTCCGTAGGGCAGCAGCGGGGGACGTCATGCGTAGCTCCTCCCCCATATGTGTTACGTTCAATCAGAACTTCAACGTCACCGGACTCCTCCCCCCTTCTCTTCGTTAGCAGATGGAGGCACTTGGGGAAGGTGGAGGAGTCCGGTGACATTGCAGACATCAACGTCACTGGACCCCCCCCTTCCCCAAGTGCCTCCGTCTGCTAACCAAGGGAAGGGGGAGGAGTCCGGTGACGTCAAAGTTCTGATTGAACGTAACGCACTTGGGGAAGGGGGGAGGAGTCCGGTGACATTGTGGACATCAACGTCACCGGACTCCTCCCCCCTTTCCCCAAGTGCCTCCGTCTGCTAACCAAGGGAAGAGGGAGGAGTCCGGTGACGTCAAAGTTCTGATTGAACGTAACGCACTTGGGGAAGGGGGGAGGAGTCCGGTGACGTCGATGTCCGTGACGTCAACAGATCTCCGACGGAACTCCCCGAAGACCCGGAAGCCGGCAGAGAGGTGAGGACCGATAATAACGATTAATCGAGGAATAAATCATTAATTTCCACGGCCCTACTTTAAATCTATATGATATGGATGGCCTTTGGCCCCCTTCTACGGAGGGGGGGGGGGGGGGGCCGCAACCGCCTAAAACCTGTAGGCTTTTTAACTCCAATTCATTTCCCAAATCACGTTGACTAATTCAACAAGTTTTTTTTTTTTTTTTTTTTAAGCACCTGGATTCACACTTTGTGCCAACACAATCGCAGGCTGATGTGAATCGAGTTGTAAATGCAATTTAAAAATGCTTGACTAATGAAACAATAGTTTGTTTTAATCCCTTTTTTTTATGTTCTCTACTGTTCAGACATGAAATATGACTGTTTACAATTTCCCTGTCAGCAGCTCAGCAATACAGTAAAAATCATTTTCATCTCCCAGTGTTCATTGTGAGCGAAAAGAATAGAGAGCATTACATGTTAAGAATATGCAATGAGATTTAAGTAGACATGTTGACGTACGTGGAGCGTTTTAATGTTATTATACCTCTGCTGCTCTTTTTGCGATGCTCTGATGTGTATTTTTTTTTTTGTGGTTAGATGGATGTGAAGTTGTTAAAGGTTTGTAGGGAGGGGTAGAAAAAAAAAGGGGGGTTATAAGGGGGGGGGGGGGGGATAATCTACTGTAAGCAACACACAAAGGAATAAATACCATACATACCTTATTATACGCAACCACTATGTGAGCAAGCAAGGAATAAAACATTTCACAAAGAAAAATAGTCAAAAAGAAAAAAAAAAAAAAAAACAGAGGATCAATCAACACTTTTTATTTTTTTTTATTTTTTATTTTTTTAAACAAAAGGAGTAATGATAGGCCTAGCGCATTAAATGCACGCCTTTCCCAATCAGCTTAAAAGGGACGTTAAAAAAAAATAACAAAAAAAAAAAAATACAAATTTATTTGATGCCCAACACTGTTGCAGGTTTACTGGGCTAGCCTAAAACCTACTCATTCAGACAGGTAATTAGTAGCGTTTAGCAGTCTTCCTTTCTATTTCAATGAATATGGTAACATTTTAGAACGCTGTTATTTTATTTTTTTTTTACAAGAGCGGTATGAGCGATGGAAGTTTTCAAAAAAGAACAGATTCTTCTATTTTCCAGAGAAGTTAATTTTGACAGACACAGCTTCACGAGCCGTTCAACAGCATGTTGATTGCTTATACTATGTTTAATTCCTACTAAAAAAGCAAATACATCTCTTCACCTAAGTAGGAGAGCTGATTTTTTTTTTCTTTTTTTTCTTTTTTTTTCATCAGCAGTTAACAAATGTTCATTTAAAAATAGGCAGGCATTCTGCCAACTTGTTCCAGATTGCCTAATAGAGCTAATTTTTTTGTAGACTATTAATTCATCTTCTTAACTTAATCTGCATTCCAAATGCATATAAACTGCATTTCATTCTGTCCATAATTGAAACAATATATATAAATATGTTGCAATGCAAAAGAACAATAGTATAAAGTGGGAACAAGGCATTGACGTTACAAAAAAAAAAAAAAATTAAATAAAATAGAAAAAAAAAAAAACCCTGTAAAATAAAACACACTAAACTCAGGGTGGCGACATTTTTTAAAACTATAGGTAGATGCTTACTGTACTTGGAAAAACAGTTTCAGAGTATTTCTTTGAATTGTTGAAATGCAAAAGAACAATAGGATAAAGTGGGAACAAGGCACTGACGTTACAAAAAAATAAATAAAATACAAAAAAACCCTGTAAAATAAAACACACTAAACTAAAGGTGGCGACATTTTTAAAACTATAAGTAGATGTTTACTGTACTTGGAAAAACAGTTTCGGAGTATTTCTTTGAATTGTTGCAATGCAAAAGAACAATAGGATAAAGTGGGAACAGGGCATTGACATTACAAAAAATAAAAAAAATAAAAAATAAAAAAACCCTGTAAAAAAAAAACACACTAAACTAAAGGTGGCGACATTTTTAAAACTATAAGTAGATGTTTACTGTACTTGGAAAAAAGGTTTCGGAGTATTTCTTTGAATTGTTGCAATGCAAAAAAAACAATAGGATAAAGTGGGTAGAGGGCATTGACATTACAAAAAATAAAAAATAAAAAAAATAAAAAATAAAGAAACCCTGTAAAATAAAACACACTAAACTAAAGGTGGCGACATTTTTAAAACTATAAGTAGATGTTTACTGTACTTGGAAAAACAGTTTCGGAGTATTTCTTTGAATTGTTGCAATGCAAAAGAACAATAGGATAAAGTGGGAACAGGACACTGACGTTACAAAAAAAAAAACTTTTTAAGCATTTGTTATTAAATTCAAAAATCATTTTTGATATTTTCTATATATGTTGTTTTACTGTGCCTAAAAAGTCCTAAGTCCCCCATTTCCATTTTTTTAATCAAATTTCAGGATGTGGCACATATTCTCTAGCAAAAATGTATCCACATTGCCACTATGTGTGTTGATACAAGTAAATTTATTATTTCTTTGAATTGTTGCAATGCAAAAGAACAATAGGATAAAGTGGGAACAAGGCATTGACGTTACAAAAAAACAAAATACAAAAAAAATAAAAAAATAAAACCCTGTAAAATAAAACTAAACTAAAGGTGGCGACATTTTTTAAAACTATAGGTAGATGTTTACTGTACTTTTTACAAAAAAAACAAAATACAAAAAAATAAAAAAATAAAACCCTGTAAAATAAAACTAAACTAAAGGTGGCGACATTTTTTAAAACTATAGGTAGATGTTTACTGTACTTGGAAAAACTGTTTCAGAGTATTTCTTTGAATTGTTTCTAAACAACGTGTCTCTTTAAAAAAAAAAAAAAAATTGATGTAAAATTATAAGCCTTTAAGCAAATTATACACAATCTCCTTATAATAAAAAAAAATTTAAAAAAAACAATTATATTTTACCTGGAGCACTCTTGCTATGCCTAATTTTATTATGAGTGTTTTTATATTTTTAAAAGGTACAAATAAATGTATCTTTTGCATTTATTATGAGAATTAGCTAAAGAATTTTATTTTTTTTTTAAATTAGGATTTATATTTGAAAGTACATCACTTGAAATGACTGTATCAATTAAATTCCAGCGATGGCAAGATGAGTAATTTTGGGCGCACTTCAGTTAAAGCCTTCTTAAATAACCTGTAAGATTAGAAAAAAATCTCGCTCTGGGAAATGTACATAATTTCCACGAGGCAAGTTAGAAGTGATCATTAACTTTAAGTAGTTTATGAATAATTTTTGGCCCCTTTTCAAGTGATTGTATATTGAAATGAGAAATAAAGCATATAATTAATAACACTTTGGGGGGCGGGGGGGGGGGTAATGCTATGGCAAAAAAGTCAAAAAATGTCAAAAGCTGTAAAAAACTGTAAATAGTCACTTAGTACCTACTTTTTTATTTATCAAATATTTTACTGCTAGCTGACGGAGATAATCTGAATTTTTATATGGCAATCTTTATTAAAATTGTAGTTAATAAATAACGTTACTTTACAAAGAATGATCAATTCTATAATGCTCAGCTCTTGCTTGGTTAACCACCCCTTTTTCTTGCTAAAATGAAAATCCATGCCATGGTCTGTTTTGAATGGTTTGATAATATTAAGACTGGTATAAATAACACTGGTACATTTAGTCCTGCTTCCTTGCTCTATTACAAATGTTAATTCAGACTGCAGCACATAATCCTGCCTTAGCTCTCTCTCCATGTGTCTGCAGCCCTGTAAATCTTGTCTGAGGCACTTAGATATTTTATTTTTATTTTTTTTTCTGATGTTTGAACAGGGGGGGGGGGGGGGGTAGGGGGTTGCAATTGTTTTACAGCTGTAAAAGAATTTAAAATCAATTTTTTTTTATTTATTTTTTTTTTCTCCTTCCTCTGCACGCATCAAAGACAAGTCGCAAATTATCAACATATGATTTGCGTTTTTTTTTTTTTTTTTTTTTTCGTCAGGAGCAAACCATAACACACAGAGAATTAATATCATTATAAAAGCAGTGCTGATAATGTCTGTGTAATTATTATTTAACAACGTACAGCACCCAGAGGAAAGAAAGAACAGCAGCATGTGCTTTTATTAAAAAAAAAAAAAAGAGCGTTTTTTTTTTTGCATTCTACGTTCCCTAATCGCATGTATCTATAATGAAGCAGTTGGTTTTTAAATTATTAACTCTTTTTTTTTTTTTACAAAGACATAAAACAAACAAAAAAATGCAAATATAGCAAATATATCTTATATTATTATTATAATAATATATATATATAATATAATATAATAAAATAAAAAAAAAAAGAAAAAGGCAAAAAAAAGAAAAAAAACCCAGCAAAACATAAAAAAACTGAAAATATTGTTAATTAGAATATTTTATACGAGCTATAAGAATGATGGGAAAACTGGATCGTGATGCCTTGTAACTGGCGGAGGGGGGGTAAAAAAAATAAATAATAAAAAACATGTGGTTTATGCATTATACATTTATGGCTCATTTATGAAGGCAGTGTCCGGCACCATTACATAAGATGTTCTTAAGCTTACCTGGAGACAAGGCTGCAGGCGATCTGGGAAGGCCAGCGGACCCCATAAATTAAGGGGGAAAAAAAAACAAAAAAAAAAAAAACGCCAACCTAGGAAAGTTTTAATGAAAGGTTTTGTCTGCAAGGTAAGTCTTTGAAAATGATTTTTTTCTGTTTTCATCTGAAACATGCTTCCTTCTGTCACGCCAAAGACATCATTGGCAGAAACAGCTGAAAGAGAGTATCACTGCATCTTGGCTGTCATGGAAAAAAAAAAAAGCAGAGATTTTAAATAATAATTGAGACTGAAGTGGGCATAAATTAAACAAAGAAATGATTAGATGGGAAACAACAGAAAGAAAGTGACAGTGCGGCACCCATAGATTCATCACGTAATTGACGGCGTTAATCTTTTTTTTTTTTTTTTGTTTGTTTGTTTTATTTTTTTTTATTTTTTTATATAGGACCGTTTTTCAAAAACATTCATTTTTAAAAAATCTCTCTCTCTTTTTTTTTTCCTCTCCCTCTTTTGCACCTGCTAGCAAAATACGCGTCTCGTTCTCAATGTATGTATATTATGTAATCGTGAAATAATTTCAAAGACTTGACTATTCCCAAGCAAAACTCTGACGCCCAACGTCTTTACCTACATAAATAAATTGCAAAACACAATAAAATGACCCTGGTGAATGCCAAACTCGTATAAAACAAGGCTGGAGACAGTGAAATGTTAATTGGGAGATAAATTATGGCGGTGGTGCATTTGTACGCGGTGCACAGAATGTACAAAGACTTCAGGTTCAGGCAGCTAAACCGCAGTTTTATCAGATAACAGAAGTATTTACATCGACTGTTATGTAACTCTTTGGGGGGGGCGAGAAAAAAAAAACTTTACAGATGTCCTTTTCTTTTACCTACACTTGGAAATAAGCACTTTCAAAATAAAACTTGTCCAGCTAGAAAAGAATGTAAATGTATTCATGGATTTAAAAAGCAGCTGCTGATTTAGGAAGCCCTGCAAAGATTTTGAGAAAAGGGAATTAAATATATATGTCCTGTGTCTATGGAATGCAGCGGTGTCTGCAGCAGAGACACAGTATTCTGTATACACTGCTGTGCATGGATACTCCCCGCATGGGAACAAACAAGATGTAAAACAGATCCCTGTATTCGCAAAACAGATTGCTCGAAAAGCATTTATAAATTCATGGTAACAGGAACATTTGTCTCCATGGAATCGCCAAAAGCGTGTGCAGGGGGTATGCCGAGTGTGCCTGGGCACACCCTAATCAAACCATGCACCAGGGCCACTAATAAGGCAGTACAGCCGGCCCTCCTATAGTGGGCCCAGATCCTACTGTACTGCCTTATTGCAGACACAGATCCTCTTGTTCTTCCCCCCTGCAGCACTGCCAGCTTCTCCTCATTATCCTTCCTCCAGCTGCACTGCAGGGGGATCAGGAGGAAGGGGCTGGTAAATATGTCATTTACTGGCCCCTTCCTGTTCTAAATGAACACAGTGAGTGAACGGTACCCATTGCTCCTGTGTCCATTTATCACTGAAATATAGTAAACTGTGTTTGCAATGCTTCAGTTTGCAAATGAATAGGAAGCCGGTAAGTGCTTCCTGTTCATTCACCTGTGCAGCTAAGGCTCAGTCTTAAATGTGAGACATCATGGGTTATTATTAGGCAGTACAGCCAGCCCTCCTATATCGGGCCCAGGTCCTAGGAGTTCAAAAGGGGGGCTTGGGGACCTGCCGAGCAGGAGGACCAGCTGTACTGCCTTATTGCAGACACTGATCCTCTTGTTCTCCCCCCTGCAGCACTGCCAGCTTCTCCTCATCTTCCTTCCTCCAGCTGCACTGCAGGGGGATCAGGGGGAAGGGGCTGGTAAATATGTAATTTACTGGCCCCTTCCTGTTCTGAATGAACACAGTGAGCAAATGTTACCCATTGCTCCTATGTCCATTTATCACTGAAGTATAGTAAACTGTGTTTGCTATGCTTCGGTTTGCAAATGAATAGGAAGCCTTTAAGTGCTTCCTGTTTATTCACTTGTGCAGCTGAGGCTCAGTCTTAAAAATGAGACATCATGGGTCATCATGGGGCAGTACAGCCGGCCCTCCTTTATTGGGCCCAGATCCTACTGTACTGCCTTATTGCAGACACTGATCCTCTTGTTCTTCCCCCTGCAGCACTGCCAGCTTCTCCTCATTATCCTTCCTCCAGCTGCACTGCAGGGGGATCAGGAGGAAGGGGCTGGTAAATATGTCATTTACTGGCCCCTTCCTGTTCTAAATGAACACAGTGAGTGAACGGTACCCATTGCTCCTGTGTCCATTTATCACTGAAATATAGTAAACTGTGTTTGCAATGCTTCAGTTTGCAAATGAATAGGAAGCCGGTAAGTGCTTCCTGTTCATTCACCTGTGCAGCTAAGGCTCAGTCTTAAATGTGAGACATCATGGGTTATTATTAGGCAGTACAGCCAGCCCTCCTATATCGGGCCCAGGTCCTAGGAGTTCAAAAGGGGGGCCTGGGCACCTGCCGAGCAGGAGGACCAACTGTACTGCCTTATTGCAGACACTGATCCTCTTGTTCTCCCCCCTGCAGCACTGCCAGCTTCTCCTCATCTTCCTTCCTCCAGCTGCACTGCAGGGGGATCAGGGGGAAGGGGCTGGTTAATATGTAATTTACTGGCCCCTTTCTGTTCTGAATGAACACAGTGAGCGAACGGTACCCATTGCTTCTGTGTCCATTTATCACTGAAGTATAGTAAACTGTGTTTGCTATGCTTCAGTTTGCAAATGAATAGGAAGCCTTTAAGTGCTTCCTGTTTATTCACTTGTGCAGCTGAGGCTCAGTCTTAAAAATGAGACATCATGGGTCATCATGGGGCAGTACAGCCGGCCCTCCTTTATTGGGCCCAGATCCTATGTGTTCAAAAGGGGGTCCTGGGCACCTGCCGAGCAGGAGGACCAGCTGTACTGCCTTATTGCAGACACTGATCCTCTTGTTCTTCCCCCCTGCAGCACTGCCAGCTTCTCCTCATCTTCCTTTCTCCAGCTGCACTGCAGGGGGATCAGGGGGAAGGGGCCGGTAAATATGTAATTTACTGGCCCCTTCCTGTTCTGAATTAACACAGTGAGCGAATGGTACCCATTGCTTCAGTATCCATTTATCACTGAAGTATAGTAAACTGTGTTTGCTATGCTTCAGTTTGCAAATGAATAGGAAGCCGGAAAAGTGCTTCCTGATCATTCACCTGTGCAGCTGAGGCTGAGTCTTAAAGGTGAGACATCATGGGTCATTATGGGCCAGTACAGCCGGCCCTCCTATATCGGGCCCAGGTCCTAAGAGTTCAAAAGGGGGACCTGGGCACCTGCCGAGCAGGAGGACCAGCTGTACAGCCCTATTGCAGACACTGATCCTCTTGTTCTTCCCCCTGCAGCACTTCCAGCTTCTCCTCGTCTTCCTTCCTCCAGCTTCACTGCAGGGGGATCAGGGGGAAGGGGCCAGTAAATATGTCATTTACTGGCCCCTTCCTGTTCTGAATGAACACAGTGAGAGAACGGTACCCATTGCTTCTGTATCCATTTATCACTGAAGTATAGTAAACTGTGTTTGCTATGCTTCAGTTTGCAAATTAATAGGAAGCCTGTAAGTGCTTCCTGTTTATTCACCTGTGCAGCTGAGGCTCAGTCTTAAATGTGAAACATCATGGGTCATCATGGGGCAGTACAGCCGGCCTTTCTATATCGGGCCCAGGTCCTATGAGTTCAAAAGGGGAGCTTGGGGACCTGCCGAGCAGGAGGACCAGCTGTACTGGCTTATTGCAGACACTGATCCTCTTGTTCTCCCCCCTGCAGCACTGCCAGCTTCTCCTCATCTTCCTTTCTCCAGCTGTACTGCAGGGGGATCAGGGGGAAGGGGCTGGTAAATATGTAATTTACTGGCCCCTTCCTGTTCTGAATGAACACAGTGAGCGAACGGTACCCATTGCTCCTGTGTCCATTTATCACTGAAGTAATGTAAACTGTGTTTGCTATGCTTCAGTTTGCAAATGAATAGGAAGCCTGTAAGTGCTTCCTGTTCATTCACCTGTGCAGCTGAGGCTCAGTCTTAAATGTGAGACATCATGGGTCATCATGGGGCATTACAGCCGTCCCTCCTATATCGGGCCCAGGCCCTAAGAGTTCAAAAGGGGGACCTGGGGACCTGCCGAGCAGGAGGACCAGCTGTACTGCCCTATTGCAGACACTGATCCTCTTGTTCTCCCCCCCTGCAGCACTGCCAGCTTCTCCTCATCTTCCTTCCTCCAGCTGCACTGCAGGGGGATCAGGGGGAAGGGGCTGGGAAATATGTAATTTACTGGCCCCTTCCTGTTCTGAATGAACACAGTGAGCGAACGGTACCCATTGCTCCTGTGTCCATTTATCACTGAAGTAATGTAAACTGTGTTTGCTATGCTTCAGTTTGCAAATGAATAGGAAGCCTGTAAGTGCTTCCTGTTCATTCATCTGTGCAGCTGAGACTCAGTCTTAAATGTGAGACATCATGGGTCTTAGGTTTAGACCCCTGTTATTTCACCAAATCCCCCGAACAGGGCACTTAAAAATGTAAAAATAAACAAATAAAAAAAATCAAAAACAAATTAAAATCTAAAAAAAAAAAAAAATAATCTAAATTGTAAAAAATATTGCTTTACTCTCTCTAATTTCTGCCATGGCTTAGCATCACTGCTGTGGCATGTGCATACCCCCAGCCATTACCTCTGTTGTTCTGTTTTTGAGCTTTGGGGTGCACTCCCTATGGCTAAAATTCACTGGCATCCTATGGCCCATTGCATATTGTGTAGAGGTCAAATGCTGGTGAATCCAAATATAATTATCATGCTAAACCTTCAGCAAATTTGAGCAGATGCCATTCAGTATAACTTCACTGCAATGTTCCCAGGGAGCCCTCAAAATACTGGGCCGCCTACAGTGTACACATTTATTACAATTTAAAAATTTAATGCATGATAGTAATATAAGTGCAACCCAACTATGTGTGGGGCCTCAACGTTCCATTGGTAGGGTGCCATGCATTGTATTTTGGGAGGTACTGGGGGTATTCTTCGGTATCAGCTTTGAGAAACCTGTACCAACATAGAAAAATGCAGTCAGCCGTACATTTTAAGGGCTCCAAGGATGCCCTATAGCAGTGATGGCGAACCTATGGCATGCGTGCCACAGCTGGCACACAGAGCCCTCTCTGTGGGCACATGAGCTATACTCATAGGAGCTTGACATAGGAGAGCACACTGACCAGCCATCGCCAGTGCACATGCTCCTCACTGGACGACTCCTCCAGTGACGTCATCACGCCTGACGCCGTGTTCCAAGAACGTTCAAGCCCTCGATCCTGGCTTCCGGTATCTGGCTTCGTCCATCCCTTCGGGTTACCCTTGGGCTCTCCAAACACCTTCCAGGAGACCCAGACACTCTGGGATCTTCCAGGAAGGTGCCAGCTTCGTCCATCTCTCGGGTCCCGTTGGAGTCCTTCGTTCATCCTACAGAAGATCCAGGGTTTTTGAGCCAGCCCTTCACCTGACCTGGCAGTTTTGTGATTTTCTACATCTATGTGAGTTTCCTTCATGCTCCCATTGTTTATTACATTGCTCTTCCACCTGCCTATTAGAACTGCACAATTAAAAAATCGTGATCTCGATTCAACCCCTCTGATGATCTCTATTGCAGAGTTTGACGATTCTTTCATATAACAAGTGGAGAGACTTATCAGCTGTCAAAAGAAAACATCCGAGCAGTCTGCCAAGTTTTTAAAATGAAACATTGTAACTAACTTCCTTCTTAGATCAAAGGGAAACTTCTGTGTGTATAGAAAAAAATCCAGGCAGTCTGCCAAGTTTTTAAAATGAAACATTGTAACTAACTTCCTTCTTAGATCAAAGGGAAACTTCTGTGTGTATAGAAAAAAATCCAGGCAGTCTGCCAAGTTTTAAAAATGAAACATTGTAACTAACTTCCTTCT
This sequence comes from Lithobates sylvaticus, assembly GCA_028564925.1. Classification (NCBI taxonomy): domain Eukaryota; kingdom Metazoa; phylum Chordata; class Amphibia; order Anura; family Ranidae; genus Lithobates; species Lithobates sylvaticus. The sequence goes on along the minus strand of CM053038.1, from coordinate 48,479,276 downwards.
TAGATCAAAGGGAAACTTCTGTGTGTATAGAAAAAAATCCAGGCCGTCTGCCAAGTTTTAAAAATGAAACATTGTAACTAACTTCCTTCTTAGATCAAAGGGAAACTTCTGTGTGTATAGAAAAAAAACCCAGGCAGTCTGCCAAGTTTTTAAACAACGTGTAAATGCAGGAAGTTTAACCACTTAAAGTCTAAATCTTTTTCTGACACTTGTTTCTTAAAGTGGATGTAAATTTTTATTTTCTTTTTGTCTGGCACAATATAGAGTATGGGATTTCAGATCAGCTGTGCCCAGTCTTGCCACAAAGAGTTAATCCAGCTCTGAGCAATCCTCATATCTTTTTTCAGTGAATTAAAACGGACAAACTGTGAAAACTTTGTCCGTTCTTCCCCCTTGCTGTGATTGACAGGTGATTTACATATCTCGTGCACTAGCCTACGACATGCATTATTTTTTACTTCCCACCCCCACTCTTTTCTTCAGCAGCTCTGCCAGGATTGGCTGTTCCACACCTCAGCATGATTTGGCATGCTGAAGTCATGTGGGGACTTTTCTGGGTTTTCACTGGATGTTAGTGATCATAGCAGAAGTTCAGTGTAAGAAATACACAGGAGAAAATGCATGTTGACAAGGGGAGTGTAGAGGTGGGCGGGGAGTCTACTGACATCACGACTCCACCCACTGACCCCTGGAAAACAGACCCACCCACAAAATCTGCTGTTTTTTCTGGTCTTATAGCAGACATTTGACAGATAAGTATACATGCAGGAGGCATGTATATCCTTCTAGATAACCAATATTGCAGTAGTTTAGAAAGGATGAGAGAGGGTTTACATCCACTTTAAAGTCTAATGGAAACAGTCCGATGGGAGCTTCTCATCGGATTTTCTGACCGTGTGTATGCCCATCGGTCTTTTTCTGTCGGAATTTCCAACGGACTTTGGATTGAGAACCTGTTCTTAATTTTTCCGACGGAAAACCTTTCTATCGGATTCTCAGATCGTGTGTAGGCAATTCCGACACGCAAAATTCCGACGCATGCTCGGAAACAATTCGACGCATGCTCAGAAGCATTAAACTTCCCTTTTATAGTGCAGTCGAACGTGTTTTATGCCGTGGTGTTATTGACCATCGGAATTTGGTGTGACCGTGTGTAGGCAAGACAGTTTGAGCGAAATTCCGTTGGAATTCCGACGGGAAAACCCTCAGAGCTTTTTCCGACGAGAATTCCGACCGTGTGTACGCGGCATAAGACACTTGTTTCTTAAGGTAAAATCAATATTTTTTGCTAGAAAATTACTTGGAACCCCAAACATTATATATATTTTAGCAGAGACCCTAGGGAATAAAATGTCAATTGCTGCAATATTTTATGTCACACTGTATTTGCCCAGCGGTCTTTCAAACGCATTTTTTGGGGAGAAAATACACTTCAATGAATAAAAAAAAACAGTAAAGTTAGCCCAATTTTTTTTGTTTTAATGTGAAAGATGATGTTACGCCGTGAGAATCGTAAGAGAATCGTGATCTGTCTTCTAAGCAAAAATTGTGATTCTCATTTTAGCCAGAATCATGCAGCTCTACTGCCTATGCACCTGGCTTACCATTTTCTAAACTAAAACCTCAGTATTCAGGTTTAATTTCAGCGTTGGCACTTTGAAATAAATAAGTTGGTTTTATGTTGCAGCTTGGGCACTCGGGCTGAAAAAGGTTTGCCATCACTGCCCTATAGTGATGGATTTTCTAGCAAGCTGATTAGGACCTGACAGAGCTTAAAGGGGTTGTAAGCCCTCGTGTATTTTCACCTTAATGCATCCTGACACTGGCCGGCCCCCTAGCTCCCCCCCCTTTTTAATTACCTGAGCCCTTCGTTCCCTCAGCGGAGACACGATGTACCTCTCTGCCCAGGGTTCTAGGCTCTTGATTGAATAGATTGATAGAAGTGCAGCCATTGGCTCCCGCTGCTGTCAATCAAATCCAATGACACGGGCGCCTGGGGCAGGGCCGAGTCCGGCATTCTGTGTCTATGCACGCAAATGTTGGACTCGGGAGCATGCCCGCAAGGTAACCCCCAGGGAGAACGCTTCTCCCAGAGGGTTTACCAATGAGAGGAGGAGCCGCGAGCGCCACCGGGGGACCTCAGAAGACGAGGTTCGGGGGCCACACTGTGCAGAATGAACTGCACAGTGGAGGTAAGTATGACAAACAAAAATGAGGGTTTACAATCACTTTAAAAATACTCTAAAAATCTGCGCTCAGGAACAAATTAGAACTGCAGCCTCCCTACAAAACTACACACGTAGTGGAGCCAATGAATAGGTCTTTACAATCACTTTAACTCATCTAAAAACAATAGACATGTGCATTCGTTTTCGTCCGAATGCATTTTCGTCCGAATTTCAGGTATTTTCGTTATCTTTTTAACAAACGATAATGAAAGTGCAGAATCCGAAAAACGAAAGATCCGACATAAACAAATGCTTTATTTTCGTTGTGACAACAGTTCGATATAGATAGGAGATTCGACGCTGACAATAACAATCTGTGTCCATTGAACCTGTGGTCGAATGTGCCTGACCCTAACTCTATTAGTCCAAGATTATTCTACATAGAGAGAAAAGATTCGACATAGAGAGAAAAGATTCAACATAGAGAGAAAAGATTCGACATAGAGAGAAAAGATTCTACATAGAGAGAAAAGATTCGACATAGAGAGAAAAGATTCAACATAGAGAGAAAAGATTCGACATAGAGAGAAAAGATTCAACATAGAGAGAAAAGATTCAACATAGAGAGAAAAGATTGGACGTAGAGAGGAAAGATTGCTGCTGGAATTGGGTGGAATTGCAGCTAAACTATACAGAGTCATAACGTTTAGCTGCTCCGTCGAATCTTCTTTGAACTTTCGACAGACACCATAAGCCTTCAATGACAGATTCGACCTTAATTCATTTGGATTTTCGGACAAATGCAATTTTTAACGAAAAACCAAATAAAAAAAAAACGAATTTCGGGAGTAACTAAATAAATTTATTTTTCGGACGAAAACGAAATTCCGAAACGAAATATTTCAGTGTGCACATGTCTAAAAAACAATAACAAATTCAAAATGTTAAGTGAGGTGATTGTAGCCATATTAGTGCACAGAAACAATTGAGTGCTGTCCGTGATACTTTTTTTATTTGCATTAACCTACAATTTTTTAGGACAAGTTTTTCGGGGTATGTCCCCTTCTTCAAGGTCCTCGCAGTACTCGAGTATAAGCCGAGGGGGGGGGGGGGGGGTGGTGTAAAAAGGAACAGTGCTTTCAAATACACATACTGTGTATACTCGAGTATAAGCAAACCCGAATATAAGCCGAGGGACCTAATTTTACCACAAAAAGCTGGGAAAACTTATTGACTCCAGTATAAGCCTAGGGTGAGAAATGCGCAGCTACTATAAGTGGAAAAGAGGGTCAACAATGCCCATTTGCAGCCTCACTTTGCCCATTTGCAGCCAAAGGTCCCCCGAACTTTAAACCCTGTAGTTAAGGGTTCCTAGATGCCCCCTAGCTGCAGCCAAAATTTGGGGTCTCTGGACCCAAAGGATCCCGAAATGACATTGCTGCAGATGGACACAATTGACCGACCCCATATCTCGGGGCCACTTGGTGCTAGGAACCCAATATTCGGTGTGCAAACTGGGGTTCCTAGCACTAAGTGGCCCCGAGATACAGGGCCCCAAAGTCAGTTCAGAAAATGTCAAGCACTTTTTCTGCAGCAGAGAATGACATTTTCCGAACCGACTTTGGGGCCCCGTATCTCAGGGCCACTTGGGGCTAGGAACCCCAGCTGGTTTGCACACCAAATTTCGGGATCCTAGCACCAAGTGGCCCAGAGATACGGGGGCCCCAAAGTCGGTTCGGAAAATGTCATTTTCTGCTGCAGAAAAGTGCTTGACTCGAGTATAAGCCGAGGGGGGGCACTTTCAGCACAATAAAATGTGCTGAAAAACTCGGCTTATACTCGAGTATATACGGTACCTAGTTTCCTATACAGCTTTCCATAAAAGAAAACATCTCCTAAAATAGATATTAACTCGGTCACTAACGTAAACAAAATAATGTAATTTCCAAAGTTTTTTTTTTTAACTTTTTGTAGAAGTAGATTTAAAAAAATAATAATATCTGGTCATCATGGTATGAAGGTCCCTGTCCAAACACTTCTTGTTATATGGTGGCAATGCTCTGATCCTGTCTCCAGGACATGAGCTGAGGTCAGTAGGGGGATCAGATTGTCACAAATTCAGTAGGCAAGCTGGGTCAAAGACACTGGGTCAAAGAAAGAATGGCAGAACGCAGGTAGGTCATGGGCCACAGGAGCTTTAAATGTGGGGGTTTTGGTGCCACAGCCAGTGCCGTACGTGCACGTTCATTCATTCTTATGCACATTAGCATGAGCATAATCTAGGGTTTGCATGGCTTATTGGGGACCCCGGGTTGTTTGCATGTTCTGCTCTTCGGGCATGGCTGTGCACACGATCTTCCTGACTATATGTCACAACTTGGGCTCAAGGGCCCTTTAACCCCTTCCCACCCACCTTTAAAAAGTTCTGAATACCCAGGGGGCAGAATAGATCGAGGATCATGTGACCACTGTGATTGGATGTCACAGTGGAAACATGGTTGAAGCTGGTCCCGTCATGGTTGAAGCTGATCTTGACAGCGCAGGAACATTGTATGCCCTGTGCAAATAAAGGTGAAAACCACATTGAATGAATGAATGAATGATTTGTATAGCGCTGCAAATGCGAACTGAATCGCCTCAAGGCGCTTGTCTGCTCTTGTTGTCCTGCGATATTAGAAGAGGTGGGTCTTGAGTTTTTGCCTGAAGGCCTGATGGTTTTCTTCCAAGCGGATGTTGTTCGGTAGAGCATTCCATAGCCGAGGTCCCTGTACTGCGAATCTTCGTTCTCCCTTCGATTTGTATCGAGATTTGGGGATGAGAAGGCGGTTCTGATTTGTCGATCGAAGGCTGCGACATTGGTGTCAAGAGAAGGAACAGAAAGCAGCGAAAACTCAAAGTCCAAAACAGAATAACAATAAATAGAGTGTAGCACTATAAGTAGAAAACAATGAATAATAAACAGTGATGTCTTATAAAATTAAAAACACATAAACACATAAAAAGTACAAAGTTCACTGAAGGGGACTTTAAGAAAGAATTTAAAGGTATGTCCATCCCATGCTTAATTGCAAATCTTCAGTTGGACACGAATAACACAAACGATGTGCAAATAACTGTGCAGTTGTGAAGAAAACCTCAATAATGCTCCATACACAGGGTCGGAATTTCCGACGGAAAATGTCCTATCGGACCATGTTGTTGGAAAATCCGACCGTGTGTGGGCACCATCTGACTTTTTCCCTCGGAATTTCCGCCGGAAAAATTTTGAGATCCTGCTCTCAAATTTTCCGACAACAAAGTCCGATCTGACTTTTTCCGATCGTGTGTAGAGAATTCCGACAGACAATATGCCGCGCATGCTCAGATCAAATTACGAGACCAAAGCTATTGGCTACTAGTCTCTACGTAGTTCCGTCGTACGCAACGAACGTCACCACGTTCAGAATGATCGGATTTTCCGACAACTTTGTCCGACCGTGTGTATGCAACACCAGTGTCGGACTAAATCCGTCGGAAAAAATCAGACGGATTTTGTGGTCGGAATTTCCGACCGTGTGTACGGGGCATTAGCGGAATAGGATGGGTACTCTTACCAGATATGGTGGACCCACTTACCAGAAGCTTCAACTTATACAAAATGCTGCGGCTAGGCTGCTCATGGATGTCCTGTTGAGGGATCATATCACCCCTGGCCTTTGCATTGGCTGCAGATCCACTATCGCACCTTATTTAAGGTATGATGTATTATGTTTAAGATTATGAGAGGCCTGGCCCCCAAGCTATCTCTGCTCTCGTTTTCATAAACAAGCTCTTGTTAGATCACTCAGATCTACCGCAGAGATCTCCTCTACATCTCGGTGCCCAAGAAGATCCGGCGTGGTGGTCGGGCCTTCTCCCACCATGGTGCCTTCTCCCACCAGGAGGCCCCCACTATTCTGGTCTTCCACAGGTTACTGAAGACTTGGCTTCTCACGCAGGCGTTTTCTGCGTAGTCTCTTTTGTTCTACCCTTCTGCCGCTCTGTGCTGCTTCTGGTCCCTGGGCCCTCTCTTTTCAGGATCTTTGCTATGCTTGTCGGGACCCTTCGGGGTAAGACTGCGCTATATTAAGATTCCTCTCAACTCAACTCAACCATTTGGTAGTGGGTCAGTCAGGTTTATGTGGACCAAGTGCCACAGGGTTACGGTTGGCTTGAGAACGACCACTCTATAGGGGATGATTCAACCCCTTATCCGTAATGGTCAGGCTGGCAACCTTAATTTCCTAATGGATCTTCAACGTAGTGAAGGGTTTCCACTGCATGGGGGAGCCGTCTGGAGGATGTTGTTGCACACAAAAGGACTCAATCGGACCGAGATAAAAGCAAAAGAGAATGGAAGGACTCCATATGGTGTAGGTCAAAAAAAAAAAAAAACACAAGGCATTTATTTAAAGACGGTACATGAAATAAATGATTTTGTACTCATTTATTTGATGTACCGCAGGGCTCAAGTCCTGCAGGAACGCATGGGAACGGAGTTCTTGTACTTTTTCCACAACAGGAACCCGTTAGCAGCCGTGTCCTGCAATACTTTGAAGTATGCGAGCTGTGTGGCAGGTGCTATACCAGCAGCTGCCAACACAGCTCGCAATAGTAAGTGCCGCACACCTGACCAATCAGGCATTTCCAGTAGGGGGCCCCATGACAGCTTCCGCTTCGATCTACCTGTCAATCACAGCTAGCTGACGGGTAGATCAGGTCCCTGCTGCTAAGAGATTGTATTTAGTCAGACCTCTTGTGATGTCCTCCTCCCCGCCGGCCCCTCCTGATTTTCTGTCTCCTCACCCCCCCCCCCCCAGTCTCCTGCATACTTCCTCTGTGTGTCCCGCTGAATCCCCCCCTCCTCTATCTTCAGTGCCATATGATGAGAGAACCCAGAGGAGGAGCACAGCTATTCTGCTCACAGGACATGCAGGGAGAGAGGTGATCTGAGGGAGGAACATCAGTTTGGGGTGGTAAGCGGAGCACAATACCTGGCAAAGTTTAATACCAGGAGGGAAGTTTATGTGGAAATATGTGAAGGGTTGGAATAACAGCGAGTGTGTGTTGGAGCCCTGCAGAGTTTGCAGCCCCCCCAAGCTAACATACATCTCCTAAGCAGGAACACATCACTATCTCCCCAAGCATTCTGTCCAGATAATGTGCAGGTTATTCATGACCTTTCCGTTTAACCCTGTGTTATCCAAACTCTGTTCAATGAAAAGTGTAAACTCACCACATAAACACTCTATATACAAAATAACATTCCCCAATAAAGATCAGAACATGATGTTCACATTTGCATGGAAGCACAATTGTATGAATGCTGATTATTCAGAGAATTACCGTATTTATGTTTATTGAGGATTGTTTTTTTTTTATGTACTAACAGTTAAGCCACAATACAAAAATTGGATGAAAAATACCACTTTTGAAGCGTTCGTGCATATGAGCGTATCATTTTTTTTTTGGTGGGCGAGTGGATCTTGGGTGGAAGTTCCCACACTTTTTTCCCCAGGACTTGACCCCTGATGTACCGTCTTTAAAATAAATGCCTTCTGTTTTTTTTTTTGACCTATACCATATGGAGTCCTTCCATTCTCTTTTGCTTTTAGTGATCACAAAAATAGATAAAAATGGATAAAAAGCAATGTGGGAGCAAGTGTAGCAGAGCCCGATGCGTTTCGTCTCCAAAGGCTTCTACTGGGTCAATGCATATATACGGCATGTAGGCATTAAAACCAGCCCTTTTGCTGCCACACATACATATATATATTACAAGGGCAGCAACAGGTTAACCTTCCTACCCTTATGTATCAAGATGCTTCATCAATTACAATTTCTTGGAAAGAAAAATATATATTGACTAGTTTGTACACCTGTATATTAAAATAATTCTACACTTTAAAACGATGTTCTCATACACGCAGGATGGGAAGGGCAGGTAAGAACAGGCTTGGAATGTATACAGATATTGGATGTCTGAGTTGCACATTTACAGATAAATGAAGCCATTCTGTGCGCTAATCATAATGCTTCTTGACAATTGCATCTCACTTGTTCATTTCTGTAAATATGTTCTTCGGGTTATTAAGGTAATGGTATCAACTTGTAGGGGATGGCTGTGGCTTGGAAATAAAAAAAATATATACTTGGAAAGGAAGTATACTTCTTTCTTGTGATACAACCACTATCATAAAAGGCTTCCATTAATAATACACAAGATGCATAAAGATTGTGTTGTGTTAAAGTGGACCCGTCATTACCGTTCACACGATGTATCATCTGTTCAGCTTTTTTAGATAATCATCTATAAGTCAGCTTATCAGCTTACTGTAAATAATCGTATTAAAGTGTGTTAATGTATTAAACACCTTATTTCTATGAATTGCCTGTAAATATATGTGCATGGGGGCAGCCATATTTACATGCAATGCCAGCTTTGCAATGTTATTCAATCGCTGCGCTTGTTTCTTTTGTTTTTTTCTTTCTCACAACTTAAAGTGGAAGTAAACCCCCCTATCGTTTTCAGCCAAGGAAGCCGCCATCTTTGCCTCTGTTTAATCTTCAACTGCCACAGTGCTGCACATGTGATCCTTTATGACACCAGCCATTGGATGGTTTGACTGTTTGGTTGAGAGCACAGCCAATGTGCAGTTAGCATTCCCGGCATGCCTTTTTTTTTAAACTGTTAAATCGATGGGTTTACTTCCGCTTTAAGTTCACAACACAAGTTGGCCAGCTAATTGGATATAACTGCCCTCTACTACATGGCTTCTTTTCACAATATTCCCTTATGCTCTGTACACACGACCGGACTTTCTGGCAGAAAAGGTCAGATGGAATCATTGCGTCGGATACTCCGATCGTGTGTGGGATAATCCGGTCGTTTTTCTTCAAAAAATTCTTACGGACCTAGAAATAGAACATGCTTCAAATCTTCCCAACGGAAAACCGTTCGTCTGAATGCTGGTCCGACAGACCAAATACGACGCAAGGGCAGCTATTGGCTACCGGATACTGAACTTCCTTTTCTAGTCCCGTCGTACGTCATCGCGTTCGAAACGAAAGGACTTTGGTCCGATCGTGTATGGGATAATCCGGTCGTTTTTCTTCAAAAAATTCAGACGGACCTAGAAATAGAACATGCTTCAAATCTTCCCAACGGAAAACCGTTCGTCTGAATGCTGGTCCGACAGACCAAATACGACGCAAGGGCAGCTATTGGCTACTGGATACTGAACTTCCTTTTCTAGTCCCGTCATACGTCATCGCGTTCGAAACGAAAGGACTTTGGTCCGATCGTGTGTGTGCAAGTCCGTTTGTTCGGAACTCCGTCAGGAAGACCGTTGGAGTTTATTCTGATGGAAAGTCCGGTCGTGTGTACGCAGCATCAGGGTTAAAGGTTGGGTTGGTGTTAGGACTAAATGAGGACTTATGCCGTGTACACACGGTCGGAATTCTCGTCGGAAAAAGCTCTGATGGTTTTCCCTGTCGGAATTCCGACGGAATTTCGCTCAAACTGTCTTGCCTACACACGGTCACACCAAATTCCGACGGTCAATAACACTGCGGCATACAACATGTTCGACTGCACTATAAAAGGGAAGTTTAATGCTTCTGAGCATGCGTCGAATTGTTTCCAAGCATGTGTCGGAATTTCCGGAAAATCCGATAGAAAGGTTTTCCGTCAGAAAAATTAAGAACAGGTTCTCAATCCAAAGTCCGTCGGAAATTACGACAGAAAAAGACAGATGGGCATACACACGGTCGGAAAATCCGATGAAAAGCTCTGATCGGACTGTTTCCATCGTGACCGTGTGTACGCGGCATTAGAGTAAGGATAGTGGCTATGGTGCAAGTGGTTTCTGTGCCGGCAAAACAAAAAAGGACCATGCACTGCAGGCTGAAAGAATCATCTAGACTAAAATGTTACTTCCTCCAGTGCTTAATTGTATTAAAGGCAAAATTGACAGAGACACACTGAGAACATGGGTGGCATATGCCCTAAAATGTGTTCTACCAAGGAGATCTGTTGCTTGAATTACCTTGAAGGAACTGAGATGGGGTAGAGAGATTTGAAATATGAATCAAAGGTCTGATGCAGCTGCCTGTGGTTTAATCTGACGAAGCATCTGGTTCTGTACCCACAATGCCCCTATCTTGGCTGTGCTAAATAGAACTAGCAGGCTGACACGAGTGGGTGTAAAAACGAGGTGCTGGGTGACTGCAGTTCGGATGTCTAGCCCCAAGTCCTCTATCTCATTTCCGCTTGTCACAAGCCCCCATTTCCTATCACCATCCTGAATCTTTACTTTATGTGTTATATAGGGCTCAGCTCAGCTTGTCTGTAGACACCAGAGCAAATTTTAAAGGGAAACCGAAGTGAATTTTTATTTATTCATTTAACATTCTCCTGAACATCATTTTTAATGTGACTTTTGCATTTTTACTTGCTTACTGTGTCATATCTGCATGATTACGTTTTATAGATCTGTAGATTTTCGTTTTAGTGGCTGTGTGTCAGAATGTGCAATCAGCTTTCCTTGCGAATGGCAGCTGTAACAATCCAATACAGGAAGTCAAAACAGGGAATGTCAAGTGCCCAGTGCCCCATTATAGACATGGGAGCCGTCAAAAAATTTGTTTAGTTTTCGTTCCGTTTCGTATAAAAAAAAAATTGTAATTCGTGTAAGAAATTTAATTCGGATTCGTACGAAATACGAATTTTGTACGAATCGTTACGAATCGTTACTATCGTTACGAATATCGACACTCTACGAATAATAACGAATTATCCGAAAACGTATTAACATTACATAACACAAGTCTATTGTTCACCAATCACTCAGAGGAAGTACGAAATACGAAATTTCGTTTACGAATACGAATTTCGTACTTCCTCTGAGTGATTGGTGAACGATAGACTTGTGTTATGTAACGTTAATACGTTTTCGGATAATTCGTTATTATTCGTAGAGTGTCGATATTCGTTATACTGAATCTCGAATTCATTCGAATCATTTGTTATATCCGCTATAATTTCTTTTTTTTTGGATCCGAAATTCGTAAACGAAATTTCGTATTTCGTACAGAATTCGTATTCGTAAAAATTTGTAATTCGGATTCGTACGAATGTAGGAATTTCAAAAAATTCGTATGAATTTCCGATTCGTACGAAACTAATCGCACATGTCTACCCCATTATGGGCATTATGTAGCTGTGAGATAAGAGGAGCAGATTAGGCAATGAGGCATTTCCCAGCCCGCAGCTGCACATTCACACGCTGCCTACGATTGGCTGTGCGCAGTGCCAGGTTCTTATGCCCTGTACTAGGGTGACCACATTTCCAAACTGCCATTCAAGGACACCCCCCATCCCAAAAATCAGCTTGTGCTGTAATAAATCACAACACAATCGGGGCAGCGGGTGCACGTCCTACACAGAAGCACTGATCATGCCCCCCAAAAAAGGCCGCCGCTTCGGGGATTGTGCCTCTGCAGACATTTCCAGGACAAGTACTGTCAGTGAGTAAAGCGGTGACGTGGTGGCCTTTTTTTGGGGGAGAGGCATCAGATCGGCTTGGCGGGGGGTGGCTGTGTCAGTTTCATTCCGGGACACTGTATTGTCCTGGAATGAAGGTGCCCGGGACACGGGACAGACCTGCAAAATGTGGGACTGTCCCAGGCAATCCGGGACACATGGTCACCTTACCCTGTACACACGAGCGGAAATTCCACCAGCAAAAGACGGATGAGAGCTTTTGATCCAAAAATGCGAGCGTGTGTATGCTCTATCGGACTTTTGATGGCGGAATTCCAGCCAGCAAAAGATTGAGAGCAGGTTCTCAATTTTTCGATCGGAAAAAGTTTTTGATCGGAAATTCTGATCGTCTGTACCAATTCCGACACGCAAAATTCCTACGCATGCTCGGAAACAATTTGACGCATGCTCGGAAGCATTGAACTTAATTTTCTTGGCTCGTCGTAGTTTTGTACGTCACCGCGTTCTTGGCGGTCAAAAGTTCAGCAAACTTTTGGGTGACCGTGTGTATGCAAGCCAAGCTTGAGCAGAATTCTGTCGGAAAAACCATCCAAGATTTTTCTGACGGAAATTCCGCTCGTGTGTACGCGGCATTAGAGCAGTTTTCTGTACAGGAATATACAGGATGGATTGTATTATATTAATAAACAAAAATTAACATTAAAGCCCAACTCTTAGCTGCATGCTTCCCCTCCAAATGAACCCCCTCCCCCACTTGCGCCCCACCACTGGTAGCTTTTTATGCTTTATTTTGTTTTAATACTTACCTTTGCTATTTAAATGCACTGATTCCTATGTAAATGACAGTGGCAGTGAAGGAGTTAACCACTAGGGGGCGGGGAGGGGTTAGTGTGACGTGTGTGTGTTTTTTTTTCACAATAGGGGCGGGGCTGATGTCTGACGTCACTGATCGGCTTTCCGAATGACAGGGAACAGCTGATCAGTGACAGGCAGTGTAGGAAGCGCGGGGAGAGGTTTGTTTACACAGACCTCTCCCCGTTCTTCAGCTCTGTGACCCGTTTGCGGGACACCAGCAGCAATCGTGTCCTATGGTCCCGCGGCCGCGGTCACGGAACTCCCGACCGGGTCGCGAGCGTGCCGCCGGCGGTGCACACGTGACCCCATGGCTAGGCAATTAAAGGGGATGTACCTGTACGTGCTTTTGCCTAGCCGTGCCATTCTGCCGACGTAAATGTGCAGGAGGCGGTCGGGAAGCTGTTAATTGTTATATATGCTGCAAATTGGAGGCTCTCCTAGATTACAGATATAGATATCGCATGTCTGCACCTTATGGTATTTAGTTTTCCTCTAATGTGCGTAAATAATTTTTGACATGTGTACCTATAATATATTTCTCTCAGTAGACTGACCCTCTGAAGAAGACCCTTGGTATATGGGTTGAAACGCGTCAGTTTTTTTTTCATATCGTTGACATTGTTTGTATAATGTTGTTATGAAATCTCTGTCTGCAAGTGTATATCCGGTTCAGTTTTCATTTCCTACTGGAGCTCATTTTTTAATTATCATGTTACCATATATACTTGAGTATAAGCCGAGTTTTTCAGCACATTTTTTGTGTGCTGAAAATGCCCCCCTCCGCTTATACTGGAGTCAAGCAGAGAATGACATTTTCCGACCCGACTTCGGGGCCTCGTATCTCGGGACCACTTGGTGATAGGAACCCCAAATTTGGTGTGCCAACACAGTGGAACTAGCACTACAACATATCCAAAGATGGGGACTAGCACCAAGTGGCCCCGAGATACGGGGGTCCCAAAGTCGGTTCGGAAAATTTAATTCTCTGCTGCAGAAAAGTGTTTGACATTTTCCGACCTGACTTTGGGACTCCATATCTCAGTTCTAGGAACCCCATCATTGGATATGTTGTAGTGCTAGTTCCATTGGGTCTGTGCACCAGATTTGGGGTTCCTAGCACCAAGTGGCCCCGAGATACGGGGCCCCAAAATCGGTCAACTGTGTCTATCTGCAGCAATGTCATTTCGGGACACTTTGGGTCCAGAGACCCCAAATTGCTGCAGCTAGGGGGCATCTAGGAACCCTTAACTACCAAGTTTTAAGTTCGGGGGACCTATGGCTGCAAATGGCCACAGTGAGGCTGCAAATGGGCACAGTGAGGCTGCAAATGGGCACAGTGAGGCTGCAAATGGCCACAGTGAGGCATGCAAATTGGCACAGTGAGGCTGCAAATGGGCATTGTTGACCCTCTTTTCCACTTACAGTAGCTGCGCACCCTAGGCTTATACTCGAGTCAATAAGTTTCCCCATTTTTTTGTGGTAAAATTAGGGTGGATTGGCTGTATTTGCGGGCTACACTACAACATATTGGCCTAGGGGAGGGAATGCTGAGATGGTTCGAGAACCTGTATTCGGTACCGACTGCTAGAGTAAAAGTAAACGACAGACTCTCGGACTCTCTTAGAATTCAGAATGGAACTCGCCAGGGATGCCCACTATCTCCCCTTATTTTTATCCTCACAATGGAACCATTTCTAAGGAAAATACGTTTAAATCGAGATATTAGAGGCATAAATACAGACACTGAGGAACACAAACTAGCTGCCTTTGCCGATGACCTGATCTTCTTCATATCCTCTCCAGCCATATCCCTGCCTCCCCTCTTGGGGGAGCTACGGAAATTTGGGGATATAGCAAATTTTAAAGTGAATTATAATAAATCAGAAGCCATGGGACTAGAAATGAGTGAGTCCTTAACCCACCAGATAATTTCTCAATTTAAATTTAGATGGACAGACTCACACATTGACTACTTAGGGACTAAGATACCTAAAATCTTAAACAGGATGTTTGAACTAAACTACGTCCCAATGTTAAAACAAATAAGGTCAGACTTGAAAAGGTGGGATAAAGAAATCTTTACGTGGTTTGGGAGGACGAATATAATTAAAATGAATATAATGCCAAGGCTCCTATACTTATTTCAAACTATGCCAGTAAAGATCCCCCAAAGCTTTATGAAAGAATTGCGGTCAGGATTCCTGAGTTTTATATGGGCTGGAAAGCCTGCAAGATTACGAAGATCTATTCTGACCCTTCCCAAAGAGAAAGGTGGCATTGGATTCCCAGATCCATGTAAGTATCAGGAAGCCACACACTTAGTTAGAATAAAGGAGTGGTGCTCTAAAAAAAAGAAGCCATGGGTAAATATGGAACAAACGTTAAGTAAAGCCCCCTTGGAGGGATTGGCATGGATGGCTGGAAAGGATATTCCAATGATAGTCAAAAAACACCCACCGATAGGGGCAACTTTAAATATAAGCAAAAAGATTTTTAATAAAAACAAGATTTCAAGTGAACCAAGCCCCATGCTACCTATATTAGGTACATATGACTTTGAGCCAGGGTTATCGGATCAAAAATTCTCCGATTTGAGAATTAGGGGGATAAACAGGATTATACATTTCTCAAAAGAAGGAAAAATAATGACAAGAGGGGAGATAGAAAACCAACTTACTCCAGAACTAGACTACTTTAGAGCAATGCAGTTGGGGGCTTATATTCTTTCAAAAAGTAAAGAATACCCCGTAATTCGAGGTTTGTCGGAGTTCGAGCAGATTTGTCTGGATGGCGAAACCTTGAGGCACCCCTTATCATATTTTTATGAAATGATTACAAGACATGAAGCACCCGAAAAGCTAAGCTATATATGTGCCTGGGAAAAAGAGCTGAAGGTTACGTTCTCCCAAAAACAAAAAGAAAAAATACTGAGATCTGTGCATAAAACATCAATAGCAAGTAGATTCCAGGAGGGGGGGTACAAGATTCTCACCCGGTGGTATAGGACCCCAAGTATGTTACACGACATATTCCCACAGACGCCGAATACATGTTGGCGATGCGGGGAAACAGAGGGCACAATGCTGCACATTTTCTGGGAATGTGACAAAATTAGAGAATACTGGAAGATGGTGGAGGAAACAGTAAAGTAAATTACAGGGGTGTCTCTTGGAGACAACCCGGTTGCATTTCTTCTAAATGATGTTCCAATGTCGGTTGAAAAATATAAAAAATCATTACTAAAACATCTTCTCACAGCGGCGAGAGCCTGTATTCCCGCTATCTGGAAAAAGGATGTACCTCCTACGAGGGCACAATGGTGGGCCAAGGTGGGAGAAATTCAACAAATGGAAAATTTGACAATGACTATAAGAGATCAGGAGGAGAGGTACGAGGCCACATGGGCACCCTATTTTTTATATAGGGGAGAGGTGGGTGGGGGCGGGATCGGGTGACGCCCGGGGGGGGGAGAGACGAGAGCGGGAGTTTATTTATTTATTTTATTTTATTTTTTTTTTTTTTTATTTTTTTTTGATATGAAGGGAAAACCCCTTTTTTATTTTATTTTTTTTTATTTTTTTTCAGGGTTGATGTTTTGGTTGTTTTTCTTTTGTTTTGGAGGGGCAACAGGGGGTTTAGAGGTAATTCCAAAAGAACAGTGGATGTTAATCATAAGTTAGTGATATGCTCTTGGTAGTTGTGAAGTTAGAAATTGAGTTAAATGTAAAAGACGTATTGTAGTGTTTAAAATTGTTAAAAATAAAGAGTTTAAAAAAAAAAAAAAATTAGGTGCCTCGGCTTATATTGGGGTCGGCTTATACTCGAGTATATACAGTATATTCTTTGGTACTAATAAAACATTGAAACTTTTTTCTATACATCATTGATTTAATCTTTTTACTGTGCTGCCTAAAAACCCCACTTTGGGGGAACCTCTCCTTCCTTTTTCCTCATAGATCACAGTGAGGGACCACAGGGGCCTTGACAAGGCAGTGCCACATCCGGTATATTTGCAAATGTATGCACCTAAAAAAAAAATCTCTGTTCTTCTTTGCAAATTGCTAAAACAGTGTAGAATTTGTCAAATCTATAGCAAATCAAAATGTAAACTTGTAAAAATATAAACATGTGAATATCGTACCAGAAAATATACAAAAACATCATAATTATTATATAGCCCATAAAACATCTATGAGCCCATGGTTAGACACCAACGATGCAAATGAA